>CM012443.1:23037218-23637218 GCA_003999625.1 Oryzias javanicus
GGATTTCAATTTTGTAGGTGCACGTCAGCTTATTATACCTGATGCTGAAAGAGACAGGAAGGCAGAAAGTGGTGGGATATTTGTTTTTCTTTGGCTGATAAGAAATGAGATACTGATTAAAATGATCTGGATTTTGTATTATCCATAGAGCCATCAAGCTGCTATTTTGTTTGAAATTGCAAGCGAGTGTATAAGCCAAAAAAAAAAAGTGCCTTAAGAGTTGGGTTAGAAAAACTAAAAGTTTAAGTCGGATGTTGAGGTTTTAAAAGGTTAGATCCACGTCCAGTAAGTGGTAGAGACATTTTCTGTTAAACCAAGATTTTTGGAAGATGAATCAACTTTTTTGTAGAAATTTGGGGATTGGCTATTGAAGACCCTCATTTCAAGAGGAAGATGTGCTGTACTGGTTATTACAAGACAAGTCTGGACCTAAACAGTGGGTTTTAGATTAAATCCTCTTGTCCAAGCTTGGGTAACTGACACCTGTGTCATTTAATGAAGAAAAAAAAAAATGACAGCTGCGTGTCACTTGATTTTGATTCACAACATGATTTGCTATCAAATTTCCTGAAACAAATAATAAAAATAGGTCAAACATGGAACCTTCATTTAGAAAGTTAACAAAAATGAGTACCTCCATTGAACAAAAATTGTTTTAAATAATGACTCATGTTTTTTAATGAATAAATGTTGTTTTTTCCAAGTAATTATGTGTAACAAGGGGCGGGGTGGGGTAGGCAACGTGGCCAAGGTTTGCAATTTGGTCAGTCGCCACCTCCACCACCGCGGTCCAGATCAGCTGCGAACAGGGCAAAAAACACACAACCAGGCTTGTATAGGAGAATAACAAGTGTTTATTCGGTCCAGAGTTGGAGTCTTTAAAAGTCCTTCCTGCATTTGAGTTCATGCTGTCCATTGGGAGAAGTTCAAGTCCATAAAAGAAAAATCAGGTGCCTGAATATAAAAGGCAATAGAAAAAGATAAATAAAAGCTTTAGTAAAATTAAAGACATGCACTCCTCCCATTGCATCTAAAAACATTGCTCTTTAAAAGCTCAGTTTGGGAAGGACAAGGAAGGGGTACTTAACTCAATGAGGGGTGGGTTGCAACCACTGCCCTCTGCCCCTCCAGTTGACTACCCCCCCTTCCTTGGCTCCAAGTACGTCCTCTGTCCCCCATCCGGCGAGGCGTGTTGAGAGGATAGACGCCCACATCTTCCAGGGAGGGATGGTGGCCAACCTGCTCCCAGGGCGGCATGGCTCCGGGAGGCATGGGACCCCCCCGCCCGGGTCTCTTCTCCCTTTCTTGCTATTGGGGTTTCTCCCTGTCCTGTGTCTCTTGTGTGTCCATTGCTGCTGCCTCTGGTGCTCTTTTTAAAGTCACCAGGTGCAGCTGGAGTGTACCTGTTCTCCATCTTCCTGTTATGTCCATGATGCATTCAAAACCATCAGAATAGTCATACACAGTGCACACAAAAGGGTCAAGAAAAAAATAGAATAAAAACAATAAAAACCCATCCTGTTACAGACTGGTGAAATAATATTAATCATTTTATTGATATGGTTGATATTTATCAAGTCGTTTATTTGTACTTAATCGTGAACAAGTAAATAGTGGAGTTCCTCTCCTCTTGGTTTAACTGATAACATTAGATAAAATGTCAACACACCAAGGATGTAACAGAAATTATACATTCACTTTCCTAAAACACTTACCTTGCTGTTTTTTAGAGTACTGCACTTGGAGCGAAGTATTTATTTCTAAAAACAAAAACACCATTTTGGCATGAACATTCAAAGAATAGGCTTTAAAGTTCTCAGGTCCTTTATTTACAATAAAAATAAGCAAGCAAAAAACATTCATTTCATTGTAAATCCTGCTGAGAATGAACTATTTGCTTTACCAGCTTCACATACACCGTCAGTGTATGACATAAGGCAACTGAAACCATCAGCTGGATGTACTAAATTGCAATAGCTTCCCTTTCACAGAACAGTCTGGACATCTTCCAAAAATTGATCTACAAATAAAATAGTTTTTAATATTAAGGGTACAAGAAATTAAACAACAGTAAATTATTAAATTGGCAGTCATTTCAGATGTCAGTCATATTTAAAATAAAATGTCTTTACACTATTTACTTCAACAAAACAGCTATTTACAATGTCAGTAGTTTTAAATTGAGATATTTAGTCTCTTTCAAAGCAAATAAATATACATCAGTTTGTCATATTTGCATTGCAAACTGTACCGCACAAAATAATGATCTGACCCCTGAAACATAAAGAGCTTTACAGGTGCTATTACATTTTATGCCAAAAGCAACACATACGACACATCGTGAATGTGGTCAATACAGAGATGCGGTAGGATAGATACTTGCCATCAATGTCAACAACAGGGAACAAGTCAATAAATAAAAAAAATACTGAACACCAGACAGAAATTGGAAAAATAAACTTAACTCAGATTATGATCAGATTGGTTACGCTCCAACAGACGACAAGGACTAAACAGTTAATCACCCCAGAAGAGACAATATCCACATGTTTGCAGACTATACAGGCAGTGACAGAGTGTGGTTGATGTGTATCGCCACGTTTATGACATTTTGTTTTAAATGAGTCTCATTCAGATTTGCTGTCTGGCTTTCTCTGTTACTGTTGTCCCAACACCTGCAAAACACGTGAATAAAATAATGAAGGAAGGCCAAAATAAATCAGTTTTCAAATTTTAAGGCCATATGAGTTTCTGTCTTAGCGCTGTTGGTTTTAGTGCCACCATTTTGGGCTATGCTGTCTTTTAATTTGTATTTTTCTACCAAGTAGCCTCACTAGTACAAGAAAACGGGCTGGCTTCTTCCTGTAGATCCAACAAACCATAACTTTATCAAAGCAGCTAAGCTACATTAATTATTTTTTAGATGAAGCAGTTTGATTAGGATATCTACTGTGCAGTTTAAAAAAAAACAAAAAGGTAGAAAAATACTCATAAAGCTTGGCAACGGAGGACAAGAGGCAACGAAAGGAGTTGGAAGGAAAAAGAGTGTGCAACGTGTGCAAAACTGGCCCCTCTTTGTGAATGGCCTTTATAGTGTCTTTCAAGCAATGACGATCTGTGCAGGTACCCCGCTCCACCTGCTGCTTCTCTTCGTTATCTTCATGGCAAAGGCTCAAATGTCTTTCATCTCCCAGAGAGAGAAAATGAATGGGGGTTGGCTTTAAGTAAAAGACAAAACATGTTGTGTTTAAAATCCAATAATCTGAATAATAGAAATTCTAATGAGTGAAAAAAGACTTACCTGAAGATGGGGATCACCGTTAAAACCAAGAGGTGGAACCTAACAGTTCTGAGGAAAATAACAAAGAAAGAAACAACACGACATGATTCAGGAGCAGTAGAGAATCAGTGGCGCAGTAAATGTTTGCAAAAGGTCATCGTGAAAGAACAACATGTTTAATGTCAAAGCAAAGATTTAGAGAAAATTTGCCTTTACTGTCAAAAGATTTCAGCTGGAATCAAATAATAGATATATATTTAAATATATTTTGAAGGTCTGAAGTAATTAGAAATGTAACTGCAGCTTTGTTTGAGGAAGTCAGTCTGAGGAAATTTTGCATTCTGCAAGAGAGTCCACACTCAGAGCATTTTTTTTGTCACACACACAAATCTTAATCATTTTAATATAAAGTTTAAATTGAAGTAAATTTATTTATCGTCAAGAGCTTTATTACATTCTCAATTTTCTTTCAGTTTATTTATTTTTTTATTTGGTATTTGTATCAACAGAAAAGGAAGCCATTCGATTGTTATTCGATTGTTATTGTACCACTTATTTAAAAATAGCAATCAATAACTCTTTGAAGCAACACTATCTTAGTGATCATGAACTTTTATCTTTAGTTCTGCCTGGTTTACAACTTTTAGTTGTAGGATTTTTACTTATCTGTTTTCCTTGATTGATTTCTGTAACTGGTACTGATATTTCCAATTCTGAGCCAAACTGATACATGAGGGAAAACATTATTGTGCCTATAAAGGTTATAAGTAAGTAATAAAAATGTGAATAGTTAGTAAAAGTGGCTGAGTTGAAGGGTTTTCCCAACCATATCTTCCAACTTGCTCTTCTAAACAGAGAAGTATAGACAATATTTTGTTCTGATCCTCCTGGCCAGTAAAAAAAAAAAAAAGTACCATTTAAGATAAACTTTTCTTACTGAGGACTGATGATCGTGTGATCGCTCCAACTTGATTCGGATGTCAGTCGTCTTCACTCGGTCAGGTTTACCATGACCTGGAGAAAGAGTTAAGTGTTAAACCAGCAACAAATGAACTCAAAGGCCTGATCTGCAGATATTCTCTCCATGTTATCTGTGAATATGGAGGATGTTAATGAATAAATCCTGTTTATTGATAGTAAACATTCCCAAAAATGAAATCAAAAAGAAAGTATAAATAAAATTTCAGAACATATTATAAAAGTTGTCATTTTGTTTAAAGAGCATATTATGGGGTGTCAAAAATAAAAGTTCAGCAAATAAGATTTGGATGATTTAGCCAAATTTTGATTTATTTATGTCAGAATGTACTACAAACAAATGTGCTAAATGTGTTATTTAAAAGCATGCTAATTGAAATGTTTAATAAGTAACTGGTTTAACACTTAAATTGAATATATTATACTTCTGATTTAGGATAATTGGAGAAGCCATAAATCATCTTACATAAGGTAAAAGAAATGTATTGGAAAAATTGATTTGATAGTTTTACAGCTGCAGTTTTTCTGAAGGTTTTTCTGAAGAGCTGGTGAGTATTGGTGATTCTTACAGTTTCATTTCTCTGTAAGATTAAAGCGTATTCTCGAACTTTGCAGAAATTATTGGGATACAACTTTTACTAGTGTGAAGTCAGGCCTGTTTTCTCAGAACACACTGTGTCTTTTGGGTAAACATCATTGATTCTCTGGTCAATGATGTTTTCTCATCAACTCAGATCTTTAGTACTCTGTGCTTGAAAGCCCTTTGCGTTAAATGTTCTCCACTCAAACTGCTCAAGTCTTGATTTCTGATAGTAGATCAGCTCCCTTTTTTTCTGTCCACATTGAGCTCCAAGTTCTTGTTTTTGCTCTCTCCCTCCATGCACAAAGCATCTTTCTTTCTTCTCTGAATGTTTAGTTTTCCCTTAACACATGTATACATTAAAGAAAATGTGAAAAAAATAAACAAAGTGTTTGTGTGCCACATTAAAGAGGAGTTAAATCATTACAAAAAAAGGAAAAAGGTGCCAAAAGTTTTCACATTTTCTGCTTAAACATTATCATATTTCCATGTTTTGTTTTCACCTGGTGAGCTTCCACGACTGTTGGAGCTGGAGTAACTGATGTTATCCTCCAACCAAGTGCTGTAGGTGAAGGAGTCTCTCTTGTGGGGGGTTCCAGCTGACGACAAACTCTCCTTTGGTGACATGGAAGGAGCAACGGAAATGAGTGTCTGAAAACCTGAATATGAGCAACGATTGCATAAAGGACTCGATCCTCACTCACCATGCCAGTGTCATAGTCTTCTGCGGCCTCATTCTCATTCTCCTCCACTACACTGGCGAAGCTGCTGGCATTGGAGGAGGACCGCGAGAGGTCGTGGGCCTCAGGGATCGATGGAGTCCTGCCACAGAAGTAAGAACTACACCCTGGGTTACCTTCTTCACAGCTTTGAACAAAAACTACAGAAAACAGTCAACCGTTTCTGCAAATCTTTTGACACACCTGCTTTTAGCTGTGGTGAGCACCTCTGGAGAGCTCTGATCGGAGTTGTCAGACTTAGGATCTTGGGAAACATGCCCGCTGTCAGGTGTCTTTTGGGTATTTGGGGAAGTATCTCTACTGCTAAATCGTAAAATACAATTGATTTAACAGAGTTTGAATATTTCTAGCAGAAAAATCTCAAAGGAATAGTCCAGGAGTCTCCTCTCACCTTTTCTCCTGAACCTCTTGAATGTTTTCGATGCCAATGGCGCTGCTCCGCCTGGAGCTGAAAGGTCCAGACTTTTCCTGGTTGGGCTTTTTCCCGGAATAATCAAAGACTGTTGAGAAGTCAACACATCTTTGAGTTAAATAAACAGGAAATTCCACAAACGATCTATTAATATGTTTATTTGGTTATCTCTAAAATCTATCTTTTCATGTGACAGTCCTTCAAATAAAAATTTTGATTAAAAAAATGAAGTAAACTGAATTGTCATCATGATGCTGATTTTTTCAAGTTAAAAGAAAAAGATTCTGGATGAGAAAATGCTGATAGTTTTCCTGCCACAGAAGTTGTGCTAAAGATGGGCGGGAGATTTCAAACATTTATCCTGTGCTTTCTTTGAAATTCTTTTCTTTATCCAGTGTCCCTTTCAAAGTTGTCAATTTAAACTTTTCAGTGCAGTGAAGCTTAAAGTAGGAGGATGACAATTTTATATAAATAGAATTTTGCTTAAACTAGATTTGACCAAAATAAGGAAATAACGTTTGAATTGGCATAAAAGACAATAGAAGGAAAAAACAGAGGACACACACTAACTTTAGTCTTTTCATGCAAATTTTAACTGTATTTCTAGATATCCTCTGAGTTGCATAACACACTCCACCCTTTCTGTAGCACTGCAAAAGAATGAAACCTCATTGCACAACTGCAACCCAAAAATCTAAAAGTGTATAGAGAAACATGTTTGTCTATGATGCAGAGGAGCCATGCAGTTACAAAAAAAAGCAACAGAAGGAAAGGAAGAAGTTAGAGAGGAGTTAGAATTAGACATGAACCTCTTCTACTGTTCCTATTCCTATGGCACTGCCTCGGCGTCCATATTTACTGGGACTTTTGCCTGGGACAAGCAATGACTGAGTGAAGCAGGAAGAGGAGACACAAAAAGAGACAAAGAGAGAGGAAAAACAGACAGAATGAGAGACGAGGAGAGTGGATATGACGGGTGACAAAAGAGAGAGAAGAGAAAACATGAGATTTATACAGGTATATATGAGATTTCATGCAGTCAGTCATGTTAGGTCAAACAAAATGCAAAGCACATGTAAAGTATAGATGGAGGAAGTTTAACTCTGTGAGTGCAACAAATTCAGCTGAATGGGAGAGAAATGGTGAACCAGTTGTGTTTGGTTATAAGCCTGTAAAGAGGAGGGTTAAAAAACAGCGGGGAAGTTAATCAATACATGTGCTAAGACCTTTTTATCTCAAAAATGTACACAGAAGTTTCCATATTTCTGCTTTTATATACATTTTGGTTCGGACGATTCAGAAAAGGCAAGCCACGGATGTGGGAAAGGCTCCGGCTTTTCTCCATAAATCTAATTCTATTCATACCATATTTTAAACATTTGTCAATAGAAGTGCTTCAGCTAACACACAAATACTCTCAAATACAACCCAAGCGACACTTCAACTGAGCACCAATGCAGATGCACAAAGTCGGATGGAGCCTCCGATCACTTTTCTGAGATTCTCCGTCTTAAAGAACTTGGAAGGGCTTACAAGATACCCAAGCTTATGATAATTGCACTCCTTGGCTGAGTGTGTGGTAAATCTTTGTGAGAGGTTAGTGCTCCAGACAAGCGAGGAAGAAGAGGGGGTATTAATGCGTCAGAACTGCATCGGACTGTACTTACTGTCCCCATGAATTTGGGGTTCTCAGGTGAGTTGAGGTTAAAGGTGCCACTCGGGCTAGAGGAGAGTGTGTATGGCTTCTTGAAACCTAGACCCACGGTGTCCATAGAGTGGCTCCTACTGCGGATCACCCGCTATAGAAAGAGACGAGGAGGGGGGAAACACATTCAGACGGTGTGGCCTCGTGTGACCCTAGTATCGTTGTTACAGGCCGAGAGGAGCCTCAGGGCTGTCCCCGATCACTGACCGCTACAGGCGGAATGCGCTGGTATGATGTTAATCCTGACAGAAAAGGAAGCGGCAGAGAAGGCTGCTAAGCTTTAGTACCCAGAGGGTGCTTCAGATGAATCATTATGTTTAGGTTGGCAGGCAGAGGAAGAGAAGTAGAAATGTGGCCAAGTAGAGCAGCCAGAAGAAATCCACCATTTTCCCTTTGACAGGCTGAGGTCGGAAGCATATCAGTGTGTCAAGCAGCTCATCAAAGTGAGACCACCTGAAGAAGAAAAGCCGTGAAGAAAAGAGCAAAGGAGAGCTTCCCTTCATCCGGATTTAAAACAAGCACAGAGGTGCTGATGAAACTGTTGCAGCCCAGCTCAAAAGAAAGCCCTGAAATTCTGCCATGGAGAAAAGAGAGAAATCTGACTACATACATTAAAAAAATAAAAGCTTCACAGCTTCATAGTAACATTTTGCTAAGACAAATTACTTTTGTAAAGGTAGAACATCTCAAAGGGTAAAAACGACTGCTTCTTCAGCGAGTAAATCAAACCCCTCGCTGGGAGATCCATCTATTTCAGCCAGAAGGTCACCCCTCATGGTTTTCCAATCATTAAACTGAACCTCAATCAGATTTATGTCCTCAATCTCTGAACCTTATTTTTCAGTTACCTTGAAGGACTCAAAGAAGCCCCCCCCTCCTGCGCTTCCATTTCAAGTTTGTCATCCTCTCCCCCGACTCCCATTATCGCCTGGCTGTTTACGTGGAGCTCTTCGTAAAGGGTCTCCAGCAGCGCTGATCTCGTTCGCTCCTTGCACACAGAAAGACAGAAACAAAATAATAGAAAATTAGCCAGACATGCAGAATGGCAGCAATATTTAAAAAGAATAAAAGCTCACCTCCAATTTGGCAAATTTCTCAGCTTTGTAGCAGGCATACTCTGCATTAATTAACTTTGTAAAAAGGAATTCTTGGAATTCAGGGCCCTAAACAACAACAAAAAAGAAAGTTTAAAGGTGAAAGTGGTCAGACACAAGTTTTAGAATGTTGTGGCTGTTTATCTTACTTTTTTAAAGATGGCAGGGTTGGGAAGGGCTGGCCCAAAAAAAGGAACATCATCCCGTGCTGTCACTGACACCTACAAATATGCAAATATGTGTTCAGTTTTCTAAAAAACTGAAACCTTTTACAGAAACCAGGAGGAAGGAGAAGCCGGTTACCTTATAGAGAACATTGTCAGAGCAGGAGTTGACCACCTGCACCACAATGTAGGCATGGAGGAAGTTTGACGCGATCATATCTGGTACAAAGGGAGTGTTTTCTTCTTGGAACACGATGGCGACAATGTCATTTCCTATGTGTCTCTTCCTCTGCAGCTGCAACACAACAGCCCCATCCCAAGTCAGTAGTTACAGCGTTGGAATCGATCCCAACATTTTGTCAAAAGATTAAACATAGAGTAAGATGTGTGTCTGTTTTAGTCTTTATGTGGTGGTTTCTGTTGATTTAAAATGTCAACGTTTAATATTAAGTATCACCTATGGTTGAAGTTTCCATTGACATTAGAATGGATTTATAAGACAGATTTTTAAAAGAAAAAAAATGATGTGAAATATTAAAGTTTTCAATAAGTACGACGTCTCAGCTGATGTCTTGATTTTTTTAAAAAGTTACATAAATCCAGGAAGCCGACAAAGGCAGGAATCTCCTCACTGCAACCACATAGAAATCTGCAAAACGTCACAAGGTGGTGCTGTTTTTCTTCTTTGGCAACATGAAAGCTGATGTTAATGTAGATATACATTTTCAAGATTTACCATATTTTACTGGTAAATGTGCAATGGATGTTACAACGCAGCACAGGTTGAATTACTGTCCAAACATGCAGAAAAATAACAAACAATAAAAGGACACAAGCATAAAAATAATTTAAAATAAGGCAATACACACACACCAGTGACAACAATAATTGCTGTGTTTTTGTTAATGCACAAACTTAGAACTTGCAGGATTTGGCTGTTTGAGCTATACATAAGGGTTTTTCTGGACTCTGGAGGATAAAAGTTTTTATCTGTGGTTGCTGTTTTCTGCACAACAGGGGTGTAATTACAGCATATGGTACAATGACACCTACAGGGAACTCTCAACTGATTTTTATGAATCATGAAGAGTGTGCTAGACTGCTGTTGTATTGTATTACCTGCTGAGTGTCCCCCTCTGTGTAAGGCAGCTTTGTGGACACATGGAACATGACCTCTTTGTTGCGGTAGTTGCAGTAGATGGATTCTGTGCCAGTCTGTCCATGAGTCACATCCAGCCCTCCCCGGAAGCTAGGAGCACACAAAGTCATGCACAACTGTGATTTTCTACTAAACACTGCCAGCCGTCTTTCTAGTTGATGTTTCATAGTATGGCATCTTACCCTTTAAAGTTGTGAAGCTCAATTTTTTCTCCCAAAAACTCCAGGAATTCTACAAAAGCTGGACTCTCTTTGCTGTTACCAAATAACTCCTCTTCACAAGTCTGCAATCAGTAACAGAGTCAGGAATGAAGACATTCTTACAGCAGCTAATTATAAATGTTAGCTCACCTTGAAAAGAATTGAGCTGTGAAATAAATGTGGCAGCAAGGACACAAATATTTTTGGGAAATTGAAAAGGTTTACAAATGAAAATATTTGAACTGGCAGCTCACATTTTAAACCTGGATGTTGACTGCCAGCTCGATCACTTAAATGTGACACTATTGTTAATGAGCGGGAGGGGAAATAGTTTAGGATAAAACTCATTAATTTATTGGTTTAAGGATTTTGGGCCTTCTTATTTACTCAAGAAAGCCTTTAAACTCTTAGATGCCCTTCTGCTTACAGTTTCAAAATCCTCTGTAAACACTGTAAAGCTAGTCACACAACGGACATTTGACACAGATTCCACCCATGATGTTCACACTGGACAAGCAGGGAGGGGCTTCTTCTTTTTTTCTTCACTGTTTCCAACCTACAGTTAAAAGAGGTTTGATGTAAGATGTCTTAAATTTGGCTTAAAAAAGAAATAGTTTGGTCAATTGCTTGTGTCCTTAAGATGGCAGATATGGATTATGATCATGTCAGGGGGATTCGCTTTGGTTTATTTTTATTTAAACAACAAACTCAGATGTCATCAGGCTTATTGCAATGTCTGGGTTCATCAGTAAACCGGCTTTGCTCTGAGTTTTTTCAAATTTGAATTTTAAGATTTGAAGGTTTAGCACGTCTATAAATTAAAAGAGACTTCATCCATATGTCGCTACTAAATCCAAGTCCTCAATTGTTTAAAGTTTGACCTGGTTAAAATTCTAATAAGCATTCAGTGAACACAAGTTTTGCATGTAGAGCCAGAAAACAGTCGTAAAACTTGTGTAACTATGAGTTTATGTAAAAGTTTTGAATGTGGAAGAACGAAATGCGCAATTTTCATGGTAAGTGGCCACTTGAACATGTGTTTCCGAGAGCAGAGTGAGCAGAGCTTAAGCCTCATCTGTAGAGAATTTGTTTAAAAAGGCTTTTTTAGTCAAGAATTAAACCAAATGAGGCTTTCTACTAAAACTTTATAATCTTTTATTTCCGGATATTTATATGAAGCTGCATTTTAGAAATTATGTAATGCTTTATATAGTTTACAATATTATTTAGTTTCATATTATCTCTTAAAAGTAGACATATTTGGATTTTAATGTTATTATTTTACTTGTTTATTACAATTTTCAAGTTTGTTTTCAGTTTACAGTGTTTTCTGGGTTCTTTCTTATAGTTGTTTTTTAAAGCCCTTTGATTGATGTGTGTGTGTGGACAAGGGTGAACTTTCTTTGTGCATATGTAGCTTTCAAATCAATTCAGGTTTTTTTTTATGGGCTTCTTGTGAAACACTCACTGCTGCAGTGATCTACATATCAAGTGCCACATAAATAACGTTTGATTTTGATGTATGAAACAAAAGCACAAATACAAGGAAATAGCTGTCATTTCTCATTATTTATAATGTCCGTCTAATAAGCGTGCATGACAATCATGCCTCTCTCTTCTTTGCACCTCTGCAGAATGCTAAATGAGCAAAAGGCATCCTGCAAATGATCAGATATCTCCTCAGGCAAGTTTCCATGGATTTCACAAGATGGTCAAGACTGTATGTCCTTTAAGAGATAAACTGCACACCGTTCTGAAGGTCTACATGTATATATATCCCTGAACTGCTCATTTTGCCCTCCCACCTCCCTTTAGGACTGCACAAAAGAGCTGATTGCCTCAGATAATAAGAGGGTGAGTTGAAGTCAGCGGCAATGACTGAGCTTGAGTGAGAGCTGTAATTAAGACGAGGGACTGAGCACCACCAGCTTTTTGGAGAAAATCAAGACATTTTTTTTTTGTTTTTGGAGTGAGGGAATTATGTTTTTTCGCTTACCTGTCCAAACTTTTGATAGATGACCCCAAACTTGAAATTGTTGCTTATCACATGTTCATCGAAGGTCACAATGAGCCGAGATGCCTGTGAAAGTGACACATTTTAGAAAAAAACACAACATATTGTGACATTTCCTATTCCTATATTCCCATTCAAGCACGTTCTCTGACCATGATCAATAATCATTTTATAAATCTCAGTGATTGTTTAATTTCTGCCTTTTATATCTATAGACTGTTGATGTAATGGTGAAGACAGCACAATTGTAATCCCCTGAAGGTTGGATTACTGTAGCTCTCTGTAGTTCGGTGTTATCTAGTATCTGCTCTTTGCAGCTGGGACAACATCCTGCAGCCTGACTCAAAACCATCATAAAGACGTAGCCTTGTCGCTGTGGTGGCTTCCAGTCAAAAACCTGTTTGTTTTTTAAGCTTTAACTGGAGAAACAGCTGAGTGTGAACATCTATGCTTACAAAATGAAGCCGTCTTCCACTAAATATTATTATTAATAAAGTTGAGTAATATTGTACTGAAATGCAATGTAATTTGCATCATACATTTGGGTAAAAAGTCTTAATTTTAACCTATTTGGGGGGGTTAAATCCTTAGAAAATTCTTCAAAAAGAGCATTAAAAACACTAAAGCTAATTTTCATTCACATCAATACTATGACAAAGGGATACTTAAAAATCTTCAACATTAATCTATAACAGGGCTGGCCTATCCTGGAACTAAAGAGCCACAACATTGCCTGTATTCCAGTCCTCCCTGTCCAGTTTCTTCCGATCCCCTGAATCAAGTAATTCCACATCCTGATTGACTAAACACACAGAGAGAGCTGGAATACTCACGAGGACCAGTGTTCCCTGTTCTACTAAATTCTGTCCTGAGACATGATGTGGGCCAAAATGGTTCAAGATTTAACAAATTAGGGGAAAAAGAGAGTATTAAAATTCTCTTTAACATCAACAATGTACGTATCAGACAGTTTTTAAGAGAAAAAATTTCAATGTTGAAACCGGCCAAAGTTTCAGGAAACAGCAACAATCGCTGTTAAAGCGTGTTTAACATGTTCTTAATAATAAGCCCATTTCCTCTCCTTCTTAATAATTGTTTTTATTAGGAGCAGAAACAAAAATAGTAATTTAAAAAAGCCTGAAGCAGTTATGAAAAACCTACAAGCCACAAGCTCCCATTTCTGGTTCATTTAGATATATACACTTGTAGACAATTAGACTCATTTATATCTTTGTTTTCCTTGTTTGAGCTGGCATCCAACTTAAAACTTTACAGCTGGATAGCTCCAATATTGGTTACCATTTTTGTAGCACTGGTAATGTTATCTTGGGGCTTTAAGCTAGTGGATGAGAGTGTAAATAAACGGATGATGGGAAATGGGGGAAGGCTTACTCCATACCAAAAGTCCTGCTCGCAATTCAGAGGGAAATTTCGAACAAACTCCAGCTGCTCCACAGAAATGTGTCCTTGAAATCTACAGATGTTTTTTAAAAATTTAGCAAATAAAAAGGTATAATCCCATTTCGAAGCCCACTGGGAACACGTTTGCCAAAGATGATTGAAGTGGGACTTGAAGAAAGGCGGTAAATGGATTCAAAAGGTATTTGCTTCTTTCCTTTCTCTAAGGATTCTTGACAGTTGCAGCACTTTTTAAATGAGATTTTAAAGTATACAACCCCTTATAAGAAAAACAGCTTTATATAAAAAAACTTACTTTTGGATAAAGAACAGGATAAAAGCGGTCCACGTTAACTTCTTCACAGACAAGCTATAATCAGAAAAAAAGCATAAAATTATGTCAGCATCAGTCTAACACAGTCCTGTTAGTCTGCATAAAAACAAGTCATTTCTTCCAACCTTGGACATTTGGACCACATTGGGAAACTCGGTCAGACAGGAAATGGGGATAACATCGTGGTAGGTTTTCAGCTTGGTTCTGAAGAAAACCATGAAAGAATCAGAACGAGGCATCAAAGCCGGACAACACAAGATCAAGTACAGCAGCGAGGATCCGGTTTGTACCATTATCAGACCCCCCCGCCCTCGCCTTTCTCTTCCTTTGCCCCCTCTCCTCCTTCTCCGCCCACTTGCTGGCCTAAATAGTCCATCTGTTACTTTACTGTGGAAATGACATCTCTGTTGACACTATCTATAGTTACATTACACGTCTGATAACAGTAATGTGTACCTTTAGTCAACATTGGGTTAACACACACACACACACATAAATAACTGTGCTATGTACACTTTCACTTTTTCCAAGGAGTGAAGCACGTTTATTTTTTAAATACAACCCTTTTACTACCCAACCTGTTGATGTGTGTCACACAGACCAAATGCATATTAAATGTTACCTGAGCATCAGTCGGAGATGTTCCTGGTCACCAATCACATCATATTTTACAGAGAAGACCAGATGTCCGAGGGTGCTGTCCATTGAATAGTAATTAAAGTGCTCCTGAGGGCACAATGCAAGCAGAGCACTATTAGCATCTATCATAAACAGAAAGACACACAGATAACCAACACATTTCCAACTCCAGTTCCTTCTCTTCTATGTGTGGATCCAAGTTGGAGAGTTAGAAGAAGTAAAGTGAGAGAAATTTTTATAAGGTTTGGATTGGTGTTGAGATGTCAAAAAATGACTTTTTGCTGCAACCTTTAAGTTCTGATTTAAAACTTTGCAAAAGTATATATAAAAAAAAACTGTTGACTCAGCAATTTACACTTAAAACAAATACTGTTAATTTTTTTTACCAAATTAATCAAAATAGAAACAGATTACAATTATATGAAATTGCTACTGAAAGGCTAGTATCAATAAAAAGAACCTGAACCAAAAACAACAGGTTGCTGACAATCACTCGACTTCCGAGCAAACCTGTTTATGTAAATTAATAAGTTAGTTTACATCTCCAACAAAAGTTTGTTACACTTGAACCTGTATTGTATTTACAGTGATTACATCATTTTAAAAACCAAAGAGAAAGTCTCACGATCAATGGGGTCAATTTGCAAGGAAATCTCTTTTTTGAAGGTCATGGCATACAGAAATAATTAAATTTAGTTCCATTATGTCATATTTATGATTTATTCTGAACAGGCAGATTTATCACAAGACCACACTTTGAAACTGCTTCCCAGAGAATGTCCAATAACTAATGAATCCAAGAGACACAGTTTAACATCAGCATCAGTAAAACAAGAACTACATCAATAAAAAATGTCTGTTATCATATTTTTGGATTGTCAAAAAAAGCTCCAATGATGGAAATATTTATCAAAGAAAGGGTGGAGAGTGTGTCAAAAAAGGAAAAAACTACAAATATGTATTGAGAAAATATTTTTCTTACATACTATGATACTTTAGTCTCTATTTTGTCTCTACAAATTCCTTTTCAAAATCATTGTTGATGAACTTGGTAATAAATGAAAAATTAAGCAGAACACAGATATTCTTTTTGTTTTGTCTTACTGACCTTTCCAAGGAAGTGTTTCCGGAAAAGCGTAGCTGTCGTGTTACATTCCAACTTAGTGCGACTGTTGGGGGACGGAGGCCGGAGCTGCTCTGCCTCTACGGAGTCGCTCAGTTCGTGGGTGGTTCCCTCAATCCAGTAGCCACCGAACTGTGGCAGCAGAATGAGAGGAAATGGGCTTTTTCTCCCCAACACCTGGAGGAAAGTGGATCAAATGACAAATGATGGATGATTTGAGAACATTTGTGGTATAAAAAGCAGTTAGGATGATGAGTGCTGGTGCAAATCCTCTTCCTACCTCATGGACACTTGGATATGGAATGTAGTCTTCCTCAGTCTAAAAAAAAAAAAAAAAACATGTTTCCACATCAAAGAATAAAAGAAAGCCACAATGTCCAACTGTAGAATCCCAAAGGATGCAGTTTCAGAGTAATTGCATAACTGTTATGCAACAGCAATCTGTTCCGCAGTGACATTAGAGTTAGTTATCAATGTAAGTCTTCAAAGGTTTTTTTGATTGTTCTCTAACCTACTGGATTAAAATGCACCACTGTAGTATTGCTGAGGGTTGTTACATTATTTGTTATCATTTTAAGCCTGCAGAGGTCTGCGCAGACACTCAGAAGACTTTGTTGCTGAAGGGCGTTTCAGTGCAGAACAAAGAGTGAAGTGCTTTGTGGCATGACATGGAAACAGATGTCTTAGTTTGAGCAAAACAAAGGATTTGGTTCTGGATTTAAGAAAATAATAGAAAAAAATATGTTTTTCTACCCAGGGTGGGGTAGTGGAGAACTATTGATATGGGGAAAGCTCTGACAATAATCCTTCCAGCTAAAACTCACTATTCCTTACAACAAGGGTGGCCAATTCTGATCCTCACGAGCCAAAACCTTAACTGAATTCCAGTTTTTCCTGCCCAGATTTCTTCAAGATCCTGATTAACTGGAGAGCTTGAAAACAGGCAGTGCTGTGGTTCTTGAGGTCCAGGGTTAGCCAACTCTGCTCTACAAAATTCTATTCTAATCCTGGGAAGCATAAAGAAATGGAACGGATATATAAAGTGGGGCAACATAATTCAAAATTTAACAAATAAGGGGAGAAAAAATAAAATTTTTACAAAGATGAGCAATATTCAGGCAATATTCAAGAAAAAAAATATTTTATCTATTGCAAAAACATTTTCAGTGGTCTTTTATTAATGTTTATTCGGTTTTTTTTTAGCAAAAATCCAAAAGCTTGTGTTGTTTTTAAGACATACTTTTTGCAGAGGATCACAAGTCCATTAGAAATTTCCCTCTGTGCTATGGGTGTGGAACTGACCCTACACTGATATCCCAGCATTCCTTTGTCTAGCACTCTCTTTTGCTAGCTAACATCCCCTCACAGCCCCAATAGCAAAAGTGTAAGGACTCAACATCAATCAAGCAAAAATCATTTTAAAAAGTGACATGTATGGTTTGTCTTAGTAGTTGTCTTTAAAACACTTATATCTATTTTCTAATCTGGAAACTTGCAGTTTTATATATTACTCCCCTGTCAGTACAGCTGGGTAACAACCTGAACTAAAAATGCAGACCAAAGGACTCAAACAAACTAAAGGATAAATCACACTAAAACATTCTCATATAAGAGCAAACCCTATTCTCTAAATGAAAATGTTAATGTGTTTTTATAGAGCAAGGCAATTTATGACCTAGAAACCAAGACAAGCATTTTCAGGGGATAAAATATTCAATTTTTTATTTAAACTTGCTTTTTTCACTTAATTGAGGATTTTTTAAACAGCTTTTTATTTTTCACGTGTCTTCACTGTCATTTTAATCTCACTGTACATGTCACAACAGTAACAGATTTCTATCCCATCATTTCACCTTTTCCTATCTCATCCCATGTCACCTAACCTCATGTCATCTCATTTTGTCTGATCTTATTTTACCTTATCCTGTCCCGACATGTCAGATATTATTTCATGTCATCTTATCTTATCCTATCTTATCTTATCTTAAGATACCTTACCTTACCTTGTCCTGTTTCATCTCATTTAATCTCCTCTAATCTCGTGTCTCTGCTGAAACTGATCCTTTTGTGTAAATTGCTGCATCTCTAGATGAAAGTCATACCTTGAGCGGTGGAGGAAAGGAACACCTCTGCTCATCCATCCTGTTGCCCTGTTTAAGAAGAGAACCAAAGCACAGACAGCCTTAAAAGAAGCACTAATGTTTAAAAAAAAAGAACAAAAAAAGCCTCAAAGATTAAAAAAACATGTTGTCAGTGCAGCGAGATAAGCATGACCTAAAAAAGCAGAGAAAATGATCAAACTTGTTACATAACATCACAGATTTCTCATAAGGTATTCTGGCCACAACAAAGCAAAGTCAACGTGGGACAGCTGAAAAAGCCTACATGGGGAGTGGAAACAAATAAACAGCAAAGAACATACAGTCAGTGACAAAAAAAGTATTAGAGCAAAGAGATTGCAATTAGGCAGATTTTAGTGGAACTTTTTCCTTGCCACTTCACCTGAGGTGTGTTTGTGGGACAGAAAAAGGTAAAAAAAAAAAAAAAAAGCGATGCAGAGAAAGAGATGAAGATGATGGCGCCTGCCTTCAAGGGAGATGGAGCATCTCATCAATGCAAAGTGTGGGATAAAGAAACATTCTGTTGAGACCAAATCCACTGCAGGATATGAGAGACGTTGAAGCAGCTGAAAGTTTTCCTGAGACGGTTTTGATCATTTGGAAAACATTAACTGAATGTGCCATCGGTACATCACCAACTGCAAACACAGAGGCGCATGCACATCATGTGCTTTGATAAGCTGCATCATTCTCAGAGAAAACTCTTAGCCTCTTATGTGAGGGATTAAATAAAACATCCTTCCAGAGTCTTCAGAAACCAAGAGATGGCTTTTGAAGTGAGATAATAAGCTTACAGTGCTGTCAGCCTGTGTTTCGAACACAACATCAGGAGAAGCACTAAAAAAAACGGATTGCTCTGGCATCACGCCTGTGAAACGACAAGACTCAATATCCTTTTAAAGTACACACAGATAAGAAATATTGCAGCTGAGGAAAGGTGCTGCAGAATTAGAAAGAGATGCCAAGTGGTTAGTGAGGCGAGACAATAAAACAAAAATCGATGCATCATCTTACCTGCATCTTTTCAATCATTTCAAATAATTCTGTGGTCTGGGGAGAGGAGATGACATTTTCTGAGTTCATTTGATGAGTGTAAAGGCGTGTTTATTTCTGTAGGAGTCACTGAGCTTTGTCAACATGTCTGGGTAGCATTTAACTCAATCCGGTGACAGAGAAAAAAAAAAAAAAACAAATTCGGTCCTCCAAACACTGTCCTCACTTTTTTGCTGTGTGGGTGGGAACATGTCGATCATTTTAGCAGAAAACGTAAAAAAAAATGTCTACATAAAGGAGACATCCCACATCTGTAATACAGTCATTTACATCCAAGTCTTTTGGATAAAATTTGCATTCATATAACTGCACTAGAAATGTCAAAAATGATGAATGCATTGCACAAAGAGTTGTGCGAAAGCTCAAAAGTGAACTTGTTCACCCATAAACAAGGGTCCACACACTTTTCTTCGAAGTCGTCTTGCACAGATCAAACATAGATATGGCAACTGACAGCAATTTCCCAGCCATATTTAATTACGTTTAGCCATTTCAGTGACAATCAAGGTGTAAAAGGTTTGTTTATCAGCTAATTGAATAACTTTTTTTCCCCCTTACAATTGCCATCTAATTAAATAATGAAAGTATAATATTTGAATTGTTAAGATTTTAATCAAAATAAACCACAACTCTTTTTTTAAATGAATGGATAGAACTTGTATACAAAGCACAACTTTTGCAAATACAGCAGAAAATGGAGGATGACAAACAGATCGTGGACGTATCTGTCCGAGGTAGTTAAGCGAGAACTGAAAGGTTCAGCCTGTAAAGCCTGAAACAAACACTTTGTGTACACAGCAATCATGTCTTAGCTCTCTGTGTGAGTATGAGTAAAGTCCTCCACCATGAGCAAACAATAGTCTGCCACAAACCCTAAAAGTAAATAAGCCGAGCTCTGACCAAAGGATTGGGGGGGGGGGGATCATCTTTTAGTTCACATTGGATTTAATATTTTAGATTAGTATACATAAAACATAATTCAGCTCATATGACCAAAAATAAGACAATTTAAATGTGTTGTATCTGTCTCTCTAAGTGAAGGTACTTACAGTGCTGGGTTTCTTCCAGTGAGTCTTTGTGGACGCTGGAGCAGAATGCTGTTTGACAAGATGTTTAGCCATAGTTAACTTTTTGAAAATAAAAATCCTACAGCTTCAAAACAATTTATGCATTTTGTAAGTTTTAAATTCAAATTTCCATGACTGCTGCTGCAGCTTTCCCTCCAGCGACAGACAGGTGAAACAAAACTACATCCCCGTCGTCTACAACCTTCAAAAAGAAAAAAAAAAAAAAAGAAAGCAGATGGAAGCAAAGATCCTGGCTCTATCGCCGCACGCTTCAAGCACACGGTTATCAGAAAGCGTGTGTCTCAGGTTGCAATGCAAAGCCAGCTGTTCTAGCTTGAAGGTGAGAGGTGTCTTCTTTTGATGAGCCCTCCTCTATCACTCTCTTTACTGCAGGAGGAAACGCATGCAAGTCAGCCTCCTCTCTCCCAATCACTACATATGCCGCCTGTCGAAGACTAAAGCCAACTCTTCTCGTCTCATGCCCCTGTGCAAAAACAATCATCTTCAAATGACATTCAATGACCACAAACAAAGAAAAACATGGAAGCAAAAAGAAATAAGACATTTCTGTCTGGGGTTGTTTTGTTTTTGTACAGAGATGACAAAAGTGGAAGAAGTGTGGAGATCCCCAGAGAGCATGACTCGCACAAAGAGCAGGTGTTGGCGCAGATACCTTTCATTAAGAACGCTAATAGGACGGTCATTATGACAACGGACAAATTAAATGAACAACACCTCCTCTGCACTCCAGACCTGTCAGCTACTAACTTGGGTCCTCATAAAATATAAAAAGAACAAGCAGCTCCGGGACATAAACCCAATGCATATATTTTTATCATTTGCACAGTGGGTGTGATTTTAGCTGATCAAAGCTAATTTAGTTTTCATTTTTGGAAGAAAAAACTGCAGAGGACTGCATAACTTTCCCCTCTCGCAAGGGGATATAACTCAGTAAAAGAAGCTGATTTTACAACAAACATGTTTTGATGGTTATAACATATGAGCTGTACAAATAGTTGATGGTATCTCAGATTGTTCTGAGTCAGGGGTCTGCAACATGCCACAGGTGGCATTTGTGGCTCTGTGGTTCAAGATAAATAATTAGTTTAATTTGATGAAGTAAGTAATAGAATCACAAGTTAATTTACTACAATTTGACAGATTTTTGAGCAACTTCAACTACTACAAAAAAAACCCAACAAATTAAGGTCAGTAAGCACAGCCACACCTTATTATAAAGCACATTTTCTATTTTTAAACAAATTAAAAATTTTAAAGGGCAGGATATGGTCTGGAAAAATACAGTAAGTGTAACTTAATTTTGGTTAGTTACATTAACAAATTCCTCACGGAGATGCACCACAAAAGTAAAATAAGCCCTTTTTTGTTTTTCTTAACACATCACTGCTGACATCACACTACCTACTTCTACATTTGCTGCATTAAGATGACCCTTTGTGACTAGGTGCTTTTATTTTGAAAGGAAGGTATTAAAAAGTTATTAAAAGAGTATTTTCTTTGTATACTGATGTTTTATGTATACCAAAAAAAACAATAGTCCATTTATACTTATCATAATAACAGTAACAGAAATACAAAACAGTATCAGATCTCTCTAAAGTTGAAGTTAGATTTCTGGCTCCTCCTGGGTCGTTGTCTGTGAGAAGTCCGACCTGAATGACTCGTTAAGTGTTAAAGCTTGCCGACCCCTGGTCTAAGTACTGATTTCACATGTTCATTAAACAGTTTTCCATTAGATTTTGCATAAACTGCCTATTAACCTTAAAGCTTTACATCCTAGCAATGATTTCCTAGAAATACCCACGGTTAGAAAATTAACCATTACTTTTCCTGGTTTGGTAATTTGGAAATTAACTTGCATTTTGCAAGGATTAGATTAAAGAGATATCCTTGATTGTACATATAGACTTATACAGTCAATGATTTTACACCACACTTTCCCTTAGGGCGGGTGTCTGAAATGCCCTACCCCCACCCCCATATAGATCTTTGGTTAAAAAATATCATTTTTAACTTTAAAAAGGTGCATCAAGACAAAACAAAACGGTCAGTTAAGTCAAACTCACAAACTTATCAAAATTCACTGAACGCCATCCAGGCTGCCGACTACAGTACCCATAATGCTCCAACAATCCATCATGTGATGTGGCTTCATGGTTCACCAAAATCAAAATCTTGGACACATTTTTGAGCACAAAAAACTCAATTTGAGGTCAGGAAGCAATACTATGTGGCACAGAGGGTCTTTTATTTTGAAAGGAAGTCATCCGAGCCTCTGTCAAAAGTTATAAACTATTTCATAGTTTGAAATTTTGCTTTTTTTCTCCTTATGTTTATGTTTTATTTATGGACAAAAAACAAACTTCTCTTGCATTTATCAAATTCGTATCAATATCATAAATAAAAATAAGGGTCTTATTTTTCTAAAGGATGAAATAAAACTTTGTGGCTCCTATTGGGTTATTATTATTGAAAAATGTACCTAAATGCCCGATAGTAATTGATTAATTACAAAAAAGAAAAGTTACTTTACAGTTCTTTTTGAGGTTTATGATGCACAATGAGGGGGAAAAACAGAAAAAGATCATTATTGGTGTGTACCGGTATAATCTTTTCTAGAAACTAGTAGGTGCAAGGCACCTACAGCTGTTGCAGAGATCAGGAGTGACGGTTAAACAGCCCAGCCTCTACATTCCCTCTCCCTTAATCCCTTTCACTACCTCTGCTTTCCACAGATTAAGCCAGGTTGGGAAAATTGTAAGCTTATTCTAAAGTGTGAGAGTGTGTATGAAACCAGTCTGACACGAGAGAGATTGTTGGAGCTTTTGATCACCACACAGAGCTAAAATCTGTTCCATTTCTATGTTCCTAAAATATCCTTGGCAGGTTTCTCCACATCAAATACCCGTTTAAAGACACACAAAAAGCTAAGCTTGAGGATTTTAAATGTGTGATAGATTAGCTTGGAGCCGTGATGCTGGAAATAGATTTAGTCTTTCTCCTGCTTTTGGTCTCTGATTCACAATGACCTTTTTGTGATTTTTCAGGTCATCTCAAGCATCACATTTTCTTAAATTTTAAAGTCCAACAGCCGTCACATTTGGAATGTTAAGCCTTTTTTAAATCCCCAAACGGTAAGTGAGGAAAAAAAATTAATTGAAGTTAATCACTGGAAGTCTATCATTGTAAAACATGATGACGAAACAGTTGAAGGAGGTTGTTTTGTATTCTGAAAATGACAAAAACTGAGTCAAGCTGGGATTTGTCTGCTTCATTGAAGATCCACTTGTCAGTCTCAGCTTGAAAAAGTTGTCAAAATCAGAATGACTACTTCCTGGCAAAAAATAGACTTGAATTAATTGAATCAGTCAGACATGATGATTCCAGTGACTGGGCTTTGTGCGCTCTAATTACACAACTAAAACAATAGAACAAAATGTGAAGCAATTCTGCAGGCTCACACAATGAGTTTAATAATTCCTGACATTAAAAAAAGCGATAGCAAGTGTGTTAAGATTTAAGCAGAAGAGATACAATGTTCCTCAAAGATCTCAGGGAGGACGGATGCACAATCATCAGACAACGAAAGGGGAACTTTTGTGCCCCGGTTTCTCTTCTCACCTTGTGGAACGGTGAGCTGCTGTGGTTGGGTGTTGGCTGGAGCGACTGGGCCTCTAGTGCGGCAGAAAGCCGGGTGTCACTCCCATCTTGTTTCCTACAGTCAGACAGATGCAGGAGAAGATTCAGTCAGAAAAGGTCACAGTTTGAAATCGAGCAAAAGGTAATGCCACAAAGAAGGTTAGTGGTCTTTTGGGAGATTTAAAAAAAATGCATTTGTGTTGACTTGTGTCAACAGCACTACTAGGGGCTGATGTATTCTTCTTTGACCTTTAATTTCTTATAAAAGTCCCACAAAAATACAGTTTTAATTAGGGTAATAAGCTCTAAAGGTCTGCGGCTTTCCATTACTTTTAACCAAATCTGAATAGCATCCTTTAAAGTCTGCCCCTCTGGTACAAATAGCATTATTTCTTTGATCATTTAATTTAAAAACACACTCTCAAAGGATTATGAACTGTACCTGTTAGTGTCATGTCTTCAATTATTTTAATAAACGGAGCAGCGACTCAAACATTTAATAGAAAAGCTTAATACTTATCATGAAACCAAGAAATGAAAATCTCATTTAATTCTGCTGTGGAGAATATTTTACTTTAAACTCAAATAGCTGCACGTTTAACACAGAGGCAGAATATGTTTTCTTTTTCAATTAAATCTGTGACTTCATTTATTATTAAAGTCCCACATTTCCTTGATGAATTTTTGCATCCTGTGTGAAGTGTGATTCAGTGAGGCAGCCAAAAGGTTGTGAATTTAGTCCAAAACCAAAAAAATGTACCAATAAGTAGGTTTACAGTAGCATCAAATTTCAGAGGAAAATTCAAGCTGCAGATGAGAGAATCAACGCTCAAGAAGGACTTTAACCAAGATGCAAATCTGTGTCTGCTGAGTGCACTCAGACACAAATGTAGGTGAAAAAAAGGAGAGCATGAATCATTAACATACAGAGCCGCCTCACAGCTATTACACAACCAATGAATCTCCAATCAAGACACGTCCTGCAGAGCCCAAATGAAAAGAGGAACAATTCTTTAAAAAAATGATCCTTTTCTTGCTGCTCTCCCTCAAGACAACACAACTGGGCATCAGCTGCCCCCAACTCTCAATTAGAGCTGACGCTCCGAAGACGGATGCAGAACTGAGACGCACACGCATGAAAGATGCAGCAAAGAAGTGGAAGGAAATGCTTTCATCTGTAACAGTTGGCTCCAAGAGGATTTGATTGTGATGATAGTAATGCTGAAACAAAATCACAGCAATTACATCTTGATGAAAAAGTAACACTTTGAATCAGAGTAAGGAAATACTCACACAAACAGTGCAACACACACACACACCTGTGCTAGTGTTACAACTCAAGCCCTCACATAGATCAGCTTGCAGAAAGCTCCGGCTTCATCCCAATGCCACAACAAATTACATAACCCAGCTCAGCTGGTTTGAAGTGTACCACAACAATCTGCAGGAGGAAGAAGCTGCGTCAGTTCAACCGGATGTCCAGAGTGGGAGAACTTACTCTTACAGCGTAAACTGGGCTCTCCCTGGGAAGTCCGGACAGCGACCTGTTCTGAGGTTCCTGCAGATGACTCACAGTCTGCTCGTCCCCTCCCTTCACTCACTTATCTCCTCTGCCTCTCCAGCAGCTCCACTCTGCTCACTCGCTGCTCCTCATCTGTCGTTCACCTGCTGGCCTCACTCTCAGCTCTTCCGACTGCAGCACGCTTCCAGTGAGCATCCTCTCTGATTCTCCTCCCTCCACCTCCTCCCACTCCATTGCTCCCTTTCTCTCTCCCTCACATGTATACCATTAAGTTGTCACTTCCTCTCTTTCTGTCCTCTGTGTCTGCTGTGCAGCTTTTACATGCCTTAAATCTGAAACCACTAACCCCCTCTTCACCAACATCTCCATCACCTTTAACCCCTCTGGAAAGCAGAAGAACCTGCCCCCCCCCCCCTTTTTTTTTATACAAAGGCCACCGCCCTGACAGAGAAAGCAGGGATTATTAGGGCAAAGGGGGCCGTCTACAATCCCTACAATCTCTCAAACAGCTAGGGCTGTTGCTGTGGCAACCGGCATCACTTACATACAAGAGAAAACATGCACATTCATGTTCACGACAACACGACCTGAACAAGGTGATTATGTCCAACATCAGGCTACAACGCTTGTTCATGAAGCTCATTCTGCAGGATGAGAAAGGCGGAGTGGAACGGTTTTTAATTACTGTAATGTGTCTCATCAAATCCCCTGAGAGTGTGTTGTGTTTCCTTCACTAATCTGACATCCACAATTCCCAGCAGACCCCTGACTCACATCACCAGCGGTGCCTTTTCTCGCTAAACACACACTTGTAGTCAGTACCTGCACTGTGTGTGTGTGTGCGTGTGCGTCAGACACAAGGAGATAACAAGGGACTACAACACAAGCCTATAAGAGTGGTGCATTAAAAACAAACAATCTATGCATCATCCGACTTAAAAAAAAGATGAAATCTGGATAATAAAACTGGAGCAAACTTTAGTAATATCTAAAGATTTGACATCTGTTTGCATTTAACATTAAAATCCATTAAAAACGTTCTTTTATCTGCAAAAGAACTCATTCCCAGCACTCCTGTTTCTTTTCTAACCAAATATTTTTTTTAATTTACAGTTAAAATCAAAGTAAAAGTTGAAAAATAAAAAAACAGTCTGAGCAAATTTTTAAAGACAGAAATAATAGCTTAGTCACGTTGAGCTTTACGTTTATCTCCCGTGGATGACAGTTGGTTTTAAATTGATAGCCTCCTCTCTGCATCAGTGTCCTCTGGACAATCCCGGAGTTTAATCCCTTCCGGTTGACCCCATCACCAGGGATTCCCGTCCCGTTGACGCGCAATCACCTTGCCCTCTGAAAATTTCTGCAGTTCTGAAATTTCCCTCCCATCATCCCCTTCTTCTCTTCACCTTTTGACTCTCAGCTTTTGTGCAGATATTTCCCCATTGGAAAAAAAAAAAAAAAAAAAAAAAAAAAAAAAAACGGCAGATAATAATCTAACATCCTTTGAGATTTAAGCTTAAATGATGCTAAAGCTTGTTGGAGCCCATAATTCCGAAAGGATTTAGACCAGGCAATAGAGAGAGCAATGACAGTGTTCACTGTTTATTAGGCTTAGTTGATGGTGTTGTAAACAAAAAAATGTCAGCTGAATGTGGAGCACATTTCTTCCACACAAGCAGAATGATTTATTCATGTAAGACCAGCGCACATATTCCAAAGGGTGAAACATAATTAGTGGTGCTCGGTCTCCAGGGGCTAAAAGCTAGACTGTAAATAAATGTGTCAGTCCAGCAGAAATTTCTGTCTGTGCTTTTCACATGGACAAACCTTGAACCCTTCTGCCTCTTCCTCTGAAGCTCGTAGATGAGGTTTAATCAGGTCATTTGCAAAGCAAAAAAAAAAGGAGTGCTAGAAACACGTGAGTGTGCATGGGAACTTTGCATCCCTGCTTTGATTTCTCTGCAGCACACCTGAGCCGTGCTGAGACTGTGATTTTGATTGGGTCTTATAATCACAGGGTGTTTTTTCTACTTTGTAATCAATTTGTATGGGAAATGGACAAAAGACAAACATGAATAAAGCAGGGTTATGCTAAAATCCTAAAAAATTAGCTTGAATGGTTAAAACAGAGCAGCAAAAATGAAAATCTGAAGAATGCATTTAGTTAGCAATTAATATCGAGCACTTGATTGCAAAGGGAATGAGTAAAAATTACATTCTCCGATGCCTCAAAGTTAGATCATTTATTCATAGTATTTTTTTAAATATGTATATTTTTAGCCTTTATCTGACTCATCCTATTTTTCCACGTTCTAATCCATGTTCCACTTGAACCTACTGACTTTAAAATACTTTTGCTAATTTCATAAATTTCTATCATAAATCTTGCTCAGGAACTCATTTGCAGACTTTTAAAGTTCCACTCTGATCATCTTTTGATCTATTATAACGTGGTCTTTTAATAATGATTGTGTCGTTTTCAGGCAAAATTAAACAACCTGTTTCCGAAGGCTTAGAGAAGCAGTAGGTCATTAGAAATTTCCCTCTAAAGACCGTTGGCGTACATGTCTGCTCCTTATTTTCTCTTTATGTGTCCTCCAATATCAGAAAAAATGACACAATAACATGTTAAAGAAAAAAAAATTATTGTAGTGGGACTTTGAGACTGAAGTTTGTTTTGATGATTCAAGAAAGCTTATTTTTGATATGTTCTGTTTAGAGGTGTGCACTTGGTAAGGTGTGGAAGAGAAGACTATACGACTCTTATAAGTTGCTCCCTCAGGCTGTGCCGTGATACGCTGTGCAATAACACATGGCTGCTACATGGCCTGGCCTGGCATGGGGGCGTTGTGTGTTTTGATCTCATCCTTGTGAATCCCTGTTGCTTAAATGTTGATGAATTTTTCCTTGTACTTCAATGTATGCCATTTCAACTGCGACACAGGTCGAAGATGCTTGAATTTTTTTTACATCATATCCTGAACTTCCTCATGTGTGTTTTCTGGGTGATTAGCGATGCCTGATCTGTGGGGCTGCTGTTCACCTCTGTTGCTCTAACACCAGTTTCCCTTCGGATCAGTTCAGTTTATTGTCTGTCAGCCACTTCCTCCTTAAAATCCTCTGTAGTAAATAAGGGTTATTTTTTTTACATCCTTTTACAAAATATGCGTTACATCCCCAACAGGCACACCTGGCCCAGGTCAGGGAATAAATACAAAAGGGGACCATAACATAAAAACTGGACAACAGTTAGACTAAAGGGAACACAGCTAAGGGCTGCCTAACCAAAACTACCTAAAGAAAATAAATAGAGCCCACAAATCAAGACTACCAAGGTCCAACCCCAAACTAAGATATCAAAACCCAGCAGCGCAAGACTGCCGAGGACAAAGAGGAGTAAAAGAGCAAAAACAAAAATAAAAGAAAGAAAAAGGCCCACACCGGCCCCCTGCCCCCCTTAATGAGGCTGCCTCTGACTTAAACACCTGGCAGGTGCTAATTAAGATCATTTGCCCCGCCTTTTGCCCCGCCTGCCAGGTGAGCAGAAGGGCAAGGCATGTTGAAAAGTTGCAGCACAGCAGCAGCAGGAGATAACATACTTGAAAGGACGTTATCCTTTCACTCAATCTGTAGGCATTATTCTAGAAAATTTCTACAGTGTAGAAGACACACGCACTTAAATATATTATCATTCTCCACCTTTTACTTTATTTGTCAGAGTAACTGGCAGCTGCTTTGAAGGGCCCGTCACTGCCTGCCATTAGAGGGAACAAAGCTGGAAAGGCTTCAAAATCCTCATCACCTGGAATTTCTTAATTCTAAAATAAATAGTCCTTAAAAAAATGTATAATCTAAAGCCTTGGATATAGATTTACAAGTCATATGTCTCTGGACTAGTGAGAGGAGCTGATCTTTTGCTTTTCCTTCACTTTCAGAAATATATTTTTTTTAATCATAGCAAAAATATTCATCCCTAACTTCGAGCTTGTTGGAAAAGGAGTCAATCTTCTGATTTACAAGGGCGTGAACTGTTGCAACATCATGACCCAACTAGTTGCAACATGTCTGTTTTCAATCTGGAAAAAGCAATTTTGTCAATTTAATGGCAAAAGAGGAAAGAAGTGCACTTGTCAAATGTGAGTCGTGTCTCTGCAGGCTCCACTGAATCGTTGTTTTATGCTAATCTGCTCTTCAGCGCAGAGCAGCCCGACTTTCAGGCTTTAACAGATTGCTGCCTCTTGAGGACAGAAAAGCTAATTAATAAAAACTTTCAACAATCAATAAATCCCCTCCAGCACAGCAGATTCTGAGATTTTGTTGCTCTGCATCATCGTTTTCACTGAAATCCTCGAGCAGCAGAGCCACCTGCTCCTCTGCCGGTAGCAACAGTTCTCCAATCACAAATAAATAACAACTTTGGCATGAATTGCTGCAAAATGAACTCTGGGTCTGCGCTGGTCTCAAGGCCTCCCCTGCATGCCCCTCACCCTGACCTGAAGCACTCAAACAAATGAAAAGAAGATTACCTCTCTTGGGAAACCATTTCTCTGAGCTGCGTCTGAATCCGCGGCTGAGCACAGCAGCCTACAATTTCAGCCTCACCGCCAATTTTTTACAGATAAAAACTGTCCCTTGTTCTTCCAGAAATCTGGAAGGTCAAGACATCTGACGTTCCTCTGACAATCTAAACTTTTAGCAAGATATACAGTAAAAAAAAAATTCAAATTTGCAAAATAATTTATGTGGTCTAGATGCAAGAAAAAATGAATTAATTCAACAGTTTATCTAAAACAGTTATGAAGAAACATTTACAAATTATAAAAGAAAACCCAGGAAATTTTTAGGAGGAAAATTGTACTCATGCTTTATTATGAAAGAACTGAGTTGCATAGCAAACCCTGATGGAAATAAAATATAATAAAAAGGTTTTTGCTGAATCCCCCTGAGCTCAATTCCTTCCAGACGGGCAGCCGTACTCCGTGTGCATTTATTGGCCTGGAATAGCTGTAGTTCTGGAATAAAAACAGGTTGATGCAACCAGTAGGTTCTAGTTTGCAGCTTGCTTTGTTTTTGTTTTGTTTTTACCAATGTCATTGTGCATATTTCTTTGGAAATAACCCTCGGGAAATCACACTCACACAGATGTTCCTATTCAGCAACAGAAGGTCACCGTAGTATGACTTTGTGTTCATTTGTGCTTGAGTTTAGGGCTATGAGTGATATTCAGATGTTGGTTCCCTGCAGTGCAGTGGCCTCCTGTCAGTCAAGACAAATAATATTATCTTTCTACAAGATTTCCATGTTTTAATGGTAAAAAAAAAACCTTAACAAAAGCCTCTACTGACTGGCAACAATTCAGACCGGCAAGTGTCAGTAAACATCCTTAAAAATAACAACTGTACTGAAAATTGCTTAAAAGTCTTTTTAAACAGGAAAGATAACTGTCCAAGAGTTATCAGAGGTTGGTGTTTTTGGGACGTGCTGGGAGATGGATGTTAGGATTTGGGTTAGTGAGATGGGCAGAACCAGCGGCAAGCTTGTTCAGCTTGTGCTATATTTGGTCTGACAGCAGGAGACTCAAAGAGAGCCAGCACAGTCTGATCTGGCTTGACAGCTTGTTCCCCTACAATGTCCATAATTCTGGACAACTCAGCTTGATGTACACAGATGAGCATGCACAACCAAACCGGTAATCGGCCCGGCTTCATGCATGTGCATGTGGGGAGGAGGATCGAGATGCAGGACGGCTCTCATGGGAAATCAGCAAATCAGAGAGGAGTGTTTGGGGTTACACTTAGGACATATCTGTAAGGGAGGACTGGAATTAAAAGGAAAATGAAGCATAAAACCATGGCAGGGTTCAGAGCTCAAATAAAGCTATTAAAACATATAACAATACGTGAAGAAAAGCACTGAATTAAATTTGTAAAGGATCACAAGATGTTGAAAGATATAACAATCTCTTAAAAGTGTACTCTGGAAAGTACCTAAAAGAAGTACTTAGCTTTTTAAGAGCGATGTTTCAGCTGAATGATTTAGTGCTTCCTGTAACAATCCCTGGTACCTCATCTTCTTTAACCCTAAAAAAACATTTATATCATACTACATGGATTTTTGAGACCCCTATCTCATAAGAATGATCAAAATTTTCCTTAAAAATCCATCTATTATAATTAAGTCCATGCTTTCTGCTTTGTAGTTCATCACTATTCCACTAGGGGTAGTAGAAGGGCTTTTATTCCTCATTTAAAAATGTCTGCTCCCATGAAATCTCAAAAACAATTTTGGCAGTAGTAAAAAAAAAAAAGTAATTTTCAAATTCCTTGTGCAATTAACTTAACCATTGTTAATGATTTTTAAATGACTATTTGCAGTATTGAAATGATGCAAAAAAATGTGATTATTAGTTCTTTATAATATAGGTTTTTAAATGTTATTGTTAACAAATTCAACATCATATGTTGCACAGAAAATTACAAAGTAAAGGGTGCTGTACAATCTTACAAGTAACATGCAATAATAAAGTCAAAGCAGTCAATAAGAGAAAAAATTATATTAAATTAAAATAAATATATAATGTGGAAATAACATAATTGTAATGTAATAAAACAACCCAAAATTATAAAGAAATAAAAAGGAAAAAAGCCACTAAATTAAATAAACTATAAATTATCAAAAAATTTCATAGAATTTTTATCTTCAAGTTTTTGAAGGGAGTTGACAGAAAAGATCCAAGTCGTTTCTGAAAAAACAAAAGGTTGGGGCTTTAAAAAATGACAATTGTGACAGAAAAATTTCCCTGAAATAACAAAATCGATCAACAAAAACTGTATTATTTTGTCTTTATTAATACTCTTTATAATATAGCTACACCCTGTTGAAAATGTGTGGGTCAAATTTGAGACAATGGGTAAATGAGTTTTTTTTCTGAACTAACTTAAACTAACACTGTTATTAGTAAAAACTTCAAATCAATCATCTAACATCACAACTGATATTATTTGTACACAGTAATTACAGTATAATTGAAAAAATAAAAAAATAGTTTTTTTTTTAATTTCATCAAAGGGTTTAAAAAACATCTGAATTTTAAAAAAATCATATTTTTTGCTAATTCTGTGATGGAGTGGGCTTTACAGGGTTAATGCCCACGCCAAACTCTTTCATCCTAGCAAAAGAAGCACCTGTGGGTGGTTCAAAAGTTCACCCTCTTCCTGTCTGGCGGTCATGCCGAAGAACTGATAAAACAGTGGCATCAGCAGCTGGGTTGTGTTAAAGGATGGCCAGAGAGTTACACAACAGACAGCCCACTACAATAATCCATCATGCTCCAGGGACAAGGAGCAAGAGTGCACTTAGTGTCTGGATGTATGTTCATATGCGGCTGGCTGAGAGAGAAACACGGACAGGCTCAACCACATCATCTCAGTATAGCCATTATCCGGAGTAACCCTCCTCTCCCATTTCTTCCCATCAGGGAGCTTAGAAAGACAGGCTTACAACCAATTACAGGCCTCCCTGGAGAGCCTGGGAGCAGGGCTTGTGGATCATCTATTTATTGTGTATGACCCACCAGATGGAGGGTGGTCATTTAACATTTAATCAAGTTCAGTAACTGAAGGATCAGATCTGAGCAATCCTTGACATTTAATACATGCAGCAGATTATGAGTCAGTGGGTGCAAATAAGGCATTGAGTCAATGCTACCTTTAGTAAATCGAAAAAATACAACTGTGAGTAATTTAGATAATCCTACAATGCTCAACTTTAACTTGACCGACAAATAGGAATTTGTAAGAAGTTTCTTAAAGTTCCTTTGTATGTTTTCAATGTGTTCTTGCAGCATTTTTCTCAAAATGGAGGACTGATATGAAGAAAAGTAAGATTAAATTTAGGGCTCGATTATTATTATTAATCGATTTGAATAGATTTAAGATTAATAAATCAATAATCTATCCATAAAAATATAGATTGATTTAGCACATAAACTCTGCTAGCTTGATGCTAATATTTAATGGCGTTTTTCATAGGACAGCTAATGCTAACATTCTGTCAACATAAATTCACTGAATTTCTCCATAATTGCTCACTAAATGATATTCTTTATATACTTGCAGGGATGAATTTTCCAAACTCTTATATGGAAATATTTTTTAAAGAAACCACTTCTGGTCTAAAGCACCGTTTTATTTTTTTCTTTTCTTTTTTGTTTTCCTTTTTGTTTTGGTTTTTTTGTTTGTTTGTTTTCTTTCTTTTTTTGCTTGTTCTTCTAGAAAATAGTGTACTGCTATAGCACAGTCGCCACCTAGTGGCCAAACTGAAACACCTTCCAGGAGAGGCTGAACAATGTTTACAACATTAATGATCCAAACATTTTTGTTAGAACTTCCCTCACTATTTCACTATAAATTTTACAGTTTGTGAACAGTATCAGATTTATTTAAATATATTCAAAACATAAAGTAGATTATTGATGTATTTCTGAAAAAAAATATGTGGAAACCATGTCAACTCAAAATTGAACTGAACCGAATTGATTGAAAGAATCCAAAAAAATAATAATTTGATTTGAATCGATCCAGGCACTGGTAAATCAAATCAAATCTTCTCAGGAAATTATTATTGATACGCAGCCCTAATTAAACTGTGTTTTGGAGTATTCCTTTTTTCAAATAGTGAATCAAGAGCAGACAAAAAAATGCCCTTTGAAAAAGCTTGTTGCTATTGTGCAAAGTCTATAATCATCAGGCCAAGAGATCCCTGCTTTTCTCCATTTAGCCGCATCCACTTGTAGATAAATAGATCCCTTAACATCTTTGTTTTCGCATCACAGCTGAAATCTAGCTTAAATTGAAAGGCTGGACATTTTTGTTGCATTGCTAACGTTAGCTTAGGGTTGTGTAAAGTGTAAAGTGTAAATAAAGGGATGATGGGAAATGAAAGTTTACTCCCTACCAATAGTTCCAACAACAACTCGGAGGCAAATTTCTAATAAAATCCTGCTGCTCTGCAGAAACAGGTTTTTTGATTTTGCCCCAAAATACAAAATCTCAATTAAAAGACCACAGGGGATGCTTTGACAACGGATCAAAAGATGATCGGAGTGGGACTTGAAGTTTAAGGAAGTGCAGTGTTTAGCTGCATTCTACAGATCTGATTCTTAATGAGCATTGTGGGACATTTGTGATGATGCTCACTGTAGCTCTCTTCCAACCCCGCAGGTCATGTTAGCAGAATCTAGAGACCAAGTGTGGCTCTGATTATTCCCCTTGATGTGAAGCAGACGTGGCCATCTCTCCCCATCAAATTCTTCCAGTATCCCTCTTCTCCATCTTTTTCACACAATTCCTTTATCTCCACAACAGCATCCTCCTTAAATCCTCCTCCGCATCTTTATTTCGCTGCAGTATTTGTTGTCTTCTTTGAAAACAACACAATTACTGTGTGAGTCAGAGTTACAGTGGGAACATAAACTAGGCCAGGTGTTAAGTAGCTCCTGCCTGTCTGCTTGGAGTGCACTCCTGTGTCTTCATTCCAGCAGGAAGATGGGGTGGCACTGTGGTGAAGCAATGTCTAATCCACCTTCAGTAGATATCTTGGCATCAGACACTCATGCCTTCTCTCCTGAAGCTTTCGGAAAGACGTGCTTCCTCTGGCAGGAGGTGTGGATGCTTACACCCCTGCCCGCCCGCCTGCCTGCCTACATGTGCCACTCACAGCAGCAGGCTTAGCTCGCCAACATCTCTCCATTTATCTGTCTGTCTGTCACTGCACTGGTGCCCATCTGTTCTTCCTTTCACTGCCTCATTCATCTAGCTTACGCTCGCATTGGCGAACTGACCCGCGCATATAAATATCACAAGGCAAGACTGAGTCACTGACGTTAAATTCCACTTCCTAAAAACAGCTGCTGATTTAATAGTTTTAAGAAACTATTATTTAAAGTACATTAAATAATTAATTTTTAACTGAAGTGAATTAAAAAAAAAATACTCACCATAGGCCTCTCGCTTTGGAGAATGTCTTGTCCACTCTGAAAAAAAAAAAAAATCGGTTATTTTTACCTAGCAAAAGGTAGATTTATTTAAATATCTTCCAATTCTAATTACTAACTAAATACCAAAAACTCGAGCTCATGCTGACAACTGAATAAATAGTTTATAGTCTCCACATTTTTGTCAAACAAATAGTTGATCGCCCTTTTTTGTTACAAAAGTCCACAGAGAGAGTGGATTGTGCTGAGCCACCCTGAAATAACTCCTGCCATCTGTTGGAGTAGCTTTTCCAGGGATGAAAGGATGATTACTTGTCTGTTTATTTTTCTTTTTTTTTTTCTTGTGAGACAAAATGAATCTTATCTTTTTCCAAATCTTGCTGTGAGGCTCGTTACTCATTGTCAGGCAAGAATAACCTATCAGCTGGTCCTCAATCAGACCTTAATTCTCCTTTTACTGATTACTTTTTGCACTCGCCGCGGCCCCTTTTGTATCTCTTCTGAAGACGCACGTGCCAATACGTGATTTGAGATCCTCGGACAGAAGCCTTTTGCCTTTCCCTGAGGGGGTACAGAACATTTGAAGCCAAGACCCGAGGTTGTGGAATAATTTGCTTGATGAAATCAGGTCAGATGAGTCAATGTCCTCCTTAAAGTCCCTACTTAAAGCATATTTATATCGGGGAGAATGTCCTGATTTCATTTGAGTTTCATGTTGCTTCGGAATGTCATTTCATACTCTGACTTGTTCAGTGTCCATGATTTTCATTCATTTGCTACAACATTTAAAATTGTAATTGAATATATGTGTCTTTTAATGAAATGTTTGCATGTTTCAGATGTGTTTAAGTGCAAAAGTTGAACTTCCTTCCCTGCAGTGCCTTTAGTCTTCAGTCTTGTCCATGAAAACAAGCGTTTTTCCTCAGTTTGTTTTTAGGAATTTTGATGACACATCTCAGTTGTCTTTATATACAGTCCTGACACAGTGAATCTTTTTATTCTAAATTTGGACGTGTTATTTTTGAGCTGCAGTCTCTCATAGAGAGGTGAACTCCTCACATCTTTCATCTGAAAAGGAAGGTTTTATAACCATTTTTGTAACACAACAATGAAACTGTTCACAAAAATAAACACATTATTAAGATAAAAATAACAATATTACTTTAAATAAATAAAATACGGCTCTGTGAGCTTATTAAATTGTCTTCTATCATTTGTGTCATGACTTTACTGAAAACAAAATGTATTTGTAAATCATAACACAGTGAGCTCTTTGTTTTTTTACACAGGTTTGCAGACTTGACTGCTGTGATTGCATGTTGTGTGAAACACATTATATTTAGATCAATACTATTTAACTGACAATGTAATAATAGAATCAATTGGAAGTGTTCTCATAGTAAACAAAGGTCCCTTGGAAAAAAAATGTAGGGACCAATTTTGGCCAATAGAGGGCACTGTGTGAGCAAAAGAAAAACTACCTTTTTTTGCAGGGAGCAAAGTTGCAATCTATAAATTCTAGCTGTTGGGTAGAAAAACTATATTAAATCCCCAAATTAATATTTTGGAAATCATAGATTAACCATGAATAATTTCAATTTCCTTACAGAATGCAGCTTCATAGGCGTTTTGAAAGCATTATTATATTATTCGTTTGATCCTGTGAGTCATGATTTTGGAACTTGTCATAACCAGCAGCGGCGTCTGACACACTGATGGAATAACGTGTGTTTTAGTGGCCTCAACATTTGAGTTTTTAGAATCTAAAATTATCCTCTAATTGACACAGAGGAAAGTTAAACAGCTGCAGTCCTAAAAATGGACAAAAGCAAATCACATCCTGATTGTAAGATTGATTTTTGTTTTGCTGTCTTTCTTTTCCAGCTTCTTTTTCCGCTAAAAGGTGGATCTTTTACAGCTGCTCCCACTCCGCTGAGCTCTTACACATCTGGTTGTGCACCGCATGACACCTGAACGACCAATTTGGAGAATAAACTTCTCATCTACTAATAAAATTAATGCAAAGAAAATAGAATAGAAGATACAAGCCCAAAAAAATAGGAAATATGCTTTAAAAAATGTATTAAAGCAAAAGAAAATATCACAGCAATGAAACTTACTGAATTTTCTATCAAGTACTTGTGCATTTATTAGCATCTTACAAATTGAGTTTATCAGTTTTTGTTTACACTGGTGTTAATATCTTCCCTGCAAAGGTTCCTCACAATTTGAAAACAACGTTTAGGAAAGGAGGTTGCATGATGGCAAAGTGGTTAGCGCTCTTGCTTCAGAACAAGAAGGCCCCTGGTTTCAATCCTGGCTGGAGGACTTGAAACAGAGTCATGAATGAGAGACGTTCCTGTGTGGGGTTTGCATGTTCTCCCCATGCATGCTTTGGTTTTCTCCAGGGACTCCAGATCCACCATCCAAAAATACACTTCATAGGCTAATAGATTACTCTATTGTCTCTAAGTGTGCATGCACGTGTGTATGGGTGTGTGATTGTAGTCCTGCGAAAGACTGGTGACATGTCCAGAGTGTTCCTGGCTCCACCCACAAGTGGTCAAGCCAGGCTCCAGCAACCCGTGAAAGGGACAAAAACAGGTTTAGAAGATAAATTATGTTTGGGAAAGAAACTCCCAAATATGAGCCTGATCAAAATCAGTTCACGCTAATGCACTAATGCACTTGAAGCCCAATGAGGCAATTGTTTTTGTGATATTGGGCTATATACTGTACATAATTGAATTGAATTGAATTGAATTGAATTGAATTGAATTGAATTGAATTGAATTGAATTGAATTGAATTGAATTGAATTGAATTGAATTAAATTGGTGTATACACATTACTTATTAGCTGGACACCAAAACCTGATATGGTATGCTAGCAAAAACTCAAAAAGCCAGTTTGCAAACAACCTAGACATCACTAGGCAAAAAGATTTACTATTTGCTTATAGTAAACATTTAAAACAGTTTGTGGTTTTGACAGTTGTGGATGTTCCAGCTAAATCCTGGTCAGAAAAACCAAAATAAATTACTAGTTTCATTTTAAACTCTACCGTCCTCAGTGAGACTTACCGACCAGTGACACTAAAACCATTTCTGAGATTAAAACTGTACAGTTGTGGGTTATTTAAAGGGATTGCTACCAACCTATTTCTTTTTTTCTTTCATGAAATTGCTTGAATTAGTTTTCCAGAAGATTTCTGAACCAAGATCAAAGTAGAGATACAAAGCAATTTATTTCATGAAAACAGCATCAGGGAAGTTCAGTTCTTTTCTTCGTTTTGTTTTAGTCCTTTTTGTTGTTTTGATTGAATTTCTGTTCTGTCCAGAGTCGTGGTCACATCTGGGTTAAGTCAATTATCACTCCACTCCTGTATTCAATTAATTGCACTCAGTATTTTGAAGTATTTTTGGCTTCATTTTCAGGTCTTCATCTTGCCTTTTGTCTTCTTGTCTTGTGTTCTAGTTCTGTCATCTCTTTCTTTTTTTTATTTCTGATTCAAGTTGATTTATAAAGCGATTTAAGTTTCCATCTTCAGTCACTCTCAGGCCTCTCTGCATGAGTCCACCCCATCCATCCTCATAAATAAGTGAACCACCCAAACATATCTGCAACAGAAAGCTGAAAACGATAGAACATAAAAATGGTTTGTGCTATAATTGCCCATTAAAAGTCCAGACCTGCACCAGGCTGAAATGCCACGAGGGGAGCAGAGAAAAAGCTGTGCATAAATGAATGCCTAAAAAACCTTAATGAACTGCAGTAGCACTGTGAGGAAGAGTGCGCCAAAATTCCTCTACAGCAACACGAGAGACTGATAAGGTCATAAAAAAATGATAAATTCATTTTATAGCCGCTGAAAGTACAAGCTTTGAATAAAAGAAAAGTACTCTCAGACTTCAGTCTTTCTTGCATAAACAGTAGCATAATTTTACAACTGGGGTTCTTGTAAAGATTTTTTTAGCATAGAAACGTTTGATTTTCACGATTGATATGATTTCTGTTGATATTTGATCACAAAGTATCTTTCCCAGAGGGCTGCGAAGGTGGGGTCTGAATATCACATGTCTAAGTCTTAAAAGTAACATTTCACTTTGATAAAAAGAATAAATGCATAAACAAATATTCATAGTTGCAGAAATATTCTATTATAGACAAAAAGGAGTCGACTGACAGTTCCCAAAAATAAAACCTCGCTTGCACAGACAATCATTTTTACTAAGAGCTTCACAACAACAGAACTAAAAGTAAGTGATTCATTCCTCTTTTTTAGTGAAAAATATTCTAAAGAAAAGTGAAAGACGGAGTCTTCCTCTTTTCGAGAAAAGGTGTAATTTAGAGGAAAGGGGCTGGTTGACGTCAGTTCACTGCACTTGTGTTGTTACAGGTTGTCGCTCTAATCCTCTCTGCATGGAACATCCCTCATCAGTTTCAGCCCCAGGTCTCCATGTGACACATTATGACACTCAGATGGAATTCATGCTTATGTTCTATCTTAGATCTTCAACCAGGGAGGATTTCAGTGAGCCCAGCAGCAGACACGCGGGATGTGATGAATCAGCACTCCACTATGGGTGGAATGCACACGGCTCCCAGTGGGAACACCGGAATAATTTTGGGATGTTGTTTCTACCGCTGCACAGCTGAGAGTTTTAGTTTAGGGCAGGTCATCTGTTTTCATACGGTTCCACCCTTTCACTCTCAGATTTCAAGGAATTCCCATAAAATTAAAGTGTGTGTGGTCACTATCTAATAAGGAGACTGGAGCAAAATACAAAAACTGATTTAAAAATAAGAATAATCCTTTCTTAAGACAATAAAAATTGCCTTAAATTGATAAATGTTCCTGTCAATATTTCAAGAAAAACGATAATGCAACAATCACATATGTGCAACTAGTTTAGTAATTGTATTAAAAGTGAAAGTTACACAGTAGAATAGCTGATAAAGGAGTAACTATTGTCTACTAGGTCTCAGCTAACAATCAAGTTGGTTGTCATGGAAGCAAACTCCCAAGCAGGATAAGTTCGGTCTCCAAACCAGCTACTACTGTGTCAGCAGCTGTGTCACTTAACAAGAAGTTAAGTCATCTTAAGCTGGCTTTAAAGCTTGTAATTTTCTCCTCCTTCCTCCAAACTTCCTAAAACATTTCTGGCACTTTGAAAAGAAACTGCAGCAACAATCATGAATGAAGTTAGCAGCGTTTCTAACGGCAAGTAGGTCAGCAGACAGGAACAACAACTCGGTTGGGCCGCAAATCCAGCTTAAAGCCAACAAGTTTGTCATTCAGCCACAAATCTGCTGCTACAACATGTTCATGCGGTAATTCTATGACTAAAATTTAAGAAGCGTAGCAAATTTGGTATAATCCAAACCAACCAATCTCACCAAATCATCCTGCGAGCACTTTAGTGAAGAATTCCAGTAATTAACTTTTCCAAAAAAATCTGCTGCAGAGTCTCACAACCAAAGACTGTTTCAAACTTTTAAAAGGAATAAAGAAAATATATGTAACATTAATACTAAGTGGCTGGACAGCTGGTTTGTGTGGACGGGCACATGGGAAACCAGGGTTCAGGGGCGTGATGAGATTAATCCAGTGTAGGTCCTTAGGCAAGATCCTTCACACAGTAGTACCAAGGGGGCCCAGATGTTGTGCCAAGGTACGTTCCCCCTGCCAGAATGTGTATCCCCGGTCTCAGACATCATTGATTTGCTTCATAATACTCATTCTGTCCCAAAAAGCATTAAAAAAAGATGGATGATTACAATATACTTTATTCTGGGGCTTTGTTGTCATATTTTCTTTTTTATTTTAACCACATATTCTATGTAAAACGACAGCGTCTTCCTAAAAAAGAGGGAAAAAAGCAATATTTGTTTTAGTAATTCAGGATAAGAAATGCAATTTCTGAAAGTGACTTTGTGATGGAAACACGCAACAAAATTATGATATATTTGTTGTTTCTACAGCAAATAATTGAGGGGCACAGGTTCTGGAAGGCCTTGCACAATCCGTGCCCCCTCTCGTTTTAAGTAGAATATGTAGTAAAAAAAAAAAAAAAGCAAATTCAAACATGACAGCTAACTCACAAATGTCCCAGAATAAAGTCTGTCGCAATCATTCACCTTCTTCCTACATTTTTTTGGGAAAATTTGACTGTAACAACTAAGGATGCAACAATTCTTCATGAATCGGTAAAAAAACGAGTCCAACATGTTCATTGTTGCAGAAAAATTAAAAAATCAGTTTGTTACGGCCTGTTCCTGAATTTATTAATATAGAGCAGATGACATTTCTTCATGCAGGCTCGCTGTGAGTGTGTGCATGCGTCACGGACTGGCTGCAAGCTGTTCGTCTGTGCTTCTCTCCAGGGAAAATCCTGCAGCTCCTTTGGATTTAAAAGTTTAACCAAAGTTAGTCCCTCCAGGATTTTGCAATGTTGCATCGCAACTATTAAAGCAAATTCAAGCAAAACCCGACATTTGTTGCTCACCCTGTGTGTGAATGGTCATTTGCGGTGAGTGTAGAAGAGCAGCAGCAGCTGGGGGCAGTTGCGCTGAATTGTGGCTTGAGTGAATCATTATATCCCTCGTAACGACATTAATCAACGATGCCTGAAACTGGGGACACATATTCTGGTAGGGGGGAACCTACCTTGGCACAACACCTGTCCCCAGCCAGGATAAAATACAGAGCTTTGTCAGAAAGTGCATCCGACATAAAATTCTCTTTCAAACCAAAAATGCGGATCAGTGAAGGGATATGCCTAAAGGTGAACAACAAACCTCATAATCAAAACCACAAACACAATTTTGAAATTATGTTTGGTTCAGACCATCTTCATTATTCTAGAATTATCCTTGTTTTTTTTTTTTTACTTTTTATTAGCTTCATGAAAACTTGTCAGATTTTTCTAATGATTAAACAAGTGATCCACACAATTCCTCAAACTTTTGACTCTACAATCTAATCTCTTATCTACCATCAAACGTTGAAAAGGAAACACAAAGAGGAACAAAACAAAAAATAAAAACTGACGAATTCCGGAAAAATCTAAGTAAAAGACTAACCTATTACCCTTAATGTCCATTTTGACTTTCTTTATGAGAAGAAAGTCAAACAAAATCCACCTATATTAGGTATCACCGTAGTATAGAAAAATAACCTTGCAGGTCAATGTCAACGTTTGATTTGGCACGGCTTTAAAAACCGTTTTATTAAGTTCACCAACGGACCAAAAGGCAATGGCATTGTTAACCAACCATGCTTGAGTTTGATAGGCTGATAAGGACACTCCTAGAGGGTTAGACACCCACTAAAAAAAACATCTCACACCTGTCCACTCTAGTCTGAAGACCTGTTATCAAAATGCCTTTCCTAGTGATCTATTTCTTTAAAAATACCACAGTAAGGATAACATTGTCAAATAACAAAGTTGAACTGAGAGAGTCGGCTGACTGTCTCGGCTCTGTGTGGGCCTGAATGAGCCCATTGACATGGAGTCATTCAGCCAACGTAAATGAGCGAAAAGCTGTTGAATGTCCTCATTATTTATGGTACAGTAGGATACAGTGTATGCAGAGCCACACACATTAGTACCTCGGCTATACTGACTTCTGCATGCACGTATTCATTCCACGCACAAAGCAAAACACATGACGGTGTTTTTTCTTCTTTTTCCAGCTGAATCAGAAGTGCTCTTTCTTATTCTAATGGCCTCTAATAGGCACTGAATTGATTATAGTTGTTCTTCTGGTGTTTCATTCTAATTTCACCCACTTATCTGGAGTGTTTATGCAAAAACCAAAGATAAATGGTGTATTCTTATATTTTTGGGGTTTAAAAATATTTTATTTTGCTGGAAGGATGTGAAACAAGCCATTGACAGCTCAAATGAGAGATTGATGAGCTTTTATTGACAAACCAGTATTTTCTTTGCAGGTATTGTTTACATAATTGTGTGTCATGTTCAGCATTTTTTTTGTGTGATTTCCCACAGAGAAAATAAAGCAGCCAACTGTCACTTCCTGTAAGGATTATGCCCATATTTTAAAAGTAGCTGGTTTCACGAAACAGTTTCCTTATTGTTCAGGAGAAGAGTCATAAAGCTACTATTATGGTGGATATATTGCTATATAAATTTAGTACATTTGACAACTTTATGTAAAAAAGTTCCTGTCAATAGATCTTCCTGTAAGCCACAAAGCAGGACTTAAATTGGAAGTTGTATATGTGTTAAGTAATTATACTGTGACTTCAGGGCCACATTTTAACATCAACAAATGTTTTCCTTCTTTAGTCAGAGTAAAAAAAAAATGATAAAAGATAAGCGGCACTGTCAGCTCACCCAATGCCTTTCCTCCCCATTGTTCTCAGCAGATGGCCTGCTGTTGTGGTTATGAATGTGGATGTGAATGTCAAAGTAAATATGCAAGGTGGGACCTGGAGCGCAGACACTGAAGAGCCCTCTGGCTGCCCTGCACCTCCTGTTTGTTTTGCCACTGCCCTTGGAAAGGTACTTGAAAGTGCTCCCTTTCTGAAGTGGGTCGGTCTTGCAGCGTAATCTTCTTGAATCATGCAAACATTTGCCTTTGTCAGGCCAAATCAATGTTTCTGCGTGCTACCATTTTTGTCTAAAGTACAATTCGTGGTGCCTCAGATGCAAGATCAGCTAAAACTGGCTCAAAAAAATGTTGTTCGTGTATTGATACCCTGTTTTAAAGAGCTGATTTAATCTTTAAAAGTCATGTCAGACCTCGAGTTATGTTGAAGCCACAAGCAAGTTACAGTGAAGCTGCTAATCTGTTGACACAGCGGCGATGAAAACTGGAATCTTTTTTGTTTCACGCTAAGAAACCATTTCACAGTTTGTGGAGTTGTTTACATGACGAAATGACATTTTTCAAATCAGTTGAACTGGGAATACAAATTTCAACTGAAGCCATCTCAGATTTCAAAACAGCCTCCTTTTTTTCCACTCAACTGCCTCTAAACAGGCCTGACAAGCATTCTTCTGCTTTTTCTATTCAGCGCTACAACAACATCTTTGTTTCGGTTGCCTGAAGGTCATTTTACCGAGGTTTGCACTCAGTTCATTTAGCGGCGCGTGGATCCATGCGTGTATGTCAGGATTACAAGATTATTTGGGAAGCCGTGAACTTACATACCCGCAGGATTGTGTCACGTTCCAACCGAAAAGAAACTGAAGAGATGGGAAACCTGTGTTGCGACATGGCCCAACTCACTTGTTAACATTTCTGAAGTCATAAAAAATCAAGAAGAGCCAGCTAATAAACAACACCAAACTGACTTAAATTAAGTGGCTGCTCCATTTAGAGCCAAATCACAAGTTCTGTGTCAAAGAAATGCTATTCACACTTATTTTTCAATTCTTTCAGGAAGCATTGGACAGAGTAGATCCCAGATTACCTGTTGATGCATCAAACAGTAAAATGTCAAACTAAAAGGCCAAATACAGGTCAACTGCTAAACAGAAAGGCTGTGTGCCTCTTGTAGAAAATACATCCTTTTCCACCACCATCTCTGTTGTACCACCACAAAGATGAAACAAACAGATAATAATGACTCCAAACAAATCAGTCCATTAGAACTCTTAGCAGCAACACAAACTTAGAATCATCTCCAGTTCAAGATTTTAACAACTGAAGATTTTTCATCTATTTTAATAGTAAGAAAAGCTGTTTACTGCCCCGCTTCAATGTGGTTACATTTACACCACATTAGAGTTTGCCCACTTAGTTTGGTTGATGTGGCAGGTGAAAAAGTTTATCAGAACTCTGGTGCAGGCCAAAGAAACACACTGTTCTGTGCCTGTAAATGAGGGTCTCTGTTTGCCTGTAAGTAAAGCTGGTGAAGTTCATCAACTGTGTGCATGCACACAGATGGCTGACAGAGACCTGAAGTGAACGGAGGAGATTAAAGGGTACGTTCACACTAACCATTTTGGTCCTCACTAGCGTTTGTTTTCATTGCCCACTTGAGAGCAAGGACTCTGAGCATCCAGTAACAACCAAACTCTAACGCAAACCAAATGACGTAAGCTTTGATCGGTGGGAGAGGAATAAACAATGTGAATCTGAAGTAGCAAAAATCTTGAGAAAGTTGGAAAATGTCTACTAAGTAAAGGGTGCAGCAAAGCGGTATTGGTACTTTCTACCAAATTATAGTTAGAAGACCATCAGAAGGCTACCAACCAGCTTTTGTTCTTCTGTTTTGTTTTTTCTTGTCAAAACTCAATTTGATCAAAATCTTTTCAATAAAGTTTCCGACTGAGGCATTTTAGTCATATCACAAGTTCTGTTGTCAGGCAACAGACCAAACCAAAAGAAAGCGAAAGAATCCAAAATCCCTGTTTCTTCAGACCAAATCTGCAGGAGGACCCACGTGTGGATGCACTATGAAGCCTCATTTTCACTGAGCAGTCCGGCGCGGTCCGGTAAGGAGTACGGTCCAGTTAAATCTGGTGAGCACTTCCACTAACTTAAGCTTCCTTTCCACTGAGCTTTTTTTTCATGGTGCAGTCGTGGTGTAGACAGCTAGCGTGTCGTTGCAGCGCGACAACTAGAAAAACAACAACAATAGAGTATTTTGTTGCAAATACATCGTGTATAACAGAAATTTAATGTTGCTTGAAGGAAGATTGCAGGCGGCTAAGAAGAATACCTTCATTAGAGAAACAGAAACGCTAGCTTAGCGCAATCAACAGGTGGCTACAGCAGGTCCGCCCAACCATCCTGTTCTATTTTTCTATGGACCTACAACGGATGGGGGAGGAGAGGTACAGGTCTGAAATGTTTAATGGGTCTTTTTTTACAATGGAAATGCTCAAAATACGCTAACACCATACATTTGGTATTAAAAAAGAAAACAGCCCTCAGCAAAAAAAAAAATTTAAAGCAGCTCATATTTTGAATAAGCTGAAATATGAACATGATGTAGTGCGCTTATCTATGTAGAGTTAGAAAACAATTGAGACTATAGCTGGAGTTTTTTTAGGCCTTTTTTACACACCAGCCCAATACAGCATTAGAACTAGAATGCACTAGAACAGCATAACCCATACAAGTCATCATACAATGCTGGTACAGGTGGGTTGGTTCATTCCTGAGAGAAGACTGTGTACACAGAACATTCCAAATTATCTGTTTTAGAATTCCCAAAGCAGCTGAGAGATATCACCCAGGCTTCTTTGCTGCAAAAGTACAGTGGGAGTAAATGCCTCTTCTGCAAAATTCAATTCTTTCTCATTTATAGAGGATTCTGAATTTTTGGTAACTTTTTCTGTTATGCAGCTTCAACAACAGACCGAGCTAAAACAATCACCAATACAGAAATGACATTAAAACTTATTCTAGTGGTGCTAGCTGAACTTTCCAACAAACTCATTAGAAGATTTCTGGTCCCAAGATCTCACAAGCAAGTAAAACAATTTCTGTAATAAAAATCTATCCGTTTATTTATATACTTTTTTTTCTTTAGTCAGGGAGGAAAAAAATATAAAAGCTTATGTCATAAAGATAAGATAATCAGTTTAAATGAACAAATCACATTTTTTAAGAATAAAACATTAAGGACTGCACCTAAATGTGTGAGCTCATCTCCAGGACTGCTGTTGACTCATAGAAAGTAAAAACTTTCCATGCAAAAAATTAACAATATCAACTGAACAACAATGATCTTTCTGGCCCCAAAAAGACATTCTGAGGCGGAACCCAGTTACCTGAGGACGCTGAGATGTAAATTAAGCTTTCCCACGAGGGAGCTGAGATGTGAACCTCTTATCTGTCATTTTATCCGCTGTGACTTTTGACAAGGCTTTATGACAGAAATGTGATAGCAGAGAGGAAAAATCCAAAATATGAGCAGCCTGTGTAAAGGAAAAAAACTCAAACTGGAACTCAGGACAGGTTTGCTATGATAGCAGGTCTGGACAGTTAAATCTTGATCTGTGACTCTGGGGTTTTTTTTGTACTTTAAGTAGATTTTAACTGCAATCGTAGAATACTTTAGCTGGTTTCACTTCTTCAGGTTTCATTTGTCGAGCTAGTCCTAAACTTTGAATAATTTGGTCAAGGTCATCTTCACTAACATAGTCTATAAAACAGTTTTTTATTTTACAAGTTTTCCGAGTCTCTGAATCTCTGAAATAAACTTCACTACAAAAAAAAATAATGCAGCAGCAATTGAATTTATGTGTAGCAAACAGACATATTCATCACATGTGGTCTTTTTAAAAATGATTTGTCAAGGTAAAAAAAAAATTGTATTTGTCTCAATGTTGCTGACGTACCAAGGCATTGTCGTGGTTTCAAGCTTCGGAATTTTATCTGCCATTCTTAACATTCTGTAAATCTACATCTACATTCCCAGAGTGTACTTTCTGGCTTACATCCTTTCTAATTTTCACTTTGCTCCATCATATCTGCAACATTTTTTTTTTTTTTAGCTGTATGGATGCATCTCGTGAAAAACCTCCCCTGCAAAGTTCATGAGAGAAATAGAGGCTGCAGACAAACGCTGGCTTTGACTCTCCAGGCATTCTCTCTTTCTGACAAACTGGGAGTGAGAATGAGCTGGCAGCAGTGTGTCACAATGTCACTATTTCACAACTGAAAACCTGCTTCAGAAGACAAGAAAAAAGACAATATTGAGACCTTTCCAGAGCATTCTATTCATTTCTAGGGAAAAAAGCCCTTTGCAAATTTTGCCTGCTAATGTGAAGTCATCTTCAGAGCAGCAGAAATCAATAAGCTTTCCCAAATTAGTTAAGGCTTTACGTAGATGTTTTCTTCTGTCGTGATACACCTGCATGACATGAGTGAACTGTCATTTAACTACAAACAAGAATTGAAATCTTTCCCAAACAGTAAACGAGTTAAGTTCTGGTTCTCAGCGGATCATTGTAGGTTGAATATTTTGCAAAAGCTAGCCTTCCCTTTGTACTGCTGCTTGCAGTTCTGACCATAACCCTTTATAATGTGTAAGCATTGCTGTCAGGGTTTGTGTGTGGTAGAGGAACCATATACGACCCACATAAAGACAGGGATTACATACAATTCATTTAACAAAACCTGAAAGCACAGCAAACAAAGGAAAGAAAAAACAGAACCCAGAACTGAACAGAAAACAGACATAAAAACAAGTCACAGGGATCAAGAAGACAGACGGCAAGAATGTGACAGTAAATAAAGGAAACCAAAGACTATAAATACTGACAGCAATCCTGAATAACAAGATGCACTCATGTAGGAACTGATTTAAAAAGTGAAATGTGAACACAAATTAATTAATACACATGTACAAAGAAGAATTTGATTAATGGTTTCACTAAAAATGACAGTAAGCTATCGAAATAAAAGAAAAACAGTATTAGTAAAAGAAAAACATTAAAAGTAATCAATAGGGCTACTTGCTTATCCATTCACTACCTGAAACAGGAAATCCATTTTCATCTTAAAGACCAAATACAATTGACAGTTAGGAGAAGAAATGATCTAAGATGTATTTCTTGTTTTGCTAATTCAGAACAGTTGTTCTTTGCTCATATTTTACAACTTTCAAGCTCAGCTTCATTCTTAAGTCACTTTTTGATGAGGTATGCAACATGGCTCTCGTAGTTACGCTATGACAACAATGCGACGTGTGTAACCTGAAGGAGGGAGGCAGCGGTGAAGGGCACGTTGGAAAGCATGCTTTATGAATGAACTGATTGGTGCTGTGAGCAATACAGCTGTGGACGCACGGCCCAATTCAGCCGAACAGAAACCTGCCAGCTGCTGCAGCACAAGACCGGGCCAGAAACTTGGTGAGCATACGGCTGGTCTAATGCATGTGACTGCATGTAAATATGGGGTCTGACATGGAGCAAGACAACTCAAGCTAATGTAAATGATGTATTTTTTTGTGTTAAAATACAGTTGTGGGAAGTGCTTTTAAAAGTAACACAGCTTGATTTAAAGCAGATAAAATAGCTTTTGCATAGATGTCATCCTTTCAGAATACAGGAAAGTGTATGCTAATTATTTACAGAATTTTAGCAATTAAGATATAGTGTTATGTTGCACAAATTATAAGGTAGGTGTTTCTTGAAGGTGAGTTTATGCATCACAAAGAGCTTAAAGAAACTCAATTTACCTTGTGGCAACTGAAGGCAAAGTTTAGCTGAGGCTGCGCTGTACGGGGTTCCATTTGTGCCAAAAATATGTTTTTGTGTCCACTGTCTGAATCTACTGAACAATTTTATTGAACATTTGTTCATGTCTCTGTACTACTAAGCAATATCTTCTGCGTCTCCTGTAAGGAGCTAACAACGCTAACAACTGATGCTAAGGACTTTTCTGACGACCAGATCCAACAACAGCAAACTTTTAAGCACAAAGCCAGCTGAAACATCTCAAAGCAGGACATGCAGGAGATATAGGATATTTATCTTGTGTCTTTGTTTTCAGTTGTAAAGCGTTTTGAGCTGCGAAAGTATTAGAAGCGCTCTTTTTTTATAAATAAAGTTTGATCTGATTACTTAGTAGACACTGAACTTTCACATTAAGACAGGTCCCTCAAATGGTCTGTGGGTCGCCAGTTTGAGACCCCTGGTATAAAAGAGTGAGAGTGGTGGGGAAGCAAACAGTAAAAATGTCTGTACTATCTAGAAAAGATGACAAATGACAATTTCCAAGCCATTAATTTTGTGTTTTCTTGTAAACAATGTAAGAATTGTGATCAGATGGAGTACTTGATATACTAACAAGCAGATATGAAATGTAATATTTCTTTTGGTTAGAGTGGCCGAAAGTTCTACTCAAATAAGAGGACTTCAAAACATTGCCACTTAAATAGTTTTTTCTAAATATTTGAATTTGCAATCTATTTAAGAAAATGAGAAGCACTTTCTTTTACAGTTTTTCTGGTTACAATAAGGTGATCAATTATGAGTTAAATAAACAATAAAATGTTAAAAATATATATATAAAACAATTTAGACATTTAAGACAACTTATCGAGTTTATTTTTAACTTAAACATTGTTGCTCGGTAGATTTTACTCCTATGGGAAAAAACATGGTCAGCATTCATTCTCGGTTTTCTGCAGATCACCTGCTGTTATGTACATGTACACAATTTATTTTCCAGAAGAAATTCTATCTGACAAGAGCTGCCGTATTTCATCTAATGTGGACATTTACATGCTACGGACAGCAGTAAACCCAAGAAAATACTGTGGCTATTAACGGAAAAGCCTATATTTCAAGACTCATGAGGCCGTCTTCAACACATAAACAAACGCTAGTATCAGCATGAAGCACACAGCCTCACGGAGAGTCCTGTTTACCTTCTGATCATTTAAAAATCTTTAGCTGGCTCTGTATGCTCGGCATCATATGAAAAACTGCAATGCATACTTTCTTTTTTCTCTTAATGAATCAGAAACAAACACTTCTTGAGAACGATCATAAAATGTTCTCTCACAATCAGGCGTAAAACATTAATATTACATATTTCTGTACTTTCTTCAAGCCTAACCCTTTTATTTATTTATTTTGTCTTGTTTAATGTCCCATACCTGAAGGTTAAGAGTGAAATCTGAAAACAATAATATTGATTCATAATGAAAACTTACAGAAATGACAAGATTAATCATTTGAGTGAAATCTGATTGTAAAAATGTGGATTTATGATGAAATGACCAGAAAATAAACAGATGTCTGCATGGAAATGAAAGCATATGGAGACCAAACAGCACAAATATCAAAAAATAGATCCACAGAATCATCAAACCAGATGTCAGAAGCAGACAAGCCCATCCTCACAATGAAACGCCGAATAGAAAATATGATGGTACTCAAGAGGATTTTCAGTCTTACCCTCCATAGGCTCCAAAAGTGAAACTCCTCTTCCTCTGCGGCATACCGGCTAAAGGACAGCAGTGAGCCAGGCAACTCACTGTTCAGTCGAGCCGGTGCTTGTGTCACTTACGCTGACAGAGCGTGTTTGAGTGTGCGCCTGTGTGTGCGCTTGTGTGGTGTGCCTTCCGTCTAGCCTCCACTCCCCGTAGCCCAGCCAGCCCTGCCTCTTCCTTGCTCACACACGCCTCCTTCACACACAACGGAGGAGCAGCACGAGGATGAGGACAATAGGGTGGGGGCTGCAGGGATTGCTGCTGACCATGCCAATCTGCCTGGGAACCATGGGAGCAAGCACCAGTCCTTTATCCCAAACACCATTCCTGTTTCTCCCTTCTTCAAAACCACAAAAACATACATTTGCTTCACTGTATGATTGTTTATGTTTGAGTAACACATCAAGTCCCATGACATTTCTTCCTTAATACCTGATAGTGTTGAAGCTAAAATAGCCAAAACCCTGAGATCTCAGAGCAGCTCTTGACTCTGTGGGAGTTTGCAATTTGAGTAACACTGGTTTCCCTCCTGATGTCACCTCGGCACAGCTGGTCAAACAAGCTGGAGACGAACCATTCCTTAGAAACGCCTCGATCACAGAGCTGTGCTAGCTCCACTCCCAGATATGACAGTCAGTGGTGACCTCTCAATGACTCACTTATCTGTTTTTCATCTCACTTCAGCTTCTTTTTTATTATGCCTGCAGTATAAACAGAGTTAATGCAGCAAAGACTTTCCTCAGCTTTACTTCAACTGTTGCTGCATTGATTAAATGTTATGTTCTAATGGACACTCTCCTTGAGCTGGCTGTCAACTCTGATAAACTATGACAAGGATCCATTAATGCTTTAGTGGATTATGGCATATGGAGGGATTGCAGTCTAAACCTGGGATCTGACAGACCTTTACTTCCGGATCTCAGAGTTACAGCTCCTGTTTTCTTAACCTGGAACAACAGGAACCTTGGGAGAAAAGGGAAAGAAACTTAATTTCGCTCACAAAATCCATTCATAGAAACAATGTAAAATCCCCCTGGTGGTGACTGATGTCTTCATCAGACTAACTGTAAATGACTCACGGTAACTGCACAGACAAGCGCTTGGATTAATATATACAGATGGAAAAAAAAAGCAGAGTCATGCTAACAGAGAGTGAGATCATCTCTCAGCTATTGCATCATAAGACAACTGTCTACAAAGTGTTTCAGTTCAGACCTTGGCTGACTTTGTTGTTAACGGTCTCCACTCTGTCAGTGGGCCATGTATAATTAAACTGGACGTATTTTTGGCTCTGGCACTCTTGCCTTTGGGCTTTTTGTTGCCTTTAGTGACACTGCAGATTTTGTTTTAAAGATAGTTAAAATGTTTTGGTCATTTTAATCCAGTTCATATATCTGTTTATCTTCCTGTAAATGGTCTAAGCAGCATTTTTAGAATCAAAAAGGAGTGTTTTAGAATTTTATTTAGTCAAGTTTCAAACATCCAACTTTTTCCTTATATTAAATCATAAAAAATACATTCTCAAAAATAATAATAATTTTAAGGACTTATACCATAAAAATCAACTTTTTGAGCTTATAAATGTATTGGTGCCATACTTTTTGTGTGGTAAAAGAAGAGGCCCTAAAATTAGCTCCCGGTTTGTAAGCTTTCTTTTTGGAGTCTTAACCTCTGCATTCAGCTGTTAACATGTCAGTCTTTTTGGAGCCATAGGTTGCCACATTTAGAAAAAAAAAATGGTTGAGCTGAAAAGCAAAACTTGTAAAACATTTGGTTTCCAATTTCATTAGGACAATCTCTAAAAAAAAGAGTTTATCAAGCTAACTCTTGAATGCTAGTTTTTTGCAACAGTAGATTATCTATCTTTTGTGTGTTGTAAAAATGTATTTAGGAATAACCTTTTGTAAGAGGTGTCTGCAGGTGGGCTTTAAAAGAACATTCCATGAGTTCTCAGCTATAGAAAAATAAAAAAAAAAATCAGATTTTTTAAGATAGTTACAAAATTTTCAGGCTATGGTCCGATCTTCGTTAGAGATGTGTTCTTTGATAAAAAGGTGTAGCAAAGCAAGTCATAACTGAATGTTAGCAGAAACGTTAATATGAAGCTTCCAGAATGCATCAAAAACATGTTTTGTGATCAAATCCTTGAAATTAAGAAATCCTTGACCCTTTCATATTTCTTTTACTGTTTTGTGATCACTGAAGAAGCAATGTTTTATAACTCAAATGGCATATTTCTACATGATTCACTCATTTATCCAATCAACCGGAAGTAGTGCTTTCTAGTTCCTCCTATTGGTCAAACGTGGTAACTGCATTTTTTAAAACTAAGAAGATCCCTTTCAAATGAATCCCCAACTTAAGTCGAATCAATAGAAAATAAAAAATCACTGAAAAGGTTATTGATTTAGGGGTTTTGTTTTGACAGTTCATCCAAACAGAGAGGCAGCTTACATTGTTTCTGGATCACATTGACAACTATGAAATGATAGGAGAGCAAAACGATTATACAAAAAAAGGTGACAAAATAAAAGGGGAAAAGTGTAAGTTTGAATTTGCAAAACCTTTCAGCGGCCTGCTTTGGTCTATAGGGTGAATTATTGATTATAACAAACCGTTACTATGGAACTCCCAGCATTTATTTTATCTTTTATTGCAATGATTTGAGGTGCTTTTGTTTTGGAAATAATTTGCTATCCTTTCAGACATATTTATCTTAAATTTGTTCAGCCATGCCCTGAAGACACATTTCTGTTTCCTGGTACCGGCACAGCTCGACTTTATTTAAGTGCCACTCTGTTGGTCTGGCACGTCCGTCTCGCTGTTACCTTTAGTCCTGTCTGCTTTCCTGACAATTCAATTAACTAAAGCAGCTGTGATGTGCCTGAGCGTGCCGCCCAGACAGAAGCCTTTAATCACATCACTTCAGAAACAAGGCCCAGTGCCACAAACAGTTCTGCCTCCTCTTTTATCCAGAAGGAAGACTCAGGCAGGTCAAAAATGGAGGCTCTTGCCTGGTAGGCATGTCGTCATCACTGATAATAATACAATGAAAAATGAAAGACAGAGTGTTCACTTTTGTATGAACCTTTGTTTAAAAATGTATCAATCATAAACCAATGATGGCAGGTCAAAACAAAACAAAACTCCACGCACATGTGTCATCTCCACCCGTTAAAAAAATACAGGCGCGTGAAGTCAGACATTTTCCTTCTTGGATACTAAAAGCATAGCAGCAGTGGAATTAGGGGAGACGCAGCAGCCGAGAGGCCGTGTTGTCAGTGAGAGATGAGGAGGGCTGCAAACAGCAGATGTAGAAATCACTCATTCATCTTCTGCATTGGTTTTATGAGGCAGGACTTAAATATATTGTAGCTGGCTGCAAAATGTGATGGTGCACGAACTTGTAAAAAAACACATTTGTCAAAAATCTCAATACATTTTTTCTGTTTATTCAGGAGCATGACACCCATTTTGGGAGTGTCAATTTAAAAAAACTATCTGTGATACTGATTCACATTTTCTTTCTTGTGGGTCTTCCAGATAATATTAAGAATTTGCTCTGGATGTAAAGCTATCCCGGGGATTGGAGGGTTATGACAGTGATCTTTATGCCCTGAAGTTTTCTCCAGATTACCTGAATAATTTAATGTTAATATGCAATGCAGAAGGAGAAGTATGCAAATTCTTCCCATCTTTTTCTGGTTGGAATTATTTTCCCCACTACTGTGGTTTATCTCGTGAATTCTTGGGTGATGCGCCTTGAAACAATCATTTGATTTGACCTGACTTGCAGGAATGAATAAAGAGAAACCTTCGATGATTATTGTGGGATTTGAGAAATGTTACTGCCTTTAGTGATAGAACCACGAAAAGTTCCCCAACTCTGTGCCACACCAAGGCTATATCAGAATTCCCTCCTCAATCCCTAACTACTAAAAAAATATAGTGTTGGACATTAAGATTTATCAATGGTGCAGGACTATCAAGAGCACTAGATTTCAAAAGCAATTTGGTCACCATGCTCACTCCCTTTTTTTATTAAAGAGCAAAGATAATGTAACTGATTTAATGTAAGAACTAATAAATATGAATATTTCACAAAGACTTTTATCGATGTACTTTGCTCTGAAATTGAAAACGTGCAGTCCAAACTCCTTCTACCCTTCTACTTAGTGGACTATATTTGCTATTTTCTAGTGCTGTCCAAATCTACAAATCCAAAATTGAGTGCCCTACAAATTTACCAGAAGTTTCTGCAAAAAAACAGTGTGCATCAGTGCACACTAGAAAGGAAGACCACAATGTGGTCTCCTTGGAGAGTCAGAGTTGATTTTGCGAAATCTGTGATGTCATATTTGTCAATGTCCGAATAGCTTTAAAAATCCAGGACACTAGTGGGTCCAGAACTACGTTTTTTTATGGATTACACTGTAAAAAGTGAAACAAAGGATCAATTAATAGAAGTTCTGTAATTTGTTATATTTAAGAATATTCGTTTTTAATTTAATTTAATTTTTTACGTTGAGTAAACAATCAACATACATTTTTATATTGATAAATCATTCATCTTGCTTTCAAATCATTCAAATGAATGCATTGTGGTCTATATTTGCCAATCTAATGAGCATTTTTGCTATCCGGTCAAACGATGCACACTTGATTTTTTTACAGAGACTTCTGTGAAGTGTCAAAGGCACATCTGTCAAAGCCCAGGTTTAATTATATCCGGCTCCTCCAGATTCTATTGTTATTAATGGCCACATTAATGTTATCTTGTGCATATTTCTAATTTGCCTAATTTTGACAAAATACATTTTTATCAATAGCAAAATATTAAAGGTTTTTTAAGGTTTAGGTTGATTTATTCTGGAATAATATTGCTGCCTTTTTATTAATCATAACTTTGTGTCATAATTCTACATTGAAAAGTTATGGTTTAAGAGTTTTGAAATTGGCATTCTGCTAGCTTTTTGGACTATTTTGGCATTTACTACGATTTTTAGGCTATTTTGGAGCTTAGCTAATATTTTATCTACACACTAGCTGTTTGAGCTAATTTGGCGGGGGGGTTGGCTGTTTTGGAGTTTAGCTAATATTTCAGCTACATGCTAGCTATTTTGACTTAATTTATGCTCTTTTTTAGTCTTGTAGAATATTTTCAAGTAAGGCTATTTTTTCAGCTGCATGTTAGCTGTTTTGGCCAAACTAAGGGTTTTTTTTAATCTTTTTTTTTTTTTTAGCTAATTTGGCATTTAGCTAATATTTTAGCTGGGTATTCGCTTCAGCGTTTTCAGCTATTACCTTCAAGGATTTCAGCTGTCAGCTCCAACGTTTTTAGCTTACAGCATTCACACTACCATTATGTAGGTCATATTTATGTTAAAAAATTACAGTTTTGAAGTTTAAAAAATTTAGTTTTAGAGTGTTCAATAATTGTTTATGCTGTACGGCCCACGACCTGAGGTGTGTTTTGGATTTTGGCCCCTTGTGTGGTTGAGTTTGAGACTCCTGGTCCATGGCATTGAATTTTCGAGTTGTAGATTTCTTACATGACATCTAGTTATTTAACTTTTTACCACACCTCTAACCACATAAATAACCTGAATTCCTGATCTGCGGCTTGCGTGAAACAGATATTTGTGACCAACTTTTAAAACACTTGAGAAGAGAATTTTGAGACAGCTCATCTCTCCTTCACTGGTATTTATGGCACAAATTCAGCGATGAATGTATGTAAGTATGCAAACATTCCCAGAAATCTTTCCCTTCATTATAGTGAAAAAAAAAGCATTACTTGAATGAAAACTTGGACAAAATCCATCTCAAATTTGTCTCACGTTTTGCTGTCTTTCATGTCCTCTAAGAACTTTTATGAACAGAAATTTTCTCCAATCTTTTCACCTTCAGGTTGAAGGGTTGCAGCAGTTCCTGCTTTTTATTTGGACCGAAGAATGAACAACCTCTTATCCAGTCCAGTGTTTATGCTGCATTCGTGCGCAAGCTCCTTACCTATGGCCACTATGTAAATTATAAATATTTTCATGGTATTTACTCCACAAGGACACACATACATCTGGATATTTGGAGAGGGTAAGTTTGTAGAGGAAGGGGTGCCATGCAAATATTTGAAGGGACTGAGCATTCAGAGAGGAATTGTGCTTCCAAGCATGAGGAAATGAGCTGAGCTTCAGATCTGACAGAGTTTCATTTTCCAGCTTCAGCAGAGTACAGGCAGACTTGTGCAAAAGAGTAAAATATTTGAAGTAACTTGTTTTGTTACTTTACTGTCAGAGATTTGATGATATCAAATTTAGCTTGTTGCACTGCATATCCTCTCACTTCTTCTGTTTCACATCCCCTGTTGGGTCTCCAACCAGCATTTGAGCAGACTCTTGCAGCCGACAGCTGAAAATAACCTGCAGTCTAACAGGGTTGGTGACTGTTTGACTGAGAGGAACTGAGCACGCACTCTGAGCTCAGTTTTTGGGCTACAAACAGGCTCATAGTCTAAGGTGTCATGGTGGACAAAGATTAAATTGTATTATTGTTTTCATAGGAAAAAATCAACTTTGTTTCTCATGAAGTCCTTTAGTAATCTGAAAATCTTGAAAATTCTCAGCAGCAATAAATACCCTAATAATGAAGCCATTCTATGTTGCATTGATTAGGGGATCAATTAATGATGACAAGCTGTGCTTCTCACACAAATCCGGTCCCAACAGCTACAGTGGTATGTTACCTATTGATCTTTGTTGCAGTGGAAGATCTATTTCAGTTCTAATGGATCTTCAGGGCCACACTATCTTTCCAGTTGCAGCTCTGTGATGGATGTTTCGCTGTGACTATAAGGGGGGACTTTGTCTTTAAGCCTGGTGATCAATAGGTCATTTGCCACAGCAGAGACAGCCTCAGCCACTCTGCACTCGGCTTTAAATCCCACAGCTTTTAGAGAAATGTCAAAAGGCTAAAGTCTAACTCTTCCTCCCTTTAACCTTTCAGCACACTCTGATGGATTTATTTGCCGGACAAACGAATTTAGGCTTTAAATAAAAGTTAACACAAGTTTAAATGGAAGTTTTGAGTCAACTTTTAATTTTGTTGGATAATTAGGGCATGTGTAATTGACAGTAATGTGTTCTGCAGGAAGAGGAGACACTGCCCTCTGCTGGACACTGTAAAAACTGGAACAGTATCAACATGAAAATTGTAAGAATTTATGAGAATTGTTCATTTTATTAATTTATTCAATTGGTTTCTACAGAAAGTGTTTTTTACTCACATGTTTATGTATATTTGTCCTTTAAAACTATATTTTTAAAATGTAACTTCAGAATAGTGATGAACATATTAACAGCAAGAAAAGCTTCCAAAAATATCCTAAAACAATTGACATAAAAGCTTCAACAGCAAAATCCTATTAGTAAATCCGATTATTCAAATCACACCAAATCATCAGCTTTGGCATCTGTCATTAATATGAAAAAGAATAAAAGCCTGATGGGCGCATGTTAGAAGCTGAGGAAGCTCCAGTAAAACAGCTCACAATCAAGGGGAAGTTCTGCTTGTGAACATAGAAAACAGAAGACACTACTGTCAGGGAGGTCAGAGGGGCTGCTGATGAGTCAGGAAACATGCTGTTAAGTGTCCTGCAACAGACAGTCTCTGAGAGACGCCATGCTAACCATATCAGCAACGCCGAGGGGCTGACATTACCACACCAGACTATCAGGGTTACATTTCAGAAAGCTATTTTTTGAAAAGAAAAAAAAAAGACTTGCTGAGTCCTTCACAAGTCAGTAGCATTAAAAAAACAGTGTTAGTATGAAATATCAACATGTCAGATGACAAGAAGAGCTTTATTTTCATCTATGATATTGAGTAACAATGGGTCTAGAAACCAGTAAGCATACTATAAAAAGTATAAAAGTGTCAGGAATCTGTGGTTTGGGATCTAAAGAACAAGCTAGTAGCAGGAACCTAAAACTGTAACAAATTAACTCAAAGTAGGACAAAAAGCAAGGACCAAGGGGGACAAAAAAAAACCAAAAAAATAAAAAAAAACAATTACCAACAAACCAAAGTGCGCCATCTTCACAGTAAAAGCTTAACATTATCATGCGGACAACTGTGTCTCCCATAAACTAAAGAACAATCCGATTTCAAACCAGATAAGATCATACAGAAAGAAAAACATGCATAGAGTCTTAAAAAAAGTACACACTTAATATTTGGCATTTGGAAATGGTTTATACCAAAGAAACAAAGCATGTTCTGGAAAAAAAATAAAATAAAAAAGGTTAAAAGTTATAAATAAAGATAACCCTTCATCCCAGCATAGTAATATTCATGCATAACAGCACTAAGTCACAACATACCATTAATCGTAATAGGGATGGGATTATATAAATTCATTTCCTCAAAGTCCCTTTCATGCAGTTAATTTATCTCCTTCATATTTAATGGTTCTTATTAGTTTTGTTCAGTATGCATAAGAGATTACACATGTATTTAATGAATTGGTTCCTTGAATTTTTATTTACGAATGTATACTTATACATTTTTTTCCTATCAATTCATGACTAGTTAGTCATTATCCGAAGTTTTACATGTTTCTGTACAGAAATATTTCTGTTGCTTCTTTTGTTTATTTTTGTTTTTTGTTAAAATGTATTTAATTATGTTATGATTGCTTTAAATAAATGATTTCAAAATCTAGGACTCTACTTAATTTAGCGTCCATTTAAATAGAAATAGAAAATTAGTCTTTTTTTATTTTTATTCCTTTATTGTTTCGCATAATTGGAAATATTTGAATGTAGTTGGAAAGTCAAGTATTACAGGGTTAAATCTTTCCAGTATTTTTTTTTATTATTATTTTAGGTAATATTAATAAAAGACCAGTGAACAACAAATTACTATATTCATAAATAAAATGCATTAGTAAATTTGAATCCAAAAAAGTTATCTTAAATCATGATTGTCTGTTATTATCATTTAGATCATTACTATGGATGAAAAGGGACTATACACTTAAAAGAGCTCAAAAGAAGAAATATGTGATATAATAATTAAACAATCTGATTTCCTTCTGTGATATTCACTAAAATTTTAAGTTTTGTTACTTTTCCTGCAAAACACTTATTTCTAGTTTGTCTGACCTTTGAGAACGGATGTGCAAAAAAAAAAAAAAATACAAATTTTCAGAACCAGGAAGGAAGAAGAACACTGAGATAGGATATCAGTTCAAACAGAGACTGTGTGTCTACATTTACTGTGCTTTACACCTCTTAAATGGGCCTATTGAACACTATTGATCAGTAATTAATCTAAGCAGAAAATACTTCCTGCCTCCTGTCAGATTTCACACACACAAATAACTTTAAGTCACAGAGATACTACAAGAGCATCAAATTACCACCTTGTGATTAAATGTTACTAAAAAGTGAGTACCGTCTGAAGTATGTACTCTTCTAATTAAGATGATGGTCCTTCACTTCCCAGTGCTTTAAATTTCCACACTATGAATGCTAACAAAGCACATTTAAACAAAACGGATTTAGCATCCCTCCCTCAGCACTCAAACACATAGAACAACTGAATAAGGAACATCAGAATAGCCAATTGTGATGAAAAGCCAATATAAATATAGCATCCTAACAGATCCACGGGCAGGACAGTGACTCATTCAAACACCATCAAAGAGACAGCACACTTTTAGTCTAATAAGCTGTCTCTTCTCAGAGGAGAGTGATCAAAAATGCAATCGGAGGATGAATAATTCAACAAGGAGGAAAAATGATGCGTGTGGATTTCCTGAAAAGAAGAAAGCATTCACGTGGAGCCACAAATAATTGTTTGTGACTTCCAATAAAGGTAACTTGTGAAGAAAACTGAGACTAAAGACAAAAAAAAGTCTGCTGTGTGATAACATTCATGTTAAGGTGACACAGCAAACATCTGTGAAACAGGCTGAGCTGCAATCTTAGCAAAAGCTTCAATATTAGACATCAAACTGCAGCATTAAAGGGCAGGAGCACAAGAGAGCTGAGTGACCCGGGAAGAAGAGCTGCGTGTTCGACATAGTGACTAAAGGGCATTTTAAATTGTACCCATGATAAAAGAGCGCCTCATTGCTAGGCAGCCCCGTATCATAAATGATTGCATGAGTAACCTACGTCAAATCCGTTAACACTTGTGAGGAAGATAACTACAGAAAAAGAAGAACAAAAACGGTCAGGAAACAGGGGACTTCAAAGGCAAAACAAAATGAATCAAACGCTCAGACATTCTGAAGAATAGGAAATGACCCGGCGCACAGGATCCACAGTTCACCTTCAAGAGTCACCTCAAAGGGAAGGGAGCTTTCTCTGCTAGTTTGATTAAAGTCCCACTCCAAATATATTTTGATCTATTGTAAAAGCGTTCCTATTGGTCTTTTAATAGAGATTATGCAATATTTTCTGCCGGAGTTCACCAAAATTTGCGTTTAAGTTATGGGCGGGACATTTGACGAGGAAGTTAGCCTCCGTGACATGCCATCAACCCTTTGTTTACCTCTCCCCTGCTAGCTCACAGCGCTTTACAACCCTAAGCTAACATTAGCTGTGACACAAAAATGGCGAGCATTATCAGAGCTATTCAGCCGTTGAGTTTTGAGCCAGATACCAAAACGAAAATGGATGCATCAGAATGGAGGGGAGCAGGGAGACTCTGGGCCGCTAATTTCAGTTGCTGCGTCACAACTGAGAGTTTTTTTCTGATGCACTACAATTCTGATAAAAATAATAGTCAGAAATGTAATTTTAAGCTTAAATTATTTTGTATAGGTCCTTCATTATAAGAAAAAACTTCAAAAACAAACTATAAACACAATTTTCATTGGAGAATCAGTTCTGCAGAGGGAAAGTATTCAAACTCCTAACAGTGGAATTGAACAAACTTTTTTTTATTTCAAAAAGCTTTAGAGTGAACAACTTCAGATTCCAACTGCCTTTTCATACGAAGAAAATGCTTTCACTTGTACGAAGTCGAAAATATGCTTTTCAGAAATAGTTTGGTCATTATGAGAATTAAATATTATTTCCTCTCTGATTTTAAGCAAACCAACCTTGCCTCTATGTCATATTCTCTATAATTCTATAAGCCTCGCCCGTCTGTGCATTCATCAGTTGTTTGAAGGAATCCTTACCTCCTGAACTAAAAAACAAGCTTTAAGTTTTATGCTGCTTTTGAAGAATATCTTGTGTTTTTTTCCTCTTTGTCTCTCTGGGGCATCTCTCTGTTTTGCAGATGGAATATCATGCGCAAATGGGAAAGTCTTCTGCTGAGCTCCTATGCTGTGAAGGGAGGGATCCTGTTACATTTAATAATAGAAAAGCCCACTGCACGCCGGGAGAGGCACGCAAACCAGATCACGCAGGTCTGCTCAGCTGCTGCGGTGGGCTGGGAATGGAAGGGTACAACCTCAGAATGAAGGGATGGATGCACTGAAGGATAAACGACTGGAGGCGAAAGGTGGGCAAAGCTCACTGCAGGCAAAAGTAATCAGCTCTAGAATTCCTTCTGGGACTTTCCTGAAGAGATTTCTGTGTCCAATGAATCAAATCCACAACGCAGAAAGATAACAGCGTTTATGAAATGCAATCATTTACAGGAAAACTTTACACTCATTTCTGGAAACAGTGTCTGTAGAAGAGGCTCGCTGACATGAAAGAGGTAGTCTGAGCTGCTCAGGTGCAAACTGAAAGCACAAAACCATGAAATGTGCTGAAAGACAGAAAACCCTGCAGGAATATAGAAGCACAAAATCTCCAAAACAACGTACAGCCTCAACAAACATCACTTAATGACATGTTCACTTTTAAAATATCTAAAGGCAGTCACCACTATGTAAGCAAACATAAAATGATTAAAGCGGCATAAAATCGACACTGACAGTTGGAAAAAGTTGATACAAACAAATGTATTTTTATAAATTTTTTGTGTATCAGCTCTTCATTGATTCTATTGCAAACAACTAGGATTTTATGAACAAAAAGACTTGAAATCATGGAGGCCTGTAGATTTGTTGTCAGTATGGTTTGGGGCAAAAACAAAGTGAAGAAAGCGTTTCATCCACAAATGCATGAACGCTGCATGCAGGACGCTGCCAGCTGGCAGGCAGCCTCAAGAGGCACAGATGTGCAGGAGGATGCAGTCTATTACTCATGCTGGTGGGTCAAAAGACACGCATGCTCAGGGAGGATGGAGTAAGAATGGACGGCCAGCGTGAGATGCAGGGATAAGATGACCACAAATCGGAAAAGTCTATCCAGCTTAAATCAGAGAAGCTTTACTACATGCGTGTGTCAGATGTGTTATCTATAGACTGAAGATTGCCATAAAGTTAAAGAGACCTAAACGTTTTCCTATTATGCTTTGGTCGATGTTATTCACACAATTTTATTTATATAACCAATATCACAAGGAAAATTTGCCTCATTGGGCTTCATGCTGGCAATTACTCAGAAAATTAGTCATAAAATATGAATTCATTTACGTGCCATCAAGCACAAAAACTGATGGAAATTCATATAGGCTACACTACACAATGTTTATCTATGGCAAGCAATAGTTATAAATCACTAAGAATAACACCGTAAGCAGTAGCATTTTAGACAGTTAAAAAAACAGTTTTTTTACATGCGTTTTGAAAGTAACATTAAATTTACACGTCTTGTGTTGTCCCACGATGAGCTGGGTTTATCTTTTGTTTTACCACACGACGCGATGTAAATTATGTTTTGGATGGTCAAAACACAGTTTACTTTGTTTTTCCTGGTGATTTTTGATACCCAAATATATATTAACCCTAACCATAATCCCACTCCATCTATGGTGGATATTCACTTCCTTACTAATTCAATAATCTACAAAATGTATTGAAAGCCACAACCACATTACTTCCTAGTCTTTCTCTAATCTAACATGTTTTTTATACATACTTTTAAAAAGTTTTTCTATAGAAATATAGTGGTTTGAGCCAAAACTTGCACAAAGTATAATCATACAGCATAACTCCTAAATTCAGGTTTTAAACTATCTTTTGATCAGACAGTAACTTGGTCCAACATTGTCTTTTTTATGTCTCAATCTTTTTTTTAATATTTGTATGTTGTTTTATTTTTTTTTATGTCATATTTTTATTTTCTCACACTTATTATTTCATCTTTTTATATGTTAAAAAAATGTTAAGAGATAGTTCATACTTTATTTAAATTAAGAGAAAAAAGAGCTTTTTAAATATATAAAATACTTAAAAACCTCCAATCCAAAAAATATCATTCTAAAATATAAATGAGCAACCAAGGCTGGTATAGGAATTTGATCCTCTAAGATAAGAACAAACAGTCAAATATAGAGCAGTTTCATCTTAAATTTAAATTTTGCACTAAAATCTACTGTTTTTAAGCGATGATGCACTGACAATAACAATTTAGAGGATGGAAATGGAGAAATAATAAAAACATTATCTTATTTTAATTGTTTTTATTTACAATTATCATAAAAAGGGCACAGCACACATTACTTTCAATTCTTTATCAATAATGTTAAGTAACAGCAGGTACATTGCTGGACGGGACAGAATGAGAACAAAAGAACCACTGCAGATTCTAAATCCAGATGAACGCTCCTACAAATTCATCACACTAAAAGAGGCACATATTAATATTATTATTATTTATTTTTGTTCAAAAACCTAAATTGTAGCAGAGCAGAGTACGGTACCTTTGTCGTTGTCTTCTGCCGACAGCTGCAAGTAATGAATTCTTGATCCAGACTACATTAGATATGAATGGATGATACTCTGCCTAGCAACCAAATGGCCAATGAAAAACAAACTCAAGTCATAAAAACATACAGATCAAGATTTACATTTAACTATGTGTTCGATTCATCAGAGGTTAGTTTTGCTTACAGGTAGAAATTATTCTAGGAGGTAACTTACACCTTTTATTACATAAAAAGTGCACAATAACAAACACGTTAGTACAAAAAAAAAGAGGTTTAAATTGTGCGACCGCAGCTCAGATTTTTTAACACTTCCACAGATTGCTTCAACCGGAAACAAGTGTCAGTCTGTTTTGTGTCAAAATATTGACATGCTTTCTGTCCATTAACTACCATAGCTCTAGAGCGCCCCCCAGTGGTCTCCATTGAGGAATCCTTCCCTGTGACTGGACGTGATATGGAACCTGTAGATGGGCCTTCTGGCACACTAAAGAAACCCTGTTCAATCAACTATTTCCCTCACGTGTCTGCCAGAACTAAAAGTCTTGCCAGTCTGTCTGGAGAGCGCAGCTCTCATCGGATGTTGGCCATGTCCTCCAGGTGAGGCGTCTTCATGCAGCCCGTGCAGAGCTGATCCATCCACAGGGGGGCTTCGTGCTGCAGAGGGGTGCGGCGGGGGTAGAAGGTGTACGACGCGTCGTAATTCAGAAGGCAGCTCAGAGAGGCCATGTAGATGTCTGAGAAACGATTTAGACGTCTAGAAAAATAGGTGGGGTTGTGTAATGTTCTAAAGATGCTGCCGAACTGAGGGTTGAACAGGTTCTTTGTCATCACCCTGAAGTAAAGAAAAATACATTCAGAACATTTTTTTGCAAAATATTTGATATTATACGTATTTAGTGTTTGTATAGTTTTATTTTTCTACTTCTATTTTTCATTTTTCTACTTTTTCTAGTTTTGTCTGAATGGTGTAATTAAAAAGAAATCAAACTATTCTTGTTTTAATACATATTTAGAACACTTTGTCTTCTTCTCGTAGGAAGAAGAACATGAACATAAAACTCTGCCTCTCCCACAGTTGTCAGTACAACAGGAACATAAAACAGACTGTCGGGTTCACCGGGTTCACTGAGTGCAAGCATTTGTCGGTTGAACTTGCCTCAGTTCTTCTCTTTCCTTTTGCCACTCCTGAAAAACACCTCTGGACTCGGCATCCCGGTGGGTCTGAGACATCAGAGAAAAACTGGTTTGAATTTAGATTTCATTGTAAACAAACATGAAAAAAACATATTTCCAGTCATTGATGAAGTGATTATTTCTCAGTTAATTAACACTAGACAATGTAAGCATTTTTTTTTTTTTACCTAAATGTATTGCTAGCTTTTCCTTTAACTGCATGTGACCCACTCTGAAGTCAGCAGCTGCTGGTAAACAGTTGTCATGTATGTGAGGCTTTTTTTTCTTCTTCCGTTTGGTCAGGTCACAGAGGTCACTCACATGAGCAGACTCACAAATGAGTGTGGTGTGACTCTGCTTCTGAATGTGGCACAGGTTACAGAGGACATATAGAATTCTTTTTGTCTCATTTTACTCTGCTTCAACTTCTCTGCCTGCAGCAGGTCAAACATATTTGCATGCATCTCATCTGACTCTTCAGTGAAAAGCTTCAGCAAAATTCACTTACTGGCTAATCCTCTTCTAAATGCACAAGCTTTGTATCTATGTGGACTCAGAGGAGTTTAAAACACGCTTAAGGACAGTATTTTGTCAACTTCATAAACCTCCAACAATCAAAAAAAAAATCTCCTCGTCACCTGGAGGCGCTCCATGAGACCAGTCAAAGCCTGCAGCCAGGTGAGGTTCACAGCATACCGGTGAGCACTCACAACTTTGGTTTCTTGGTCCAGCTCAGGGACAATGGCTGCTGTACGCCAGCCGTGGCGCAACATGAGGTCCTGCAACAAAGTCCAGTGTATACATGAACTACTTTGTTTGAGAAACTGCAAATAAAAAATTTAATGTCTATGAAAAATACAAAATGAATGGAGATTTTACACAATAACACTTAAAAGTGTTGAAGGTGCTAATAGTTAGAGTTAGTATTAGAGAAACTTGTTTTTGTTCAACAACACATTTTATTTCAAATAATACATTAAGTTCTAATGATGACAACATTTATTTACAGGTCCAAATGTTCAATGATTGCATGGTTCACTTAGAAACTTATTTAAAATTCCCCAACTATAAAGAATACGTATTAATAAACAATCAGCAAAAAATAAACATGTAAGGCAAGGTGGAGGAGGAATTATTATTTGGGCTTTTTTTGCTTTCATAAAACACAAACAAGCTAGTTTAACTCAAATTTGTAATTAAATTGTTTTCTAGGGTCAAATGTAGGGTCATTCATTTGACGGTGAAAACTCGACTAGAAGAAAACCCCTCCATGTTCAACATAATGTTTCTACAATTTTCTATTTTTTTTATAAAAAAGAAAAGTGTAAATATTATGTTGCACTAAATGTAGGCTGTACTTTTTTGGTTTCATCATGTTAAATTATGAGAATTAAAGTGACATTTTTGGTATTTGTTGCATTATCTACAATATTTCTTGTATGTAAACGGACTTTTAATAGCAGGTGTCCACAATGAGAAGTTTGTTTAAATGACTTTTCCCACAAAGGTCAACATTCTGCAGCTGTAACTGTGCAGGGACGCCCTGAGCAAGAGCTTCAAAAAATAAATAAATTAAATTCCAACCTTACTGCAAAATGTCTGGGAGCCAGCAAGAATGCAAAAAGCATAGATAAAAAGCTAAGTTCTGTGATCCTTCACTATATAGAGTACTTACAGCCAAGTCACTGTAAAGATGGTCTCCAAAGTAAAGGACCTTTGAGCCCCTCCAGCCTGTCAGTCTGAGAAAGTCAAACAAGTTCCCCTGAAACACAAAAACACATTCACTCACTTAAGCAACTTACTGTAAAAGCACAATTGACAGCTCCTTCCATAACTCTCCTTGTCGAGGGGAGTTTTTGGATAAGACCTGAAGTTTGATCTGCAGACATTAACAGGTCTAAGAAAAAAGTTGGACCTGGGACAATATGGGAAGTAGGCCACAGACTGAGCAAATATCCAGTATCAGTTTTAGAAAACTCAATATGGTTGCTAAAGAGCTACAAGCAATGAAAAAAAGACAGCATAGGCAGAATCACATAACAGAGTTGGGACAAAATGCTTTCAAGTCCCACTCCAGCATTTTTATTGACTTTAAAAGCGTTCCCAGTGGCATTTTAAGGATGAATATCCATTTTTAACCAAAAATTAAAAAAAAAAACTGTCATTTTCTAGGACATAGTTTCTGCAGAGCGGTGGGAATTCAACAGAAATGTACCTAAACTGTAGGCGGAACTTTTAGCGGGGAGCAAGTCCGCCCCCACTTCCCATCATCCAGCTCTTTACATGCTCTAATAACCTCTCACACCCCCAACCTAACATTACCGGTGCAGCAAAAATGGCGAGCGATATTGGAGCAATCCAGCTTAAGTCGTCTACATGTGGATGCATGAGAATGGAAAGAAGCGGGAAGCTTGTGGCCTGCCTATTGTAGCACCAACGTCACAACTACAAGCTTTTTCCAACATAATTTTTGCCTTTTGCTTCAAATTCAAAAACAACTTGAATAAAGAAATACCCAGAAATGCTCCATTTTCTTTATGTGTCCTCCATTATCAGAAAAATGCACAAGAATCTGATAAAAACAACATTTATATTGAAGTAGGTCTTCAAAAAGGTGGAAAGTATTAAAATATGTTTCCAAAATTTCCGATTACCAGACATATTGTTATGTGGTAAAAGTGGGATGTCAGAAATGTGCAACAAGAAAAGCTCCTCCTGCCAACCAAATGACCCTGAGGTAACTCTTAGTTTCCAGAGCGCTTACACAGCAGCTTTAGTAGCAATGACTCACCTGCTTGTAAATCTGTCCTTTTTCCAAACTGGTTATCTTCTCCCACCGCAGATCTCCGTTACCATCCAAGCGCCTGAAAGGTCTGTAACAGTTTTTTAAAAAGCGCTGCTGAGATCGTTCTCTGGAACTAGAGTTACCCGGTTCCCACAGCGAAAAAAAGTGAACTCACTTGATGCAGTCGGTGAAGAAGTGGGGCTTGTCTGCCTGAACGATGACAACATCGAAGAAGTCTCGCCAGTTTTTCCCCACCATGTGCGTCATTCCTTTATCCCTGCGAGCAGGATGAAGAAGAAACACTTTTAGCATTACAGCAGCTTGTTGTGAGTCAGAAGCAACCACATCCTTTTGTGTATACTTACACAAAGCTGAAGGGACTGTTAGTGATGAGGAAAAGCTTCTTTCCATGACTGACCAATTTATGCAAAACAGCGTCCGTCTCATCTCCTCTCAGGATGAACTTATCTGAAAAGAGTGGAAACAACATTTAGATGTTTTTTTTCTGAATTTAAATTGTGGAAAAAATAGAGAAAAATTCTTACCAGGATCTTGCATGATCCACTTGTACATATATCCTTTGATGTGAACCATGCCGATGGCTTCCTGTTTTTTTTAAAGAAAAGTTTTACTAAAACAGTTTGAAAGACAAATGAATCACAAATTTTGAACAAGAATGTCCATACTGTCAAAGCAGTGGGCGTTCACTGTAAAATCAAAGTTCAGGAAAGAGAGGAAATGCTAGTCATTGTTTTCAGCTCCCTTAAAGAGAGCCCGCTGCTCTGAAAGCAGCTGCGGACCGAGGGTCACGGCGTCCTCCTAACTGAACCGAGCGAGGCTGCTGAGAGCCAGGACTGAACAAAAACCAAGCCGCACTCACAGAGACATCCTTGAAGAGATGCACTGGATCATATTCGATGTCATTGGTGATGAAAAAGTCGTTGGCCACAGCCATGAGAGTCATCTCCGGAATGGAGAAAATGTCCATGAACTGCTTCACCTTTGGTCCCTGTGTGCAAAAGAGGAGATGAAGATTTATGTGACCTTTTTTTTTCCCCTTGAGAACCAGAACAACGTCCAAAAAACTCTTTTTTTTTTTTTTTTAAAAAGAGTGGGTGGATTATGAAACTGCAAAAATACAGAGAGGCTGGAGTTAAACTTCAAAACATCAGAGTCCAAATTGTTCCTAATTGCAAACATTTAAGCAACAGGGAGGCTAACTGGAAACTTCTGCAGCTCACGACTGAATGAGTCTGACGTGCAGAAAAAACTAAACAAAATCTTCTGGACACTGAGTTACCAAAGTGAGTTTTTCCGGTACAATCCAACTGATTCGTGAGATCTTTTGGATGCAAGAGAGTCTGACTAAAACCCCCTTTTTAGAGCCGTCTTTATGTGGAATATCTGAGAACAGCAGCAGATTGCTCCCTGACCTTGTTTTGAAAGTGACCAGATGAGATTATAATATTTTGCTAAAGCAGCAGTGTGGAGAAGGCTGCATGCAGGTCTGTGCCAAAGCAAGCACATCCCACACTGAAAAAAACACTGAAACCAAATCTGACTGGAAAAAACTCGGGACCACATGTTCCTCTGCTACCAAACTTCTGTCTAAAACAGAATGACTTTAAATGGGATGAAATGTGCAACTCACTTTTCCATAGAAGCCACTGTCCGTCTGCAAAGGGACATGGAAGGTCCCACCGTAAAGCTCAAGGACTTCTTCATCAGGAAGAGGAGACAAGCCCCTAAATGCAGCAAACAAACCCACTTTTGTAATGAAAATATTTGGTTTTTGACACAAAAAAATGAATGCAGTGCCATCACTTTAATGTTATATTAGGAGAAAAATATTACCATTGAGTTTATAACATGGTTTTTTAATGCTTCAAGATTAGCTACTTAAATTTTAATTCATATAACAGTCAATTAAAAGAGAACTGAACAATTAGAATAATATTTCTGTTAGACTTTAGCTACAAAAACAACAATTTTTTCTCACCGATACACCGTTCCTGGCTGGATGTAATGAAATGCATCTATTTTCATCAAAAGACCCTGCAAACAAAATAACAAGTCTGATTAATAATATATATATTTTTAATTCAAAATATACTTTCTAATTGTGGGTAAAATAAAGTACCTTTTGAATATCATAGTGAAGACCACGGACGGCAAAGTTGGGAAGATAGTCATATTTCCTGATCTCTTCAGGGTACTGTAACGCAGAGAGAACAAAACATGTGAGGGAAGGGCTTCACAAAGCCACCGTACTTGATGCGGCTTGTTAGACACACCTTGAAATGTTCAACTAGGAAATCCCTCGCAGTGTTGTAGATGAGTGCGTTGAGCGCGTTGGAGTACTGAGCCAAGGTGTAGTCATAGTCGAAGCCATAGATGTCCACTTCGGCCAGGTTGACTTCATTGTTGGCGTAAATGACAGAGGAGTTGAGGCTTTTACACGCTCCTGGAGGGATCAGATCTGATCCACAAGGAGAGACAAAAGTCACGTTTGAAGCATGACTCATCAGATCAGACAGAAAAAAAAAAGACTAAAATGAACAATCAGAAGTTTTGGGAAGGAAGGGTAAAAGCAGTGCAGGTTTACTTTTTTTTCCCCATTTCTGCAGAAAGGAAAAACTCTGCTGCTGTGTTCATTTCAGAGGGCCTGGCAAGTTAACCGGAGGTTGTGCAACATGGGGTTCTCACATGTTAACATACTGTTGACTAAACCATGACTACCCAAAAAGGAACATTCTGTGCATGATCACTGTACTTAAATGCATAGCTGAAAAGGAACACGGCCCAATGGGTGGTTCTAGTTTTAGTTCTGGTTTCTTCTTACAGTTTTTCCAGCGTTATTTATTCATGTTTAGGAAAACAAAAATACATGCAAACAGATAAGTTCCAAAGACAGACGGGAAATAATCTGGCTGGATATCAGCGGACAGGAGGCTATGCTACTACTGATCTGCAGGAGAAAGTAGGCCATGACCTTTCACCCTGAGACAGGTCAGCAAGTGTTGCAGCTGTGCAACGGAAATGCATCCACAGAGCCTCTGGCAAGTTTCCCTGCAGCCATTTTCACCTCTCTTTTTATGCAAAGTCACTTCTTTAAAGATACCATCTGTGAAATTGGCGGAATGCGAGGCCGGCTTTCAAGAAAAGGGCCTTTCTGGGTAGAATTTGTAAGCAGGAGTGAGTTCCAAAAAGACAAGTTTCTAAGTCAACAAGAACACAGTGGAAAAGGAGGTTAAACCTTTGAAAAGAATGAAGCTGCTTTTAAAGTGGTTCATTTTAACTATCTATTGTTAGTATTTTAATTAACTTTACCTCAATAATACCAGATATTCTTTTTGAAATGGGCTTTTCTTATAATAGTGAATTTCATTAGAAATTAAATTATCAAAAATATGTATTTCTAACTGTTGTTTTTGCTGTAATTTCATTTAAAAAATATTGCTTTTTTATTTTTGCAAAGCTTAAAGAAACTTGTATTGATTATTTTCATATGCCTAGCTCCGCCCCTCATTATATTTATTTATGTTTTTATTCCCAAGAGTAGATGCATTAATTACATTAAAATAAAATTTGGTTGGATTTTTACAGTTACTACGTGAGTGTTTGAGCCAAAAGCAGCAGAAATGTTACATCCGCTGTTGCCTCCATTGTTGTCCTCTCGCCCTGTCAGTGTTTTTCCAAACTTCCCCTGCAGCCCGCGTGCAGGGCGTGCAGTATGGCCCGAGTGTGAAGGTAAACAACCGCGAAATGCACGCATTGTTGCACGAGCACAAACGATCGCCAGCAATCGCATGGACTAAATGGCGTTAATGTGCGACGTGGCATGGACGTGAAGCCATAAACAACAACCATCTCCCCGCGCGCGCGCCGTGGCGCGCGGCGCTCTGCGGCTGCAGCCGTGGGGCGCAGTGTTTACAATGTTTGGATCGATCTCAGAAATGCAGGAGCGCACACAGAGCATGCTCTGATCCTCGAGCTTTTTTTTATTGTTCTTGCTTGCGTTTGCAATGTTTAAGTTTGCAGAATCGACAGCATGTAAGGTCCCGTCTGTCACCATAGAGGGGAAGAAGAAGGGGTCCCCCTCACGTACAAAGTGTTCTACAGATAAAGATCTCTGATGAGACAGTGACGTGGATGGCGACTTGCTTTGAGGAGGTGGGCCTCCAGACCAAAAGAAAAAAAAAGAGGGAGAGGGGGGTGTTGTTCTTACCGTAAACCAGCCGTTTCAGGTCGTTGTAACGCGTCCACAGATAGGACCGCTGGTCCATGGGAGCAGCCTTGGAGGTGAAGGAGCGTCTCCTCACGCCGGTGACACCGGGACCGCGCGTGGACTCCTTGGGTCTCTTGGTGTCACCAGATGCACATTTGTGTGGATGCTCACCGGGTGACGGCGCCTCGCCACTTTGGTGTTTGGACTTCTCGCCATGATTCGCTTCTCCAAACGCCCCGCACGTGGTGGAGAGTCTGTTCGCCTTCGGGTTTCGGGCCAGCGGGGGCGTCCCGCTTCCTCTTGACCACAGCGTGCGTGTCAGAGCTGTACCCACCGTCTTGAGGGACATGTTTACGGAGTCTCCTTTTCGCCTCGGACTGGAGGGCTGGGACGAAAACACAGCCTTGCTTTCACAAAACCACACCCCCGTTTATCATAGCCCCGCCCCAATTTAAAGGGACAGACTCATTCCTCCCTGTCTGAAAGCATCGCCAGGAAACAGACTGAGTACTGCTGTGGAATTTTACTGATACTGACAGAAAATTTATTCGAAGGCTTTGAGTAGTTTATCTCCTGGTGTGGAAACAGAGAATGAGCTTTAATCACCTGTTAACAAAGCACTCTATTAAGGTCCCACAAAAGGGCAACTTCAGTCGTTAAAGTAGAATATTTGTTGTCATTTTTGCTTTGAGCTTTCTCGGCTTCCGTACATAGGAGACTGTTCTATTTCTTCTGAAATTTCTGCTGCATGGCTCATGTTTTGGATTCATATTTTGAAGCTGTCCACAGTTTAAAAAAAAAGAACTGCATATATTTAACTAAAGGCTGCTTTAATTTGAACCAACTCTCCATTATTCAAAAATAACTGAGACTGAAATAAAAGAAAGATAATGTTTTAGAACAGATTCTACTCAATATATTAACTTTACAATAAAATACATTTTTTTGAAATTCTTCAGTAGTTTCAGAAGAAAAGTCATGTTAAAAATATAGAACCAAAAGATAATGTTAATTTAAATAAACATTCTACATTGATGGAAGATTGATTATTTTGAATTCTTAGTAATACTAAGTGATGTACATTTTAGATTTAAAATGATCAACACTTGGTCTATTTTCTATGTAATTGCTGAGTAGAGGTTTTGACTGCACATAATCTTGTTAATCTTCTGTTTGTTTTGAATCTTTGCAGTTGCAGGCACACCCTAGCACATGTGGTTCTTTTTTTCTATTGAGCTGGAACTGGAACGTGCAGAATGGAGCTGGTTTTTGTAAGAACAAATGCTGCATTCTGAAAGCGTGTTGTCTATTTAAAAGCATCTGTTGTTCATCTCAAGTGCACATTAATGCCACAACCATCAAGTGCTCCTGTTCACATGGAAGGATTTTCTCAGCAGAGTAGTGAGGCTTAAATGTGGCGATGATCTGAGAGTTAAAATCAGCTTGTTTTAGTCATTCACCATAGACGGTTTTAAGCTTTAAAACACAAAATATTGTTCTAGCTCCATATAATAGAAAGGATATTTTACGTTTATCTCTAAATGTTTCAAAGGTTTTTTGTTGCTAAGAGTCAAAACACTGTCTACATGATAAGCATTTTTTTCATGCTCTATCATGGTTCTGACTCCTGTCAAATTTTGCTTTGAACTGTTCGGTCAGTTGTGTTTTTGTCAGCCTCATCTTGTCCTTATGTGGGATTTTTTCCCCCTTTTTGCCAAAATAAATGTAGCCTAAGTTAATTATATTCATATTTGTATTCATCCTTCAATAATAACATAGTATTTACAGTTTTTGAAGAGTTTAATTTTGGTGTTATCAAACATGAACTGCTCAATTTTTAAAAATCTATTTTTCATGTTTATACTTGAAGGGGGAGTTGCCAGTTTTGCAGAAATCAAGTAGGTGGAGGCACCTTTGTCTGCCACTTAAATACACTCGCACATGTAATTACAAAAACTGTGACGTCAACCCCATTCCTTTGCTCAGGATTACTTTTTTAATAAAGAAGTAGTAAAGTTTTTTTTTTTTTTTTTTTTTTTAGCCTGGTTATCAGTTTAACAAAAAGACATGCAAGACCAGGAGAGAATTAGAGGCTCTGCTAAAGCATTTGTGTACTTCTCACTTTGTGTGAAGGGATCTGAAACAGATCTTTTCTCCACTTTGCATTAGTAATTGGTCTCAAGTAAATAACTGGAAGGGGGCAGTCTTGGCTGCTTCTAAAACCCCTAAAATCTCTCCCTGCCTGACCTGTCAATCATACAACCCTTCCTCCACTACTTTATCAGATCTTAAGACAACAGCAAAAACCTTAACCAAGGCAGAATCCCCAGATATGGCATGACCAAAGTCTGGTCTGTGAGCCAATTTCCATCGACCCACAGGCTCCTGTCATAAAATTGATAATTTACGGCCCCGGCATTTGCTAAAAACGTTGTAACTACTTTCTAAGTTAGGTTATAAGCCATTTTAACCCTGTGGCATTACAATTACAAAACCCTTTTGTGACACTTTCAGCTCACTTCTATAGTGGCAAGTGTAAATTATTTTTTTTTTTTTCTTTTAAATCAACAGAGAGGCCTGCAGCTTTCAGGACATGTTGAAATTGGGTTAGTTTTTTCTGTATCATATTCCAAGAGACTCAGGGAGGCATTAAGATGAGACATCCCAACTACTTCAAACTCACTGGGAAAGAATTCTGAATTGTCTTTAAATATGAAATTCATAATATTTTTGGAAATGTAAAAAAAAATAAATAAAACTTTTATGTTCGACATGAATAAATAAAAAGCATGCCATTCCAACTAAAATCCCGTTATATTAAGTTCAAAGAATGCTGGCCGAAGCCTCGCCAAATCTAGCCCTCTGCAAAACCCCTTACACAGTCCAGCTGCACCTATCTCAAACTAACCAGTTTTCATGCAAGCATGTTTCAAAGCATAACAATCTTTAAAAAAATCCTACACAAATCTTTTGTTGTAATTGTTTTATTTGAGGCTCTCACATGCCCCCCACCCCCAGCCGTTCTTTTGCTCCAACCATGCTGTCAGCTAATAGAAGTTGACATTCAGCCTATTGCTACTCTATAGACTCCATAGGCTACGCCAGCTCTAAAGTCCCCACCCCCACAACTCAGTCTATAAGCTCTCCTTGTCTCTCACCACATGGTCGGCTGCTGCCACCGGAGACAACGCCTCGCTTCAGTCTGTCATTGGCTGCAGCCTGCTATCGCTGCATGACCTACACACCACATGAACTCTGAGCTAAGCAAAAAAAAAATGCCCCCCTTTAAGGAACTAAACTTTCTGCAACGTTCTTTCTTCAGCCCCCACGGCCTAAAGATCCCAAGCAACAACCAACATTTTGACTTGGGTTGTTCTCCTGATTTGCACACTGCTTATGGATTTTTGTGATCAATGATAGTTTAAAAAAATGTTTAAAGCCACAGAAGCTGTCTGAGAATATTGTTTTTTTTTTCCTCTGGGACAAGTCCAAATTTTCCTCAAAATCCTTTTGTCTGAAAAGTCAACATGCAGCTCGCACATGTAGTAATTTATATCAACTATGCATAAACTATTTGGGGTAAATGAAACAAAACTTTGTGTTGATATTGTTGAACAATATGTGAGAATGTAAAGGAAGTTGTAAAAAAAAAGTTAGGACCCCCTTTCTGCGAACATGCACTACTTGTTTTAAGAGTCTTGAGTTTAGACTGTATATTATACAAAAGTAAATTGCTTAGCTTTGCTCCACACTGTTTTTACTTTGACCTGTCTTTCTTCAGCAGAACAGGAATGTTCCAAGGCAGACCTGGTGGTGCTCAAACTTGCTCTGCAGGCTGACCTAAAATGAAAAAAAAAAAACTCACACAAGCGACAGCAATGAATCCTAAAGTTAGAATTTCTGCAACAAAAATGTGAATGCAGCATGTCAGGAAATAATCCACTGCAGATTAAGGAGCTTTGGCCCTATAAGTAGTTTTAGGAACTTTCATTTGGGGCTTTAATCTGTGTTTCACGAGAACAGAACTTGGGTTTTTTAGGGATTCTAAATTAAAGTTTCATTTCAATGCCCGTTAGATGGATTTGTTTTTTTTTTAATACAGTTTTTAATTTACCTGTTTGGGGTGACAAATTGCAATTCACAAAAGGATTATCCTTTTCTGAGACAAACTGCAGGTGCTGTTGCTCTTCATGAAAGTTCATAAAAGAAATTCTGTTAGGAATCTGGTGCTTTTTCATCTGTTTGTGCTTCTAATTTCAAACTCATTTGCAACATGTTAAATTACTCTTGATGAGACATTCCTTGTTGTTCTGTGGATTGTCACCCATCTAAAAGCTCATTTCCTGTTTAACTTGCTTGCTGATGGACAGGACTCTTGATGGGAAATTGTTAACAGATTTTGTATGATTGCCAAGCAGCCTGAAATCTAAATTCTGCAGCTGAAACTGAACCAAATATCTGTTCTGTTACAACTTTATATAGATATTCTGAGGTCTAAAGCAGCAGTCGAGAGAAAGGAGAAGTATTTACATCAGAACTGGAAAAATCCTTAACCATTACTTTTGATTTTTGTAATCAGTTGTTTATGTAAAAACTGATTTGCATTGGATATATTACAATATTATCACATGAACTGCTATGTTGTGGATCATTTTAATCCTTTTTTTTTCTTACCATTTGAACAACAAACAAGCTTTTTGTCTGTTTCTGTTTTCAACCTTTTTTTGTAAACCTTTTTTTTTTTTTCTTGCAAGAACACATGGCTCACATTCCTGGGGTCACTCATTCTCATCTGGGAGTTGGCCACTGGAACCACAGACTTGCAGGAGCAGCTCAGGCAATTGAGGTTAAAGGTCTTGCTCAAGAGCACCACAGTGAGGCTAACGCAAAAACTTCTTTAGACTGGTCCGACTCTATCCTGCCATTCCAAGGATTTTGAACAAGCGACTGAAGGAAATCTGTTTTTGGCATTAAAAAGGTGCAAAATACTCAAGAGAATGCCTTAACACGACCCCACAGGCAGATGTTCTACAGTCTAAAGACTGGACCCAGAAATCTCAGAAATGTAAATAACAAGCATCACATAATAAGAAAAAAGGCAGGATCAACAAAACACTTGTAGTGTACGTGAAATTCTAATTTACTGTAAAATTCTAATCAGCCCACAGTGTTTCGGATTGTAGTTATCAGTAATGCTGCTTCTCATTTTAAAGGTGAACTACTAAGAGAGGGTGTTCCTTGTTGAAGCTTTTCAGAAAAAAAAACAACCCAAATAATAAAAACATCTGATACAAATACTGGTTTTGGACGTTTTATGTCATCATCTTGTATAACAGACTATAGTTTTTCCATTATCACTTTTCTTGCCTATTCAAACAATAATTTTGTGATTTCTGTGATGTTTCTTTTTCCTCTCAAAGAATAGAAAAAGGGAGGTCATTAAAGTCCATCTTCAAAAACTAGACTGTTTCCAGAAGTTTAGAATCGCTTGATCTCTACCACTAATAATTGTCATTAAGTGCATACGTTTTCATGGATTGCTGAGATAAAAAATGTGGTACATCCATGGTTCTAAAGTTGGTCTTTCAATACAACTAATCGTATCCATCTTAAAAATAAAAGTATAAAATCTGATTTAAGATTATTCAAGAATCAAAACAATCTATGTCTATGAAGCACATTTCATGTATATTTAGCCCAAACACAGACTAAAACAGCTTTTAAACTTAACAACTACGAACACTAAAGACAGCTGTCAATCTTTAAAAGTTAAGATTTCTCAGTAAATCAAAAAAATGTAAAAAGAACTTTTTCTGTAAAAGAGAAAAGCATCAATTAGTGAGCTAAATGTAGAAGCTTATCACAGTACAGTGAGAAAAAAGGAACAAGTCAGGAATGTTGCTCCTCATTGATGCTCATTCTTAAAATCCCACTCCAATCATCTTTCAATTTATTATAAAATATATATAATAAATTATATATACATATGTGTGTGTATGTATGTTACGGCTAGCTCTAAACCGTAACAAATAAAGGCGAAACCGGTTTACAGCACTAAGTTTTTTTTAATGTGCATTGGACAACCCAACAGAGTAGGGAGCACCAGGAGAACAATGGATCTGGCTGGCAGGTGTAGAAAGGTCTCTATCAAGCACCTCTGAGGTGGATTTTTTATCTCCATCCTCTGATTGGACGATAGCTGCACCAGGGTTGGAGGAATATGGGGTTCCATTTGTGCCAAGGGACAGGCAGCAGAAACAGAGCCAAACGGCCCAGAGCCGTAACAATATATTACAAGATTGTGGAATTCTGATTTGTACTAATTCTTTAAAATACATTTCTTTTTTTTTTTACACATTATTTATTTAGATCCCAAATGATTATGTTGTGTCATCCATGTTCCAGGTGGCAGGAATCCGGTCTCTGCCTCCCCCTCTGACCACCAGAGGGAGCCATCCCATGAATATTACCCCAATCCCGGTCCCTCAGCTCCTCATAACATCTCCCATTCCCATGGAGTCTTACTGATTGTATGGGGTGAAAAGGTGTCTTTATGCAGCAAACGACCTCAAACAGGTGCTTCTAATTTAGGATAATACGTGAATATTTATAGATGAACTAACAGGTCTTTAAGGGTCAGAATTCTAGCTGACTGACAGGTGTACAAATATTTGTATGCAGCAGCAGTATGCAAATACTTTATTTTCCAATTCATGCTGAGTGATTTCCAGATTTTTTTTTTGATAATGTCTTTCACAGTGGATATGCATCTAAGATGAAAACATCAGACCCCTCCATGATTTCTTAGTGGGAGAACTTGCAAATTCCAAAGGATGTTCAATTACTTATTTTCATCACACTGTAAACCACACTGTTTATCAGTGACTGGAAGTGCCATGACTTACTTTGGCCAAGCAGAAACAAAACTGAGATTATTGTCTTTGGGACAGCCTATCATAAAAATATTTCAAGGATCAAAGATCGTATGAACTGTTTTTCCAAGATCTGGATAAACCAGTTAATGCTTTAATTTTTAGTCAACTTGATGATTGCAACAGTGTTTTTTTTCAGGACTACCAAAAAAAATCATTCAGGGAACAGCAGCTTATTCAGAACTCCCCTGCTCAGGTACCAAAAAAGTCAGTGCAGTTCTGAGGTTTTTTACATTGTCTTCCAGAGGGCAGACTTTTTAAAGTTGTGCTACCGATTTATAAAGCCTCAAATGACTTAGCACCAAAATACATGATTGACTTTCTGACCATATGCACCAACCAGAACTCTTTGGTCATCTGGATCTGACCTTTAGTTAGTTCCTAGAGTCAAAAACATGAACATAGAGAAGCTGCATTCAGCTTTTATGCTCCTCAGATCAGCTGAAACACTCAGTTTATTTAAATCCAGGTAAAATACCCATCTGTTCTCAGCTGCTTTTGAAAAGTTTGCTTTTTAAAGTTTACACCTGCACCTTTATTTTAGGTTTACTTTATTAAGTTTTTTATTATTTTTTTTTTTATTACACATTTACTATTTTTGTTTCTTTGATGTTTTTTAAAGCACTTTGAATTTTCCTTGTAAATGAAATGTACTATAAAAATAAACTGGAAAAAAGCAGCTTTGTGTTGATATACCATAAAGTTTGATTTTGAATTTATAGTTCTCATCTTTTAGTATATAAAGAGAAAAATAACTGTAATGTTCTCATCTTCTAGACAAAAAGCAACAAGAAAACAGAAATTGGTAGAGTGTTGGCTTTTTATTCTTCATGAGGGGTTGGAGGTCAGCTTGCATACATACACATAAAGTGTATGACTATGAAACAAGGAACACGGGGTGTGTGCATGGAAGCTAGATTAATTTACATCACATGTAGGTCACATAAATAAAATTATTATACAATAATGGGAATTACAATTATACACATCTGCACAGTGTGGATTCAAAAGAATAAGAAAATCATTCACATCCTTCAGTGTAATGAGACATCAGATTAAAACATGTTCACCTTTCAGTCGAAATAAAAAAAAGGTTGATGAAGCTGATGATCTTTACAACGATCATATTCTGGACTTTATTTCAGTTAATTATTTTTACAATAAATATAAACATGACCACTTGTCCCCAGGAGTGCCAACAAGTCCTCATATTTGAATCTCATTAAGTTTTTCTGGCTAAAAAGTGACAATATTTTAACAGAATGAAACATCACAGTAATCAGTGCCAACAGCGCTTAATGAGTTTCACAAAATACATTTAACAAAAAATGAAAGAAACGGAAACCTACAGTGTTATCAAAACGACTCAACCAAGGCACCAAAGAATAAAGAAAAAAGGGGCGTGGCTTCTTCAGGAAAACCAGATTAGTAAACAGTAACATAATCCAACAAAGGGGCGTTTCAAGCTTCATTAAGGATTATTTTAGATCAACTATTATTTAAATAGATCATGTGGCCAAGTGCTAAAGTTAAGGGTTCAGAACAAAGGTCAATTTCATTCTGTCCTCAAATCACAGTCAAAAAATCCTCCCGCTTTTCCTAATCCATGCAGCTGTATAAATACATCTATGAGAATTCCCATGATTTTTGCTCTGTAGCCGTATTTATTCAGCATCGTTATCCTTCAAAATAAAAGCAGCATCTTGATTAGATCTTGTTCTACTGGCTGTTCAATCTAAAATAGGAAAAGGATGTTTCCACCTAGACTGGGCTCATGATCACATATAGGTAGCAGTAGACAAACGGGTGAAACCACAGGAGCAGTTAAAAGAAAACAGGAGCTGCAAGAATCTGTTATCATTCACAAAAAGGAGCGTTGAACACGTTATTTAGCATCAAGCAATTGCAGGATTTGTGAACTCAAGAGGAAATGTGTTTTTCTGCTGTTCTCCCAGTGTTGGTCTGCAAAGATAAGACTTCTATTATTAAAAGGCTTCCTGAACCTTCCATCTGAATCCTCGTGTTTCACCTGAGGTGGTGAACATATGGCTGATTTATTTCCATATAAACCATCATGTTAAAGGGTGTCGCTTACAGGCTAGAGTCAAAGATTCAGAAAGACCTCAGGATAAAAAGGAGGAAGTAATTGCAACACCCGAGTAAACACTAGGTTCTACTTTTACTAGTGAGGCTGTATTGACCAATAAAGAGGACTGTGATGGACGACCTAATGCTTAAGCAACACTAAAAAAAAAAAAAAAAACACCACCAGGAAGGTCTGACCAGGATGACAGGTTAAAAGGCAGAGTGTGAAGACGTTTGGTCTTCAGAAAACAGATCACAGCCTGAGGATAGTTAATGCCGTCCACCAGAAAGTCTGGAATAAATACTGTTCTGGGTTCAGCACAACACACAAGACCAGATAGACAGTTGGAAACAGGAATGCATCCGTCTTCTTCTCCAGGGTGCATGCAGGTCTCTCCACTCCGAGGAGACGGGAACAACAGGGTGGGATGACGGGCCTTTTTTTTTTGTTTTTGTTAAATATTTTTCAGTCCACAATTTTTGGAGGGTGGAGAGGAGGATGCGGAGTCAGATCATGGATGGATAGGATGTTCCACATCAGGGAAGGAGGAGAATGGGAGTCAACACCAAGTCAGGTCCTTAATGCAGGAGGTGGGGGGTTATGGGAGGAGTGATTCAGCGCTACAGAAACAGGGGGAGACAAAGAAAAGAAACATTTAGATCAACTTCACTTTCAAAAACTACAAGAAGATATGTAGAACATTTGAGAATAAGGGTTCATCTAATACAGGGGTCTGCAACCTGTGGCTCATTTATCCCTTTATTGTAGCTCTTTAACTTTAATCAAAAATGCTAACAATTGAATAGATAACAGATTAGTTTTGGTATTTCTGCTTGGATTTTTAAAACGTCAAACAACTAAGCACAAAAGTTTAATTCACTGTCAGAGTTTCTGTAGAAATGCGTTTTTAATTTATAGTTAGTAACATACAAGTCTCCAAATGTTGTTTTATTTTGGTAAGCTACACTATTAAAGTTTTGAAAAAAAATGCAGTTTAAAATGATTGAAAATGATTTAGAGTTATGCGTTTCTTGCCTCTCATTTTAGAGAAGGACATAAAAAGCTCAGTTTATTCTAAATGTTTTGAGGTTTTTTTTAATAAATAGTAAAAATTTTGTTTATATCTGATAGTAAAATGGAAGAAAATGATAATGTGGCAAACCAAAATCCTAATGATAAAAAACATCATGAATCCGCGTATCATCTGTTCATTCGTTTTTAAAAAAAGAATGATTTTTCATCTTTTTATTTTTGATTTTAAGTTGAAAAACGGAAAAAATGAATCTTTCTTATTTTTTATTTTAAATTGAAAAACGAATGAATAAATGATACATTGATTATAATGTTTGACTGTCTTGTATTTTTAGTTAAAGTAAAGCTGCTGCAACAGGAGGGACATTTTTTTGACATGGTGGGTTTTATTTTGAAAGGAACTAGTGTGTTTTGCTGTCAAAATTTAAAGAAGTTACAACTATTTTGTACATATAAACATATAGACACTGTTGTAATTTAACTATTGTAATATTTAAGTTACATTTATAAAATTAATTGACAAAAAAGCAGAAACATTGTGCATTCTTTTAATGATAAAGTGAGACTTTGTGGCTCTCGTTGGGTTCTGGTCTGTAAGACACTAGACCAAATGGCTCTTTTAGTGTTAAAGGTTGCAGACCACTGATCTAATGAAAACACAATGACTATAAATAGTAAATTTTTAACAAAACAGCTATTAAAAACAGGCTTTTTAGCGCCGGCGTGTCGACTTTAACTCGGAGCTCTGATTCCTAGAAGCTGAGGCTCGGCTCTTACCACTAGAAATGTTCACAGTGTCTCGGTTCTGCTGCTCTGTGGTTTTATTCGGTCTACATACAGGTTCTCGATAAGCCCCTACATTCTTAAACGAGAGCGCTTGGGCTCCTGAACATTTTGTATTCCTCTGTGGAGCAGCAGACACAGCCTGACTGCACTCCGCCTGCGCAGACTGAGCCCTCTGGGACACATGTTTTCTCCTAACAGAAACATCTACCTGTGGTTGTCGAACATTTCCCCCCCATGCAGTAAAGGTGTTAGAATAAACTCGCAAAGCTTGAGAAGAGGTTAGATTAGCAGCGGAAGAGGTGTGCGCCCCACGATTTGTGATGAAAGTGTCCTGACGGACTGGAAGCGAAGCTCTACGACCTGATTCGCCGCCTTTTTAAATCTCTGCTGCTTCTTTGCCCGGCCGCCTCGCTGGCCGAAGAGCATGTCGAGCCTCTACGGGTCGAGGTGGACCCACAAACGGAAACGTCGCTGGTGCTATGACTTCTAATGAAGGTGGCGTCTCGTGGGAGACCCCTGCTTCTGCGGCCGTCCGACTCAGAGGACGTTTCAGAATTAATGCGAGAAGAGGTTCTTACAGGACTCGAGTGGAGACTCCGCGTCAGAGACCGCAAGTGGTGGGTGGCGGAGGCGGGAACGCTGCTGCCCAGGACGGGGCTGGCCCTCGGGCTGCTCCTCAGCGGGGTGCGAGCGGGACTGTTCCGTGGGCTTCGAGGGGCCCGGCCCGACTTGTTGGCGAGCTCTTTGGCCCGGGAGCGGCGGGGACTGCTGTTTAAGCTGTGCGGAGACAGAGGCGCCTCCAGGTCCTCCAGGCGTTGAGTGAGAGCCAGCTTCTGCTGGATGGCCATGCGCAGGAGCGAATTCAGGGTCTTCTTCTCATCCTCTGCAGCTGCGAGCTGCCTCTGCATCTCATCCAGCTGAGTGACATACTGGTCACATCTGAAAAACGTCAATGTGCAACATGCATAAGCAGCCAGAAGCATGTTAAAAACACTCAGAACTCATGCTCAATGTGGCTTACAGTCAGTTAGCATTTTATATGTAATCTTTAGTCTGTTATTGCAATCAAATAATAAATAGAAAAAAAAAAACTACATTGATTGTGGTGAAGTGCAGTACTCCAGCCCTCCACAGGGTGGCAGTATGAGCAAACTCTTTTTGTAAGCTGTCATAATTCGCCTCCTGGAGCAGACAGACGACAGTCCTTGACCTCGTCTGGGCTCACATCCTTCTTAGATATTAAATGCCAGCTCACAAGGCGTCACTACTGAAGGAGACTGATGCACACTGCTCCAAAAGTAACTTAGAAAAAAAAATAAAACCAGATGGCAAAATTGTTTTCTTTTAGGTTTTTCTTTTTTAATATCTCACCCATTCTTGGAAAACAACCTCCTGTTTCCTCAAACTGACGTTGCCTGAACAGACGCATCTGTCCTTGTCTGCTCCCAGAGTCAGCACAGGGCAAAGCATGTGCTTTATAATCTTCACGTGAACCCGTGGATTGTTCCAAACGCATAATGAGTAAAGTAAGCTTATTACGTCAGTGAAAGCTGAACAACGAGGAGCATTGCTAGAGAAGTGGTGAAACCAAAACGAAGTGAAATTCATCTTTTCTTTAAACAGGAGTTCTTACCGGCTGGCAAACATGACCCGCAGTGAGGAGAAGGTGGCGGCGTCCTCCTTCAGCGCCTTCAGCTCGTTCCGCAGCTTCATCATGGTCTCCGACACCATGCTCTTCTCTGTCTCATACTTGGCTTTTAGATTAGACAAAGCCAACTCAGCGGTCTGTAAAGGTAGAAAAACATCATAGTTCAAGGCTCTTAACACAAAATATCGTTTATATTCCAAATGAACAAGCTGAGAAAAAGAATATCCAGACTTCATAGAAGTTTATGTCACAGTAGTACAGCATTTTTCAAAACAGTTTAGTGCCATGCAGAAGCCAGATGATTTAACCATTTTGTTTAAATAAATGGATTCTGTCCTTCCTGCAGACACAATAATCAGAGCAGAAGATACAGTCCTCTCCATGTTAATACTGTAAACATGTTACATCACAGCCGTGGATTAGGAGGTCACACAGCTACAGGAATTAGACTCAAGAGACTGTCAACTAGATCACCTTGAGAGAGTGAGTGTGTAGAGTGACGGTTTGTTGTTCTTCAACTGACCAGCACGTACTATCGACTGTATATGGAACCCACGACCAGAAAGCAAAAATCCCTTCGACTCCCATTAAAAATAAAAAGTCTTGATCGTTTTCATTTTTTTTCTGTAGTTCTTCAAGTTTTAAAATGACGTTTCAGATGCTTCATTAAAAGCATGTGGTCTCACATCGTACATTTGACAGATTCATACGAACACACTTTCAAGTGGTAGTGGGAGTGGCCTATTAACAAGCTCACTCATGATGTAGAAATGTTGACTTACATCGACTCACTGCTTACTTGGGGTGTAACGGATCACAAAACTCACGATTCAGATCGTGTCTCGGTTTTAGAGTCACAGTTCGGATCATTTTTCAGATCAGTAAAAAGTAACAAAAAAAAACAGCAAAAAAAAAAACACAACATAAAAGCCTAAAATTATTTTTTGGAAAAGCTTCAAAACAAATATTTTATGATGTTTGTTTGCTCATTGAGGCCTATTTATAAAAACAAAACATCTTTAAAACTTTAACCTAAAAAAAAAAAATGCTAAAACATGTAATTTCTGATTACATTTACATGTATTTAGACCAAATCTACAAAAACTGAGAACAGAATGCTTAAAAATAGTTTGAAAATGCCAAATCTATCTGGAGTACCCCTTAAAATGTTGATGTCCAAATTAAATCGTAACGAAATCAGTTAAAATTAAACTTAAAATAATTTTTTGGTATTCATTATTCAATTGAAACTAACACTGGGAATATTTAAATATTTAAAATAATTGTTATCTGTAAAAGATGGCGCTGCCGAGCCCGCTATCTCTGGCAATTTATGATCCCTTTCGCTTGCCATACCAATTTCTCCTTACTGCACGTTAACAAAGACGATTTACATGAATTTGAAGTGAACTGCATTCAATGGGAACAGTCAATTATGCGAGCCTAAGGTGCGTGGTCAACGGTGCACGCGTGTGCTGAACCGTGGCTTCTGATCCGTACGGATGATCCGTTACACCCCAACTACTTACTGATGTTTATGGTCTGGCTGCAACACAGCGATGCCCATATTGCAAAAACAAAACAAAAAAAAGGCAACTGAATTAACTTAACTTGATTTGAGCCAGAACTGAGTCACACTCGCATGATGTGATAATGGTGTTGGAATGTAGTGCGTGTGTCTGGTGGAACACGGAGGTGGATTTTTATTTTTGTAAACTCCCTTTGAACAGTAGTGGTTGACACGTGTACTATCACAGTGGAATTGTTATAAAGTATAGGCTCCGCCTCCATAGCAAAAACCAGTTCCTCCAGTGATGTAAGGAAGCTGGCTCCGCCTCCATAAAAAAGTTGTTCAGTTTACATCAACAGGTATACAAAAAACTGTTTTTCATAACTAAATAAAATTAGTTTTGACTTGAAGATTGAACATTTGGAAAAATTGATTGATTTGTAATCAAATAAAAAAAAAAATAATGGGAAGATGAACCTGAAAGAAATCAAGAAAATGTAGCATTTTGATGGTGATACTTAGCTCTAAGTAATCAGAAAATTACATTAGAGGAAAAATGCTTTGAGCAAATTTAATAAAATCTGCATTTCACTTATGTAAAATAACTGTTTTATAACTAAATACAATTATTCCTGCTTCCTGAGGTATTTTGATAAATTGAAACACTTCCTCGCTGAACTCAAAACTGTCGGCCAGAAGGTGACCGACCATCACGTTATAACTCATCTGTAAAGCTCAGTAAAGCTCACTTCACTCTCAGTTTCGCTCAGGAAATTCTACAAGAACATGAAGCCAGGTACAAAGTCTGAAACAACACTCTTATTTATTCAAAAACGAGAGGAATGAAGCAAACATGAAGCCTGCGATCTATGTTGTGTTAAAGTTCAACTGAGATTCTGTAAAATGTTAAAAAAATGAAGTCAAAAAATAAAATCACAGGAAAGATTTGGATGAATAATAACTTTCACTTCCCACTTTTTTACAAGCCGTTTGCAAATATGCTGAGTTAAAGGAGGAAGCTATGAGTAGAAATGTTGGTTTTTAATTTAATCTCGATGTGTATTTTAAAACATTAAGAACAGCTTAATCTCAACTTTTTCAGCAGATTTTTAAATTTGATTTTTAATTGACCAACAAGCAAATTAGGAATATTTGAGTACAATCCTTAACTATCTATATTTTTTTATATAAAACTTAAAATGTTTAGATGAGGATCGGCCAACTTTGACCCTCAAGAGCCTCAACCCTGCCCGTTTTCCAGCTCTCCCTGGACCGCTTGATGCTGACAACCTAAATCAAGTGTGTTCAGTCAATCAGGATGTGGAATCACTTAAGTCAGCTAATCAGCAACAAGCTGGTCAGGAAGAACTGGAAAATAAACAGTGTTGCTGCTCTGGAGAACCAGGATTGGTCAGCCTTGGTTTAGTGCATTAAAGTGAACTGATGCAACATGATCTCCATCTATAACTTCATCAGAATAATTTTAAAAAGAGGGCATAAATAGAGCTATCTAAAGTAGCTTCAGTGCTGTTACCATGCACGGTGTTCCTGTTTCCTGCCGCACCTCACCTGTTTGTTAGCTTTCAGGACAGTTCGGAGCGTTGCGATCTGCTCTTTCTTAGTGCTGAGAAGAGATTTGAGCTTCAAGACTTCCTCCAAGAGGCTTTCGGCATCCCGCTCTGTCTCGCCGCTGCTGCTGAGCCCCGAGTAAGGCATGGCACCCCGCTGCCGACACAAGTCCACAGCCACCTAAGAGACAACAATGATTTATTGTTTTCAGTTATTCCAACTGGTTAGGATACATTCCAAACTGCTTGGTAATACTTGGTGAAATATTATTCTATTATTCCTGTATTTTAGACAAAATATCTCACTCTGAGGAATCGTACACGTTTGACCTCTGACAGTCTAATCCATTCCAAACCAGCACATGTGCACGTGGCGAGGCAGGCGAGGGATTTGTGCAGACAAGGCTGCAGCTTACAGAAGTCTAAGCGGAGTGTTGGGTTGTGAAGAAGGAAGCTTGTTCCAGCCTCACAGAATGAGGGCTTTGCAAATATGATTAGCTTCGAAATATTCTAATTATTTTTGACTGAATGAGTATTGTGAGAGACGGCCGACGTACCCGCAGGTGCTTGATTTGGCAGCGGATGACGGCCACCAAGTTGCAAACGTTGGAGGGGTCCCTGAAGTCCAGGGTGGGGGATCCGGGGCAGGCGGGGTACTCCCCGCTGGCTCCGGCGCTGTCCATCTCTCCCATGAACTGCAGCGCTGCGGCCTTGGAGATGAACATGTCGTTGGCTCTTTGCTTCTTCTGGGCAGCGTGCTGCGGGTTGAAGTGGTGGGACCTCCGGGCGCTGCTCGCCCTGGCACCGTCCCGGTAATAGTCCAGGGTGACGCGCTTGGGTGTCAGATTGTTGCACACGCAAATGTGGTGGTAGAGGTTGGACAGCTCCTCGGAGAAAGCCAGCAGCTCTTCCTGGGCGACGCTCAAGTGCCCCTCCGAATCTGTCGCCACTTTCCGCGTGGCGCCGATCTCTTTCTCCAGCTCGCTGATGCGCTCCTGGTCCTGCTTGCTCGACTTGATGCACTGGCGGATTTTGTCGGCCAGGTCCTGGGCCTCTCCCCGCCAGCGCTCCTTCTCCTGCTTGTATTTCTGCTCCAGGGTGCTGTAGCGAGCTCCCGCCTGAGACAGGTCATCCCGCAGCTTCAGGAGCTCCTCGTTAGCCGCACGCATCCGCGCCTCCAGCACCTCCTTGCTCTTGGTGTCCACTTCATAGTCAAAGGCCGCATTTCCATCAGCACCACTTTCTTTCTCTTTATCCCCACTCTTCTCTGTGTCCTGGTTTGGATGCTGACTACTTTGCACAGCATCCAGCTGCTGCATGAGCGAGCCGACCTTGTCTTGCTGCTGACTGAGAGCCTGTTTGGACATCATCAGCTGCATTTGAAGTTCTTCCACCTTGCTAGCCAAACTGGATTTGTCCCGTTCAGCCTAAAAAATACAAAGACACATAAAATCTCAGATTAGGATTGGATATGGACAAAAAAATACATTTGCAATTTGTTTTCCAATTTATTTCTCCCCCCTCCTTCTACTTTCTTGGACAAAAATAGCAAATACTTGACAAAAAGCACTTTAACATTTCTTTTGGAAGTTGGAACACTAGAACTGGGTTGATCAAATCAATTATTAATAGATTGATAATTGATCCTTGAAGTAGAGTTGAATCTAACGCATATAGCTAAAGTCCGCTAGCTTGATGCTACCGTGTAATTGGATTTCCTATACGACTGCTAATGCTACCGCTCGGTCCAAATTACTATTTGTCGTCTAAAACACAGTTTTTTTTACTAATACTTTCTTCTTCTTCTGGAATAAGGTGGAATAAGGTGAACTGAAACGCCCTCCAGGAGAGGCACAACAATTGTTGGAGATTCACCGTTTGAGAATCCATGTAACACTGTATGCTATAAACAATCTCATTATTATTTCACTAATACATTTTACAATATGTGAACTCCATCAGATTAATATGAAAATATTCAAAACATATACAAATTATGGATGTATTACCACACAACTGCCTCTAAATGTGTAAATTTTGTAAACTAAGAATTTAATTCAATCAATTTGAATTGAGTGAATCAAAAGAATTGAAAAAAATCTGAATCGAATGGATTAATACAAAGTGCAACTAAATACAAGATGTAAAAATGTTTGTAAAACAACACGGCAGGTGTTTTGTGAGAGAGATGCTTCTCACACTCTACAGTCCGTGTCAAGTATTGAAACTAGCCTTCAAACAGATTTTGCAGAGTGCGGTTGGTTGCTCCAAGTCTGAAATCACAAAACGGAAACTGTTCCCGTTTTTGGAACAAGCTCCTCTTTTCTAGTTTCCATTTTAACGTCTGAGTGCAGCGACAAACAGACAAGCTAACCGTACTTTGAACAACAGACGCCCAAGAAAGCAGAGTGGTGGGAAATTTTCCAAAAAATACATTTTCTTTAACAAAATAAAGGGGATTTATCAATCACATCTATCTCAGATCAATCGATTTCTTTTCAAAGCAAACTTCTAATTTTCATTTTTTAAAAACAGACGGCTGTTGGTAACATAAATCTTTCCCTCACTCCTTTAACACTTAATGCATTTTTTATGAAACTTCATTCAAAGTCCAAACAGCTGTTAAGAAGGAGCTTCCTAACCCAACCCCCACCTTAAGTGTACCATAAATAATGTATCTTCATCAGACAAAGAGCACAAGCTCAGGGCATGCTGGGAGAAAAGCTGGTGAAGTTGTGAGGACCCATCCTCACTAACTCCAGTTAACAGATTATCCCACATGTTAAACTCCAAGTTAACCAGGTTTGAAGAAAATAATGATGGTTAGGCTAAACTGAAAAGATGCTTTCAAAAGCATTTAAGTAATCGGATCTCATCTACTCCACTAAACTCTCCTCAATTACTGAGAAATGAGGAAAGTTTGACGTAAAGGTCAGGTTTTTTTTTTTGTTGACATTTCCTAACAAGCCACATTAGGCGTGAAACTGTTTACCGTTAGTCAATATCGGCCGTGGTGATGAAGACGTACCTGCAGGAGCTGCTGCTTCAGCTTCTGACTGTCAGAGAAGTGCAACTCGCTCAGCAGGTCAGACACGAGCCCAGAGGCCGGAGCCCGCAGGAACTTGTCGCTGCTGCGCGGAGTGGAGTAGCGGTGCGCCACGCCGTTGCTTTTGGATCCACCTGAAGGCGGAGCCGACACAGACCCGGAGCCGTGGTTATAGCCGCTGTCCTGGTTGTCTTCCTCGTTGGCCTGACCCTCCTCGCGGCTGTCGTCCAGATGGTCCAAGTGGAGCTCCAGGTTCCCCACGGAGTCGAAGGGGTTCAGGGTCAAGGCGGAGAGCTCCCGGCGGAGACTGTTCTTCTGCTCCCTCTCCTCCTTCAGCGCATCCAGGGCTTCCTCCAGCTGTCTCTCCGCGATCTCCCTCAGCCTGGCCGCCTCGTCTAGCTGGCCCCGTAAGTCCTCCTGCTCCTCGTTCTTGTGGGTCAACTCCAGCTTTATGGACTCAAATTCAACCTGAAAGCACAACAGGAGAAGGAGAATTACATTTTGATCTATTTTCAAAGCTTTTCGTTATGATTTTGCTGTTTTTAGCCTGAATCAAAAACTAAAAACTTGTCATTATCTAACACATAGTTTATGCAGAGCGGTGGGGTTTGTTTTGGGTGGGACTTCTGCAGCAGGGTAAGCCTGCCACCACTTCCCGTCAACCTTCTGCTTACTCACTCTCCAGCTAGCTTACAGCCCCCCAAACAACTCCAACCTTACATTAACGGTGCAACACAAATGGCAAGCAATATTGGCGTACAGTACAGACGTACAGTTTTGATCCAGATTCCAGCTCAGACAAGGAAAATAAAGATGTACATGGATCTATTCCTCTGCAAGTGGATGCATCAGAATGGAGCAGAGCAGGGAACCTGTGCACTGCTACTTGCATTTTATACATCACAACTACAAGCTTTTATAAACTGCATTTTTTCCATCTGTTCCTGATTCCCCACAATTTGAAAAAGGAATATTTAAGCATGCATCGTAAATCTAAAATTTCTTGAAATTCTTTAGATATAGATGCAAGAGAAAGTAACTCAAAATTGACAAATGATGTATATTCTTTTTATTTCAATCAAAATCACAACAATGGAGAAAAACATTGCCTGCTTAATTCATACCAAAATGTGTTTTAACACAATCGTGTGTCCAGTTTAAGCAGAAAACCAAGTAATACCAAAGGGTTGACACATTTTCCTCCTCTAGCTGTATTCAATTCAATGTTATTTATATAGCCCAAAATCACAAAGAAAATGTGCCTCATTGGGCTCATTGAGCTGTATGTCCTCCATCATGAGAAATATGCCACAAGAACATGCTAAAAACACAACAGCACAGACAAAGCTCAAAGCTAACAACAAACAGATGCACACAGAGACCTGGAGCAAAGCACGTAGGCAATGGAACCCAGGAACTGTATCTTTTTATTTAACAAGAAATGTATTAGTTTTAGAAGCCATTTTAATTCTGTCTGTATCATTCCTTTTATGGAGAAAAACTGACCAGTTAAAAAAAATTCTACAATAGATTTCTTTCTTCTTAAAGTTCGCACACAAGAGTTTACTGGAGAAAGGAAAGAATCACAATTTGTGTTTCTAAGTAGGACAGCATCTGCCAGAGGTTTGTAGAAATCATTGTAGAGTCATATCTTATTAAAAAAAATATCTAATAATGCCATCCTGCTCAGACTTTTCTAATAATTCACTGGAAAATATTTTAGAATATATATTTTTTTCTCTGAAAAAGAGTTTTTTTTCTGTTCACTTATTTACAATCATTCCACAAATGTACAACTCGGTGATGCAGTTAATGAGGTTGGACATGACTGACCTGGTTTTCCTTAAGCACGGACACCTGCTTCTGCAGAGAAATGTTCTCCTCCTCCAGCTCGCCGTTGTCCTGCAGCTGCCGCAGCTCGCGTACTTTATACTCTTTAATCTCATCTCTCAGATGACCTTTCTCTGCTTCCAGGCACTCGCACTCCTTCAGAAAAAAGCACATCAACAATTTTGAGACTAAAATTTTTTGTTAAAATGTCGATTTAGGTTATTTCTTGAGTAAAAAAAGCTGACTATAAGAAAGAATTGACAAGTGTATTGACCAAATCAACTTTACCTTCTTCAGTTGGATGGAGAGAACCCCCAGTCGTTCGATTTCTGCGTGGGTGTTGCTCAAAGCGAGACGCGTTTGTTTGAGCTCCGCCTGAACTTCCTCCATGCGGGTTGTCATGGCAGCCTCTTTACTCGCAGTCTCCTGCAGGAGGTTTTCCTCCCGGCACTCTCCATCAGCAGCTGCGCGCTTCTGGCTGCTCACAGAATCTGCGAAGGCCTTCACACAGACAAACAGCAATGAGTGGGAAAGAACAGCATGTGGTATCGACACAGAAAAGGAGTGTAAACACTTGCATCGTGGACTTTAAAAGTCACATCAAGCACTGAAAGAGAGTTTTATAGAGTTGGGGAAATTTGACTCTTTAGTGGCAACCGGCGTCTGAAACCTGGTATGAAGCAGAAAGCTGAGTAAGAGGATCTTTAGGAAAAACATTTCTCACTCTGCACGTCTCTCAGGCAGCAGTATCGCACGTTTTTTTTTTACACAGAAATCTGTCATGTATTCTGCATCTGTTACCGTGTTGAACAAGCTAAAATCAATTTCTGAAAATGTTGATCCAATGAGCTCAATTTCAGAACAATCCACTCTCAGTTTTGTTTAAATCTGGCCATGTACCGAGTGGGTGTTAATCCACGAAATGGGATCTAAGCTGATGGGGGTGGGAAAAAAAAATCTTGGCATGAATGCTTTTTGGCTCCATAAAAATAGATGGATTAAAACGAAAAATAATCAGTTCACCAACTTAAAAAGCCTACCTAAAGGTTCTTTCTTTCAAAACTAAATTCAGAATTTCTGCAAAGCTGAAAGCGTGCTTGCATAAAGGATTACCTTCTTGCATAAAGATGTCTTAAATTCTTACTCTGATTAAAATTATATTTTAACATGTTCTTATGGAAATTTCTAATGATGGGGGACATATATACATAAAAAAGTAAGATCAAAATTGCAATTTCTGAGTGTTTCTTTATTCAAATCATTGTAAATCAGGAGCAGCCAAATAATGCATTTTTTGGCAAAAAATGGCATAATCACAATAAAAAGACAGCAAGGCATGTTTTTACAACAGATAAAAGATAATTTAATTGAAACTTTAAAATCTTTTAGCTGTTAAGTGTTTTACATTTTTATATACTTCTGAGTTCTTTTGGATCTTTAAGTAATTGATTTTGGTGGAAACTTTAAATAAGCCCTACAGGATTTTTGCCTCTTTGTCAGGGTTCCTACATTTTTCTTCAAGCTAAATTTATGATCATTTACATCAAAAATTTAGACCAATTAGCCAACCTAATCGCATTTTATTCATTTATTCCTTTTTTTTTTTTTAATATACCGTAGCTTCTCGTTTTGTTGTTTATGTTCTGTACCCGGATGGTTTGGTCCATGACAATTGGTTCTGCTGCTGTTTATCTACATTAGATTAAAGTAATTGTGGCAAAAAATAAACTAAACAAGAAATGTGAAATGAAAAATTTTCAAACGGCTCAATTTTAAAGCTCATATATTAAAATTCAGGATTTTTTAAAGGTTTTTTTTTAAGGTACTATTTCCAAATTCATAAATTCAATGCTTTTAAAACTTTTTGAGACCCCGCGAAAACCCTGTCTATACAATTATTCAATTTCTCAATTCTTTTAATTTTAATCAAATCTCTACCAATCTTGTCACCCCTCAACAGCGAAACATGGCTTCTGTGTCCGTCTAAATTTGAACCCCATAACGCCTTTTTTATAAATATGCAATAAACAACTTTTGCCCCAAACTTACTTAAATTTAGCATTTACTTGAAAGCAAAAACATAAGTGAATTTATCGTCATTGCTGGATATAAATTAATCTGCCAACGGGTTTAAAAATAGCTAAAAAGTAAACTTTCATGAAGTTGAACATGAAGTGCCTTAAAAGCATGTGTGGCTACAAAAAAGGAACCACTGCAGACAAGCGGTTCATTTTACCACAACATTCACATAATTATGAAGCACATTAAACGAAACAAATGACAGAAAGGTTCTGATTTTACTTTATTTTTTTCTTTTTACCTCAAAGGCCTAATATTAGAGTCTCGATTATTTTAGGCAAATATCAGTTTGTGATGATGATTTACTACGCAAGTCTAAAGTTAAAAAAATGTGCAGGATGGTAAAAAGTTAGCAATATTAAAACTAACCAATAGAATGTTTAAGAATGTCTTAAGAAGGTCAAAGGCCTGATAAAACTTCAGAAAGCTATCAGAAAGCTCAAAAGTGATAAATTTGAACATAGCTGTCAATGTAGAGGCAGAAACCAGAATGATTAAAATGCAAATACAGAAATTACAGTCAAATTCATGTCAACCATCAGAGGCAACGATATCTACATTTGTTCTAAAATGTGGACAACTGTTGTTTGTTACAGTGTCTCACTTTTACAGACTAGTTTATTACAATATCTTACAAAAACCCAACAAAAGTTTGGTTTCAAATTAAATTAGCACTAAAACAGTAGTTTCTATAACACTCCACAGAACTTGAAATTGACAAACTACTCCATAAACTCTGTATTTATAAGCAGAAAGACTCTGATGTTCCTACCTCTCTGAGCTGCTGCAGCTCCAGCTTCAAGGTTTCATGCTCTTCTTCCAGCTGACTGTGTTTCTTCTTGAGGGCAGCACTTTCCTCCAGCATTGCCAGGCCATAGCGTGCAGCCTGGAGTTTTTCCTCCGTGGCCTCCTGGAGCTCAAGCGTCAGCCGCATCACCTCCGACTCCAAGTCCCTGCTCCCCATGTCTTCCTCCTCTTCCTCCTCAACTGCAGCTCCTGCCTGGTCGTCAGCCTCAAGCATCTTTGCTTGGCGTCCCACGAGCCTTCCAATCTTCTGAGTTCACTCCTCCGCCCTCATCATCCCTCACTGTAAATGCAAAAAGAGTTTGATTATAGAAATATTGATGGTTGATACTTTTGTCTCCCTTGGACTTTAAGTTTGTTTAAATGGCTTAAATGTATCCATTAGTACAGCCATTTTTACAATGGGGTGGAAGGCTAAAATCAAGCAGCTTCATTTTGATCTCCAAAGTAGGCATTTTGTCTGAGAAGCAAGCCAGGAAACGGCTTGAAGGCCAAACCAGCCTGCATCTGTTCGATTTCCTCCGCAAGTATTTACAGGGTGGGGCTGATTCTCCCCCCCATCCACACGTGCTGTCCCCTTTTGTCCGAAAATGGACACAAGTAGCCGGTTGTTTGGTATCAAGTGATGTAGCTAGCTTCCAGAGAGCATCTGCTTTCAATCGAGCTCCCAAACCAGCTGTCAACTACAAACTATACAGCCCATGCTGCCAAACTTAACAGCTGATTACGAAAAAACAAGTTCTAGCTCTATAATAGGGATACACCAATCGAAACGTCATCAGATACGAAACCAGACACGATCTTACAGCTAGCATCATTAGCTTACCTAAATGTTCACGTAAACGGAATACGAGGACACTACTCACTTACCAGCAATATAATTTTAAATATTAAGCAGTCATTCTCTTGGTTTTGTAATTTAGCTCAGGAATATAACTCGGGCCTCTCCGGTTCAAATTCGGTCGGACAAGCTAGGTAGCTAGACTCCCAGCCATCATCATTCAGTCAAGCAGCCCACTCACCCTGCGCTACTGCTGCGATCTCACGGATGAAGAGGCTTCCCGATTCCTGTCAAACGTTAAACGTCGCTCCTCCTTCAAGACAAACGGCGGGCGTCTAATCGCCTCAGTAAACCAATGGTGCCAGAACAGGTTAACGGTCAGCCTCCCACCCGCTTCTCCAGTTTCACAGCGGGGTCGAGTGTCAAATGCGCGCCGAAAAGCTGAAGGCACAACGGCGCCCTCTAGACGTACGACGCGGAATAGCAAGTTGCAATAGCGACATTTTTACTCTCTATTCTTGTGCTTGTTGTTTAATGTTTTATTAAATAAAATGTTTGCACGCGTCAAAAACAAGATTTATGAACGACCTTTATGGCTTTAAATTCGAATAATAAATTAGAAATGTGTAAAACAAATTTTCAATTTCACAAGTCTACATTATAATTTTTTTTACATTAAATATATTTTAACACATGCCAATACCAATATGAAAATTACTTAATTCAACGGCTATGACTTAAATAAGATAAAATAAATTAAAATATTTTTTAAATAAACTTCCGGTTGCACCAATATTTACTTCCGGTTTACGCCCGAATTTAGCTGAATGCTTTTTTGCCGTTTTTCCTGCAGATTCGCATTATGAAGATTGTTACTTGGAACATAAATGGCATTAGGACGTTTAAAGGAGGCATCAAACGAGCTCTCGATTTGCTGGATGCGGATATTATCTGTGTTCAGGAAACCAAAGTCACCAGTAAGTGTTTAGCAGCTTCAGCTTCCTAAAACGCGGGAGCCGTCAAACTAAGTGTCCTCTGAACATAAAACTTTGTGTTTTTCAGGGGACTTGCTTGATGAAAGAACTGCTATCGTTGACGGTTACAACTCCTATTTCAGCTACAGTCGAGGACGAAGCGGATACTCAGGTTCATTAAGTTTTTATTTTATATATATATATTTTTACCATCACCAAAACTATGGTGTTTTGATGATGTAATGTTAGTTTCTTTTGATTCTTCACGTTTAGAGTCTTCAGTCTCAAAAACCTAACTTTATTTAATGGAAAAACTAAATTTAGGAATTTATTATTGCAAGAGCGCCTTGATCCAACATCTCCTGACATTTTTTTTTTTTTATGTTTTTCTGCATATGTAGGAGTTGCAACTTACTGCAGGGACAGTGCTACTCCGCTGGCTGCAGAGGAGGGTCTCACTGGCCTGCTGACCAACCATGAAGATGCAGTGGGTTGCTATGGAGACCAAACTGGGTTTTCAAGCGAGGAGCTGCAGCTTTTGGACAATGAAGGACGAGCCGTGATCACAAAGCACAGAATTATGTGAGCACATTTTTGAGCAAAAATAATTAGTTTTGTCACGTGATTATTTTGAAGTGTAATTAATTAGTTATGACTTGTAATTAATTTAATAAATCTATTTTAATGTAGCCTACTAATTGCTGTGAAAAGCCTCATTTTGAGGTATTTCCTTTTAAATTTGGGATATGTGGTGCTGTGAAAGATCAAAATGAAAAAAAAAAACCTTCAACCCTCGTCAACTTTTACCTTAAAATCACCAAAAGATATTATTTTCAATTTCAACACTAGGTCCAGAGTTTCCTAATTTAGCACATGACGATAGTACAGAAAACGGAACATTTTTCTAATCAATCCAACAGTAATTTCTTTACTGTTGTTGTCTTTTTATTCCTACATTGCAATAATTTGACCATCAATCACTCATGATTTTCACTCTTAACTTTACAAAAGTCCTTCAAATGATTTTTATATGAAAGATATTCTTCTAACACCTTTTTGACTTGTTTTGTCCTCACAGGTGTCAGGACAAAGAGGAGAAAACACTCACTGTGATTAATGTATATTGTCCACGGGCTGACCCTGAAAAGCCAGAGCGGAAACAGTTCAAGCTGCAGTTCTATAAGCTGCTGCAGTGTCGGGCTGAGGCCGTGCTCAAAGATGGGAGGTACGTGTTTTGACAGAATGAGAAGAAAGCGCAGGTGTTTCCTGCTTACTGAGAAAATGTTTCTCCGCTACCATTGAATTTCTCATAAGGCTGCTTTTTTGACTTTATTATTGTTGAACTTTTGAGCCCTTACAGTTCAATAAGAATTTTTCATGTTAACACATTCTCTGTTCGCTTTAAAATAATTTGATAAATTTGAAATGAAGTAAGGTTTCTTTAATACAGAAAAAAAAACATTTAAAATGCTTTTATTTTGAAGTTTGTGTTTGTACATAAAATGTTCTCTTCCTCCTGTTTGAAATTGTCCAATCTGAGTTTATTACCTTGTTTTAATTCCTCATTCCAGCCACGTAATCATTTTGGGTGATGTGAACACATCTCATCGACAGATCGACCACTGTGACCCTTGTGAAACTGTAAGTACAAATGTAGGAAATGGTTGTGTGATAACAGTGGGCTTCCTCAGTGTCAGATATTTATTCTAAAGTACTCACTGTACAGTGACAATGATGGTTTGGGGGAAAAATGAAATTAAATGAATTATTAAATAAATGTAGAGAAGACAGAACGTCCTGACTGCTTTCCAAAGCCATGTTACAGTTGTGTTTTCAGAGTTCAAAAACTCAAAATTATTTTAATTGCTAGAAGTTAGACCAAATTTTGTTTGTCCAGAAAATTTATTTTGCAAGATCAGGATCGAAACAAGAAAACAAAACTTTATATAAAAAAAAAAAAGTCTTAAAGCCAAATTATTGATTTCAAATTTCCTGGAACACTTAAAGTAGAAGATAATATTTTTGAATGTCAAAATGTTCGTTTGAAGTGTTAAAATGTTGATATTTGTGGTATTTTTTCTTACTTACCAAGGTTAAAATGTTTTTTTTTCTCTCATCACACAGAATGACTTTGATGAAAACCCTGGGAGAAAATGGTTGAATGACTTTTTGCACAACGGCAGTCCAGAAGACCCCAACGACAAAGAATCTAAAGAGTCATCAGAGCTGAAGAATCCCACCAACCCTGGAAGATTTGTGGACACCTTCCGCCTTTTCCACCCAAATCGTGCTAACGCCTTCACCTGCTGGTCCACTCTCACAGGAGCACGTCAAACCAACTATGGCACTCGCATTGACTACATATTTGCAGACTGCAAGCTAGCAGAAGAACAGTTTGAGGCCACCGACATCATGCCAGAGGTGGAAGGATCCGACCACTGTCCCGTGTGGGGAAAACTGAGCTGCTCTATGCTGGCGAGCTCCAAGCCTCCTTCGCTCTGCACTCGCTATCTGCCAGAGTTTGTCGGAAAGCAGCAAAAGTTATCTCGTTTTCTTATTAAGATGGACCAAAAATCCAGTCAGCCTGAGCAGAAGAGCGTTTTACCCGGATCTCAAGACGATGACGAGAGGAGAGAGAACGTGAACCCGTCAGGGACCAATAAAGTTTCAGACAAAAAACGTTCGTTAGCAGCCGACTCTGTTGTTCCAAAAGGGAAAAAGACTAAAACGGTCAATTCCTCTTTGAAGCCTCAAGGGAACCTGCTTTCCTTCTTTAAACCTAAAGTCACCAATGTTAACGACCAGGAAAAAGAAACTAAAGTTACTTCACCACAAAGGGACCAGAAAGCAGAAACATCCAGAGACTCATCGTCCGCTGCTGCTGCAGAAACCGAACACGCATCTGATGCTTCGTTGGACACAGACAAACGGAAAAAAACCGCCTGTCAGCCCACTGCTGCACCGTCAAAAGGGGCGTCATCCGGGTTCTGGAAGTCGATCCTGCACGGCCCCCCCACAGCCCCCAGCTGTAAGGTCCACGGGGAGCCGTGTGTGCTCCGAACGGTAAAGAAGGAGGGGCCAAACATGGGCAAACAGTTCTTCGTGTGTGCCCGTCCTCAGGGACACGCGTCCAACCCGGAGGCCCGCTGCAATTTCTTTGAATGGGTTAAAAAGGAAAAGTGACATTGAATGTGAAAAAAACAAGTTTTTTGTGTTGGAAAAAAAGTCCAAACCATTCAGACGTCTGCTGTTTTTATATTAAATCCTTAACTGATATTTGTTTCCCCATTTTATATTTTTTTACTGTAATTTTCTGTATCAATGAAGAACGTAGATGTTTTCTTATACATACAGAATGGAATTTATAGAATACAAGATGCTCACTTTTTAATTGGTCAAGCTAACACAGAGAACCTCATTTTCAATCATTTTTTCATAAAAAAAAAAAATATCACTGTAATTTGTTATATTTTTTTTTTGCAAAAACTGAAAAATTTTAGGATCTATCACAAATAAAATGAAGACTGTAAATGCTGCATTATTTCGTGTCATTTTTGTCTAAATATGAGCCAGTTTTTGAGAACTTTCAGCTTGTTTTGAGTATGTAAGATATTTTCCATGCTTTGCTCACAAACCTCAGAAGTTATGATTATTGTGGACTTTGTCATTTTTATTGTGCATTCATAAATTACCCACTAGATGGCGATGTTAGTGACGTCAACTTGTAGTTCCTGCCAAACTTGAACAGTAAATTTCTTTAGCAGCTTGAGCAACTTGAATAGACTTCCTGTGAGTTTAACAGTTATATCTCCTAAAGTCAGTTATTTTTAGTTGATCAACTTTTTTTGTTTTCTTACTATTAAAAGATCAGATCACCAAAATAGAAGAAAAACTATTATAATGAAGTAGCTAAAACGCCACATCCACATGTGACTCACAGCCAAAAATGGCAGGGAGTAATTTGACTGCGTGACATGGCAGGAAATTGGCGCTCAAATGGTGACTCCTCCTTCCTGTACTGTTTTTCTTTTCATGTCTCAGTGCTTCCAGAAACTGTTCACTAACTTCAAGACCTGTAAAGAGGAAAAGTTTTGGATGCCAAGCAGTTTCTGGGTTTCATCACCTGAAATCGTGTCTGTGCGGACTACAAACCTCCTTCCTGACTGAGGTAAGCCCTCGTGTTTGGCGCTCCACGTGTGTTTTAACATGTGGTCTTCATCACTTTCACATTGTTATATGGGGAAATGTTGTGAAAACTGAAAAACTGATGATTGTGACATTAACAGTAACAAAATAATGACATTCTTAGCTATTTTGCTTTAACCTTTCAGCTCATGAATGTTGATTTTCTTTTGTTTTCTGATTATCCTCACTGTAGAGGAAGTGTATGTATGACTTACCTGGAAAGAATTGTAGCTTTAGATGAAATAATTAAAATAATAATAATAAATTACTGATTGTTAAACAAAACTTAAAGACTTTTGATACATGTCATTGATTTTTTTTCCCTTTTTTTTATCCCACAATTTACTATTGAGGTCAGTAGGGGTCACAGAGGACATGTTTTTAGACTGACTTCTTTTAACTATTTAGAACCAATTTTAATAATATAGAAAAAAACCCATTTTATTCCAAATTTTGTTTTGAACCCTGACGGCCTTTTAAATGTGAATTGAGAGGTAGAAAAACTCAGTCCGTTGTTGCACCAGATACAATCTGCAACTGAAAAAAGGCTTTTTTCCAGTAAAGGATTTGTGTCACGGTGAGATAAAGACACTGTTGGTTTCTCCTGGGTGTGCAGGCAGAGCTAATATCTCAGTTAAGTTGAACTTTATCAGCCAACTGAAATGTTGTGTCTTTCAGAAGTGAAGCTATAAAGAACCTCTAACAACATGAACATTTTGAGTCCTTCCTCCTCAGTATTAACTTCTTTTTTTAAATCAGATTGTCAGAGAAAAGAGCGTGGGAACGTTCCGATTCCCGTGTAGTGCCGCTCTACTAATTTCTGTCGTTGTGTGACAGGTGAGGACTCGTGGTTGGCTTTACATTGAGCGCACTCGTAGGCGTGATCACATGTGCACAATCCTGAAAAAGCCTTTATCTCCTAAGCTAATTAGTACCTCTGCGCCTGCCAACAGGATGCACAACGACCACTGCAAATAACTTTCACTTCTCTCTCTTTGGTTCAGTCCAGGGGTCTGCAATCGTCAAACCATTTGTCACTGACCACAACCCAGTAGGAGCCACAAAGTTTTATTTCATCCTTTTTGAAAAAACCATACACTAATATGTATTTATGTTGTAGTTATTTCTAAAATAAATATAAATAAACTTTTGGTTTATTAGCATAAAAAAAGATAAACATGAAGATGAAATACTTTTTTTTTTCAAATATAAATATTCTTGTAACTTTTGACAGAGGTTCACATGGCTCCCTTTCAAAATAAAAGACAGTCTGTTCCACATATGACTATCTCAACACAGCAAGTTAGTAGTGAGATGTCAGCCAGAAATTCAAAATTAAATGAAATCAAAGCTAATTAAATGAATTTTTAACAATAAGGCACACATAGAATCCTACAATTAAAATATATATATATGTATAAAATCCACTGTTATTATCTGATACGCCTTAAGTAGGAATTCTTGTGCTGACTGACCTCCAAATGATTTTCTGTGGTATCCAAAAATGTATTAAAGTGTTATAGTACACGTTTGGTAAACTTTTTTTTTTTTTTTTTTACTTTGCTTCTTATTATATACTTTACAGTTACTTTTTAAAATGAAAATCTTTTTGTCTTTCTTTAACCAAAGTGCCAGAATGAAGGGGTAAAAAGGCCACATGTGGCTCCGGAGCCTCAGGTTGCAAACTCCTGGTTTAGTCCAAACTAAAAATTATCAGTCTATTCCATGAGCACGAGAACATATCATATCTAGCCTTAAAGTACAGCTTGTCTTTAAACACAGTCTTCTTTAGTGACACCTGGCCAAAGCTTCCCCACAGGACCTACATCTCACCACCTGTAGCCGGTTCAAACAAAGGGTTAACTATGGGTGTTCCCATTTCCTGCTCTCTCCCACCCACTCCGTAATCTCCTTTACTCTCTTCTCTCCTTACTACCAAGAAGCTTTGCAGAGACTCCTGGGAAAAAGACTGCACACAAACACAGGCCCCCTTTAAAACCTGAGTGGAACAGCACAAGGATTCATCCAGAAAGCCCAGCTCATCTGGATCACTTGGGTGAGTTGTTTAGCAAAGACTTCCTTATTTCCTGTAAATGGATCCTTCTCTGAGTGATGAGAGAGGCTGTCAATGGAGCGTCGGTCTTGCGTCAGACAAAAGCCATGTGGCAAGCGAGAGCCTGACAGTTGTAAAGGATAGCAATAAAACTACATTCAGATGTCATTCTGAGATATTGTCTGCTTTAGCACATATTCTGAGTCCGAATGGGATGTTTCTGATGACAATGCTCTCTTTTTTTTGTTCTTTTCACCACCTTCTATATGCTTTTTTGCCATAGTAGAATCCTGTCTTACGTGGATCTATTTCCTTGTTGACCAGGTTGTTCTTGTTTTCCCCCTTTGCTCATCTTTTAAAATACAAAACAAAAAGACTGAAGTCTAAAACAGCACAAAATTAGGGTTGTTGGGTGGCTAAAACAGATTTTTTTATACTTTATTTTTGAAAGCTCTCAAGTAAAAAGAAAAACCTTAACCTTACGTGACCTCAATGATCTTTTTACACTAAATGTACAAAGAGACCCTTTGATAGCTCATCTGTCGAGCTGCACTGATCTGTGCGAAACCCTTAAGGAATGGCTACTTTTAAGGCTCTTGGAGGTTGGATGTGAAAATCCGGAGGACAGCTTGACCCGCGCAGAGGAGCCGCATTTTTATGACCTTTGCAGTTGAAGCGCAGAGCTGCGCTCTTTCCCAAGAGTGCGCCCATGCCAGCTCTGTTGACACACAGCAGATTAGAGCAACGTAAGTCCTCTGACAACTTTAAGCTTTTCCTGTCACACATAGACCTTTAAGGAGAGGTGCTGCTTTTGGGAAGCTTATTTTACTGTGAGTTTTCGATTGTCAGGTCGTGTCGCCTTGACCTTGGCAAACAGGGAAAATTTGGAAGTATGGCTCAAGACTGGCCTCTCGTATCATATTTTTGTGGGGTTTTTTTTTTATTTTTTTGATGAAACGCTTGAGAAACAAAAAAACTAACCAGTTTAGTTTTGTGAGATGAGGATTCTCCCACTGTCACACTGCTGAACATTTATGGTACCATAGAGGTGAGCCAACACCTTGTACTGTAAATAGTTACTTCCTTAAAAACATCCATTCTGGTGATCAGGTGTCCTGCTATAACACTTTATATGGTCCACAAATATATATATATACATTACTTGATTTCTTTTTAGATTATTTTATGTCATTATTTGTTGTTTTTATTCTGAACAGTGAAAAAACTTTTTTTTTTGTTAGAAAGAGCTACCACGAGGGATTTCAAATTCTTTACTGATTGAGAACTTTTTTGTATTTTTATTTTTTCTAGCAACTCAAGAATCTGAAAGTCTACAAACAGTAATTCTAAGCAAAATGGAGCTTCAAAAGATGAATGGACACAGCAGGGATGATGGGTAAGATGAGCACTAATTACTCCAGATTTTAGGAAAATGTCTTCCAAAGCATAATAACACTTTTCTTTCTTTTCTTTTAAAGGTTTGATGCCATTGACGGGCTGGCTGAAAATGAAGAGTTTCTCCCACATAAAACCACCGTTAAAAAAAAAGATATCCAGTTCACAGATGTGAGTCTTGATTCTTGTTTTTGCAAAGTTTTCCTATTTTGTTTTATTCTGAGCTAAACGACAGCCTTTGTGCTCCTCCTGTTGAAGTTTGAGGGGAAGACTTCGTTTGGCATGTCCATCTTTAACCTCAGTAATGCAATCATGGGCAGTGGAATTCTGGGTCTGGCCTTTGCTATGTCCAACACTGGAATCGTTCTTTTTATGTGAGTATGCTACCAAGCACGCTTCCTTTTTTTTTTTTTAATCTTACTTTCATGCTTAAAAATAAGATCACAAGATGTTTAAAATATATATTTATGTATTTAAAAGCATTATTAGTACCATTTAATCTAGTACTTTGTTTTATACTCTTATACTTTTCTTCTTATATTTTATTGTTATTGTTTCTGCACCAAGGTACAGGGATTGCTTTTAAATTTCACTGTACAAGTGCAATGACAAAATGAAGACTATTCTATTCTATTCTATTTAGGACAAAGGATTGAAGTATAAAAGTTCTTATTACTTTTTTGTGTTTGAGAATGAATTCAAAACTGTTCCTGATAAGTTAGTGCAAGTAGTCTGGATAAAGTAATGAAAGGGTCCATATATGGTCAAATCTGAGTCCGTGTTTGGTTGTGTCATGTGACTCCATTTGTTTTGTGGGAGGATTTGTAGTTGCAAGGGAGTGACAATGTTATTTTAGCTCAGAGTTAACGCCACAACCACTACTGTCCTAAACGCGACCCGTGAGAACGTACATTAGAGCTCATATATGTGCGGCTCCTCTAAATCAGATTTGAGTGGTTAAATATAGACCCTTGTGATGAGATCCAAGGCGGCCCTGCATCTTGCATCAGTCCAGTCAGGGAGGGAAGTGGAAGACTGCTGCTGCAAAAGCTAATTTATCACCAAATGTCTTTTTTAAGTGGAAAACTGGAATCACCAGAGCAGTTCTTACAGTATATAGGAGACAAGACATTTCCTGATTGTATGTCAGTCGTGTTTTAAAAGGAAGTACTCCTTTTTTTTGCTACAGAATCCTCCTGGTGTCCATTGCCATCTTGTCTGCATATTCAATCCATCTTCTGCTAAAATCTGCTGGCATTGTCGGTAAGAAAACATTGAAAATAATCAGCTTAGAGTAATACATCATAAGACTTTGGAATATGTGTAAAATATTTTTCTTTTTCCTGAACCTTAACTATTCATTTCATTTTTTAAACTTTTATTTTTGTTTTACAACAACTGGTACATAAGTTAACAAAAAAACATTTATCAAAGAAATAGAGGAACTGTACACATAAAACATACTGTCAGTTTTTAAGAAATAAGACACAAGAAAACAATTAAAAATAATAATAAAAAACATAATGTAGTATAATTGAACAATCAATAAAGTGAATAAATGAGACTTGGAGTTCATCTATAGACAATGTTTCAATTCAACTTTAGGTATTCCTATTGTGCTATATCTTTAGTATATTAGTATATGTACAGTTGCATATATATTAAAATATTAAACAACCTCTAATTTAGACATTTAAATAGTCTCTTACTCTACTTCATTTCTCATTAAATATGTTTATTTTCTTTTGAAGGGAGGCAGTCGTTTTTTCCACACATATACTTGGTTTACTATGTTTTTCCAGTTATTTATTGTTGGTGGTTTCGTATCATTCGTGTCATATTTGATACATTCATTTCTGAGAACTATATCTCATTAATACGAATCATTATTCCACTAGGGGCAGTAGAAAGACTTCCCCCTGACATTTCAAAATGTCTGCCCCCACAAAACCCCAAAAATACTTTCAGTGGGGAAACGTGTAGCTACTTTTCAGAACAGATCTTAAGTTAGCCATTTTTTAGTCATAAAATAACAATATAATTCTTTATAACACATGTTAGAAATGTTTTTTCCAAGAAAATTCATGTCAATTTTTATCATTATAGGCTAACGTCATTGTGAGGAAAAATTTAATCACCCAAAACATCATAACTGATACTATCTATAACTGCATAAAAGACGGTTTTGTAATTACTTGTTGTGTATCTCATTAACAGGGTTTAAAAACATCTTTTTAAAAAAAAGCATACTTCTTTGATGTGTTTCTTAGCGACTGAAAAACTGTAGAAAATGTAAGTACAGACCCCTGGTTTAATAGCTTCTTGAGACATTTTAATTAGAGGTGTGTTTTGGCAGGTGCATGCTGTATCGTGATAAACGTGTCATGATATATCCCAAAACAGTAAAAGACAAAATGTCAACAGTTTTTTAGATTATGACATAAGAATTATCGGAATAATTACGAATACTTCCAGAAGTAAAATAGTAAAATACGTGTTCTTTAATGGTTAGAACATAAAAGCATAAACATGTTGGTTTTACCCTTTTACCCGAACAAAATCCATTGTTTTCTTTTGGTAAAGAAACTTAAAGTGGAAAACAAAAGTAAGACTGAACTAATGTTTGCTTTTAAGTAATAATTTTGGCAGTATTTTAAACTGATACAAGAATTGACAAATAAAGTATTGGGATATTTCACTGAATCATTATTTGACTTCTCCCCTACTTTTAACTTGAAGTAGTAAATTTGGCATGGACAGTTTCCACGTCTCACCTTGTAATGGAAAGTTCATTGAAGTCTGCAGAGACTTGCTAGTCCACGCCTCTCACCGTAACAAGAAGGTTCAACGTTAACTGGACCAAAAATAAAACAACAGTAGCTTGACCTGATTTCGATGTAGTCAAGTAATCCAACCTTTGTGCCAAGAATCCGGTTCTCTGCAGGAGCTCATGGTAGACTCAGTGGCTGCTGCTAACGGAGCACAATTCATCTCCACACCAACATGCCTGACAGCTGGTATGAAGTGTTTGCGCTGCGTTTGGCTTTCACTAAATATGGTGCTGCGCTTTATGAGCACGCATCTTAATCTTAGCCTCATCTGTTTACAAGACACAACAAAGAGGTCTTTTTTTAAAGCTTTGTTTAGCTGGCCCGTTGCCATGAACTTCCTCTTTCTTCAAACTTGTAAAGACTGTGTTGTCGTATTGTCCATCATCTATGCTGTAAAAAGCCTATTTTTATGTTCTCATATGTCCTCTGTTGCCCTTTTCCTACAAAATACTTCACCGTTCATGAAAGGCAAACTGTTTAGTATACGTACTTATATCAATCAACAACCGATTAGCAGCACCTCACTGTCACTAATCCTCTTAATTCCAATGGAAGCGTTGAGGCTAAACTTAGTCTGTCACACTTTGCTTTGTGGCTTTGTATTTACCAAGTAGAAATGATAAAAGCAAACCTTTATTTAAGGCTGAAACATAAAGATTTAAAAAAGTGTGTCTGTATGTATTTGCAGGTATTCGAGCATATGAGCAGCTCGGCAACCATGCTTTTGGCAACCCCGGAAAGGTGCTCGCTGCTTGTATCATAACTGTACACAACATTGGAGGTAAATCCCTAATCCTTTTTTGTATTCGTAATGTAATATTTAACAATATATCATGTAAACAAGGTAAATATCTTGTCTTTACAGCGATGTCCAGCTATCTTTTTATTGTAAAATCAGAGCTGCCACTGGTTATGCAGGCTTTCCTCGGTAAACATGAGAACACGGGGTAAGCTGAAAGATTATTTTTTGCTATAAATCCACAGCATTTTTTATTTCATTTTTCTCTGTTCATAGGTTTACTAATTTTGTTTTATCCACCTGTTTGTGTACCTGTCTCTTAGAGAGTGGTTCATGAATGGAAACTACTTGATCATCATTGTTAGTGCTGTCATCATTTTTCCTCTAGCACTCATGAAACAGCTTGGTATGTTTGTTGTTCTGTTGACATTTCCATCTTTTTTTTTTACTTTTTTTTTTTTCGAATAACCCCCAAATCGTCCTGTGTGATTTATAACATCACCTCAGACCATTTTAGTTTATATTTTTCCTGCTCTAAATGTAGTTTTTCTCGTTCTAATCAAGGCTATCTGGGCTACACCAGTGGCTTCTCCCTGTCTTGCATGGTGTTTTTTCTCATCGCGGTGAGTCAGAAAGAAGCAACCAAGTCGATTAATCTTCCATCCGTGTGACATTTTGCCTCCAGTTTGACTGTAAATTCTTCTCTTTAGGTCATATACAAAAAATTCAACATCCCTTGTCCGTTTGATGAAGATCCGCATCATAACACAACTTCTTCTCACCTCCACAACTCCACCATGAACAGCACCGACTGTGAGGCCAAAGCGTTCACCATCAACTCACAGGTCAGAATGACCTTCAGATTACGCCTAATTTTACAGAAGGAAGCATGTGTTCCTCAACTAATGATGTGTTTTGGCTTGTAGACAGCATACACCATCCCAATTCTGGCTTTTGCTTTTGTCTGCCATCCAGAGGTTCTACCGATCTACACTGAGCTACGAAAGTAAGCCCAAAATGTCTTGTTATGCAATAAAAAAAAACTCAATTTACCTGTGCTAAATATATATATTTTTAACCTGGTTTTACTTTAGTGCCACCAAAAGCCGTATGCAGAAAGTTGCCAATATTTCCATACTGGCCATGTTTGTGATGTACCTGCTGACCGCCCTTTTTGGTTACCTCACCTTTTACAGTAAGACACATTTTACTTCTGAGCTTTGTAGCGCTCTCACGGGGATATGTTTCTGAACTTCCAAGGACTTTCTTCTGCTGTGAATGACACTTGTAATGGTGTTTTTTTGTGCATTTGGTCACAGGTGCGGTGGAATCTGAGCTGTTACACACTTACGTCCGCGTGGACCCTCTGGATGTCCTGATTCTCTGCGTCCGTCTGGCTGTGCTGATCGCGGTCATTCTGACCGTCCCTGTAGTTCTCTTTCCGGTAATACCTTCATTTAAAATTTCATACCAAATAAAACTCTATTCATTTCAACAGATAATAATTACAGTTTAGAAAAAATAAAAGAAAACGAAAAATTATTAAAAACAAGATAACTTTTAAAAACTTTAAATCAATATTAGTTTAGTTAATAAAAGTAAGATTGATGCTTCAACAGTTGCTTGTAGTTTTTATGAAAACTGAATAAATTATAATGGAAAGTTTGTTGGTCAGACAAAAAGAGGGCTAAAGATACTGTGCACTTTAACGTGTTCCGACTGCTGACCCGCAGGTTTACTTAAACATGCCACTATCAGCGTTTTTTTGATGGGTATTCATGATTAAATAAAATAGTAGATCAAGATAAACTGATCTGATTGCTCCCTACATTGAAACAGTTGAAAGATTCCTTCTATTTTAACTTTTAACTTTATTGTAAAGCAATACGTTTTCACTTTCAAACTAATCTGTTATCTTTTATTTATAATTTGCTAAATGTAAGCCATTATCAGTTGTTTTGTTATCAGTATTTCATTTTTTAGTACTGTGTGGTACATGAGTCTTTTTAAACCACCTGAATTTCCTTTATCAAAACATAATGGGCTCCTACCACTGAACCGTCACTAAATTAGTTAAGCTATTACATTTTGGAAAATTTGCATTTTTGGGAGGAAGTTTGAGGTAATTCATACTCTAGAACAGCCTGTTTTGGAGTTTTGTCAAATTTAAGTTCTTTTAATTTTTGCCACTGAGTTTGTAATTCTCCAAAAGGCTAAAAATGTGTTTTAAAAAAAGTCTTTTAAGAGGCTTTTTTTTTTTTTTTTTAGTAAGTCATTTTCTGCTAACTAGTAAAAACAAATTGTTATTCAGTTTCTCTTTAAAGTCAATCACCAATCACTGCAGCCCGGAGGCCACACGCGGCCCATCAAGCTAATTAATCTGGCCTGCCAAACTGAAATAAATTATATTGATAGCCCATTTTAATGTTTTATTTTCTTTGTCTTTCCATAGATGGTGCACTACAAATAAACTGGCCTTTGTCTAGGTGGAGAAAGTTACCATGCATTCATGGTGTGTTGGAAGATTTGTTGTTTTTTTGCTCGTCGAGAGTCATTTTTCCAATCATTCCAACACCACATGAATGCAGCATTTCTCTAAGTTTGCCTTTTTTTCCTGAAGGACATCAACCCTTCTGTGCTCTAAAATGAAAACAACTACAACAGTTTTGAAATAAAAGCTTCAAAATGTTCTGTTTTAAAATATATAAATATATTTAAAATTAAAGTACATTTTTGTCCATATTCAATGTTGTTACTTTCTCTTATGAGGTTGATTACCAAAACATGGCATGGATCTGGTCCTGATCCGGCCCATCTGTCAAATTTTTAGAACCCCTTGTGGCCCAAGAGTCATAAGGTTTGCCCACCCCTGATTTACACGCTCTCCCACTACAGCCCCTTACACCTCCAACCTAACATCACTGGTGGAATAAGAATGGGGAGTAATATTGGAGCTATCCAGCCGTAGAGTTTAGAGCCAGATCCCAGCTCAGCCCAGATCCCAGACGAGGATAACAAAAATGCTATTTTAGGCCTAATTCTCTTTACATATGACCTTAGATATCTGATTGATATCTGATTTGATTTTCTTTATATTCTTGACCGTATTGACGTTCCTTTTTTTTTTTCTCTGTTCCTTTAATTTTCAGATTCGACGCGCTGTGCTTCAGATTTTGTTCTACGGCAAACCCTTCCACTGGGCCAGGCACATAGGCATCGCATTTGCCCTCGTGTTTCTGGTTAATCTGCTGGTTATATTTGTACCCACCATGAAAGACATTTTCGGCCTCATCGGTACGCTTCCCGATAATCTCCAGACTTCTTAATGCTCCACACTTAGTGTTATGAGCTCTGATGTGTTATCTCTAAATCGTGCAATAGCTTAAAACTTAAATAAACTCACTTCTTTATCTTTTTTTTATTTCTTCTGTAATGTGCAGGAGCCACATCTGCCCCCAGCCTCATATTCATCCTTCCTGCAATTTTTTACATCCGCATTGTTCCGGAGGAGCAGGAACCTTTGAAGTCGAGACCTAAGATTCAGGTGCAGGACTCGAAAATTCTTCAATATTTTAAAAAACTGCAAGTGTAGTTGATATTAACTGTTTTTATTTGTTTTTACTCCCTGCAGGCCGCATGCTTCGCTTTATTGGGGTTCATTTTTATGGTGATGAGCTTGTCGTTTATCATCATAGACTGGGTGATGGGAGAACCGATTAAAGGCGGACACTAGCTGTGCGCTGGACGTCGTGATTGAACGGAGGTACCGCAGGCAGAAAGTTGACCAAAGCTCTCCTGTTACACACTTCAGTCTGTCCAATTTCAAACTATAATGTTTGACCAATATAAAACAAAAAATAAAAAAATGGAAGATGTGAAAACCTCCGCCAACATCAAACAATCCGGCGGGGAAAGTTGTGCAGTGTCAGTTGAAAGACCACCTCCCATGGCTTCATACCACAGTGTTGCTGAAGTCACTAGTACAATGGCAGCAAAAGGATGAATGGGCACAGCATGACTGTAAGGGAAATGCCATTTATAGAACGCTGATGTGTTCTGTTTCTTGGAATAGCTCAGTCACGGCCATCCCTCCATGATTCTACTTCCCTGCTATTCCACGTTTTACCGGACACCCATCTGAATGCAGTACATGCAGCTGTTTTTGCTTCTTGTTGACACAAAACAGGATCGTTTTCCAGTTTCTGTTACGGTTTGAGAACTAGATCAGACCTTACTCCATCAGCTGAAATGCATGACTTTACTCCTTGAACAAAATCGATTTTAATTGATCAAAAGACTGAGAGATTATGTTTTTTTTGTTGTTTTGAAGCGTATTTATCGATAAACTTTAAACTCCACATTTGGTGGGGCTTTACTGCCATTTATTCACAGTTACTGACCCTCATGAGAGCAAAAACACACGTGTTTTAAATAAGGTTCCTTTTTTTCTTTTTTTTTACTTCCAAGGTGCAAGCCAAAAAAATGTCATATTGTCACTTTACAGAAAACAATAAGTTTCTTATAATGTTTGGCAAAGCCAGTTAGACTCAGAATTGACTAAAATCCAGTATTAGAGATTTTGCAGTCCCAGCAAATTTTCCGTGTGTTGAACTGCCCTTTTTTTCAATTTTATGTAAAATAAAGGAAGTTGTCACTATGTTTTTGTCCGTCAAATGCTAACTTTTAACTGTTTGATCCAGGTTGTGCATTTTTAAATTAATGTGAATGTTGTTATCTGTCAATAAAATAAGTGTTATTTTTACACCTGTGTTTTGTCGTTGCTCTTTTCTCCTTTTGAAATTAAAAGCACCCAGAATGTCTGTTTACTTTATAAATTTGAATATGCACATCAGTGGAAGAGCAACATCTCACCACCTCTATTTAAAAAAAAAAATGGAAGTAGCACGTTCATTTATGCCCAAGCGAAGAAGAAAAGTGGGGGTTAGAGAAGTGCGGTTGTTCATTTCCTGCTTTGAGCTGCGTTCAAAACAGAGAAGAGAAACTTCCTTGATTGCAAAGTTAACCGAAGAGGCCATTCTGTCAGCGCACTGCAGCTGGGTCGCTTTTTTTTTTTTCTTTCTTTCTTTATTTCAAGCGAGATACATGCTGATTTCAGATAAAGTGGATCTTTTTTAAGAGGCATCATGAGCCGAGGATCTAAAAGTAAGGCCGAGAGCTTCCGAAGCTCTTTGTTGAGCCAACAGGAGAATGAGAAGCTGGACGAGCTGCTGGGAAGAAGATGTGCAGTAAGTTCTGAAATGAGCTCATCTATTCCCTCTCATCTAGAAAAGTGAGGCTTCATAACTGACACTCAAAAAAATGTCTGTATCTCTTCTATCTTCTATTTTAAGGATGGTTAAACATCCTAAATTAAAGAGCGTAGTTGCACCACAGCATTGAGGCCTTTGAGAAGACGTTTTTACCTCCACTAATCTTTTGCTTTATTTTTAGATAGCTCCCCATGAAAAAATAAACAGTAGCTAAAGTGCATGAATGCAATTTCCTAAAATAATTTTCTTTTTTTATGCTTTGAATTATACTCCAGCATTGAGCTGCGAAAAAGAAGGTGGCACTAACAGGAAATGGTAGCTAAAAGGATTCTTCCCCTGCCGTCAGAATTAGAAAACATGTTGGGTTGAGTCTTAGATTATGGAAGAAGTTTCTTTGTGTTTACAGCAAATATTCTTTATGAAAACTTCACATTTGAACAGGAATTGCCACAGTACCTAACTCCTAACTGAGCAAAATAACGATGAGGAGGAAGATAATCGTGGAAATTTACATGAGCACCGCAATGAAATGTTCTCAGGAGTCTTATCAGCTTTTCAATGTGTCTGTTGTTTGTGTGTTTAGTCCATGGCCACTGCAGTGGCTCAGCTGTTCATGGCTCTCCCTCACAGCCCGACCACGTGGAGCTTGCAGCACACCGGGGTGGTTTGCTTCGTCAAAGACAACCCCCAGCGCTCCTACTTCATACGAATGTTTGACATGAAGGTCAGTGAAATCAGCCCACTGCGATGCTCTGAAGATCCAGTCGTGATAACCAGGTTCCCCTTTTCAAGGCCTGCTGAGCTCTAGGGTCACTCACTGACACATCCATCATTTGCTCCCCCAGGCAGAGAAACTGGTTTGGGAGCAGGAGCTGTACAACCAAATCACGTACTGCACGCCACGCACGTTCTTTCACACCTTCACTGCAGATGTAAGCGCTTGCTGATCTGACCCACGTAAATCATGATGAAATGCAATTATTTCCTTTAACCTTGTGGGGTTTTTAATGCATGTGTAACTCACTGAAGGATTGTCAAGTGGGCCTGAACTTCACAGACGAAGGGGAAGCAGAAGTTTTTCAAAATGCCGTTGTGGAGAAAATCAGTCAAAGAAACAACCGTCAAGGTCAGCAAGATACCGATCTCTTCTATGGGGATTATCAGATAGAGTCATGAATGCGATGAGTCTATCCCTGATTTGCATTTCCGATAGTACAGTGTATGAACTGAACTTCTGTTTTTATCTGGGGTTAAAAGGAAAGCGACATAAGCTGTAAATATATGTTTAAGTTTTACAAATGTTGTTTTATTATGCTAAATGCGCTGATTTAGAAAGTTTTGGTTGATACATTTCTGAAATTAACACTTTTGCACTCATTGAACTGCTTTTGGTGACCTAAAATGGTTTCCCTGTTGACAGAGAAGAAACAACGCCCCCTACCGACGCCTGGTAAACACTTCTTTATAAATTATTTTTACATAAATGCCTCCAGCCTTTCATGAAATTGTTTTTCTTCTGTTTTGTTGCAGATCGAGGTTCCTTGCCTCCGCTTCCTCCTGACAAAGGTGTCTTTTTTTAAATCAAATTGTGCATTAGATCATTTTTTGTAAATGAAAATCAAAATCCTAATTTGGATTTACTTCCCAAAAACAGCAGCTGGCAACCACGGCTCCTTTCACATGGCAACAGTGGACATCCAAAACCCAGACATCCAGTCTTCACGTTATCGCTCCATGCCTCCACCCCCTGCCGCTTCAGTTGTAGTTATTAATAATAAGAAAGGCAAGAAGAATAAGAAGAAAGGTCCTAAGCTGTCCAAGGCAGATATCGGAGCACCCAGCGGCTTTAAGTAAGAAATTGAGTCTGAGTTGATAAAATCATTTTTGAACGAATCTAAGTTTAATAGATCAATAATCAATTCACAAAAATAGAGATCAATCCAGCCCACAAAGCTAAAGTTCATTAGCTTGATGCTAACGTTTAATAGAATTTCCCATTGGATAGCTAATGCTAACACTTGGTCAACGTAAGCAAACAATTTTTGACTAAATCAACATCTTCATACACTCAGTCAAGAATTTCCAAACTCTTTTAAGGAAACATTTTTTAAAGTAACTATTTTTGGTCTAAAGCAGGGGTCCACAAACTACGACCCGTGGGCCGGATCTGGCCCTCCTCCACATTTGACCTGGCTCCCCAAATTTTTTGGCTAAATTAGACATTTATTTATTTATTATTTATTTATTTATTTGCTAATATTTCAGCTACATGCTAGCTGTTTTGGTTAGTTTACGCTTTTTTCAGTTTTTTAGGCTAATTTGGAGTTTAGCAAATATTTTAGCTTTATGCTAGCTGTTTTGGCTAAATTAGACATTTTTCTAGTTTTTAGGCTAATTTGGCATTTAGATAATATTTCAGCTATATGCTAGCTGTTTTGCTAATTTAGTTTTTTCTGTTTTTTATGATATTTTGAAGTTTAGCTAATATTTCATCTAAATGCTAGTGTTTAGGCTAATTTTGAATTTTATCAACTTTGCTAATAATTTAGCTAGCTATCAGCTTCAGTGTTTTCAGCTATCAATTTATGCATTTTCAGGTATTAATATATCGCAGGTAATGCTATATTCCTAGCTTTTGAAATATTTTAGTATTATTTTTTCTGTGAAGATTACAGAAAACTGTAAATATTTACGTTTAGACTGTGATTGCTACACTTTTTCTGTTAGCTTACAAACCAACCCCAGCCTCCCATCAGAGAAGAAAACATTTATGTGGCCCTCACAAGAAAAGGCTTGGGGACCCCTGGTCTAAAGCACAGTTTTTTGCTCATTTTTTGCATATTCTTCTTAAAGTAAGTGCACTGCAATAGCACGAGTTCCACCTAGTGGCCAAACTGAAACGCCCTCCAAGAGAAGCAAAACGATGTTAATGATCTGAACATTTTAGTTGGAGCTTCTACTTTGGAGAAACCATGTAACACTTTATGCTATTAACAATCTCATTATTTCACTAATACAATTTACTATACTGTATCAGATTAATATAAATATATTCAAAACATATAGTAGATTATTAATGAATTTCTAAATAAATGTGTAAACTGTGTAAACTCAAAATTGAATAGAATCTAAATCAATTAAGTGGATCAAAAAAATAAAATAAAAAAGAACTGAATTAATCTGGGCTCTGATGAATCAAATCGATTTAAGAAATTATTATTGATACCCAGCCCCAGTCTTAGACGGTGCTGATGTGTTGCTGTCTGTTTAATTTCTGCTCTCCTCTCTGCCAGGCATGTGTCGCATGTTGGGTGGGACCCTAACAACATTGATCCTAATCTCCTGAAGCTGTTCTCCCAGGCGGGCATCAGTGAAGCTGACCTCAAGGATGAGAAGACCTCCCAGCTCATCTACAATGTCATTGAGGAGTCAGGGGGCATGGAGGCAGTCCAGCAAGCGGCCAATGCAGGTTAGATAAATCCTTCAGATGGTTTGATCATTTTCAGAACGCCTTCTAATTGTTAAACCGACATATTTTCCACAGCTGCTGCACCTCCACCACCTCCACATGGCAGACAGGGGGCCCTGCCTCCTCTGCCCGGCTCTACCCCAGCCCCTCCGCCCCCTCGAGGTCGCTCCGGTCCTCTGCCACCCCTCCCAGGTCAACCGCAGCGAGGGGGCCCGATCCCCAATCCACCTCCATCACGTGGAGGCCTGCCCCCTCCGCCTCCATCAAGCCGTGGAGGGCTGCCCCCACCCCCTCCGCAGGCGCCACCCTCCTCAAAACAGGGGGGGTCCTTCCCTGTGTCCTCCCACAGCATGCCACCACCCCCACCGCCATCAAACAAACGCAGCATGGGAGCTCCTCCCCCTGTCCCATCAGCACCCACCAGGGGAGGTGGTGGAGGTGGAGGGGGGGGCCCACCACCACCTCCACCACCCCCACCTCCACCTGCCCAAGTCTCCATTCCTTCAGATTTTCCACCTCCTCCACCAAGTTTCGGTGCTTCAGAACCTGCACAGTCCGCTAGTGTGTCCTCCGGGGGAGGAGACAGCCGAGGGGCTCTGCTGGACCAGATCCGGCTAGGAAAAAGTCTCAGAAAGGTTTTCGTTTTATTTTCAAACCTAACAAGGATTATCAGTTTTCAGATTAATTTACTTAATTATTCATTTCAAGTTAAAAAAAAAATGTTTAACGTTCCCTCTGTGTTCCAGGTGGAGAACTCCGAACCAGTCTCACCTGCAGCTGCAGAACCAGCCCCGGGCATTGTGGGTGCTCTCATGATGGTCATGCAGAAGAGGAGTAAAGTCATCCATTCCTCCGGTAAATGCTGCGACCACATGGGCATGACTTGTGCTGCCAGAAGGAAAAAAAATAATTCTAACATTTTTACGCTTTTACTTTTCCAGGTGAAAGTGAAGACGAGGGAGGAGATGATGACGATGACGATGAAGAATGGGACGACTGATGTTGCATTGGTGGTTTTTGTGTGCTCTTTGCTTTTTAACTGTTACATGCAATGAATCGTCACGGACACATTTGTAGCAAACTGGACTGCGTTCATATATATGTATCTCACATTGCCAAAAGTATTCACTGTTTCATTGAGATAATAAAACGTAGGTGTTTCAGCCGTTACCAAGCAACAAGTGTAAAAAAAGTCATGACAGACAGTCATGAGAGTGAATTAAAGCTGCACAATGTGGCAGGTTGATATCTGTGCAACAAGTACGGTTGTAAAACCTGTACTAAAGACCTCCAAACTTCAAATTTCAAAGTAGTTTAATAGTGTGAAACTTCATGAGAAGTGTTTCCATGACTCAGCGTCTGCATTCAAGCCATACACTAAAAATCTGATACAGTACTGCTACAAAAGCTTTGAAGAGTTCTCTATCTTGCAATCTGATTTACAAGTCTGGGAAAGACAGATGCCAGAACGACAATGCATGTCTGACTGCATCGTTCCATGTATGAAACTTAGTGGTGGGAGTATCATGGTGTGGGGTTGTTTTTCAAGAGTTGAACTAGTCTCCTCAGATCAAGCAGAAGGAACTTTTAAATATTTCAGAATATTTTTTTGACTATTTATACTTTAGTTTAGTGAAAACACATTGGGGAAGATCTTTTCCTGTTGTAGCATGTCTGTACACTTCTGCAGAAAAAAGGAGCATGAAGACGTGGATAACGAATTCAACATAGAAGAACTAGACTGGCCACAACCCAATAAAACCCCTTTGGGGTGAACTGCGGGAAAACTGAGAGAATGTTCAACATTTTTGTCTGACTGCACAATCCCTGGAAAAAAGTTTAAACATTCCCATCGTCATGCCTTCAACGCTTCCAAAAAGCTTTCCTTTTAGAGGTAAAATCTGATGGACACACAGGTCATATGACGCCCATTCAAAAATTTGCAGTAACTGTGGATTCTTGAATGCCCATCTAGCCCACATGGTGTTCACACTGGACAAGCAGGGAAGGGCTTCTTCCTTTTGTTCTTTTTCTACTGTTCACTAGCACCAACTACGATTGAAAGAGGCTTATTACAAAAAGTGGAAGCTGCACAAATTTTTGAGAATCTTGCTCCGAGCTTGTGTCTTTCACAGCTCTATTCCGATATATAAAAGGGGGGGCATCCATATGTCAATCAAATTCCATGATTGGTCAAAGTTCGACCTGGTATAATTTTCAATGTGATGTTCACTAACTTCACGTTTTTAAGGTACGGCCCAAAAAAGATCTTAAAAATGTGCGTAGCTATGCATGAATGGCAATGCGAAACATGCTCATACGTGTGTTTGCATAGACTTCTCACTCACAATAGCCACTTGAATGCACATGGGATGTAATCGTAGCTTCATTGTTAAAAAGTGATCCAATTTTAAGCTAAATCCAATGATTTATGGAGGCGATGTCCCTTGAATTCTTACGTGTCCAAGTAGACAAATAATTTCCATGAAACCAACCAAAATCAATGGTGTATTTTTTGTTTTCTAGAGTTCCAAAACGACAAATCGATATTTGAATGAATCACTTACATGTGAAAAGTGTAGATTTGTGGGGATTGTTTCCTTATGTCTTTAGGAAGAGTGTCAAACTTCAGGATTCTTTTGCAACTGACTTGCTGCTTGCAATCAAGGAATCAACAGTAATACAGGGGAGGAAAAACAACTGGACTAAAATCCTCAAGGATTGAAGTAAAACAGAAAAGTTCCAGCTCGTCCCAAAGTCTCCATCCACGAATTCAAATCTTAACCTGACATTGAAGTTTCTCTTTGATGTGATTATGGAGCCCTTGCAAACATGTAAGATAAGATTCGCTTTTAGTCTTTGTCCTTCATAAAAACCCAGAAACAGCAGTAAGTTAAGTAGCAAGTGGTACTAATAGTCTTTAAAAGCGCTTCCCCAATCCTCCTTTTCATGGTTCTCTGAATAGAACAAGGCTCCCAGTATAATAGTACCACCATGCTTAACAGGGAAGATTCACTCTTTCTGCCAAAAACAATCCACAAAACTTCTATTCATATTAAATCCCAAAACATTTAACCATTATATATGTTTTAAAAAGTCTTCAAGGGTCACAATGAGAGCAACTTTCTGGGTATTGACTGTGAAGGTAAAAAAATATCCCAATTGTTGATCGTAATGAATTAAATGTGTTAAGCATAACCTCGACATTTAACTTTTAGTATTTGTCTCTAAATTTTACAGTAATGCATCATAAAGTCTTTATTTTTTATGATAAATTGTACCAGAAGGGAAGTTTATGCATAATGCAATTATTTACCAGCATTATAAGAAAATGTTCTTAAGTTTTCTTGTTTTGTTTGGTCTTCTTGTATTTACTTTGTAAATCCGCAAAATATGACAGAACACCATCAAACCTTACTACTGCTAAGCCAGTTTCATTACCCATTTCATAACACGCTGTACATAAAAAAAGAGATTTTTTTTTCTGTGCAAAGATCCCCATTTACCCTCAAATGCCACCACCAACAAAGTGCATAACTGGAAGAACACTGTATGCTACACACATCTTCAATATTCACACACTATAGCGCACAAAAGCACAGGACACTGAGGCAAACATTATACATCCACATCCAATGGAATTAGCTTAACAGAAAACATTACACCTCACAAAGATCGCAACATGGCAAGTCTGAAAACGGAACAACAGTCAAATGTACAACTTGCAAAAACAGCAACAATATGCATGCAAAATATGCATTTATATCATTATAGGCTTCATACAATACAATGGTAGAACAAGAACATGAACACATATATTATATCCACAATCAATATATTACATTTTTAGAATTATTGAAGGAAAACAAACCTGTTTTTGCAACAATGCTCATGCGCTTTTAGTCAGATTCTTTCCAAACTTGATTTATTTCACTGAGCAGCTTCCGTTATTGACTATTGGTTTGTTTTTTGAACCACAGTGACATTACATGGTAATAAAAGCTGTGTTTTGGCATTGACAGACGCATAATGTTTAACTTGTGGTCATCATTTGTGTAAACTTTCAGGGCTGACACCTTTAAAGCCATCAACACTTTACCGAAACAGAGAGATGCCAGCGTTTACGTGATGAGTGGAAGTCACACCTCGACATGTTTAAAATGAAAAGTTCAGCATAAAGTCCATACAGGTCCGAGTCAGACGGGGTTGAGGGTTCTAACCGAGGCCCTGGTCTTGGCTCTCTGTGTGCCTTCGGCTGGTGCGTTTGCGCTGCTGCTGCTGTTTGGTGTTGTCTGGTTCCCAGTAGGTCTGGCAGTACTGGTTAATCAGTCTAATCTCAGGGGAAAAGGGGGTGGAAGAGTCCGGGGGGCGTGGGTATGGTGGCGCCTGGCGAATTTTCAGCTCTTCATCCTCATCTTGAGCGGTGAGCGCTAGGACAATGTCTCTATCGAGGATGCGCAACGCCACACGAGCCACGTGTGTTTGAAGTTGTTTTCTGTGGCGAGGCAGTGGTAGAGCCCCGCATCCGACTGGTTGAGAGACTTCAGCAGGATGCCGTGGTTGGTCTTCAGAACTCCTCCAGCTCGGTTCAGCTGCAAGTAAAATACGGAAACAACAAAGTTGATCCAAGTCATTTCAGAAAATGTATTGTTCTCGGTCCTATAGAGTGATAAATCTAAAATCATTAGATTAATGCAGCTACTGACATCCATTTTTCGACTAAACTGAAGTATTTTACACTTTTTTTTTAGCTTCTTTGGAATTTAGATGTTTGACTATATTAGCAATATGCTAGCTCATTCGTCTATTTAGTATCTTCTGTGGATTTTTATGCCAATTTAGTATTTAGCAAATATTTTAGCAAAATTCTAGCAATTTTGGGTACTATGGCATATTCTGAGGTTTTTTTGGGCTAATTTTAAGTTTTACGAATATGTTAGCAACATGCTAGCTTTTTTTTTGGTAAATATGGCTACTACTGGGGCTTTTTTGTATTATTTGGCATTTAGCAAATATTTTAGCAAAATTCTAGCAATTTTGGCTACTATGGCATATTCTGAGGTTTTTTTGGGCTAATTTTAAGTTTTACTAATATTTTAGCAACATGCTAACTTTTTTTTGGGTAAAAATGGCTACTACTGGGGGTTTTTTGTATTATTTGGCATTTAGCTAGTATTTTAGCAAGCTATCAGCCACAGCGTCTTCAGCTATCAGCTTCAGCATTTTTTAGCTATCACTTTCAGTATTTTCAACTGTCGCAGCTCTGGTTTCTTCAGCAGCCAGATCCAGCTTCCAGCATTCACACTAGCATTATCGCAGGCAATGCTAGATGCTATCTATCTTCAAGATATGTTTTTTTTTTTATCTCTAATATAAAGGAGCGTAAAAATAAGAAAATGAAAGTATAGTAACTTAAAAACAAAACACCACAGTAGAAAACATTGAGGACCAATGATAAAAAAAAAAAAAAACATAAAAAAGTAGAATTTAAAAGATTAAAAGAAGAATAAAATAATTCAACTCTTGGTCTATGATAAGTATAGGTTATAAACTTGTGGTTGGTCACAGGTAAAGAGTTAGATTAATATAAAGTAAACAAAAATAATCAAATATAAAGATATAAAGACAGCTGATGTAAAAATAACATCTATACTGTGTTAAATTAGAGATGCATCTGTCAAAAGTAATTAAAAACTCGTAAAATACAATAATTCCTAATTTTTGCTTATGTAATTTAAAAGTAATATTTGTCTATTCATTATTTTTCAAACTTTTAAACATATTATAAGAGATCAATCAATTACTTAAATAACTAATAGATAACTTTTTCTCTAAACTAACAGGTATTCAATAAATAAAAATGCTCTGAACGCACACACACACACAAAAACAAGTAAGTGAGTGTTGCTTTAAAGTGTATTTGTTTATTTCTATTTGGCAATCCACCTAATATTAGCTGTTCTGGCCATTACCTATGAAAGTATTGGAGGAAATAAATGAATAATTAATGTATTTATAACCAGCTTTATACCAAATTACTAAAACTTGCTAATGTCTTATAAGTAGTTTATTAAGGACACTTATTTTAAAGCGTTACATAATTTTTTTAAATTAAAGCTTGTCGAAATGATCTTTAAATTTCTGCACTGTTTACTTTGCTGTGATGAAAAGCAGGCTCTGGGTTTGTTTATTGTTTTTAACAGGCCAGACAGGCCTGCTGTGTTTCTTGTGATCAGTAAGTGACTCACGAAGATCTTCCTTTGATGATCAGTTGGAATTTTAAAATGGTTTCAAGCATTAATATTTAAAATCAGGTGGTTTTTTTAATGGAGAAGCTCATCAAAGGCGTGTGAAATGTGAACTGAATAAAAGTACAGAGTTGATCATTTAATGATGCATGAACGATTATATTTGGCTTTTTATATTTTTTAACTTTGATTTATTTATCACACAGTGATAGTGTCACACAGTTTTTTTTATTAGTGCCCCAAATCAAGAATAACCAAAATATATTGATTTAAAAAAACTTTTTTTTTTAAAATAATAGTTTTATGCATAAATAAAATCTAGGTTATTTAAGAATCAGCTCTCAGTTTGCTCAGAAGGTTTAGAATAAGGGGAAATGTTTAATTTTCGGCACGAAAGGACAGATTTTCCTCACCACTTTCCTCTTTCCTTCTCTCTGGAAGAGCCACTTCACTGTGGCCTGAGGGGAGCGAGGCTGGCACTCCAGGAAAGTGCTGCTGCCTTCCACGCCAAACTGCACTGTCTCTTTCAGACGTTTCTCTACTGTACACATGCAAAAATGGAAAAAAGTGAAATATGAATGACTGTTACTAAAATTCAAAGCTTTAGAGATCATCCCACCTTTGGCGTTGAAGCCCCTGCACTGCCTCAGAGGATCTCCATGTTTGACATCCTGTCTTCTGCTCCTCCTGTGAAAAATTAAAGAAATAAAATGAATGATTCTATTTGGATAAATACAGTTTTAAAGAAGTGTGAGTCATCCCCAACCTTTTAGTGGAAGGGGTGAAGGCAGAGCAGCTCTCTCCATCCCAAGCACAGTAGGGGTCCCGGGCCAGACAGCAGTCAGAGCAGGCTCGGCCATAGACGCCGCAGCGGTGCAGCGACACCTGCGTTAGCCCGGCGTCCGACGACACGTACAGCTGTTGCTGCGGAGACACAAACAAACAACTCAGGGAGGCTGTGGAGCAGCTGCAAAACCTGCTGTGCTACGTTTATTGCAACAGGAGAGTTCGTCCTTGCAAAAGCAGGCTTACTCTTTTTGAGGAGATCTTCATTGTTTTGACAGGAGCTCTGCTCTGTAAATCAACACAGAAATAGTTTAGCTCACGTTACTGATCTCAATCTGCCGCTTTAAGGCGAAAGCTTACCCGAAAAACCTCCACTTCCTCAAGGGTAAGTTCCTCCATGCTTGTTGGGTCTTTAGGCAGGACAATAACTTTCTGAACAGTGCCTCGATCTAAAAAACAGAACGTTCCAAATTAAAGTATTTTAGTAAAAAATATCATTCTGAAACATTACTGATGCTTACCTGTGCCCAAAAAGAGCACCTCATAGCGCCCATCCACAGCATCCACCTGATCCACACCAAAGCGGTGTAGCGATAGTCCACTGCCGTTCGTACCACCAGGGGGCGCCGGTGGACAGGATAAACTGGGTGAAACATGAGGGGATGGGACCTGATGAAATTGACTGCTTCATCTGAAAAATTCTTGGAGGAGGTGATGCCAGGAGTGAAGGTTCCTCCTGGACACTGGGACAGGAGAGAAGGAGATGAAACATGATCAAAGAGTTTAGCCCTAATGTGACCTCATCTTTATACGGAAATAGACCTACTGTTCCAGGCCGAGGGTAGGGAATCTTGCCAGTGTACTCTGTCCATTGATAATTATGTCCATGTTTATGGGCGAAAGGCCCATTGAAGACATTACGGATGTCAGCCATGGAGTACACGCAGACTGCTGAGCCCTTGAAGACGGAGCTTGAGCAGAGAAAAAAAGTTAGTAAGAAGGTGAAAAAAAGCACCCAACCCAACAAATTAAAGCATAAATTGGCCACAAAAATGTTGGGCTAGGTTGGCTTAGGAATGAATTCACCAATTAAGTGTGTGAAGATGACTCACCCCGCTGTGGTGAAGAGAGCATACACCATGGGGTTTCGTTCGTCCTGCGTTGGCTGGATGAACACGTCCCCTAAAAGCAAAATCGTGTACAAGTGAGACACATTTTGACAACCTGGATTCACTTTGCATCCAAAAAAGGTTAAAATGCTGTAGGACTTTACGTAGTTCGTCAAATCTGGTCTCCACCCCATCGGCTCCTATTACAGAGCAGATAAGGCGAGCCTTTAGGAAGGTGGTCCAGCGGTTCACCAGGGACTTCTGTCCTCCTTCATCGTTCTGCAGGACACAAATTGAGGTCATCGTCTCCTGTGCTTCTTTACTTTTTTTTTTTTTTAACATACTTTCAGTCGTTCTTACCATGCACACTCTCCCCACCCTGGCCAGAACTGTGGGGCTGGCCCCCCCAGTGGTGTCGAGACTCTTCTCACGAAAGAAGAAGTAAAGTTTGTCATCGTTCTTTTCTGCGCTGTCAGGGATTTGTTGGATCTGAATAAACACAGGCTCTGGAGGATAAAAACAGATAGGCAGAGAGGGGATTGAGACAAGTGGTTGTCAAAAGAAAAAAAAGAGAGGAACTATAACCTGTAATCATCAGCAGCTACTTCTTCACACCCACGCTTACTCACCATTCAACCACCTGGAATCATACTGCTCTGTCCTGATCGCTGCTCTGCCTCCCATGGTCCTAAACAGAGCAGCATCTGTGCTCATGAAGTCAATATGCACCCCAGCATATAGATTACTATCTGCAGTGGGAAAACGGAGCAGAAAGCTATTGTTACTCAGAGAAATATGAGAGGAATCTGTCTTTTCCTGTCTTCTAATGGAGCATCTTACTGATCAGGACTGCAACGCTCTCCTGTTTGGGATCGTACGAGCATTTTCCTTTCCCTGAATCCACATACCCAGGCACCAGCCTAAACAGGTAGTCCTGCGGGGGCAGATTTGCAGAGGTTACAAAAGTACACACAGGCGTTCTTCCAAAAAAAAAAAAAGGACTGGAAAAGTTCATGACTATTTTACGGAGTAGAATGAAAGCTGCAAAGAACAGCTTCACTATAGTTTTAGTTCAAACTCTCAAATCAGCTAAACTGCACCTAATAATATACAATATGAACTATAATGAAACAATAAAAATGTATCATATTATACATGAAAGATGGCGTTAAAATGAAAATGATTAACACAAACACCTCCAGGAAAATCTGTCAACAAGTATGAAAACAGAGGTGGTTTTTACGAGCAGGTAAAGGTATGCAGCTGCCTGAGGCCCACAGCTATGTAGGGCACCCATGAGCAACACACTCAACCAGCCCATGACTGCAAAAAGGGCTGAGCATGACTCTGACTGCAATAAAAAGAAATGATCCATGATTCTAGGTTAAAAAATGCAAAAGGTCTTGTGAAGGTTTCTGTTATGTTTTTGGTTTTTCAAATGAAAAATGTTATACTGACATTGGAGAAGAGTGTCAAAGTGCTACACAAATCAAATTTGATCACATTTGGTTTGATTATTTTGATTGATTTGGTTTGATTATTTGATTGATTTGGTTTGATGATTCAATTTGATTTGATTCAGTTTGGTTTGATTGTTTGATTGATTTGACTTGATTATTTGATTGATTTGATTATTTGACTCAATTGATATGATTTGATTTTGTTTTATTCAACTTTGTTTTATGATTTGATTTGATTTCTTAATCCTATATCAAGATTTTTTTATTTTTCTCACAATGAGGCTAATGTATTTCAAATCAAATCAACTTTATTTGTATAGCACTTTTCAAAAAATATAATTTTCAATCAAAGTGCTTTACATAAAACATAATAAAATATTAAAAACAAAGGACAATGCCCTCAAACCCCACCCCCACCTCTCCACTCACGCGCACAAACACACATCGACATATTGCCACGCCATGATGTTGAAAATAACTAATTACTAAAAAGCTGGAAAATAGAAATCTAGAAATCTGGCTTTGTACTGCAGTGAGGAAACAATATTTTAGGGACCTGTCCACACCCCCCCAATCAAGTTTACAGAGTACGCCACTACAGGACCCCCCAGATCCTACCAAAGAGCCAGAACCCGGGAGATCCCACTGTGGCGACCCTGTTTAGTGAGAAAGGACAATCATTGATGTGGAGGATCCCTCTAAGGAAATTAAGTTAAGTTTAGTCAGTTAAAAATGCAAAAGGAGTAAAATAGATAAAAAAACAAATGATTATTTGCACTATGTGTTCTGCTATTTTTTATATATCATTTAAGTGCACAAAAAATTATATGAAATTCAATAGAATTAATTTGCGGTAATTTAAAAGAAAAGAAAAGTAGTTTTGTTTATATCTCACATCTATCTGAAATTTATGGCCATTTATAATTTACAGAACGAGCTTTGGACAAAACTGAAAATAACTAAAATGCCTGCAATGCCAAAAAAATGTAACTGATTTGCAGTGATCACAGTGAAAGCATGGATACTTTTAATTTTGATCACATTTAGGCCCAAAAATAACATTTCTGAAGAAGTTTCACTCCCAACATAGGGAACAGTTCATCATCAGTTTGTGTCAGCAGGAAAACTAACACCACAGATGATGAGAAAGAGCTCACTCGCTAATATTTACACAATAACTCCAGTAAATTACAGGGAACGAGGGCAAACCCTTCATGTACTTCATGCACTTTTGGTGCCAAAATCTTCTCTTTTAAGTTTAATCAAGTGTGCCAAAAAAAAGTTGCAACCTCACACAAAAAAAAAAGGGATTCACATAAATCGTGTGACTTTTTACAAAGTCTTTTCGTTTCTGACATCCCACTTGACTGTTTAGTTGTGCTGTTAACATGGCGTTACATCTGTCTGCTGCTACTGACACAGCTCCAGGTCCTTATTTGTTTTTGCATTCCTGCCTGTGCAGGTTTAAATCATGAAGGCTGATGCAAAATCAAAGCCATTAAATTTGCATTTTGACACAACTTAAAGGCTGATTCTAAAACCGAGATAGAAATTATGGAAAACTTTGCCAAAAAAAAAAAAAAAAAAAAAAAGGGTGCAGTGCGGGTGTTTAAAGTTTGTGCTTAAATACAACCAGACAGTGTTTTTACTTTGTTCCTCTTCATTTCCTCTGACTGAACAGAGAGCATGCATAAAAATAGCCTGCGTTTAGACGGAGCAAAGGGAGCGAGGCGAAATCATAAACAAATCAGTGTCCCAGTTTGTAATCCTGAAATATTTAGCAGGGAACAGCTTTCCAGGTCTATACTGCTGGGGGGGATTTGTTTTTTTTTTTTTTTTTTGCTGTAAATCCCACTCAGGGAGAGCTGTAAAATGCCTGTTTCACCTCTGCCCTCCAACCCCTGCTGATGAAGGTGCAGATGGGTTGGTACGCCCCCGTTCCACAGGTGTAGAGGTGGGTGCGGTTCCACGGCTCGATCAGACGCACAAAGTTGGCGCATTCACCCTGGACAAAGGAGAGAAGCGGTATTCAAACATCGCAGTCCTGAAAGAGGGCGGATGTGCGCAGACAATCCCACCTGTCTACCCTTTCCTGTCATCTGACATTCTCCCTTTCTTTTAGCAGATGCTGGCCAGTGGATCTGCAGTGCAGGAAAAACAACATAAACAGTTAAAGATTTAAAAGCACATGCCAAATAGCAGAGTGGATTTAGAAAAGCAAGCTTTTGGAATTAGTACGCACTATGAGTGGCTCCTTGTTGACGTTGTGCATGTCCAGAGCGACAAGGTACTCCCGGCTGCCCAGGTACAGACGGCCCTGATCCTGATCCATATGGAGGATGCGGTAGTCGCTGGTGTTGAAGGTGAAACTGAAGGGTCGAGCCGCCCTTGTGTCCATAAGTTCTGTGTGGAAAAGTTGGTTCAAAAAGAAGTGAAAATCAGCAGTGCACATTAATATGGAAGACTGACTCAATACACTTCAAACTCCTATTTTTGGGGGGTGAAAATGTGTGTCACTGATTAAATATAACCCAATGTGGAGCATTCAGAGAAACATATTTGCTTTTAAGATCTCAATATTTTATGTGTCCTGCTTGTCTGATTGAGTTTAAGGCACTGCTTGCCCCGTAGACCGGGTCCCTGAGGAAACACGGTCAGTGGAACTCACGACTAATTGTTAAGTTCAGCTTTGTGCTCAGCAGAGCGTGACCTGTTAAAACATGTGCAGTGGAAAATGTTTTCAAGCATTTTTTTTTTTTTGTTCTCCTGAAAGCTTTGATTGAACCATTTTCATCTAAGGCACGAAAAAATAAGGAAAACGACAAAACTCCAGTAAATTACTAATTCAGTTTTGAGGCATAAAAATGCTGCCAAGTCCTTTTCTTTTTTTGGCACATAACATCACGGAACAAAAGTAAACATAGAAAACAGAGAATAAAATTAAAGTATTCACATTATATACAATACAGAAGGGTAAAAAGAAAGGCTTTTGTTTAGATCAACTAAAGACAGCAAATTAAAAGAAATGAAGAAAAAAGTAACTTAACATAACCTTAGAATGGAGACGTTTCTTTCAAAGACAGTTTTTAAAGAAAAATGTTGCTGTAACCAAGTTTTATTATTCCAATGATTTTAATAATTGTATTATTTTAATTATTTTAATGATTGTCAGTGTTACTGTTGTTTTATCCTGGTTCTTGTTCTACGTTTCTCCTGCAACTCCATTTTTTTTTTATTTGCCGAAAAGCCTTGCCCCCTGTGTTTTGCCTTTTGTCAGGTCACATAAAGGTTAAATAAAAATTAATAAATAACAAAAGAACAATTTTTTAATGATTAACATAGTCTGTATATCTGCAGTAGTTTGTTTTACAATTCCCAACAAATATTTGGTTAATAGTCTATTTTTAAATTTAGTTCTGTAGAAAGTCAAAGAGTTTGTGTTGTATAGACGATCAGTCTGAGTATTGCATGATTTGGGTCCATTTGGTCTGTTCTACGTTCTTTTGTATTAAAGGTAAGAGTAGTATGGTAGCTCGTCTTATTGAGTGGTAAGTGAGTAATGCTTTTTTATACAGCAGTCACAAAGTGATTTACAGGAAAAGAATAAAACAACACATAAAAATGAGAAAAAATATATATACATTTTAAAAGTACATAAAATTATAAAATAAAGTCAAACAGACAGAAGCCCATTCAGTGGGGCTGGACAGCTTGATTATAAAAATGGGTTATGACTTGAGTTGGCTTTTATAGAGTAAGGGGAACGTAAATAAGGTGGTAGTTCGTTCCACAACCTGGTTGCCACAGCTTTAAAAGAACGGTGTCCTCGGTGCAGAGCCCCATCAGTAGGTTCTGCCTTTGGGAGGGGTTATAGGGCTGGATGAGGTCTGAGATATATAAAGGGGCTTGTCCATGGAGGGCTCTAAAGGTCAGGACTAAGATTTTAGGTAACACTTTATAATACGTTTCCATCACAAGCTTTATTAACACATTAAAAAACCTCATTAATGTGCCTATAGGATGTTTATAAGAATTAGGTTAAGCATAAGTAAGTTCCAAATACAGTTTATTAAATACTTAGTAAGAATGTTTATCATCTAAAATGAGACCATTGTTTATGAAGGCTATGATTTGAAGTTATACTATTAACAAGCTTAACAAATGTGTTAACAATCTTTGTCAACGTTACATTTAGTGATTTGCAGCACCTCATCTAAAGTGTTACCAGATTTTAAAGCAAATTCTAAAGGTGAATGAAAGCCAGTTAAACATTTGTGATTACCAGTGAAATATTTTCTTTTAATGTGGAGGCCAAATAGGATTATAATAGCATACTGAATAAGAATGATTATTGATACCCTGAGTGTTAGATAACTTAATTTTATTGGATAATGGTCAACTATGTGTATTCCATTTGGAGAAGGTTGCTGTCCTCATAATTTTTTTGTAATAGAAAGAATTTATGAAAATGTAAAGGTGCATTTCCAAGTCATATTGCCGTATTTTAAAGACCCACTCCAGTTATCATTTGATTAGTTTTTAAAGTGTTCCCAGTGCTCTTTTTAATTGTGATTTTGACATTTTTAGCCAAAATCAAACAATCTGTGTTTTTTTTCTAGGACATAGTTTCTGCAGAGCAGCTGAAATTTGCCTCTCAGGTATAGGCGTGACCATTGTCGTGGATTAAGCCCGCCCCCAACCCCCGTCATCCATCTATTTGCACTCTCTATCTATCTTGCAGACTCTGTCAACCCCAACTTAACATTAGCGGTGCAACAGAAATGGCAAGCAATGTTGGAGATACCCCAGATATACAGTTTTTAACCAGATTCCAGCTCAGACAAGGAAAACAAAGACGTACATGGATTTATTTGTCTACAAGTGGATGTATCAGAGTGGAGTAGAGACGGCTTAAAATATGCCTCCACCAAATAACATAAAATTTGATTTACTTATATCAAGGGACAATTTGTTTATTTGTAACCATCTAGATCAGAACTGCAGGTTGTAATTAAATTTGTGATTTAGAACATGTATACTTTTTTCAAAAATAAAAAGTTGTGTATCATCAGCAAAGAGAAAACAAGTTGTGGCAGCAAAAATATGAGCAAAAGCTTTTATGTAGAAAAGTAACCATCCCAGAATCAACTGGACTTAATAAAGTTGATTCACTTAAATGAACATTATTCAAGTTCATGTTGATCTGAGCAATTACACTGACCGCCATATGTGCATACAGGGACAGAGGGGCGACGCTTTAAAGGAGCCAGGCTTAAAAAATGACAAATGTTATCAGAGACCCTCAGAAGCGAGCTTACAGGGTATCAAGAGGAAGCGCAATCTCGATTTACATCAAAGCCCCCGCTCTGTGCCTCTTCAGGCCAGAGTTAACAGGATGTAGTCAAGGTGCCACTAAAATAAGCAACGCAACCAGATCTCCGGACAACACGGGGATGGAGTCGCGGAGGTGGGATGAGGTCCGGTCCTGTGTCCCAGGAGGTAAACACAGGATAACAAATCTGCTGGCCAAGGCTCCACCGGGCCATAGTGGACTCACTGTACAGGCTAAATGTGGAAACGCCACACCCCTACTCATGTCTGCATTCTCCCAAAATAGCAAACAATGTTCAGGCATCATCTGGTAAACATTCAACAAACACTTATCCTCGGACGGCATTCTGACACCGAGAAGAAAACAGGGGGAAGGATGTCCAGCACGAAGCCAACTCTCATGTTAACACTTGACAACATAATGTCACCCAGGCACTAATGAGCGCTCCCAGACTCACCTCCAGTCCCACAAACTGGTGACAGTCCCGGGAAGGCATGACATTCTGAAACGGGGTTACAGTAACGCTGCACCTTCTGCTTTCTAGCAACGCTGACTAATTCTGAGGCAAGGTGCAGCCTCCATGAAGGGACGGGGAAAGGCATAGGTGTCCTCAGGAGGTCTCACCAGTGTCCCTTACCCCCAAATCTCATGTCCTGTAGCTCCAAACTCCTTCACAGGCGCCTCAGGGAACAAAGAGGCCCGCTGTCACAAACAATGAACAATAAATCCTCGCAGAAAACACTTGGAGACCTTTTTTTGTTTGGTTTTGAGGGGGAAGGGTGACTGAGTTCTGTGTCAGAGTTGACGGACCACCACCACACCCCCCTTCTAAATCCCCTCATATGCTTCAAACAATGTCAGTTAATCTGACAGCTCGCTCTGTGAGTGTCCAAAAAGTTCCAAACTCACAAGTTATTTCAGGAATCGACTTTACAGCTAAAAACCAGCACTTTGTAAGCTGTTTACTCTGTGGGGATTAGTGTGAAAGGTCGAACCAAAAAAATATAAATATATAACGGAGGGCTCGCTCTTGTGTGTAGCCGCCACCGACAGCTGTTTTGAAAATCAGATGAATCCAAAACAGCACAGCACGTATCCTGCCAGCTGTTATCAACCGCAGATCTCATGACGTGGTCTAATCTGCTTCAGATGGCAAGATCGTAAAATGTTTATCAGTCAATCACCGCACTTTGACAAGATAAGACACCTAGCGCTGCCCAGACTCGACCTGCGACCAAAGCATTTGGCTGCACATAAAAGAGCTCCAGAATGCTATAAAGGCCGACCCACACCTCTAATTTCACCTCCTGCTCGTTCTTTAGAAGTGACATTCCTCTCTACCTGTCCACAGGTTGAAGTGACAGGGATGACTGTAATCATTGTGTGCTCTGGATTCTGATATTTCAAAGGCTACTATCTGGCAAAACAAGTCAAAGCTGACAGCACAGGAAAACCCCAAATACCAACGACAGAAAAATCATTCATGACCTTTCGATTGGGGTCAAGAAGCTTCCATCTTGCTGACAGGTCGGGCTTTGGTGCGTGCAGGTTTTTGGGCGTGGGGTTAAACTTTGCCCAAGTGGATGAGCGACTATACGTAACATCCCCCTTTTGTTTCCAGTGTTTTACTGTTTGACGAGCAGCAGGAAATACGCTCCTTACGTACGTAAGGAAAGTGAGGGAAAAGAAAGGAAAGAAAGCCGTCGCCGTGTGGAAATGACTTAGCCGGACAAAAGTCCACCCACTTCCAGAGGACTTTTATTCCCCTTTGGAGAACTCACCTTTGAAGGAGAGACGGACCCGCGGAGGAGACTGCAGGCCCCAGCCTCTGTAAACACACAGGGCCAACAGGAGGAGCTGGGCTCCAGATGCTGTCATGGTAACAGTCATGCAGGTAGCCCACAAAATCTGGACAAAAGAAGAAAGAGGAGTGGAAATTATTATAGCACGTCTCACAAGAAAAAAAAAAAAGGCTAAAACGGACAGGTTTCTCTGATCTCCCTGATCAGACGCTTGGCCTGCAGCTTTCCAAGAAGAGACAATTTGGCAGCAGAAAACAATGTCCAAACCTTTGCACCTGCTTTTGGAAAATATGACAGCCTCATTATTTATTTAGAGTGTAAATGCAGAGAGGTGTGTGTTAGGACTGCAAAATGCTACTCCGGAAAAAAAAAAAAAGATGGAGATCAATATTTTCTGGCCTTGGTGGACATGTTACACTCATTTATGCATACATGTTTTTCACAGAAAACCTTGATGGAAAGAAGAAGCAGATGCCAATCAATGATTCCCCCCTGGCTCTACCTTCACTCTTTCAGCACAGCACGTCTGTAGACTCTGAGGAGCTGATGAGTGAAAAACATGACAGTTCAAAGGAGCGGGTAGCACGCGCTCAAACAATCCCTGACAGTTTAGGGGTGTTGAAATGTAGCCGAACTGTTAGACCTTAACTCAAGCATTCATTATGCATTTGCACTTTGCTGGAGAGGATCCTATATAAATTATGAATACTAAAAGCTGAGTCCATAACATCCATTAAATTGTCTTTCTGAAGGTGTGCTTTGGTTGAGCAATAACTTATCCCTCAGGTTTTTTCTTTTCCTTTCTTTCCTCGTGGCATCTTTGCAGCTGTGGCCTTCAGCCCACATGTGAGAGCTTTTAGGGACTTTATAAAATAAAAAAAAAAGTGTGATTTCATAAAATTTCTGGGCGTGACATGCGTGTGCTCCCTGGACAGATCTGAACATTACTATGAAACTGGCACGGTGAGACTTAGAAAATCTGAATCAGAGGAAATCCTGGCAACACCTTAAAAAGACTTTCCTCTCAGATGCCAGATCCACTCACAAAGGGATCCTTTTTTTCTGAATCCAACACATATTTTTTTGTAGAAAGTCTTCAAACATTCCCATGAAGGAATTTAAAAATAAATAGTTTGGTTATCATTTTAAAAAGTATGAGCTTTTTCAACATAAAAAATGTCCAGATCACTCTTTTTAGTGAGCCACATCTCTACTCTCATATTCAAATAATTACTGGGTTTATTTTTATTCTTTCTTTTGAAGTTTTGGAGCGTGCACTTACCTGTGAACTCAACATCCAGAAATAGGAACCGAACAAATGTGCACTCTTAAAGTCCTCCACCGTTCAGACTAAAGCTACATAGTAACTAAAGGTGAGTTAAAAGTTAAACCATAATGCCGTACCTTTGAATTTTTCTTTCTGCTCCAAAAAAAACTTGAGGGATGTTACCGTCGCATTACGCGCGTTTTACGCGTTGAAGCTGGACTGGAAAGATCTCCTTCAGCGGATCTCCGCGGGCTCCAAACAATCCGATAGGTTTGAAAATTCCTCTTGAGAGAGAAAGAAAGAAAGGGGAGGAAAACAGCGACCCTTGATCAGCCGCTTTTAGCCGAAGGCATTCCTTTGCGCAGCGCAACAAAAGAATGGAGCAAAAAAAAAAAAAAAATGACACCAGACTCCTTTTTTTTCCACACTCTTTCCAAAAGTTTAAGCCTGGATTTGCGTCATCTGTGTCGGTGATGGGATCGGGATGTGGATCCGGTGATCTGGTACAGAGACTTCGCTGCGTCGCTGCGTGGCTGAATGAGAACCAAGTGACCAGGTGCAGGTGTTGGGAGAGAGATCTGCCCCGCTGTCCTCTCCCTTCTGTTCTGCCCCCACCCAGCCTTCCCTCTCCTGTTGGCCCACAGCAGCATTGGGCCAAACCTCTTGGTACACCATATGGGTATGATTAACCCTGTCAGTGCCGGCGATATTTAAATCTATAACTCTAAATTTGAGTTTTTTTCTCTCTCTCTTTTCTATAAGACGAATCTGAATGAGATCTCTTTTAGAAGAATGCTTTCTCCTAAATCACCCAGAGTGTCACACACTATTCTTATACATGAGCAGGGCTGCCATTCACTGTTATAAGAGAGGCAGGGGATCTGCTTCTGGGTATCACCATGCCTCTCCAAGCTCCACATGAGAGCCAAGTCACCCGAAAAAGATTCCAGGGATTCCTCCCTGGGTGGCTGCTGCGCTCATGACAACAGTGACAAAGCAAGCCAGGTGGGCGGTGGGGTTGGGGGTGCGGGTGCCTCAATGTAAAGGGGTGGAGGGGGGGGGGGGGGGTGAGAGGGGATCATCATGTGAACTGAGCCTTGAGCTTGAAATTCAAACAGCTTTTTGAGCGCTTTTCATCATACTGGGGGCTTCAGGGACAGCTGTGACGCATGGGGGGGGGGGGTGCACACAAAAAGAAGAAGGGAAGTGCATTCAGAGCGACGGGACAGTAAATAAACGCAGCGGGGGAAGTGAGGATGCGTGAAGGTTAATGAATCCGTAAAAGCGCACGCTTTTGCGCGTGACGCGCAACAAAAGCCTTTTGGGTGCCGTCCACATGTGATGAAGAGACAGCCGTGTCAAAGTGTAACAAGGAGGGACTCTTTTTTTGTTGTTTCCCGCCCCGCAGGAGGCATCCCCCCTCTGTTTCCAGCAGAGGAAGTGAGTCACGGGAGTGTGCCGAGTTCAGGTTTCCGTGCGCGCTAAACTTTGGACACCAGAACCCTGGCCGGTTCCCCCTCAAACGTCATCTGTTTCTTTCAGCGTCTATCTTTATCCCAGCCTTCCTTCACACATCACTGCCTCGACTTGCAGACCTCATTCACAGGAGCAGGTATAGATTTGCTGCGAGGAGATGGAAAAGTGTGTCTTTTTTCATGCGTGATGGATGGATTTTGCTTCATGGAGATTAGAAAACAAAAAAAGTCCTGCCTTTTTTTTTCTTTCTTGGCCCACAAAGAGCTTAGTCTAGAGATGGATTGGTGATGTGAAACATTAGGTGGACGCTTATCCCTGTAGGTCACAGGCACTGGATGAATCGTGTTTCTATAGACACATTCATCATGACAATTCTACCCCTTTGAAGAAAAACAACCTCGGGTTTTCTTTTCCTGGAGAAGTGAAAAGTGTCTGAACACGTCTGCATCTCAAAGACCCATCTGGATTACAAATGGACTGACTGGAGTGACCCCGGAAGAAATTACTTTATCATTTATAGTCAGAAACTACCAGTTTATAAGCTCGTGTATTCCCCCCACAGGCAAGAAAAATGTAAACATCCAAATGTGAGAAAGAGAACAGGTGTCTGCTGTCATCCTGCAGCCTCACACGCCGCTGATTATCAAAGGAGAGCAGCTATGCAGAGCACTTTTGACATGAAGGGCGCATACGTGGCACTCATTCCAGTCACAGCCTGCTCACCTCGCACTGAATCGCAAGTGAGGTGACTGCTCTCGCGCACAGAGAAGTGTGCAGGCGCGCGGAGCTTGTGCGTGCAGCCCTCCGGTCTGCGCTCATCCAACGCGCCACGTGTCCATGAGGCCAGCCAGCCAGCCGCCCATCTGCCGGGAAGACAAGACTGGCACCCTCCTCTGCTATAAAATACAATACAGCTGTCGAAAAAGTGTCCCTGCTTCATAACAAGGGATGGAATGAGAGGAGAGCGCAGTTCACGCGCGTTAACAAATCTGTCAGCACTCTTTTTTTAGGGAATAAGTGGCGCAGTGCAAAAACGCTCCAAAGTGGTGTTTATTTTTCAGAATATATAGACAGCTCCGTCTTGGCCCCACCCGCGTGTGCGTGCGCGCGCGCGACACCGGCAGTGGGGCCCTATCATTCCGGGGCCCAGAGAGAATCTGCACAACTCAAAAGGGGGTGAGAATGCATCGCAGCGAACGTGTGCATGCGGGCGTTGAAGCGCAAACAGCACATGCGCTTCTTCATGCGCCGCATCTTGAATACAAATTGAATTCTCTTATCTCTGCTCGCACCCTTTCAGCCCCCCCCAAATCACCACACATCCGCGAGACACCAGACTCCAGGTGAATTTCAATGTCAGGCGATGAAGGCGCTGCAATCTGTTCTCTCCGTCAAGCGCGTTTGTGCGTAAAGATGTGGCGCGCGAGCGCTCGTGTGAATGGCTCTACAGTATACGCTGAGTGTGATTGCTTGGGGTTAGGCGCATTCATCTGTCTGGTGTGATCATGGTTCCCTCTAACAGGGGGCCAGGCGTGAGCGTGCACTCTGTGATCTCCCAGATAAGAGTCATCCATCTGCTGCGTCTATCTGTCAGGGTCCGGGCTGCTCCTCTTATCACCCCCCACCCCTTCAGTCCTTCTCACTCTCTTCTATTTTGTCTTTCTTTGCTGTGTCTTTTCTTCCACCCAGGGCACTTCAGACGCGGCGCTTCATCTTGATTTTGCCGACTGCAGACAATAACGCATGCGTGCGTCGCGGTGTTAAAACTATGCTATTTTGTCTGCGGCGCGCTGAGTGTGCGCAAACATGCACCAAAGAATGCAAAGCCTTTGCAAACAAGACTGAAACAGGTAGGTAACTGTGGGGGCCACACCTTCAGCTCCTCAGATTATTGATGGTGCTGCAGACAGCAGTTCCAGCTCTCTTATTTTACTTCCCTCCAAAGTATTTGCGCCTTTTTGCGCACATTTTACGCATCGCTTTTACATCCAAGTTTTGGAAATGGTACAAGATTCAAGGAACATGAAAATGCGTGGGGAGATGATCAACAAGAGGAGCGAATGCGGAGCCTGCACCCCCACCCCACCCCACACACATAACAAAGGGGTTGGAACCCTCAGACCACAAATCAGCCTCTGCTGGTTCTGCTGTCCCAACAATCTGTACTTAGTCTGTCCCAAATCAGATCTGTTATTAATCCAGGAACACATGCGCACTAAGGTGCCAGAATGACTTCCAAAACAACAGAGTTTAACGTGAGCTCAGTCCAGGCGGCACAGCGCGCTTCATCATTGGTATTAATAGTATATGCCCATGCTTCGGGCTGCATACTCCGGGTGCTGCTGCGGGACAGGTTTTTGCTGGCGGAATATTTATAGCTGTGCATTAAAAGAGGAATCAAGGGTTTAGGCGTACCGTTGCAGCAGAGCAGCCGCTCCTTTGTCTGGGCTTGTTCAAAAATGTCTCTCCTGAGGTTATTTGCATTGCTGCATTCAAATTGTCAATATCACACCGCGCACATCAAACAGAACACATGAAAAGCAGCAGCTTTATCTGATGTTTTCTTCTCCCTCCTTTCAGGGTGTTATGCATCCAGTCATAGCAAACACAAGTTTGCGCTGCACACTTTGTTTTTGCTGCAATAAAACTTTTTTTTGTGTTTGTTTCGTTTTGTTTTTTTTTTTTTTTTTTTGTTTTAAACATGTGATGCAGAGCTGGAACATTTCATTTATGCACACTTTTAACTTTTGATGTGCAATCTAATGAGTAAAACACATCAACGTTTATCAACACTGCCATCTTGTGGGGGTTTTGTGTAACGCATTATAAAATAAAATAAAATAAAATAAAATAAAATAAAATAAAATAAATAATAAATAAAATAAAATAAAATAAAATAAAATAAAATAAAATGATCCAACCACATTATGTTAAGAAGTCCACCATAAAAGAAGAAAATTGAACAAGTACATATAGGAAAAAAGTCTAAAATTATGAGAAAAATTAGTCAAAATTTCTCAGTTTTGGACTACTAATAAAATAAACTTAACATTTTAATATAATGAAATCATAAAGATATTTTTTAAGCTGTAACTTTACACGGAAAAGTAATGTTTTTTCAAAAATTTCGAAGTAGTTCCTTAAAAATGTAGTTAAAGATTGACAAAAATGTAAACTCTCTGAATTTTTTGTCATACAAATTAAACAGGTAAATTTACTGTCTTTGTTTAAACATTTTAAAGTCAGATGTAACACTTAGTTCTTTTTAAAAGCTTGATTCTTTCCATGTAAAATTGTAAGTTCTTAAAGCATGAAATGATTACGTTGTTTTTTTTTATGTCCATTGGCTATTTTTCTTTTAATTTTATGACTTTTTTTTCTCAATCTTAACTTTTTTTCAGATAAATTTACAGTTTTATTCCCAATGAAAGCTGACTTTTTCCTCATTATTTTATGATTGTGTTGTAAATTTTTAACTTTTTCACATAATTTTAAGATTTTTGCAAACTTTTGACTTTTTTCATACTTTTATAGATATATTATAAAATGTTGACATTGCTCACTGTTTTTGAAATTTCTTCTTACAAGCTTCACTTTTTTCTCATATTTTTATTAATTTATTCTTGTAAATTCCATTACTTTTCTAATATTGTTAATAATCTTTATGAAAGTTTAAGTTTTTTCTCATATTTTATAATTTTTGGAAAAAATGTGAAATTTCTCATTGTCTTACAAATGTATTCTTTCAAAAGTTTGACTTTTTTCCATCCATCCATCTTCTTCCGCTCATCCTGGACCGGGTTGCAGGGGCAGCAGTCTAAGCAATAAGTTTTTTTCCTCATCTTTTTATATTTTCACTGTCAAATTTTAACTTTGCATATATTTTAAAATTTTGGGGGTAAAATTATGAGGTTTTTTAATTCATTTTACCAATTTGGTCTCATAAAAGACTTTTCTCTCATGACTACAATTTTATTCTGGTAAAATGTAGTTTTTCTTTTAACTTTCCAAATTAACTATCAAGAAATTGTTACTTTTTTCATATTTTTACATTTTTATTGCCATAAAATGTTGACTTTACTCATAATTTTGTTCTCGCAAAATTTTGATTTTTTTCCCCCATTTTTTTTTTAGTTTTATACTTTCCGAATATTTTAATCTTATAATTTTATGACTTTTCTCTTATGTCTTTGTTTTTTGTGGCCGTAATACTTTGTCATATTATGTATAACCCACATACAAAAAAAATCATGGTCAAACAACCATTTTTTTTTTATTAGATAGGAGTCAATTTCCAACAAACAAAAATAAATGGAAATAATAAACATGTAGAGATCAGTTAACTACGGCATTCTAGAAAACACATCACACAAAAAATAATTTTTCTGATCAAGTCAGTGAAAAAAATCCAGATCGTTTTTGCAAACATCAATTCATAATTATTTTACAGCTCCATAGGAAAAGTACGCAAATCCAAACGCTAAGCTTACAGGGTCTTCTGTGATGTCGCTGTGACTGACTGTGAACAGCACACTCCCTCTACACAACTCTATCTGTTCTTACGCTGCTCTCATTTGGTGCTAACAGGCATGCCGTAATGTGTAGAAAAACCTAATAAATACCAGTTTTTAGAAAGAAAAAAAAAAAGCCCAAAACATGTAGCAATGGGTTCAAATATACAAATAAAGTTAAAAATCCAAAGATGATACATTTTAGAAACTGCTGTAAGAGCAGGATCCATCAATGTAGGAATCTCTGGTAGTGATATTAAACTACATGTTAATGGTTTACAGAGTGAAGGAATGGAAATCTGATGAACAGGAAGAAAAACAGGGTGTTCCATTGAAATAAACATCATAGTTATTTACTACAGTAGATTACACACTTATTGACACAACCGACTACAAGGAGGGCGTAAGTGTGTGAAGATAAGTAACACAACTACCACCATGATCATCCCTGAGAACACGATTTGGCTCAGAAGTCTGTTTTCTGAAATGTACTGAAAGAAATTCAACTGCCGACAAAGCATCTAACACGGTACAAAAGTCTCACTTTTGACTGTTGATTTAGTTGGATTCGAAATATGAAGTCCTGCAGCGTGTGAACGAGGGTGCAGCAGAATAGAGAGTACTGACAGTCCGGATTACACTAGCTTGGCTTCATCGTTACAGTTGACCCTGATTTGAAAAAGCGTCTTCGGTAAGAAAAAAAAAAATGTTTTGTGCATAAGAATTACAAACATCAGGAAGTCTCTGGTCCCTATGGTGGCCCCCCATAATGCTAAAACCACTGAAGACTGAAGGGGGAGGGGGCGTTTCAGAACAAAGTTGTGGTGGAATAAAGGGGCGTTTAAATACATGTTTTTACAAGCAGCCTCCAACGTCCCAAGATTTGAATTTAAATTCGATGAGCTGAATCCACTGAGCCTCATGCCCTGGTGCGAGGGGGGAGAGCTGTTTTGGATGTGTGGGGGGGGCTGCGGCCGATTCCTGTGCAACTCGTCATGATTTAGTCTTTAGGCTTCTTCCTCTTCCTCCTCCTCTTCCTCTTCAGGATCACTGTCATCAGAGCCTGCGGGAGTGAAAATGATCCAACCGTAAGATGAAAGAAGGAATTTCTTAAAGACCCACTCCAATGATAATCTCGTTTTTGGTGTTTTTAATAAGTAAACTCGCAGTTATAAAAGCTGAGAACCCTGCATGATCATAATATAGCTGGAGTGTGAACTTTGAACAAATAAACAAAAACATCACTAAACCTGGTATTGTTCTGAATATAATAACAGAATATTAAGCAGATGCTTGATGTGTGGAAACAAATGTTGCAAGACTTGATTTTGTTTTGCTGATAGCAGCGTTCTTTTTTCTTTTCAGTCAACGCTTCTTCTTCTGTTTCCTCACTGACTCTTTCTTAGAAAAGACACGTTCCAAATAAATCTGTTTTTTGTGAACTTTGTTAGCTTGTGGCTTTCAATTTATCGGTCGGTGCAGCCACTTGAAGAAAGAAGCTGATGGATGTATTTTTTAGGATTGCACGATAATATCAGTTACCGATAATTATATATATTATTAAAATTTGCAGATAAAATGGACGGATAATTAAAAGTTTCCTCACTCACCATGAAGTATTTACTCGTGTCCCAACTTGTTATACAAATTTGTTAAAACACTTCAGAGCCACACGTTATTACTTTGAACTTGCAAATATTTTTTCTCTCAATTATTTAAAAAAAATATTGGTATCAGATGTAAAAAGTAATTATCATACATCACTAATATTTTTTTTACTTGTGACTGACCGATCAAGATGGATTTGGTGGGAAGAATCCAGTAGTTTCCAAAAATAAACTTCCTTCAGAATCAGGTTATAAATAGATCAAAAAAAAATGTCAGTCGTGCTTTTTTATTCTGTGGTCCGGTACTAACTGTCCCACAGACCGGTACTGGTCCACAACCCGGAGGTTAAAGTCCACTGTTGTAGACGTGTACGTCTTGGTTTTCCTCATCTGAACTAGAATTTGGCTAAAACTGATGCCTCCAATACTGCTCGCCGTTTTAGTTGCACTGGTAATGTTAGATTGGTGGCTGTAAGCTACAAGGAGAGCATAGAAACACATAGTTTGTCTGACTGCGACAGGAAGGGGGCGGGGTTGCTCCATGCCAGTGGTCTCGCCCACAACTCAGAGATGAATTTCTAATGAACTAAAGCCATTCTGCAGAAACTGTGTCCAAGAAAAACACAGTTTTTAAAATGATTTTTTTCATTTTGGCTAAAATCATTACTAAAAAAAAACAAAACACTGGGAACGTTTTTACATTAGATTAAAAGATGATTGGAGTGGGTGATCGGAACGTTTTACAAAGATGTTTTACCATCGATCACGATTTCTTCCCCACCATCCTCTTCCTCTCCCTCCTCCTCCTCTTCTGGACTTTCATCTAAAGAGACAATAGTTCCTAATTATGTAACGTTCATGTTACTTAATGATATAAAAATCTCTTTCTACGTCTGTGTTTATTGCGTTAACACTGACTTGCACTTTGTCCCCTGTCACCATCTTCCTCCTCTTCTTCTTCCTCCTCTTCACCTTCACCTTCCTCTTCCTCCTCCTCCTCTTCCTCCTCCCTGCTTTGGCGTTTGCTTCCTTCAGCCTCGTCGGCCGGCTCGTCGTCCGAGTCAGAGATCACCACACAGTCGTCTCCGTTGCCGTTGCCGGCTGCTCTGGCCTGAGCGCCGCCGCTGTGAGGAAATCCAAGAGAGTTCAGGTGAACGACAGCAAACATCACCGTGTCGGTATGCACCCCACCTGGTCCTCCCAGCAGGAAATAACACATCAGGAAACTGTGAAAAATGTGGCGCATAATTAAAGGGACAACAGCTGAGCGGATTTGGAGAATTTACAGCTTAATAAGTAGTTTGCCCTCCATCCTTTTTTTTTTTTTTCTTTACCTGCCGTTTTCTCTGGGCTCCCAGAGAGGAGTGAGGTAGTATCTCAGCGGGTCTCTGTAGAGGTCGTCCTTGAGGATCTAAACACAACAACATGACACTTTAATAGAGCTACAGCTACTACTGTCATGCTTTACTAGGTTTTACAATTCTGTAGTTTACACAATCAAACAAGACAAAATACTTTATCATAGACACATTTTTGTAAAATATGTATTGTATGGAGCATGGCAAAAGCAAAATCTAGTTTTTGTTCATACACTGAAGAAAAGAATAATCATCATCATAACAATAATATCTGCAATCATATCAATATCACTCTAAACATGTTGGTTAAAACATTTTTTTATTTATATTTTTAAGAGATACAGCAGAAAAGCATTTAGAGAGGCAGACCCTGTCCTTAATTCATGCTTTTAACATGTTCTTGTAGCATTTTTCTCATAGTGGAGGACATTTATGAGAGAGTTTAAGATTTAAAGTGTGTTTTTGAATATTTTTTATTAAAATTGTTTTGGATCAAGAGACGATAAAAGCCTCCAGTTTAAAAAGCTCAGGTTTGTGACGCAGAATTCTATTCTATTCTATTCTATTCTACTCTCCTATTCTAAGTCATTTACTTGTAGACAAATAGATCCATTAATGTCTTCATTCTCCTCGTCTGAGTTTCCATCTGGCTCAAAACTATTCAGTTAGATAGCTCCAATGTTGCACACTTTTCTTGCTACGGCAATGTTAGCTTGTGAGGGTCTATAAGCTAGATGGAGAGAGTGTAAACAAAGAAATGCTGGGATATCAATGTAGTGCTACTTTCACTCCAGCACTCCCACCCACAACTCATATGAATTTCTAATTAGCTCCTGCTACTCTGCAGAAAATATTCCTTAAAAATAAACAAAAGCGTTTTGATTTTAGCAAAAAACTTGATAAGCAAAACCTATAAGACCATTGGAAGCAATTTACAATAGAAAAATAATAGTTGGAGTTTGACTTTAATGTTAAACTTATGCTGGAAACAAATTCTCGGTTTCCTTGAAACATTCCCACACATCACGTTCTGTTAGGCCATGATAATCTATCTTGTTTACATAAACATCTTCAGACATCTCAGGGGTTTATTAATGAATGCATCCTTGCAGGTAACAAATAAATCACGGTTATAACCTAGATTTTTGAGTCATGGCTTTGTTTTGTTTTTTTGTGCGATTTCTATATTTAAATAGACAAATTATTTCTTAATTTGCCAATGAGAGAGAAAAAATGACCAAAAAAAACCCCAGCTGACTTATATTACGCTTGGTGTAAGATAATAAAACAATCAATACTAAATTCTTAAATTTAGCACAACACACGTTTGACACTTTAAAAGTAAACATAGTGTAAGGGATCAACCCTTAAATTTACCACGATTCTTTTCACATACGGATAATTGTGGCATCCTAAGTAACCACAAATGATGCATAAATAAGATTTGATCAGACGAGTCATGTTCATATGAACCTAAATGCTTATGTGGCAGTTGAACTCCATACTTTCAATTCTCTATTATAGTTTACCCTAAAGTTCATACAGCGAGACAGTGCAGCATTACTACTGAGGTATTTGGTGCATAAAAAAAGAGGTTATACAGCTAAATGACATGTATGGATGTGTTGTTTTTTTAATAAATATTGTTTAGTATACTGCGTCAAGTTAAGTTAATATGAGAGGAAGCAAAGGGCATCACCAGTGAGTGAAGAAAAGGTGAAATATCTTTGAGTGGATGGCGACTGTCAGAGGAGGAAATTAGCAGAAATGTCTGGGGAAGGCTACGTTGGGACCCCAGGAAGAAAAAAAAAAAAAATAATCAGCTCAGGAAATTAAGGGAAATAAAGATATTAAGGGTGGAAACCATCAACATTTTTGGTAAGATCATTCCATGTTTTTGTGAATTAAGTTTACTTGAGGATTTAAATTTTTTTGGATTATTTGTTTGAATGCTGGAAGAGCCTAAAGAGACTGAAAACAATAAAAGAACATTTTTTTCATTTTATTTGGATAAATTGAAAAGTATGTTGTTTGTCTTGAGTTTATATTGATTAGTGATGCCAAGTGTAATTCACATAGCTTGTTACAACATAATTTCAAACCCAACACAGCTGAGATCCTAAGACAATGTTAGAATGGAGTGCAGTCATTAGTACCTGTGCGACATCATCTACTCCCGGGTTACTGTGGTCACTGAACCAGCTGAAAAAGGTCTCGTAAACTCCTCGAGATGACTTCCTGGGATTACTGTGAGCAGTCAAGTTATGTCCACGATGCCACAGAATGGGATTGGAGAAAGACACGGGGGGTCCTAGAGGCATAAAACAAAAGGTTTCATATCTTATTAAGAGATTTTTTTTTAACATTTATTTTCATTATAACACGATAACAAATCATCTTTAGAAAATTGACATTTAAAAAGTGATGTTTCGGACTAAAAAAGTCTGAATGAGATGCTTAAGATACACTAGATTGGATGTCACAACACATGTAGAATTACATTTACTTATAAATTTCCAGATTGGTTTACCTCCCATTCCGAGGTGCAGCTCCTTCATGATTATGTTGTTCTGAAAATAAGGGTTTCGTCTGAAGTGGAATCGAATCCTGTAACCCATTTTGTTATTCTTAAATGTTTCAATCTGGAGAGAACACACAAAAAAATTATTTAATTAGTTTTTGTTTTTTACATTTGCAATACCCAGATTTTTCAATAGGGCCTACCTCAAGATCTGTCATGTAACTAAGTGCATCCTCATCAGTCTCATCGATGTGGGCTGAAAGATGTGGATGGTTCAGCAGCTGGAACACTGATGTTAAGATGTCAAACACAACATTTGTTTTAAGAAACTTTGCGTTAACTTCTGTTATAAGGATACAGCTGTCACCCAGAACCCTGGAATCGACTTGGTGATGGAGCTCCTCTGATCCAGCTGTGGGCGCCTCAGGCGGCTTATCTTCTGCTCTAGCCTCTGGTGAAGACGAGCGCTTTTCTTCTCAAGACCATCCAGCCTCATCTGTACTTGTGCGAGCAGAGCTACCGACTGTCTGATCTCGGGGGCCATTTTTACTGACACAATGGCACACTCACCGTCTTCATTGTCTTCATTCTCCGATGGGAAAGACGAGCTTGGTGTGGAAGAAGATCCAGAAACGGATTCCTCCCCTTCATCTGCCTCAGGAGCGTCAGCTGCATCTTTCTTGTCAGCGCCTCGTACAGATGTGGAGCTGTCTGCTGCAGCCGCCTGTGTCTTCAGGCCTGATTTTGACTGATGGCCTCCACCTTGTTTGTACTTGCTCCCGTGTTTTCCCTGTTTTGCCTTTTCAGATGAGCATGGAGTCTCTTGACTGTCTTCTCCATCTCTCCCTGTGAGGCTGGCAAGAGCTTCAGCAGCTGCAATGGCTGCTGAGTCAGACTGATCCACAGGGTTTGGTTTATGTTGCTCTTCCGTTTTTTCGGGTTTTTCTTTTAAATCGGCAGAAACTTCTGAAGACTGCCGTTTGTCTGCAGGGTTGGTGTCTTGGTTTTCAGCACTGGAGCTGTTGACAGGCTGCAAGCCCTCATCCCCCGTGTGCTCTGAGCCCAGATTTGTCTGCAAAGCAGCTGCTTGTTCCCCATTATCTTTTAGCTCTTCCTTAACTGCTTCTTTATTATCAGATTCGCAATTGTTGCAACTTTCTGAATCAGCTGCATTTTCGTTTGGCTGGGTCACTTTGGTAAACTTTTGGGGGACCTTTTCGCTTTCATCCTGGTCGGGTGATGAACTTCGTTTCCTCGAGCCAGACTCAGCGGACTGTTTGCAGTCCGACAATTCACTCATGCTAGCCTCAAAAGTGCTAACGGGCTAGGTAGCCCAGTAGCTCTGAACAATATAAGTACGTGCAATCGATTAACCCCCTGGCGAATTTACTATCCGTTCTGAATTGTATTATTGGGCTGCAATACAACATAGATCCGAGATAAACCTCAAACAGGAAGCAGTTCTCGTATTGTCCAAGGCCTCGCGAAATGCTAAAGGTTAGCAATCAGAGGCTAACTCCGTTAGCTTGCGTTACCGTGTTCTGGAGTCCTAGCTCTGTCGACTGCACCCCCTATTCACCAAATAAATCCGAAATATTTGTCTTCTTTCCAGGCAAGCGAAACTAGCCGTGCATTAAAGTAATTACCAACCACTTAAGCTCTTATAAATAGTTTGTGTTTGTATTATCCGCTAGCTGGCTATCTTTGCATCGACGTGATAAAAAAAAAACAATTCCCTGATTGGCCATGGCTTGCCGCGCCAAAACGCCTCCACCAATCACCGACAAGGGTGTGTTTGTGTGTTCTTCTATCAAACACCAACCGTCAACGCTCTCATTTGGTTATATATTAATAAAAATAGGACATTAAAAACCTTTCTTACACTAAAGTAAGAAAATGTAGATCAAGGGTTTAAATATTCGGGATTTATTACCAAAAAGGGATACGCCTCGAAAGCTATAGCGAATTCAAATCAAACAAAACTTTATTTATAAAGGACTAAACCATTGACATGTATTATTTCTACAGTAAATGGACTAAAAATATATAAGGCTTTACAGGAAACATCTATTGAAAGGAATGCATAAATAAAACAAACACAACCTTCGCAAAATAATAAAGCATAAAATAACAAAAAATAATAATAATAAAATAATGTTAGAAATACGTAAATTGAGCGGATAAATTATTATTATTTTAGTATACCAAAATTATGTATATTTATTAAACCATTGCCATATTCTAATCAAATATTACTGTAAATATTTATTTGAACTATGCATTTGAAAACCCTCTTAATAAATAAGATTTGTGCTAACTAAAAAGGACAATCTAGATGCGTTTCCTGTTATCGCCACTAGGGGCTGTATCGTTAAACTGGGGGCTGGATTATACCAATTTATAAACAGATTTGGGTCACGCAAACCCTGCTGCTCAGAGCTAAATTTAGAAGCTGCTGCTTTCGCGAGAAGTCATGAAAACCAGGGGGATGCAATGTTACCGGGGCTGGCAGTGGAGTCGACTTTTCCATTTGTGACACTCAACGCCGCACGTTGACTGAGACTGAGGCGCCGTGCGTTTTTACGCTGAGGAGAGGAGAGGGACGCTGGATCGACGCTGCGCGCAGAATGAGCGTCTGAAAGTGTCTGTGCTCCTCTATGTCTGCAAAACATGTCCTTTTTGAGCCTACCCAGCCAGGACGGCCTTTTCACGGCGATCAAAGCTGGCAAGTCAGCCACGGACGCAGAGGCTCGGTCACGCACGGACGCAGGCGACGACAACGAAGAAGAGGTGGACGATGATGACACGGAGGACGTGCGGCTCATCCCCAGGTGTTCCCCGGTGCCTCGCAAGAGAGGCGCATCCATCTACGAGGAGACCGCCGAGTACATGCGGATCCACTTTGCGCTGGCCGCGGGGAAGAGGGTGTCGTTTGCGGACACAACAGGTGGGGATCTGGTGGACGTGCGGGAATTCGTCGCCTTCGACTCAGACGAGGAATCGGACAGTGCTAAGTGGGAGCAAGAGCAGGCGAAGTACCGGAAGCCAGACCGGGAGCCCACCTACAGCCTGCACCTGGAGTTTCAGACCCCCCCACCGGAAACCGTGCTCCACACTGTGCGCAACAACAAAGTGGAAGTTGAGCAGATCGCCCCTGCAGAGGATGACCCCCTCGCCTTTCGTGGTGTAATACGCGTCCTTAACGTCTCCTTCCACAAAGCAGTGTACATCCGATCAACCATGGACAACTGGTCCACCTACTTCGACCACCCTGCAGAGTATGTGCAGGGATCCCACCATGAAGACACTGACCGGTTCTCCTTCAAGTTGTGCTTTGCGCCACCCTTCACCACCCACGGCTCTCGCATCGAGTTTGTCGTTCGCTACGAAACCGCAGAGGGGGATTTCTGGGCTAATAACTCTTCCCTGAATTATGGGGTCACGCTCCTCCTGTCCTATGAGGATGAACCAGCTGTGGCAATTGCAAACACTGAAGAGCAGCAGATACGAAGCATCCTGAGACCTCCCAAAGTCTACAGGTAGCAAACAAGGTTTTTGCACATATTTTATTTGGAAATCTTGCAAAATGATTATCATAAACATTGAGATGGCACAAAAAGCATCATAATCAGGTGATCCATATCCAGGGATTGCAGACAAAAAACACACATTATTTTACATACTATTTTTCTCACTCCCTAGGCCTTGTGAAAGAGTGTTTGCCCTGAGACTGGAAGGTTGTGTGTTCAAATCTTTAGCCGAGTCCCAAATAGGACCTCCCTGCTGGACACTCAGCATTAAGGGGTTGGATTGGGGGGCTAAACCACCTAATGTTTCCCAAATGCGGCTGTGTCTGCAGCTCACCACTCCCCCATTACAGTCCCTTTAAACCAATCTAAGATCAGATCAAATCTGCTGCAGACATGTCACCCGGTCAAGCTCGTAAAGCCTTTCCAAGACTGGTTTTGCTCGTCACAATCTGGTTTCTGCACAGACGGGTCTTTAGAAAGCATACACCCCTGCTCGGAACGCCAATCATCCAGTGATGCGTGAGACGATCAAAATAGGCAAAGGGCAGGTGTCGTTTTCAGCCCTGGCCTTTCCCCACTCTTAAATTTGCTTCTGACCTTTTCAATCAGAGCCATCGAGGGAGTCGAACAATTTTGGAGGAGCAGATTGGGCTTCTGTCTTGTCCTCGATTAGGAGACGGACGGACTTTTTGTCCTGTCTACCGAGGCCAAAGTACCCCCTCCTCTTTTTTTTGTCATTCAAACACAAGCATGAAAGTATGTGAATGATGTTGCAAAGCTCAGCTGCAGAGACAAAAGTGGTAACAAAGATCCCTAAGCTTAAGCAGAACCTATAAAGGGCCAACTGATGTCATTTAGGTTTGCTGTTGTTGTTTGGAGGCCAGATGATTAATTCAGCTAGAAAGAGTGAATTATTGATCATTAAAGATTTTTAATGGCACCTTTATCGCTTTATAGGTAAATATTAAAAGATAATCTGAGCAAATTTTGAAAAAAAAAAAGAGTCTTAAGTCATTCAGTTAATAGTTTTAAGTTAATTTGTTTTGTTAATCTTAAAAGATGACTTTCTTCAATAAAAAGCTTAAAATTTGAACTGGAATGCCCGACAGGCTCTCTAGATGATGATAAGGGAAAGCAAAGTCCACAGAGGTCAATGAGAAACTGCTAACGTTTAAGTATTTTTCCAAACAACTCAATTGGCTGATAGGTCACAAATTGTATCTTTGACCACATGATTGTCCCACTTCTTGACCTTTCAGTCTCTTTTTCTGGAATCCTGACTTTGCTGCATCCAACCTCGATTCAATCAACCGTCCATCTGAAAATCAGAAGCGTTTTTGTCATTTTCCAGCAGATTCTTCAGATGCTTAGACTGACGTCTAAGTAAAATACTTAGCACATTAATGTTGTCTCAAAACTTATTGTTTCTGGGGTTTTTTTTAGATGTAGGTGAAGATATAGTGATAAAAAAAACAGTGTTTCCTGTAAAAATTCACACATAAAGGCACACTTCTTCTGAAAAAAAGTCTCAATTATTTCTTTAGAAACAGGAATGCTGCAGAGATTTTAATAAGGGATCTTACGATGGAAATCAAAATAAATGTGGCTTCACAAGCTATTTCCTGCACGTCTTCACGTTTTTAGTACTTAAAGCCTCATTCTAATGAAAATTGTGTTTTTTAACATATTCTTATAGCATTTCTGATGATGGAGAACATTTAATACATACCAGTGGCTCCGTCCACAACTCAGAGGCAAATTTCCAATGCAGAAACTATGTCCTAGAAACTTGACATGTTTTTTTGATTTTGGCTAAAAACATAATCATAATTAAAAGACTGGAAACGCTTTTAAAATACATCAAAAAATGGTCATAGTGGGATTTTAAGGAAACGGCGTGCTTCCATTTGAAACTGTAAACATTCACTCTAACATACAATGATATCATTTTGTGGTCTTGTATGTGTGTATATTTATCAAACTAAATGCTTTTGTTTCAGTCTGAATGATGAACCACAGTCTGATGAAGAGCAGGAAAGAGAAGAAGGTAAACGCTTTAGCGGGGAATCATTTTCACTCTATATTATATATATTTATATCATGTAAATGTTTGGAAGATCTATAGATTTTCTGGATATACCTTTACCTTAATGTATTTAAATCCAAACTTGTCAAAGCAAATTATCAATTCAAGTTGGAATTTACCCACATTCTTAATAAAAAATTGTGTGTACTTTAAGTTTAGCTTAAATCAGTCACCTCTTTTCATCTTTTTTGTTTTTTTAAAGAGGAAGCAGGGATCTCCAAGATGGAAGTTGCCAGGCCTGTACCAGTGTGTCCGGTCATCATACAGCCAGACATTGATTTAGAGGTAAGAGTCGAATGTTGTGTTTTTTTTTTTTTTCACAGGATGACTTCTCAACCGGCCGTTCAATTATAATGTTTTCATAAGTTATGGAATAAAATCTACACTAATAGATGACTGTTGGTTTAGGTTTAAAATATCCCGCATGCTGTTATTAACGTGTCCATATTTAACAGTTGAACAGGCCTTTTCATTTATAGACATCAAATATCTAATAAAGGATAACCAACATTTGTATATTCAGCTTGGTTGTTTATATTGTTCACAGCTCATTGAAGCTTCAGCAACAACATAGGTAACGTCTCACCACTGAAGCTCGTTGAGTGCACGCTACATTCCTGTCTTCTTTGTTTAGACAGCATCCAGCATGTTGGTCAAGTTTTCACCATTTTACATTTGTCTGTGGTCATTTTGAATTCACATCAACTTGCCTGGGAACATTTTTAAGTTGCTTTGAATATTTTTTGTCTCAAAACAATCCAAAAACATTATATTGACAGTAGAATTATGTGATTATAAAATTGATCAGCATTCAGAATTTGTATATTCTGCATTATTAGGAGAATGCAGCCAAAGGGAAAAAATAGCAGAAACTTCTGAATATTGAAAAATTACCTTTTATTAAATTATGTTTTCACTGTTTTACGTCTTGTTTATGTTTGATTTCAATATTTGTCGCCACCTGATACTTGGAAGAACCTGTACTTGATTGCAGTTTTATGTATTATGTTGAGAGTAAGAGTTTTATAGACTAAATCCTTTTCCTGAAAGCATGGTTGTATTTTATGCATGTAGCTAATACAATGGTCTTCATCTGCATGCTTTTTCCTTTTCCTAGTAAACTTTGAGGCAGCTAAAGGAAAAGTTAATGAGTGAAGTTAACAAATATCCTAAATGAGATCATGTCTTTTCAATGCATTTAATCCTTAAGTATTCCCTCAAGATTCTTAAACAAGGGATAAAATGTAATGTCTTAGTAAAATGGAGTGAGTTTTATTATTAAACTTGATGTCTAAAGCCCAACTCCTCAAATGTTTGTGGATTGCGGTCTTTCCTGGCTACCATGGGTCAAGAAGTGGCCAGGTTGCTTACAGCTACTAAACATTCAGGATTTAAAGTATCTAAGTGTTTTTGATAGAGATGCCAGTTATATGTCATAAATCTCTTGTTGTTTTTTTTTCTGCTGAAATGCAAGCATGAAGTCATTTCATTTGAAAAGCATTCGTATGTGCAAAAAAATGCTTTTCTTCACTAAATGCTTGATATGATTTTGTATCATAAATATTGTTTGTCACAGTTCCCTCACTCTTTTACAGACTGCATCATGTGGTTCCCTCATTTCTTCCAACCTCAAGCCTTCATCTGTTGGTGACCACACATCCACTCCTATTGTGTCGTCAGCGAAACAGTTTCCTTGCATGTCTTCTGATACCACTCTTCAGTCTAATTCTACACGCTGCGCCAGCGAACCCATCCAGCCAAAAGAGCCACAGCCTTTACCCAGAATCCACTTTGATTTGGTGGAGCAAAATCAGAGCAGTCCACACCCAGTCGTCCCCCAGCACCGGTGGCCACCTCATCTTCCTCACCTCAAGAGTCCAGGCAAATATCAGAACACTTCCAGGCTGAGAATGAGGGGGTCACACATCTTCTCGCCACAGAAAGGAATTTGTTGTCATCAATAGAAGAGGAGGAAACTGAACCGCCTGCTGAGTGTGCCTCGACTCACAGTGTGACTCGGGTCTCCGAGCAAGAGGTCACGTTGAGTTTCAGTGATCTTGCTAAGAGGCCTGCAGAAGACTCTGTGAGGTCTGCAGAGCATGTAGCCCGCGGGGGCGCATGTTTGTCCTCGATGACGGATAGTCGGGTGTCTGTGGGAGCAGAGGAAAAAGCCCAGACACTCCTAGAGTTTACAGAAAACCCTTCAGTAAACACAGGCCTTACTGAGGTGAGTTCAAACAAATCTGCTCTGCCTGTGTCAGCCTGGGAGGAGAAGGAAGGTGGTCCATGTATTTACCCTAAAACGACACTAAAAAGTGAACCGCACATCCAGACGGAAGTGTCTGGCCTTCAGTATGAGAGTGCAACAAGTCTGATGCCATGCATTTTTTTTCTTACTGGAGTTGTCTCCTTCTCAGTAGTGATGCAGGCACCCACTGCCCTCTTCTTCATCGGTCTGTTTCTGGTTTTGCACCACCTGTGACTTTTTTCTTTTTTCCCCCAAAGGTTTGTTCTCCTAACTCCTTCAGTGCCTTTTGTGATCCCAGATTAAGCCAACAAGTAGAAACAGTACACTGGTGTCTCTTCACAGTAGTAGAAGTTTATTGGTGCAATATGTAATGCAAGGAAAAAAATATTTAAAAATGCTTGAAATATTGTTTAAACGATGCAATAGCTCAGTTTACACTGTTCATTCACCAAAAACTCATCAGTACTACAGTGCACTTTAGTGACTGCTGACAATTGAACCCACACACTGGAAAAAGTTGGATGTAGCTACTGCGGGTTGAGGAAGTGCCTTAAAGTATTGTTTTATTTGTGTTTGATGTCACAGGCTGTGACTGGGAAACTAAAGCCAAAAGAAAAGCTTTCAGTAGCAAACAACTTTTAAATTAGATCATATTCGTATGAGGATTTACTCTTTATTATTGGATTTGATCATTCAAATTTTCAAAAAGTGGAAAGGGCCAAAAATATTTCAGCAATATGTAAAGGGAAATCCAAAATTGTTGGTGTTAAAACTTTTGCTTTTGTTGTGTAAAAATGTGTTTTCTTAAAATAAATTGAATATTTTAGCTTTTTTTGTTTCTAGCTGAAATACTCAGATTTTTCTGAGCGGTTATTAATAAATTACCTCATTTACCTCACACTTCAATAAGGAAGTATTCAAGCACATCTCTTCTTGTTATTCATGCGAATCTTAAATGTCAACTTTTACAGCAGGCTCAACAAAACACAACATCAAATCATAAAAGAAGAAAAGATAAACTTTTAAAAAATACTCAATTTATTTAAATAGTTCTTATTCTCTGAAGCTATTTGTGCGTGGAAGAAATTTTTATGAAAGTTGATGAAGTTGTTTGAATCAATATATCAAACTATTTAAACGAAAAAACCAAATTTAAACGAAAATTTTCTTCACTTTAAGTTTGCTAATGAATTGTAATTTGCGGAACCGTGTAGGATTTGTTTTATAACTTTAATCCAGAAAGAAATGACCCAAATACAAAAACTTTATCTACCTCACTACAGTTAAATCATCTGCTTTACTGAAAATGTCTTGAGTGTAGAGTTTATTTATTCATATATTAAAAAAAAAAATGTAAACGAAATTCTTCATCACCTTAAGTTTGCTAATGAATTGTCATATGAGGAACCATGCAGGATCTGTTATATAACTTTAATCTATAAAGACATGACCCAAATACAAAAACTTTATTCCAAATTCTCATTTTGGTGAAATGTCTATCAGGGAACCATGTCTAATATTTATTGCTAAAAATGTCATATGCATTTGCTCCAACAAACATAAGCAGATGTCAGGGAATAAAATGTTAAAATATGTTCAAAAATGTTATGCATATTAATTAGGATAAACCAATATACACTTCCAATATTAATGCTGAAAAAGATGCTGAAATGCTTTATTTTTTCTGACTAGCTAGCAGCTAGCCTCATGAGCTCAAAAGTTTTAGATTTTTTTTAATTAAAAGTGGTTGTTGTTCAAGGCTAAAATGCATTTGTTTGCTTTGTTTAACCAACATGGAAAACATGGAATTATAATTAATGACTTGAATCCCTCTTTAGGTGTTAAATGAGTTTTTCCTGAAAGTGTGTTTTGAATAACTTTTGTTAGCATTAGCAAGACCTTTAACATCAACAACAAACTGCCAAATCTTCAAATAGTTTTTACATTCAGTGGTTACATCCAGTTTTTGTTTAGTCTATAGTTGAAGCACAATAATGTGAACTTTGCGGAAACGCAACAAGCACAATTTTTTGTTTGATTTGACTGTGTGAAAATAGACGGTGTTTAAAGAAAAATGTAGCAAGCCATGTAGTTAGCACAAGACTGAAAAGACTGCAGGTTAAATGGTAAACAAAAACTCCCTGCGGTATTACCTGTTTATATTGATGATTAGTGTTTTCAGATGTTTCAGGCCAGTAAACTCATGTTGTTGTTGTTGCACATCTCAAAATAACACTTTAAGAAATGAGTGAAATGTTTTTATCATAGTCGGAAGGTTTTTTTTGTTGTTGCTGTGTTTAAACATTAAAAACACTGTCATCCACTGTGGAAAGTGTGTCTTGATGTATTTTATTCTACAAGATAAATGGAGTTGCTGCCACTTCATGCAAAGTCATGACACGCGGAACAAAAATATTTGGCATTCACTTAAATATGTTTAAAATAAGATCAGAGCCTTCAGCTTCTCTGTGACTGGGGTGTAAACAGATTTGATTGAAATGGAAAGACGGAGTGCAACATGAGCTCAAGAAGGAAGCCAAGGGTCATACATTGCATTGAAGTCATGGTGTAAGGCAGAGCACACTCATCTTCGTGAGGCAACAGCAGCATCTGGGAAACTAAGACGGAGTTACCCTGCTCAGGAGCTGTAATAAAAATTGTTATTAAAAGTATTAATGTATTTGTTTATGATATTTTAAAGAAATCTATGTTAGAGCTTTGGATGTCCAGATCATGTTGACTTCAGTCATATTTTGTTTTCTTTAAAGATTCACTTTGGTATGAGTCCTTCTTATTTGTACTTAAATATAATTGTTGTTTAAACTGAAGAAACTGTTGGTGAAAAGAAAGACAGAAAATTAAACATTTATTGTTTAAAGATAATTTATATCAGGGGCGGAGTTAGGGGGGTAAAGGAAGGCGGCTCCCCCCAGCAAACCCTCTGTCTCCTATTTTTGTGTTTTTAGTGTTTACTGTCTGTCCTTGCAAAATTTTTGAGATTTTAAAATAAACTTGTTTAATTCCTGAAATTATAGTCTAAAACTGACTTTATGCTGCCCCAAGTTGAAACGTGGTATTACAGTTGAATTTTGTAATTGGTCAACTGGTATAAGTCCCACGTCATTTCACAAGCTTCACGTCATGCTCCTCAGCTAAAAGCCCCACCCATCTTTAAGCAACCCCCAAAGCCGAGAGCAGGGTAACTTGCTTAACTAGCCCCTGGGCGGCTGGCAGGCGGAGAGCCGCTGTTGGATGGGTTCATTTCGTCGAAACAATGATAAAAATAAAATTCTCCAGGAACTTCAAGCTAACCTCACTGTCACTGGCCAGACCACACCTCCCCCGCTCAGCCTGTCTCTCCTTGCCCCGCCCCCCCTTTTTTTGGGAGCGGGTGCATTTTTAAATCTGGGCTGAGAGTAGGGTCAGCCTCCAAATAGCTGTTTTAATTTTAATAACAGTAACAATAATCAAACAGTGTGGAATTTATATTTTTTACCCTATCATTTGCCACCCTTCTGCCCCCCACCCATGTTCTAGCTCCGCCCCTGCTCGGCATGTCCTCAAATACTAAAATTGTTATTCTGTGTTTAGCACAATGTACGCCTCTTTATAACACCTTTCCCGATTGCCTACAAATGAGAACGTCACTGTCACCATTAATCTATTTATCAAACACAAAATCCTTCCGCTGCGTCCTCTTAGAGGCTATGACTTACTTTGTGCGAGTTTGTAGCAAGCCTCCATTCATTTAACTTGTTAAAATTAGAATAGACACTTTGAACATGGTAACTAAGACAGGAAATACAACAACAGATCAATCACATCTGTGGTCTGCAACAGCATACACTGCCAGTTAATTGCAGAAGCATAAATTTGCTTTGATCAGTATGCTGCTCCTTTTAGTTTCCCCCTCAATGCTATTCTTTCTTGTATAAAACGGATAACCTGTCCCGTCCTCTGCGTTTCCCTGGGATTTTCCACTATTTTATGCAACTGAAAAAATAAAAATATGAAATACAGTTTAAAAAAGAAGCTGTTTTTGAATGTGTTTGATATTTTAAGAAGTAATATCCTTGTTCTTGGAAATGCAATGAGGTGCAACAGTTTTAGCCTCACTCACAGATCAGCTTGTATTTCCAAGGTTAAAGCCTTTCATTTGAGCTTTGCGCATTCCTGTCTGTGTTGGGACAGACTCCATAAAAGAGGTGGGTAGGCAGCCAAAAATGCATGAATGAAGCTCAGTCTTAAGCATAAATCATGTTTCTATTTTGTTTAAATTCAATCCCACTTGATTTTTCTTTTTTTTCAAAAAAGGTGTTTAGATGATTTTTAAATATATTTTTTAATGCTAATCTGCTAAATTTGAGAGTAGCTCAATGTTAATATCACTAAAGTGAACTCAGAATATTTTCCTATTTTAAGTCAACTGCCAATCAACAACCTTATTTCTTGAGATACAGCTCTTAAACAGCAATTTTTGTGACTGAGCAATATTTCCAGGTAGATCTAAGTCAGGGTGTAAAACTCAACTTGCACGGGGGCCCAACGGGGTAAAAATTTATTTTACACGCTACTACATTTTTAAAACTTTACTTTTTAACATCACTATGAATAAAAACATTTATAGAATATTATTACAGAATAAATCAACTTAAATCTTAAATAACTTTCAATATTTTACTCTCCGTAAAAAAATATTTTGTCAAAATTGTACAACTTAGAAATGAATAACTTTAAATTAAATTGATCTGGAGGCGCCCAGGCCTTTGGCTTTAACACATGCCCTAAGTGGTTAATTCTTAAAGATATAGAGTAATAAACAAAACCAAGTTTGTATTGCTAGATCTAAAATAAATACAGCTTTTATTAACAATTACACAAATCAGGCCACATTGCAGAAGCTTATATAGGTCTAACAGTTCAAACACACTTGTCAAAGGAAAGTTTTATAAAATACATTGTTCTTTTTTCTATTTTTGTTTTGTACAATTCTTGTGTTTTTTTTAAAGTTTTTGTTGTACTGGTTTATCATTCTTTGCATAGAGTGAACAAAACGGTATGTTTGATAATAAAAGCTTTGACATGTTTTTATGAAACTTGGAAATCTTTGAATCATGGAGTCAGTGAGCTGTTGCTTTTAGCCTCGAGGCAAATCTGAGGTCATCTGTCCAACAGCTAAAGCCTGGTTTAAAATGAGTCATAAACCTCAACAAAGATCAGGATTAAAGTAACAAATCTATGTCTAAATGGATTATTTTGAGGCTTAAACAACAAACACAATTGATTAGATAAACAATTAGTTATTACTGGGTTTGTTTGCTTCCATATCAAACAACTTCACAGGGAGCACAAAGTCATAAACTTTGAGGATGAAACATTCCTGCTGATTTCATAATTAATATTGGTTGTAACTGCACAGAACAATGGAAATAATCTTTTCGCTTGGTATATTGTGTGTCAACACTGCAGGCCATGTAAAATCCATTTGATGTGGTTAGTCAATAAGCGTTCATGCTTTTTTATCAAGTGAAAAAACAACAGTGTGAACTCCTGAACACACTGTGTTTTGTTATGCAAGTGAGGTAAACAAACACTGACTGCTCTGACATGTGTCTGAGTTACCTCTGTAGTACCATTACTATTATTGGTACTATTACTACTAGTTCAGTTATATTTTCTGCACTAAACATGTTTTCTTGCTGATTTGGTATTTATTTACAGCAAAAACAAGCCCCTTGAAACAAGACAAAAAATGGGAAAATTTTAAACATTTCTAGTTAAATGGACAAAAAAAATCAACGGTGTATGTAAAATGTGAGGATTACTCATTTTAGTTTGGTGTGGTTTCGGTCATGTTTGCTTTTTTTTAAGTTTCTGCCACCAAGCCTGATCACCTGTAGATTGGATATGACACCCACAGTTCCTGACATTACCAAGAATTCTTATAAAAAATATACGTACCAATAAAACACATTTTCTTAAACTGTGATTTTTTTTTTGTTAATAAAAAACTTAATTTAAAAAGGATTTTTCTTGCAATATAGAAAATGAGACATCTTTTCTTGATATATTTTATAGCTTGATAGCTCTAAAGGTCTTGATAGCTCTTATACTTTGTTAACACTCAGTTGCCGAAATGTTGGAATAAAATCTGATTGAATGAGCATAAATTAAAAAAAAAACTGTAAGAATACTGAAAGTAGCACTGGTTGTCATGCAACGGCTGCATGTAGAACTATACAATGGGAGCATCCTGTAACAATGGTTAAATGAAGAGTAATTGTAAAATCAGAAAAACAAATAATGGATTAAAAAAATATCTCAACAGGATCAAATTGTGAGCGCCAAGCAAGCAAGGTAACGTCCAAATTAGACTCAAAAAGACCCTAACACATTTAGTACAAAGTTATCTAAGCAACATTTTGCTTAGCTTGCTTCAGCTTTCTTAAAAATAATGAGCCCATAAGAACAATACATTACAAAGAAGCAAAATGGAATGAATTGGGCTAATTAAAAATGTATTATTTGAATTTAGTTTGTAAAATACTTGAAATGGCCCTTTAATTAAATGTTAACTCTTATCTTTTATTACTAGGCTATAGAACAGCATGGGGTGTCTCAATGGAGTTTATTTGGGTGGAAAACATTGAAACGCACAAGTTGTTAAAGCTCTGTAGAGTAGTAAGATCAAAAGATGTATGCTTTAAACAATCAAAAACTGGGTCAAATCCTTATAAAGTTGTATAGATGTTTGATATTGTATGGAAGGGTATTGTAGGAAAAAAATTCTAACATTCTTCATGTTTTTCTTTATATATTTTTTAAAGAACTACATGTATTAGAGTACTTTTAAAATCATTTACTAGTTTAAAAAATGTCACTTTTGTATCCATCCATCTTCAGAACCCACTGAATTACTTATGGGGTCACAGGTGAGGTTTGCTGGTTCTAACCCACTTAACTGTTGAAGGTGGACTACCAGTGTGCCACAGAGCCACAAAAACACACAGGAGCAATTTGCAGACAATAGTTAACTTGCTATAATACAAAAAAAAAAAAAAACACACCTGTAGAAATTCGCATCTGCGTTGTCTGCAGGACTGTATATTGTAAAGTTTTGAGCCACTTGGCAGCTCAGATGAGGAAAATGAGGACTTAAGTGGATCTATTTGTCTTTGGATTTTGAATTGAAGCGGAGAAGAGAGACTTTGGCCATCCATGGCAGGTGCTGCGCATCAAATCCAAGCTTTTTTAAACCATGGAGTTTTGTCTGCTCCTAATCATCCCAATTTGAATAAAGAAATACTCTCAAAAAGGCAGTTTTAATCCTAAATGATTTTATATATGTCCTCGGTTATGAGAAAAATACTATAAGAGCACGTCAAAAACACCAAAACACAACTTTCATTAGAGCAAAAAATTTGCACGATAAACAGGGGAAAAACACAAAAAATATCCTTTTTACAAAAATATTACACGCTTCCATTATATTCCCTTACATCACGTGTCAAAGTTAAGGCACAGGAGCCAGATCCTGTCCTCTCGTAATTATAGCCGACCCTCCACATCATTTTATTTCATCGTTATTCATGGCCCAAAATTATCTTGCGCTTATTTCTAACTTGTATAGTTTTGGCAAAATATATATTTTAAGGAGAGTAAATATTGAAAGTTATTCAAGGTTTAGTTGGTTTATTCTGGAATAATATTCTTGCTTGTTTTAATTCATAGTTACGTCAAAAGTTACGTTTTTAAAGTTGCTAGTCAAATTTTGTTTTAGTGTGTTCAATAAATGTTTATCCTGTCGGACCGCCACTGAAATTAAGTTTGAAACTCCAGCCTTACATTTACAGTTTTACAAAGTAATTAGTATCATTGGAGAAAATTGTATATTGTAAATGGCACATAGCGCTTTTCTACGCTTTTTACAAAAGGTTAGACCTACTTTTCAGCAGCTAAATGTGCTTTGTTATTTACATTACATTACAAATGTTTACATTTTAAACATGGAGCTCCAATTATATCTTTAGTTAGATTACTTACAGTTCATCACCTGTTTTTCTTCGATATTTCATTCATTTCCGTCTTTTCATTTTTTTTAAAATGGAGGACCATCCTGGTGTCACAGGACCCAGAATCCTTTGCTGCGGCCCTGTCGATCAGGCTCGTGCCTGTTATTTGGGGTCCGGTCAGCCCCAGCTCGCCTGTCGAGGACAGGGATCTGACAGCTGGCGCTCCCGTGCAGGAGACAACCGGCTCCGTGCGGAATGACGGCTGAACACAGCATCCCTTTCCAGTCGTGGCCCACAGCACTGCACAACAGGCCCACCTCCTCCCCTCTCCTCCTTTCTCCTCCCGCCTCCCCCTGTCTCCCTGCCTCCGAACAAAACCGACGCTTTCCGCGAATGTGCGAGCTGCCTCCTCACAAGCAGCCATAATTGGGATTATTCAGGAATAATTCGCCTGATCCCGCCGTGCTGTTTTTGTTTTATTTTTTTTTTATTTTCTTTCTTTTCTTTCTTTCAGCGTGGCTTCATTCGCGAGGAGGAGAAGGAGGGGGAAATCCTAGTTTTTATCAGCGGAATTTATTTTTATGGAGGTTTTTTTCTTCTCTCTCTCCTCTCCCCCGGTCTGTCATGGAGGGCTTTTACTGAGCACCGTTAAGATGTAGTCCACCTTCGCAGGACAGCCAAAACAAAGACTGCAGATTGACAGTTCGGGGTACAGGCCCTGCGATTTTTTTTTTCCATCGTCCCTCTTGGTTTTTTTTTTTTCTTCATTTTTTTTAAACCGAAAGATGGAAAATAGAGTCGTATCGAGGTTGTCGTCTGTGTGGACTAATTGTCCTGCTGCCACTGGCCAATATACACGCCAAGACGATCCATTTAGGGGATGCGCGATCTTTTTTTCCTGTGGGTGGGTTATTGTAAAGCATTGAAAATCTGACATCATTTTGGATTTATGATCCGAGGAACCAAAAAAGGGAGGAAAAAAAAGGTGTATTTTGATTTCTCGCCCTCTGGAGCCTCATCTTCGACACAAAAGCTGTTTTTCTCGGATGATATTCAAATGGACACATCCCTCTCTGTGAGGCTGTGAAAGGGTGGCGGTGGATGTGTGTGTGTGTGTGTTTTTGTATTTTTTTGGTAAGACATATCTCTCATCAGCATCACAGCCTCTGATCACGGATCGTTTGATCAGCTGTTGATTATTTGACAGTCTCATGTTTTCTCCATGTTCCTCGATTCGGTTACTTTTTTGCGGTGGATTGATGCATAACAGGTGTTGTTTCCGCCTGAGAGCACCTCCAGGAGCATGAATCTTTATTATGTGTTTTCCCGTCGATTTGATGAACAGTGCAACCAAGCGACTGGGCTCTCACCCTCTTCTGTCTTTGTTTGTTTTTAACGGAAGACACACAAAAAATGAGGGAATGAAAGGTAAGGTTTGCCATCTCGCGCCTCAGATACACACAATAACACATCAGAAGGGTGGATTTTGACACCTGTTCGTCTGTTTTTTTCTTCCACCTCCGGCCTATTTAATCAAGTGAAATGATATTTGTCAAGGTGGTAGAGGGCTGCTCTGTATATAAAAAGAGATTACAGTTACAATCATGTTGTGATCATGGCCTACATAGAAGAGGCCCACCCAAACCAGCATCACCGTCTCTTGTTGCCATCTCACGCACATCCAAATAGATATTTTTTTAGGTGTCAGATTAATTTTATCATCAAATTTGCATCCATTTGTCTCATTTTCATCAATCCTTTTGAAAGAAATCCCATCAAGAACAGAGATGTCTAAAATAATCATACTGCTTTAAACAGCACAAGAGAAAAAAAAAAAAAAAGAAGCCAAATGGCTGCCCGCTCTGCTGTTATGTTGCCATATTTATTCTGTGCTATGAATGGTACAGATCCCACCCTCGTGCTCTCGATCTGGTCGTCACGCACCTGCGGCCGACAGAACGCATCAAATGTTCTTTGCTCATTTACAACATCTCTGTTGGACATGCCCGGTGTTGGTTATGCTGTGTCTGCTCCATCCCCCCTGTACGCCCCATGCATTCACTCAAACACCCACACTTGCACAAAGTATGTGAGCTGTAGTATCTTAGCAACGGGCAAGGTAATTACTGAGAGAGCCAAGGAGCTGGCATGCTGTAGAGCTACTGGTCTGGTCCCAGCGCTACGGAAACAGGAAGGCCAAGGTTTCCACATCACTGCACAACACAACCCGTCTGTGTCCCATGATTTTTTTTTTTTACATTTGAGGTCTGCTTTTTAGTTAGGGGATAGCTGTATCAAGCAGGTGGCTTTTTCCCTCTCTAAAACGTGTCTCTTTCCCCAGGTGGCGAGGCTTCGGACAAAGAGGAAAGATGATTCTGTCGTGTAGAAAAGATCCTTAAGGCCTCTCCTTGTGAAGACGAGAGAGCTGTTGGAGACGACGGCTATAGGAGGATCGTTACTGTTTATAAAGGGCCCAGATCAGGCAGGCTCTTGTTGAAGGTAATAGAATGACTAACCAGAGCTTCGCCATTGATGGCCCTGCCAGTTTGATAGACGTGATAGCTTCCCAGGGTGGACATACAAGAGGCAGCAGCAGCAGTGACAGCAGCAGCAGTGGAGGAATCTCCTCCACTGATTTGTCTGCCTACTTCAAACTGATCTTCTTGGGGCTGATCATCTGCGTCAGCCTTGTAGGGAACCTCTTAATCTCCATGCTGGTGCTGCGAGACAGGACACTCCACAAGGCTCCATATTTCTTTCTTCTGGACCTGTGCCTGGCCGATGCAGTTCGGTCTGCTGCCTGCTTCCCCTTCGTGCTGGTCTCCGTCCACAACAGCTCTGCCTGGACTTACAGTGCCCTGAGTTGTAAGGTCGTGGCGTTCATGGCTGTGCTCTTTTGTTTTCACGCGGCCTTTATGCTGTTCTGTGTGGCAGTCACTCGCTACCTTGCCATTGCCCATCACCGTTTCTACGCCAAACGCATGACCATCTGGACCTGTGCCGCCATCATTTGCATGGTGTGGACCCTGGCGGTGGCCATGGCCTTCCCACCCGTCTTCGATGTGGGGACATACAAGTTCATCCGTGACGAAGACCAGTGCATTTTTGAACATCGCCACCTGAAGAACAACGACACCCTGGGATTCATGCTCATGCTTGCTGTTGTGGTTCTGGCTACCCACGGCTTCTACGCCAAGCTGCTGTTGTTTGAATACAGACACCGCAAGATGAAACCTGTCCAGCTAGTGCCAGCTATTAGCCAAAACTGGACCTTCCATGGTCCTGGGGCCACGGGGCAAGCTGCGGCCAACTGGATTGCGGGGTTCGGTCGTGGCCCCATGCCACCCACTCTGCTGGGCATCAGGCAAAATTTACACAATCAGCACCGGCGGCTGCTTGGGATGGAGGAAGTGAGGTCGGAGAGGAGGCTGGGCAGGATGTTCTACACCATCACCTTGCTTTTCCTGGTTCTCTGGGCACCCTACATCGTGGCGTGCTTCTGGAGGGTCTTTGTCAAGTCATGCACCATCCCCCACAGGTACCTTTCCATCACAGTGTGGATGAGCTTTGCCCAAGCCGGAGTCAACCCCATCTTTTGCCTCTTGCTCAACGAGGACCTGAGGAAAGTGCTGAGAGCTCACTTGCCTACCTACTGGAGGACTAAACAACACCTACCCCAGGATGAGGCCTACTGCATCATGTGAGAACGAGTGAGGTGAACAAAGGGGGAAGCTCTTAAGTTTTAAGATAAATTTAGAGAGCCGTAAAATTGTAAAGCTGTTGGTTTAATGTCCACTTTTGTTGTTTTGCACAACAAAGTCCAGTTTTCCTTCAATGCCGGCACAGTGCCACGCTTTGGAGAACAACATTTGAATAAATGTGAGCTGCACAGGTTTGGAAAGGGCAATAAAAAGAAGAACCTTTGTAACTCTTTGAGCGTATATATTTCTGATGTTGTACTGTTTCATGACTTGTTTGGAACAATTCAACAACCACCACTCTGAGAAAGTGTGACACATGCCATTCTGAAATAACGTTGCCTTATTTATGACGGACACGCCCGAGAGCTTTCACCTGAGAACTAGTTTGTGCCGCACGCGCGGGCACCGCAACGACCCAAACCTTTGAAGAAATGTGCAGTGGATTGTGACTGTAGGGGGGGTGTGGATCTGATCGGAGCGGCGATTGCTCCGAAACACATCAAAGAACTCAAACGGAAAGGAGCAATCAGACCACCTTGGGCGCCTTTTCATGTAATTCAAGGAAGACTGATGAATATTAAACAGACCCAATAAATTTGGATACATTTAAATAGCTGTTGTAAACCCAAAAAACCCTTACATGCTTGTTTTTTTTTTTTTCCTTTTATAGGACTTGATTTAGGGCGTGTCAGGTTTCTTTGTATCATGAAAAAAATGCCTGTTTTTGCTTTATTTGTAAATGAAACACGTTAAGCAGATGACACTATTTTGAGATATGGCTTGATTTCATATTGTATAGACTGTACAGGAATGCATATTCCTAATTGTGTGTTTTTATATGACATTTCTGTGTATGTGTGAGGGGAAAACGTGTAGAGACAAGACAGAGGGGGGGAGGCAGAAAAAGACTGACAGACATGATGATAACACAGGCTCCAGTCACATTGGGTACCAATGAAAGTAGCCTATTTTATGTTGTCTAAAAATCATGCAAAAATCAGCAACTATGATTTGGAAAATGATAATTTCTCCAAATTGGATATGTGATGTGATTTTTTTTCTTTTTTTTTGAAAAAGCTTTGTGCAAGTAAATGTGAAACACAAGGATAATGAGATGGAGACTGATGGATTGTAACACTTGTATATCGCAAACAGAAAAACGGGATTTAATGACTTGAATAATGATGTATGTATATGACATCATTTAAAAAAAAAATGAGCAAAATGTATGTGTATTTGCAAATGATGGCCCTGGGAATGTTTTTAAGTACTGTACTGTTATTGTATATGACTAAAAAGGGAAGTGGCACTAACTTTGAAGGAAACAGGAGCATCTCACATTTCCCCCTCAGTATAAATGTCACAATTTAAGCGTCTGGATCAAATCTGAACTACTGCAGGCCAGTGTGTGAAAATGGGCTGAGGTTACACCCAAATTACAATTCATGTAATGCAAATGTTTGACCGCCAGGATCTTTTTTGGCATAGATATATATGTGCAGTCAATTTTCTTAATGTGGACACTTGCACAGCATACTGTACTAGCATGCATTCCACTGCGGTTCATAGATTCAGGACTGGTTATTGCAGCTTGTACAAATGTTGGCGTGGACGAAGAATTGAGAAAAAGCGAGAAGTGGCCCATAATTTTTACATCTAGCATTCCTTGGCGAGATGATATTCTGTAACTGTACAGTTTAACTGAGGAGGTTCTTTTGCCCTCTCATCAATAAAGACTCTACTTTTGATGAATTCTTAACTCTGAAATTCCTGTATGGAAAGAAAAATAGCTTGAAGTTTAATTTCTTCTGTATTTGTTTTTTCCTTCACAAGATGATGTAAAAAAAGAGTCACAAAATTGTGATTTTATAAAAATATAATCTAATCTTAAAGTACTAATCGTTATCAGTGTGTTAAAAAGTAAGGTGCACCACCTTTTTTATCCAGAAATGTATTTTAGATTGGTGCTTTAAAGCAGAATTAAGCCTGACCTCTTGACTATTAGCATTTAATCAAGGACTAAATTAAGAAAAACATGCAAAGAAAAGGCCTTTCACATTAGCTTTTAAACCACAGCAGTTTTCTGTAGTAATCCTCTGATTTTTACTACCCAAGTCCCAAAAAAGACCAATCCAAAGTTAACACCATAAATGAACAAAAACAGAGCACATCACGCGGATGTTTATTTACATCTGGATAAATAATGGAAAACTACTCATTTTCTAACCCAAAGAGAATACAACAACCTCATTTGCACAAATAAGGATTAGGGTCAAGTCTTCTGCAGAGAAGGTGAAACTTGTTTACTTATTTTCTTGGGTTCATTAATGGACTTCTTGTTGTTGCTGTCGTTCCAAAAATCAGACTAACAGAAGAAAAATAACTTTACAAGCAGCATCACCTGTGCAAACATTCTTTAAATAATGCACGCTTGACAGGTTGTTCTCTTTTTCCTCTGATGTGATGCTGAGGCAGAGTTGAAAAGCTTATTTTTAGGTTTCTTCCTAAAGATAACTAAAGAAAAAAAATAGTAAATAGAAAAAGCTTTGTGAAGAGGCCTTCTGTGTTTTTTTTTTTTTTTTTTGTTAGAGTGAATGCACTGGAAATGTTTTATGCTGACCCGATCCATTAGCTTCCAGTCTTTAATTAGCAACTATTTCTTAGTCGGGATATTTTTTTTCTCCTCTGCTGCATAGCAGCCATTTACTGGCGTCTGCATTGCAAACACTCAGGAGCTTTAAAAGGTAACTAGGAAAATGCTGTTTTTATATGTTGAGGGCCTCAAACAAATTGCTTTTACTGCTAAATTTATCAAATTCTATTTACAAATCTGAATGCATGTTTGGTGTAGCAGAAAAGATCTTATTTGAACATTTTATTTAGAAAAGGTTTCATATGATGAAAATAGAACATTACTAAATGATAAATTAATTACATTTGAGTTTTAATGGATTTATCAAAGTTGAAAAAGAAATTTTGAATAGTCATACATTTTTGAGTAATTAAAATCAATACTTTTGTGGAGCTTTAAATTTGAAACGTTTATATGTTTTTTTTTTTTTTTAATCATCAAAAGTATTCCTCAAAATTGTGAAATAAGAGATTACAGTAATCCACTGATTTGAGTTACTCCTGAAACTTTACAGATGTGCTTCAAGTTCAACTATAGCACTGAACTACATCTAATTATTCTAATAAAATACTAACACTTCAAGTACCAACATTTTTACGAATCCCTATTTATGCTACTACACTCAGGTATTTAGTAACTAGTATTTTTGATTTGGCAAAAACATCAAAGATAGGTTTTGAAAGGACACAAACCCCCTTAAACCTTAACATAGTTTATTGTGTGTTAAATAATGATTGTGATCCTTTAGCCATCGATAACGGAGTACACAAAAACATAAGTACAAACACGTTTGCTGCAAGTCTGAAATGCCAAATACAAGACTTTAATTTCAGTTACATGCACATGGTTTTTAAAGGGAAACAGGCAACAGAAAGTCTACAAGGCAGCTTCACTACACTTCATTACACGGCTTGAATAACAAGTTACATAAATAGTGAACTACATCGAAGCCAGAGGGAATGTCAGTGTGGGACAAAAGTGTAGCTTTTTTTTCTTCTCCCTGTTAGATTCTATAGCATCCTCTGCACATGGATTCAGTCAGACCTACGCAGACTGTAGGTAAGCGATGACACATGCATGGAAGTAGTGCTCTTTTCATACGGAAAAGCCATGAATGTCTCAGCTGTAGTCGTTGGGGGGACTCACACACACAAACACACACAGACTCAGGCACGCACATAAATTAATAAAACATCTCCATCACCTACACGGGGCGGTGTTCTATTTGATTGCACTCGAGTATCATAACATGAAAAACTTGATGGATCCGGTTACATTCCAGTGTACATCTACGGAAAGAGTTATCGGACGGCGGAAGAGCAGCGGGCCTCGGCAACGTGGGGAAGCTGTCTGGTCTGGGGTTTGGTCACTTCTGCTCCCGCCTCCAGATGATGACCATGCCGGTGGAATCCGACGAAGCCAGCAAGCTCTCGTCGCAGTTGAAGCTCACGTCCAAAACAGGACCCCCGTGACCTTGCAACTTGTTAACTATGGCCTTGGTGTTGCGTTCCACGTCAAAGAAGTAGACGCAGCCGTCCTCGCTGCCGGTTACTACGGTGGAAGAAGAAAACAAGCAAAATATGGACAATTTTGACAAGGATATAGAAAAAAAAGAGAAATTACAGAAATTTTGCTTAAAAAATGTAATTTGTTGTAAAAGTTGCTTTGAAATTGTAATGGATAATCAACAGGATGAAACAAAGACAATAAGTTGTGTAAGAATACTCTTTCTACTCCATTCTCTGTTTGAATTTACAATTAAAAAATCCAATTCCCCTAAAAATTTCCCAGAAGTCTCTTGATCAGGGCAAGGCAACTCCAAACCTTGAAGGTCTTGGTGTCTGCATGTTTCTAACATACCTCGCTCCGGCATGTTCTAATTGGCTGGACAAACCTGAACCAGGTAATCAATCACGAGTAGAGATTGGGTATCTAGAAATCATGCAGACAATGCGACCGACATGACTTGGAGTTGCCTATCCCCGCTCTAGATGCTAGAAGCAAAATATAGACCACAATGCATTGCATTTGAACAATTTGTCTTTGAAAAACAAAGAATAAATTTACTTTTTTAAAATAAATTATCCAAGTTTTGTCATCAAAACCCAATAGAACCCTTATTAGTCTTCGTAAAATGTTCATATTGACTTTGGCTAATGAGCGATGTCATATTTGGTGTTAAAAAAAAAAAAAAAAAAAAAAGTAATGAGCATGTGTCTGAATGGTGCACTGGATAGTCCCACACTATATGGTCTTATAGGGGTTCAAGTGTAGTAAGTGAAAATTATGCTATAGATTAGAGTGATACTTCTTGGTAATATTTTCTGAGCAAAGCTGGCATGAAACAGTTCTATAAGTGACAAATAAAACCCACGTTAAGATTTACACATTTGATATTAGCTATTTAATGATCACTAATTTGAGGGTTTGCTACTTCTGTGAGACGGCATGCAGCGGTGCAACGCTGTGCTCCACTTTCCTGTTCACAGCAGGAGCGCATGAGCAGTTCAACGTCACCTTACCTACACAGGCTCCTTGTCGGAAAGACATGAGAGGGCAGAAGATGCTACGAACGGGTTGAGAGCCGTGCTGGATGGGGAAGCTCCTCTTTAGCTGCAGAGTGCCTTCATTGTCGACCACTCTGACCAGCAAATGTTGGAAAAATAAGTGTTCAGACCAACACACGGAAAAACATTTGTTTCTAATGCTGCCGAACCTGACCTGTAGAGCAGAAGTTTATTTAAACAGGCATTGACCAGCAGGGAGGGGTCTCTGGCCTCTCGGCTGATCCAGGAGCGAGCAGATATGCTGCAGATGGAGGTGCCCTCACTCACCACCAGACGCTTGGCTTTGGTTAGCTTTCCTGTGGGGTTGGGGCAAGAGAGGAGGGAATAACCACAAGAGTGCCAAAAAGATGAATAAACAGCTTCCTCTGCGACGACTTATTGTAAAGGTTTTGCTTCTTAATGCGACTTTACCTGTCGCCATGTCAAAGAGGAAGGAGAAGATGCTCCCTCTGTCATCCCCGGCCCAAAGGATCTTCCCTGGAGCGTCAAAGGAGAGCGACAGCACGCGGCCTGTCAGCTTGCTGGAGCCCCCCTTCACCTTCTTCCCAGTGGAGATGTTAACCACCTGCAGGTGGTTCTTGCCATTTCCAACCTGAAAGAGGAAACGGCGAGCAGCTTGATCATTTTTACGCTGAAGCTCAGAGAAAATAACTTATGTTTAGCTCAAAAAACAAACCGATTCTTTATTCTGTCTACAGAAAAACAGATAAACTAATATACACATTTCTGCTCTGAAAGAGAAAAATAAACTAATAAATGTACAGCTTTATGTATGGTTCTATATATATGATTCTATTTAGAATAGGATTCTTTCATTCATAGGTTTTGTTCCCATTTGCACCTTTTTGTAAACAAACTTCCAAAACTCTCACATAAGAATGTGTTTATTTTTGGGCAAAGTAAGAGCAAAACATGCGGAGCAAGATAAAGCCTTCCAGTCCAAAACAGCCAAAGTGTTGCTATAAAACTGCAGGATTGTTCCTCACACATACTCAGTAATTGGTATTTTTCAGAAGTTATCAGTCTCACAGGCCTTTCATAACAACTTGACACCAATCCTCTGGTACAAATCAGTAACACTTCAATGCAGTTTGCAAATGTTTACATCTTCATAGGATATTTCCTGTTAAAAAAAAAACCTTAAGAAAAAGCAAGCTGTAAGAAAAACTCTTAGCTAGACTAATAAACTACTCAAGAGAATCTTCTTTTTTTAATAAAATAATCAGCAAATACATGTATATTTTTATTATCAAGTAAGTAAACGTTTACACAGCATACTTTGTCAAGAAAAATGTATCCCAACTTTAACTATTGCAGCAGGAATATTGGCAAACTGTGATTATTCCCAAAGAAAACCCATGTTGATTTTGGTGTCAATTTCACATATTAAAAGGGATTTTTTTTAATCATGTTTTTAAAAGTATCTCACTAACTCATTAACCAGCTCAGGGAGGTTAAGAGGGCTACCACAACAAATCAAATATATATATTTAAAAAATGACAATCTTTTTTTTTTTTTTTAAACCAAATGCTTTCTATAAATGATATGGTCATGAAAAAGAGGCTGGAAACATAACAGCAGTAGGTGAAAAACACTGAAAACCACATGTTCATCACAGCAACTGTGCATGAAATTCATAACAATCTACATAACCTCAGTGGTTAATAAACTACAATAAATTCCAACAAAAAGAACACTCTCAGAGCATTATAGCCAGTGAGTTATTGTACAGAAAACCACCAACTGTCATGAAAAACACTCAGAAAAGCTGAAAATACTTTCGTGATGGAATCTGAAAACATGTAGGAAATATGTGTTTAACTGATCACAAATCCAAATGCAGTTAAGTAAAAGGTTTTAAACCTTTAGTAATTTTTAAAAAGCTATTCAATAAAAATAAATGTCAGAAAATGTTTTCGATTTTTTATTTGAGCAATGGATGGATTTGACTCAAAACTGCCACAAAATCCAAGTACAGACAGAAACATCCCTTAAAATATGGTAAAAATGGACAATTATGTAAAACCAACTTGGTCAGACTTTTTGTAAATTAAACTGTGGGGTGTACGTCTTTGAATTTTAATGGACAGTTTATATGAATAGCTTTATTTCTTTATAGACTTGACTTTAAACCTCAATATTAAAAATATTTAAAAATGTAATAAAAAAAAAAAAAAAAAACAGCACAAAAAACAAATCTATCTCAAGTTATTCAATTTACAGCTAAGCCTGTAACTTTAGTCAGCCACCATGAACTTATTTCTGAGAAAAATCCATTAAAGTGCACAGTCATTTTAGGGTGGCATAAGCTCCCAGGGCCGGAACACTGCTAATGTTTCCCACTTAGTGAGTGGTCAAACCTTTTAAAATAAGATTAAGATTATAAACTTTAAAAAAAAAAAAAAAAAAAAGCCCCACAAATGTGTCTGAAGAGACTCACCACTGTTAGGTTGTTGTTCATGGGCTGGAAGGTGCAGCAGAGCAGCTCACTGGATTCTGGGTCTCGGACCTCTCGAATGCACCGACCGTCCTCAGTGTTCCAAATGCGCAGGGTCCCATCCAATGACGTCGACACGATGATGTCATTGCTCAGAGACCAGGCGAAGTCGGTAACAGGACCAGCGTGGCCTTTCAGGGTCACCTTCACGCTAGCAGGAGGGGGAGACAACATCATAATAGACAGCGTGGCATCCAACGAGCAGCAGGCCAGGAGGTGCTTGTCATCATTGGCAAACTGCAGACGAGGGACTTGAAGGGTGAGAGAGAGGGGGGCAAAGAAAAGGCATTAATAAATTAAACATACTCACACTGATACAAGCAATTCCCAAATGTGTATTTAAGGAAAGTGAAGTACCAGCAGAGTCAACATGTTGATCAAATATGTGGTGCATGCCAGCAAAAGCATAGTTTTCACTCAGCGTCGTGTCTCCTGCCATAGCACGACTGGCCTCCGCCACTGACGTGGGCACCAAGCTGCCCGGAGGCCTGGAGACACAAAAATTAACCTCCAGGTTAACACATCTTATAATGGTCCGGTACAACTTACAACCAAGCATATGTAATTCAGTACCTCAAGTTAAATTTTGCGTTACACATAAAAAAAGAGAAAAGAAGACTATTTTGGACAGGACTTCTGTGTTTAAGACATCTGTAGTTTCAAGCACCTCTCATCGTAGACGGCTCTGTTCATCTGGGCCTGTAGCTGGTATGAACCTCTGCTGACAGAGCGGCGATGACCTCGAGCCCCTTGGGCACGGGGGTCCTCCTCAAAGTCCTACCAGAGAGGGGACGCAAACAAGACAAACAAGAGAAAAACCAAAACTGAAACACATTCCTGACTAATTATGCAACAGGAATTTAGGCATTTTTGAAAGTCCAATGAAATGACCATGCATTTTTAAGGTAAAATGCTCATGTTTGGAAGCAGTGCCAGCCATTACAACCAAGCTGCTCAGCTTAATATGAAAAAAACAGGAAAGGTGTTGCTTGGATCACATTTGTTGTAACCTAAACTTTCTCTTCAGCTTCCAACTATTATTTTAAAATCCCCATCACCAGATTAGTACAGACACCTGAGCCTATCCCTTCTCTTCTGCTTTCCCTGTCCCTTCGGTTTCTTTGAGTCTGACCTCCATGCGGTCCAGTGTGGTGCGGGAGCTGCGCACACTGCTGGCCCTGAAGCTGCTCTGCTCAGACAGGGGCCCATAGCGCAGGGCCAACAGCTGACTGCGCAGCTTCAGGTAATGCCTGCGCAGCCCTGGCTCAAAGCCACACTTGGCGTTCTCTCTGAGCAGCTGGCTGCGTCGGCGGATGTACTGAGTTCGGAACTGTGGGAAGGTGGGCGTGCGGTAAGCATTGTACCTGGAGGAAGGAAGCAGTGACACAGAACACCAACTTGTTTAAACAAACAGTAATGTGCATAGAAAAATCTCTAGAAGGTTTTAATTTTCCCCTCCCAGTTTTGCTGTTAATGCACGACTGAGTATCACCTTGCGTCCACGGCCAACACCTGCTGCCAAACTGCTGCCATTCCACACGCAATATGAGTAAGGCGGGAGCCTCTGCCAGGCTAGAGTCCTGCCAAAAAGAAATAAATGTTGTGAAAATAAATTTATAACTTATACAACAGACCACCTCAACAGAGAAGCTAACAGGATCACAGAATTCTCCCTTCTTGTATCGTCGATGTGGAATCTGATAATTATTCAAAACAACCGAAAAAGATTGTTGCGTCGAGGTGTGCAACCATAACAATAATACAGAATTCAGATCTGGTCAAAATTAGCATACAGTAGCCACTGACAAGCTAGCCGCGTCCTCTTTAGCGATTCTCTCCTTTAAAAAAGACGAATTTTCAATATGTTTCGCATCTGGAAATTCACTATTCTGTTGTTTGCTACTTTCATACAATGTTTACTGTGTGTGTTGGAGTGACAAATAGAGGAAACGCCCAGGAAAACGTTTTTAAAAGCCTTACCTTCCTTAGCTTTTCTCCATCGCTGATTTTCCCGTCATGTGATATAAGCGACCAATGAAATCGTAGTGAGTGGTCACGTGAGGCCTGGTCACGACTCCCAGCTTTTGCTCGAACTCCACCGTTTGTGTCAACGCGAGATTTACCTTATTAAAGGATTTGACGTCTTTTTTTTTTTTTTTTTTTTTTTTTTGGTATATTCGAGGAATATCTTTCCACAAATAGTATCCCATAACAGATGTTTTCTTCGTTAATTCATCTATTCATTAATTCTCCTAAATTCTTAAATAAAGGAAGGATGGAAACACGTACTTCTAAATCTCCAGAGATGATTCAAATCTATTCAATTGACCTTTTAAGAAACATGTTATCTGTGTCCTGAGAAAATGTTTATTTGCTTATTGTTTATTTTGGGTCTGAATTTTTAAATCTCATTCACCAGGTTAACTAGCACTTTAATATTTAATAATAACACCACAACTATTGTAGTTGCATAATGTTTTATTCAATTGTGATCCTAATTGCACTTTTTGTTATCAACCTATGGATCAAATTTAATCTGACTGTCGCTGAACTGAACATCCTCCAAAGTGAGGGACGTCTGATGGAAGTAATAATAACTAGTTTATTAATGTTTGAATAAAAACAGCAAATTATTTTTCCTTTAATTGTATTAATCAACGGAACAGAATTGTACAGAAAAAAAGGAAAGTTAAAAATAAAAAGCAATAAAACAAAAAGCAGAGCAGAGTTTAAAACTGGGTCAAAAGCTCAGTGTTCTGAAGCCAAAACTTCACAGACATAAGTTATAAATTAGCCTGCAAATAGAACGAGGTGCAAGAACGAGGTCAAAACAATGGGCTTTTCCTGCATATCCACCTTATTTATTGTTTAAAGCAAGGACATTATTGTAAAGAGGACAGTCAGGGCATGAAAAAGAAGAACAAGGTAACTTACTGTAAAAAAAAATAAGAAGATAGAAATATCATAAACTGAGTAGAGGAAATGTTTTACATACAGTAAAACCAAAGATGAACCTTAAATAAATGGATATTAAGTCAAAAGATGATACTTGTGGGTAGACAAATGGAATTAGGAAATTTGTCTGTACCTTTGTAAGGTAAAGTGTAATTATGATATGAAAATCTCAAACTATCTTTGATTTGTGATATTTTATGAAAGACTTTGTAATTTATTTGATCTATTCAAAGTGGATTTGTTGATGACAAAGTACAGAATTTGTAATCTATTCAGGCTACAGATCTATCTCATCTACTCATCCCAAGGTATGGTGTTCACTTCGCACTGGTTGATTTTTTTAATCATATATTTTTCTTCTTTTTTCCCAGTCTTCTCTTATTGTATACTAAATCTGCAGAATGTTCTGTTTTTCTTTTTTACTGATTCATTTATTGATTTTTTAAAAGGGGCAGACAGTTTAAGTTTTTCATCTTTCTGTCCCCTTTTAATTTTTTTTGTTTGTTTCCATCATGTTTGATTGTATTGTAAGTTTTTCCTTTAATTGAATAAAAATGAAAGGAAATTAAGAAATATTACATTTCTGATAGAAAAAAGCTAATTGAAAGGAATTTTTTAATGTAAGACAAAATAAGTTTTCTAATTAAACAAGTGAATACATTTATCTTTTAAATTTGGGTTTTTATGGACAGAAATCTTCAAATTTAGCCCGATTGATATGAAAAAAAGTTGTGATCCATGACCAGGTTGAAATGAAAAAAAAGTTAAACGTAGAGCTACCTTGTTTCTACAATAACGACAATGTTCTCCTGTCATGCTCAATTGGTTAACACCCACAGTTCCAGGGGGATCACGATGGCAGTATTACAAGGTCAGCTCGGAGATTTCGCCTGGCTCAGCAAAGACCTGCAGGACTGTGGGCAATGCTGCTCAGCTGACAGGGCTCTTTGCTTGTTCACAGTGCTCTTTCTCGAAGGGGCCCCAGTGCCAGAACCATTCACAAGCCCGGAGCATAAATGACAGAGTTGAGCAGCACATTAAGCACTGCATTCTCCAAGGAAAATTTGAATAAAATAAGAGCATCAACTCTGCAGCACGGCCAAAATGCCAGGAACAAAAGGCAAAGGTAAAAATCGATTCATATTTTTGTGATTAATTTAATATTTTATTGGAAAATTGACATGCTTACAAATGTAATTTCAAATGTTTGACAGGTAACAAATCGGACAAGAAGTCAAGCACCAAGGTAGAAAAGTTATTTCTGCGCCAAAATGTTAAAGTTTTCCCCGCCCAACAGTTTTTCCTGATTTGATTTTGCCTTACCTTGACAGCAACCTCAGAGTCCTAAAGAGCAGCCGAAGAAAGCTGATCAGAAAGGAGACGATAACCAGAAGCAAGGAGGTCAATCGAATTCAGCAAATCAAGCATGTGCTTAAAATATGGATTTAAAATAAACAAATAAATCAAACTCTGTTTTTTTATTTCTTTCCAGGACAGCCGAAGGGAGAGAAGCAGTAACTTCCAGGCATTTGTGAAGATGGCTTTGGAGACACTGCTGGGATCCTGTCGTCATAAACGAGGCGGTTCTCGGGGAAAACAGGGCTGACCACTCCTTACCCGCCCCTGCTCTTGAAGCCACGAGCCGATGTGTGGCCCAGCAATAACGTTCTTCCACAGAGGCTGATAGTAAACCTGATCTCCATCCATCATCTTCTGTTGTCACCCTCTTGTTTCTCTGCATTTCGCCGCCCGGCCCACCCTTGTCCACTCCGTCAGACGGGATGCTTCACTCCAGGTTAGAGGAGAGCTCAGCTCTAAGTGAAGCAATCCCTCCCACCCTCGTTATCATCGCTGTCTAACAGCAAAAAATGACTTTTCTACATAATTATTCAAATAAAAAGCTATTTATCTCATCATTCTGTTTTTATTTTATCTTTACCTACTGCCAATCACCTCTAAAAGTTCAATTAAAAAAATGACAGGACTCAGGTTTCATGTAAAACTGTATAAAAAGGATCACAGGTGAACCAGTGCCTTCACATGTACAGGGACAAAACACTGAACCAAAGCAAGTCGTACAATCGTAGAGGAAGATTTTTACAACACTTATTTCATGAAATGGAATGCAAACCTCTGAAAACATGTAGGTTAAAATCTAAATCCATTTTTGATAAGGTACAACACAGATACAGTCTTTAACAATAATAATCGAATTATAAAATCAGTAGGAATAGTTCATTTATCTTACTGTGAAATGTTAATCTGCGTACAAAATTAGTGATTTTTTAACACTTTTTTTTACTAGACAGTACTCTCAAATACCCTGATTTCGTTTAGTTTCACTAAGATTTTTTAAAAATTGGTCTAAATGAAGAACATATTAAGTATCAGATAAAAACAAAATAAAAACACAACCAAGACACGAAATCATCAACATTTCTGATTCTATTCATTTTACAATAATATATTCAAAAAGTAATATACTGGGGAGAATGAAATCGCTGCTTTTTTAACCAATTTGTGCTCTTTTAATTGAAAGTGAAGGCTTTTCCTATATCTGATTTACTGAAAGAAATATTTTGAAGGAAAAAAATCTTATATGGTTAGTAAATTTAACAAGAATGAAACTTTAAGATTAATAGTGATGTAAATCTACTGTAATGTAATGTAAATCTCATGTTTCCTCCTCATAAGGCTAATACTTGCAGGATCAACATTGTATTTAGGAAAAAAAATGGCTTCATCTTAAAGACCCACTACAATGAAAAGTTGTGTTGTGGCAGCACTGTGTTTTTGATGATCTTGTGGCATTTTCCTCTTGATGGAGGACATATATAAAATAGTTCAAGATTGAAACTGTGTTTTTGAATATTTCTTTGTTCAAATTGCGATGGATCAGGACCAGATGAAAACCAGCAGTTTGAAAAAGCTCTGATTTATGATGCAGCTCCTGAAATGGGCGACCAAAGTCTTCCTTCTCGTCTACAATTCTGATGTATCTACATGCAGACAAATAGATCCATTAATGTCTTTATTTTCCTAGTCTTAATTAACTCAAAACTGTTTGACTGAATATCTCTGATTTTACTCATCATTTTTTATTGCTGTGCTAATTATGTGCCCTAAAAAAGACATAATTTTTGATTTTGCCTAAAAACTACAAAATTAAAAGACTGCTAAGAATGATTTTACAACAGAAAAAATATCGTTGGAGACAGACTTTAAGATGTTTGCTTATTCGCTAATGAATGTTTGATACATTTTCTCTCATTTTTACAAATGTTTTATCTTAGATTATTAAATAACTGTGCCAAGTGAAAAAGAAAGTTATAAAAAAATCTGTTTACTCCTTTCTTAGGTTGAGTTCTGACAGAAACTAAATCAAATGCAGGAGTACTGAAAATCAGTTGAATGTAATCTTCAATTTGATTTAAACTGGATAAAAATCAATAAAAGGTGAATGAATTAATATCTAAGAATAACCTTATGTAAGGAGGTGAGAGTGCCATCAAAACTTGATATTTTATCAATTTAAAGGATTCAGGTCTGTGCAGACATCAAGTGTATGAATAATATTTGAATCTTAGAAAATGACATCTATTTTAAGATTGGAAAATTATTTTTAAATAATTTAGAAACCATCCTTAGCAGTAAAACAGTTTTTTAGTGTGTAAGGAATAAAAACTACACATTTGAGTCATTTCAGTTAAGATCAGACCATATATGAATTTTCAATTTTTAAGTAAAAAAACAAAAAATGTGAAGCTAAAAATAATTAACTTAGAGAAAAGTCCAGAAAAAAACTTTTTTTTTTTTTTTAGCTTAATTTTCTTAATTTGAGCTTGAATTTTTCACGTTGTTCTATTAGGGTTTCAAATCTTTGCGGCCCCAATCTGGCTCCATAACATGTCATCCTACTGTTCGTTCTTCTGAAGAGCAAAAAAAAAAAAAACTCAATTAAAAAGACTTAAATTCTATTGGGATCAGTTGGCAAATACTTACATATTTCAAGTTGAATTTACTTTATTTTTTTAGTTCTAAGATAATTTAAGTTACTTTGAATTTCAACTGAAAATAGGTTTTTTATGCTTCTCAACGGTTGGCAGGAGGAAGAACCCTCTCTAAAAAAGTGGTAGGAGTATGATGATTTGGGCTTGTTGTATTATCAGAACACACTTTACCATAAATATCTCTTTGCAACAGATTTAGGAATCAGATATGAAACTTTATGTTTAAAACATAAAGAATTGTGGTTCTGATATGGCATCAAATCAACAAAAAGAATTGCTGAAAAATTAAAGTGTTGTAATGAAACACTGTGGATGGGGATTAAGAGAGCTGTAAAAAAAATGACTGCAAATTTAAATGATTTCAAACAAAAAAATATCAGACCGGTTTTTGCATACTACTAAATTTCATTTCACAAGTTCAAAATTTGTTTTGATTTACGACTTAAATGGTAAATTTTTCTAATATTTATTCTAAAATTGTTTTGTGTTAAAAAATAGTTTCATTGATTTAAACTGAAGAAAGGTGCAACTTTCATTAACGAAATGTTGGATTCTTTAAATAAAAATGAACAGAAAGCAGTTTTTTGCTGGATAAAATCAGAAATTGGCTTTCAAAATAAATACATTTGTGAATTTGATGAATAGATATTGCTTTCCTAAGTTAAATTTGACTAACTCTTTTTTTTAAACAGCTCTACAAACAGCTCTAAAAAAAATTCAGTGATGCTAAATAATAATCAACATTTACCCTAAAGAAAACAATGAATTGGTTCTGAAGGTTCTTCCAGAAGCTGCTGTTGTGCAATAATTATCCATTTCCCACCTCTGACTTTAGCGTTTTGATGCAGTTTTTGCTAAACAAACATTGACCCACAGTTATACTGTATGGGGTTTAATTTTATACTCCAAAAGATAAAAGGATGAGTACAATGAACAATAGTTGGAGAGTCAGGACAAATGTCCTTTTTCTGGTATTTGGTTCAGGTAAAAAAGTGTAACTAAGTTTGTCCTAAACTGCTAAACCTGCTGGGATGAGGGAACAGAACATCTGGAGGACTTCAGCCTCGCAGCTCGTCTCTAAGGAAAGGAGCAGCTGATCTCCACTGTGCTGACAGCTATTGATTGTGCCTCACAGTGAGATATCAGTAACTGTTGTCACAACAGGAGAGCTTGATAACTGTGGCTCAGATACAAAGGGGATGGTACAGAGAGAGAGGAAAAAATGGCACCACATGCTGTCGTCTCATGTATATCAAAACCAGTCCCCCACCAGGCATGAAGAGGAAATTGCCCAGTCAATGTGTAACCCGACTTAAACACTACATACTGCGTGTGTACTCTTGGGACTGATGGAGGGTAAAGTCACAGTGCAGAAGTGGAAAACCTGCTTCTTTTCTCTTGATTATTGCTTCCTTCACTCCAGTTTCATCGCTTACTTTTACAGAAGGAGGCGGTAAAATATCCAGCATCCAAAAGTGACCCAGTGGCTGGTCCAGCTCAGCTCGGACCACTTCTGAACGGTATGATGGGTGATCTCGTCCTGCAGGAAACAGCAGATTTTTGTAAAAATACCGTTAGTCAGCGGTCATAAAGATTTGAAACTCAAATTAAACAACTTGGGTTTGCTAATTTAACAAATTTACCTACAAATTATTAAAATTTGTTTTTAGGTACAACTTTTTTGTACCACCACAAGAGCAACCTACCACATGTTAATCCGTGATAATCCGAAAGACATCGGATTATCATGGAAGAATTGTTCTTCAATGATTTTTTCACAATTTTTAGACAACAATCAAGTGTTTCTGTTGGAACGGCATGTTGGTTTTATCATTTGAGGACTACAAAAAGATTTTTCTTTATTGTCTGCAACAAAGAAACAACAAATATTTTTAATGGTAATACATACTTGTAAAACAAAACAAGAAGAGAAAGAGAAAAACACTAACTCTAATTAAAATAATACTGTTGCCAAAAGTCAGCAAAAGAAAAAGATAGAAAAAATGAAGAAACCGCTGGGTATACCATGGAGTTGAACTCACATTTCCCACAAGACAAAAATACGGGCAACTGTGTTAAACAGTAGAACACAGCAGACTACTAGAACAAGCTCATGGCTTTAGCCATTTTTTGAAGCATAACTATTTCTTGATAATTTGCTCGCAATAAAACTGGACTTTTTACGTCCGTCTTGGGGCAACACAAAACAGCATCGTTTATGTGCTTCTTTTGAAACGTGGGTGGAAAGGGGTGTAAAGAAGGACATATTGGATTTAATGTATGGCTCTTTTCGCTTGCCCCCATAATACAAACATTTTCTAACCGTAATTATCAAAGTTCCCGAGTCAGTGAATGCACCAGGACTGAGGTCACAACCCTTTTTGATTTTGATTGGTCCTTTGTGTTAGCCCCGCCCCCACGCGCCACAACAGGGCCAAAAGTTTCAACCCTGCAATTTTCATATTCAAACGAGAAAAAAAAAAAACCTTTTAAACTGTTAGTTTGATTTTTGAAACTAAATATAGAAAATCTTTAGTTTATATTAGAATTCCTTTAATTTAAATTCCCGAATTTTCAAGTTGTTTTATTTAGATTTCAAATCTTTATGACCTCGATTATAAAGCTCCATAGAACACAGAAATTGTGCGGTCAAACCTTAATGGTAGACGGATTTTTTTGTTTGTTGTTCATGCTGGTTTAATACAGTATATGTTTGCATGAAATCAACCCAGTAGTTTAATCTCACCTCCTCTTCTTCCATGTAATCCACGCTGGAGTTGAACACAGAGCCCAGGTAGGTCATGTGAAGCATGGCTAAAGCACTGAATGCTATGTTAATCAGGTACACCCATAGCTCCTAAAAATAAAAATTAAAAACATATTTTTAGAAAAAAAAATTATTTAGCAGGGTGAATGAACAGAGATAATAAAAAAAACACATTTTTAGATGTGAGGATCAACACAAATTAAATAAATATTAAAATTAAAACCAAATGAGACAATTGCTTTATAATATTGGTCTTCTAGATAAATAAAACTGAGTTGAATTTAACTGAATTAAAACCAGAACCATAGTGTTAATTTCTCATGAAATTGATCAGTTTCCGCTCATGTTTTTCCTGTTTTGAACTGACATGATGGATTTTCTGTATTCATATAAATCAACATTTCTTTTCCAAATTTCTATCTCTTAACCAGCTTAATTTAGCCATAAAAAAGCACTTTTATAGCATTTTAAAGGTTTCATAGTTGGCAGAACATTGTTTTAATCATTAACACTAGAAACAGTCAAAAAATCTTTTGTTTTTTGTTGCAAACAGATAAAATGTACAGGAATATAGGCCTATGGATTCTGTGGTTTAATGTTGGATTTAATAAATTTAAGCTCATTACTAAACCAACCTTTCATTCTCTAGAATCCAGACACAACCTGCTCTGTATGTGAGAAATGACTGCAGCTTTAAATAAAGCATATTTACTGACATAGAACTGAATGTTCACATGGATGATGTATTGTATTATTTATATTATTATCAGCCAGTCTTATAAGTGAATAAGTAAAGAATTAAAATATTAAATTCTAATCTTTCTGGGAGGATTTTAACTAATAAAAACTGTGGCAAATAAATAAATAAATACAATCTGAGCAAAATAATTGAAAAGCTTGCAGAGCACACAGAGATTTAACTACATGTTACATGAATGTACAGTATTTTGTTTTGTATTAAATGATTTTAGTTGACCCAGTTTAAGCAGGACAGAAGAAACTGTCTGTCTTTGTGTGTGTAAACAGATCGGACAGGCTGTCGAAGACCAAATGTCCATCCTGCGAGTTCCAAGTAGCAGCTTAGGTTGCCATGGTAAGGTCAAATGCATCACTCTGACTCAGATTTCTGAAAATTACTGTGACTACTCTTTGACACAGTTTTGCAAACGGGAGCACTGCTGAGCCTAGTGCAGATCATTTTGAAACTTAGACAATTTGGACACACTTTATTTCTCCTACTGATTTTCTGGAAGAAACATTTTGAGAGTTGGAGATATTTTCTGCATTCAGGAACTAAGTAAATACAAAAAGTTGAAATCTAATTATTTTAAATATTAAAAAAAATGATTATAAATACAAACACCTATTTTCATCTTTTCTAATGTATATTAAAATGTTAATCAATGAGTGAACTTTTTGATTTAAAATTTGTTTTGAAAAATGTGTTTATTCAGTTTAAGAAAACACAAATGTGTGCCAAACAATGTCAGAGTACTAAATTCCTAGACAAACAATTATTCTAACATTTCTGCCATATGGCCTTAATGGACAAATGAGATTTATATATCTAATGAATTAAGATTTTTTTAATACAACAAAATTCTGAAAATATATTTAAAATAAAATAGAAAATAAATATTATGTTAAATCAATGAATTTTATGAAAAGTGGAATGCTTATATATGTATGTATGTATTGTGTATATATACATATCTTGTATTTAAAAAACTCTTTTCAAATTAGGTGAGATGATTAATCTTTGAAGCGTCTGCTTGATAGAAAACATAAACTGTTCATGTTTCTACTTAGGGGACTTTAAAAATGAACAATCATAAAATTTTAAACAAACCAAAAGACCCACTCCAATGAAAATGTAGTTCTTAGCATGTTCTTGTAGGATTTTTCCTGTTATGAAGGACACATATAAAAGAATTTAAGGTTAAAATTGTCTTAGCGTTAACTTGGGCTTGTGAAGTGCAATAAGATAGCAGGAGAGAGTAGAACTAGTGGGAAATTAGTGGAGCCAACTTCCACACAAACAGCAACACCCTTAACACAGAGGTGAATTTCTAATGAGCTCCTGCTGCTCTGCAGAAACAATATCTTTAAAAAAACCACAGAGACTTTTTGATTAATTAAAAGACCAAAGGGAACGATTTTATAAAAGCAAAAATATAGTTGGAGTTGGACTTTTAGTCATCAGCTTTAATGTTGGTTTGCATTGCTGTTTGTATTGCAGAGAAAGAGAAAATAGTTTTTAAACTTCAATACAGAATAAAATACAATACAATAATAAATACTAATACAATAATACTTAATAAAATACCATTTAAAATATATATTATTATTCTTTTTAATGAAAGAATATAACTTCTTGTTTCTTCAAAGTTGTGCTAAGTTTGTGTTTATAATAATGTCTGCTTTATATCGCTTGGAACAAATTACCTTTTTGTTCTTGTGTTTGCAGCTTGGATAACATTTCTTTGACAGCACACATGCATTAAAGATGACTGCAAGCCTCTTCCGCAATGCTGAAACATAAAAAAAATGACCAAAGCATGAGAATGAAACTAGTAGAAGAGCTCCTTTCTGAGCATAAAAGCCAAATTATAGACTGCAGTGTGCAGAAAGCCCTGTGAAGTAAAGGGGTCAGTTCATTCTCACTGCTGAGCTAAGCACTTAGAATATTTCCTACCGTGTTCAATGTATGTAATGAAGCCTAGAGATATCAGCACTGCCCCGAGATGGAAACTTAAACCCTGAAATTCAGAAGAGTTAAAGTCATCCTGTGATTAAAAAAACATTCATTAATTCTGAAGAAGTTTAAAAGATGGCTCACATGCAGGAGGGCGCAGGCTGCATATGTCAACATGACTGCAGAGAAGGTCCCAAATCTGAGCGCACTTTTAAAAACATCTGTAACACAATCATTTTGGGGGTGTTATAAAGATAAACTCACTTTTTAAAAATAAAAAGGTTAAACAACCTACAGGTGTGGAGAAAGCGAGACATTGGCAGATTCCAAGACGTCACCACTTCCACCGTGGAGCGGGGAAACTCTATGCTGAGCGGCTTGGAGACACTCATGTCCCTACAAAATAAAAGATCTTTCAATGTTGAAAACATGAATAAATTCTACATTTGCTGGAGTAAGCTGCAGCTCCGACCATTTGAGGTTCTCTTTCTCCTCAGAGAAGCCCGCCCCCGCCAGCGTCGCCGTAGTCTCGCTCAAGTAGCCGACAAAATAATTGCTGAAGTGGAACGACATTGTATTCTCATACGCCAGCAGCCACCTAACAGGAGGACACCAGGAGTGGAGGAGGCAGGTGTGCATTAAAAAGTCATTTAACTGAAAACTAAAGTCATTATTTCACAGGAGGAAAGGACTTACTTTGCCAGCGTCCCTCTGAGAGGCAAGGAAATAAGAAAATAACAGTTACTGATACTTTCTTTGCTTTGGAACAAATGTCTTATTTTGAAGTTCTGTGGTTTATGTCTCACCAAGTTTCTCAAGGTGAGGAAATGGTTAAATGAGAGGGTGAGAAAGGTGTCCTGGTACACATGTAGCTGCACAGAGAGGGGCTGGGGGGCATGAGCACACGCATGCAGGTGAAGCTTTTGCACGTACGGTAAATGGATGGGAAGCATACGGTGGCCTCTGAATTCCAAATCGCCTCAACAAATCACTCAACGCAAAAACGGATTAAAAGGTCAGAATGATAATTTAAAAAGGTAACATTAATAATAAAAACATTTCATCAAACAAAATTCCATCAAGCCAAATGTAATTCCTACAAAACAAGAGACAGTTCCAAAAATAAATTTTCTGAAACAAAAAGAAATACTTAAAAGTATCATGAAATAAGAAACAGGAAAAGATTACTGATTGGATAAAGATGTTTCTTCACCTTTTTTTCTTTACCTTTTTCAGGCACAGCATCCTTCTACCTTCCCTCTTCTTGAAAACTCAAACGCCATCCTCCAATCAGTGATGTTCCAAATTATCTACACTCCTTGATAATTGTATTGAGTGGTTTGCAAAATATAAAACCTTGTTTTTAGACTTTTAAGATGTTTTACCAGATTTTAAGCTGTTGGAACCTATTGTTGCTAGACACTTTTCCAAGTTTTTCTCAAAATCAGCCCAGTTTAAATTTCCTTGGGTCATTTAGAACTAGGATCTAAAAACAACAAACCAAAGCCTTCTACTTCATATTCTTGACAACAGAGAAACTTGATTTAGACCTTAACAAAACTCAAGTTGCTCTGTAAATTTTAATTTTAAGAATTTTAATTTGAAAGTTCAATAAATGTTGACAAATTGCTCCAACATTGAATATACTTATTTTAGAAGCATAACTATAGATATACGTTGTTAGTGTAAGTGTAAGTTCTTAAGATCTTATTTTCATTTTGTTCACATTTTGTTCAAAAATGAGTCATTTCAACTTATCGTACACTATGACACTGTAATCAAAATAAACTACATTTAGGTACATAAAAAATACAAACTGTTTACATAAAACTAGTAAAAAAAGTTTCAAGAGGACCTGGTGGCAGACATGATGGTGGATGACAATCATTAGCAGGATTGTGGAGTTGTAGTCACTTTTAATAAAACATTTGTTGCGTTCAGAATTAGCTTTGTTTTTCAGAAGAGGTAAATGCTTTATTAAAGGACAATAATAAAAGTGTTCAGATTTGTAAAACCACTGAGACTTTTATATTGGAGCTTGAGCTCCAAATCAGTGTTTTTGACTGCAGTTAATGTAATCAACATCACACGTTCAACATGAATGAATCTGCTTATTCTGTTGCAAAGAAGCGTCTTTGCACCTGACTATTACACTTTGTATTAGTCATGTGTTGCATATTGGTGAAATGCTGTGTTATAGTGTTGCAGCACTAAGCCACTTTTCTCAGCAGATCAGCTAATTCAAGTTAATCATGTCAGGAGTTACGATATGTCATAGAACATTGAAGCTTTTGACAGAATACATCAAGTTTTAAAGGTTCAAGCCTAAAACGCAAAAAAAAAAAAAAAATTTGTTAGGGTTGCCGGTTAAATTAGTCTTTGATGATGTAGGTTGATGGCGATGATGTTCAGGTTTTGGACTTCCTTCCGGATAATGATTTTCATCTTTTCTGCTACTCAAAAAATAATTATTGGGGATATATTATTCCTTTTCAAGTAATTCTAACAGTTTTTTTTTTTTTTAGCTTATAACATTTTCCCCCTTTCTGTGCTTGCATGGAACTCCTCGTTTCTAGATTTTGATATTTTACTATTTACTGTTAAGATTTACTGTTAAGAAAAAATGACTTTTTTAATTTTATTATTTTCAAACATTTTTTTTTCTAAAGATTAGTTATCTTTTCCTGTTTTTAGGCTAATTATTTTTGAGTATTATTCTTTTTTGGTTCTGTTATTTTTTGCTTCTTATTTTTTTTACATTTTATGGTTGGAATATTTTGGGATAATTTACTATATGTTTTCTAAATTTTTTTTTAATTTTTTCTTTCATTTGATTTTGTTAGGTGGTGGAATTTTGTTTAGATTACTGAAATACGATGTTGTTTTGTTATTCTTTGTTAACCCTTTTTTAGTTGTCATTGTGATCTTTAATATGTTTTGGCCGAATGATTTGTTAATGGGATTTGCCCTTCTGGGCCACCGTAGAACCATGCAGACAAGAGCAAATCACATAAATAAATGTCTTTGCTGAAAAGTAATGTCACTCACCTGACCTTCCTTCTCTTCTTGCTGTGTAAAGAAACACCAAAATTATTTCTATTTTCAATCCGCAAATTAACAAAAGTTGATCAGTTTTCTCACCTTCTTAACAGCTTGTCTCCATAGACAGGTATGAAATAGGGGAACAGGTAGGGCGCCACACAGTTGGAAATAACCAGGCAGATTTGGCTCTTGATCCAACTAGCTGACACTTTTAGAAGCCACTGAAAGCTCTGCAGGAAAATCACAAAGCTTACATCTCGATGTGGAATCCACGTCTGTGCTCCTATGAGATACTGAAATACATTTACCAGCTTACGTCCTTCTAGAGCTTCTTTGTAGCTGCTGAAGCTGATCCAGGGCCCGAAGATGACGGTCCCCACAAAGTAAATGTAGCCCATGAACTCGATGGGCGAGGGGACGCTAGTCACCACGCCTCGGTCCAAATCAAACGCCAGAGAGATGGCCTTCATGGCCACCACCATCTGTGATCCTGAGGGAATCAAAGTGAAAGGAAGTCATACATATGAGGCAAAGCTAGAAAACATTTGACATCAGCAGAAGGGATTGTTTTTACCTCTCATCTTGTGCCAGTTGGTCGTATCCATCATGTGCAGCTCTCTGATCAAATCGGATGAAAAGTGGTTCCATTTAATTGCACATAAAAGCATGACCTGGAACCTAAATGAGGGCCGTCTTACCCCAGCAGAAGGTAGATGAGCACAGTGATGGAGAGGAAGGTGCCTCGGATGGTAGAGTGACGACACAGAAAGAGAAAGAGATAGCAGAGAAGGCTGAGAGCACCACCCAGATCATGTGGAGCTCAAAGAAGAGGTAAAGGGTGTAGAAACCTCCAGCCACCGTGCCCAAATGCTTCACGAAAGCGGGAAGGCCTGACCAGGAAAAAAAAGAAGAAGTAGTGCTCAGTTCCTGTCCAAACAGCACAAACACGACGACAGTAGCTGCACTCGTACCAAACATCCAGAGCAGCCGACAGAGTAGGCAGATAACCAGCAGCTGCCACACTTGCTCCAGGCCCTGCTGAGCTGTTGGCAGCAGGCAGCCATGAGTGAGCTCCTGGAAAAACTTCTGCCGGCTGAACACTCCCATCATCGGACCGTTGGAGGACGCCAGACCCCGCTCTGTTTTACAGAGTCTGAGTTATTTGCATGAATCAATAAAGCGTGAGTGAAGTGTGTGCTGCGGTAAACAAACAGATGCTGTAAGTCTACGGATTTGTTACTACATTCACTTTTCCAGCATGCAAAGCTGCAGCAAGTCTGCAAACAAATCCAGAAACTTCAACCAAAAGCGAATCCCAGTTCAGATAACATTAAAAATGAGGTAAGGAAAAATGGTACATTAAAAAACAGAGCAAGTAAAATATTAATTTAGAAGATAAAACATTTTTCAATGTCTTTGTTTGCATGCATATGCCATATTGAGAAACTACAGAGCCTTCTCTAAAAATGTACAAGATAAGTGCATAAATTTTAATAATTCCTTTCAAAAATATTATATATTCAAAGAAAGCAAGGATTCATGGATCACAGTTTAATTGATTTCAAGTTTCTGCTTATTTTTCACATACATTTCCTGCTCACAAAACCCATGAGAACAGGATTTCAGAAAATTAGAAAACCATGGAGAAATCAATGCTTACTTTTCAGTTTTTTGCAAAAAGATATAGATATTGTAAAATAAAGTATTTTCAAAATTATATGTCCAGATTCAATACTTTGATAGAATGGGCAGGGTCCACGCCTCGGAGATTTTACACTGGACCTCCTTGCATTTTCAAATGAAAAGCACTCTTTACTTTCATCAGAAAGCTTGGACCAATAACCGACTGTCCAGTACTATGGAGGGGATCAATGATGGTGTCGTTCTATGAGTTGTCAGATATGAATTCCCATTAATAAGCCCAACTGAACCTGAACCAATTTAATTACTTCTGATAAACCTGTGCAGGTGCTTGAAGTTTAGTGGATGATTTGTCGGTAAAACTCAGTTTAAAACATGAATGCAGAATTTGGGCAATTTCTCCACAGTATTTCTGTAAGTCTGTTTGTGGGTTTCATGAGCTGGAACCCCATTATGTGTAAAAATATTCAATCAGTTTTTAGTACTTTAATTTTGTAATTTTTTTTTTGGTTTATCGCTTTTCTCACAAAAGCAGACTATTTTAACCATGGTCCGGGTGTTGTCACGATAACACGCCGCTGAACCTTGACTCTCTTGAAGTAATGCTGCAGACATGAAAGTCTTTAGAGTTCTGCTTCTCTTACTGTTTTGTATACAAATTACATTTCTGGGTGTTAGGTTTAAACAACCTGAAACATTTCTCTGAAAGGAAGACAATAGAAGGATCAGTTCTTAAATCGGATTTGAACCCAGTCTCCACTCCATTCTGAAGGTCGTTGTTTTATTTATAGATCAGGATATCCCCTAATCACACAAAGTCTACATATTTATCACGATGTAAATTTATGATGGTTCATCTCAGCTTCTCACAACCTTCATCTCGAGGTTGGCTCCTGCTGGTTGATATGAGAGTTGGACCTGACCAAAAGCAGTCAAGACAGATAAGTTAAATCACTCAGAGCAAATATTTGATAAATGCATGTACAACTCTAACACTGGATTAACACTTTGATAAATTTAAAAAAATTCAGACAATAAAAATGAAGGAGAAATTCTTCTCCGGCCTGTTTTTGTTCAAAATCTGCATATTGTCATATAAAATGTACCTAGTAAAACCTTATTATTATTTGTGATTAACCACAACTCAAAAGTTTGATTAATCTGATTTTTTTTTAATCGATTGACAGTACGGTTGTGTGTGATGTCATATTGTGATTATTTGCAAATAAGTGGTCGGCAAAGAATGAAAAAAAAAAAAAAAAATCACAATTAATCACGATTACTTTTTAAGGTATGCCAATAATAAGTTACATTTTTTAATCAATTCCCAGCCCTAAAATAAATGCTTAATCAATGTAACAGTTGGACTATAATCTATATTCTATGAAAGCTTAGAAAGGGTCTGAATAAATTGATCCCTATAAGAGAATACATATAAGTATTAGTAAACAGCACTGCAAGCATGCATTTTGTTTTTTAGGGTGCATTTCCAGAAACCCTTTTCCAACCCTTCATCTAAATAGAATTGGGACATCCCTTCAAAGTAAGGCCACATTTTCAATAACTCTAAATGTTAGTTTGAACTCAGAAAGATGTTTTTAATTAGTTTCCAACCGGATCCACACTGATCAAAATGAGTCTGTGAGTAAGTAACCTGCTGGTCAGTCAAAAACTAGGTCTGGACGCATCTTTATGCATGCATGTGACTGAACTCTAATATATGCTTGTCTCCGCATTGCAGTCGTCCAGCAGCAGGAGTTGACTCACAGGCGCAGCTTTAACACCGCTGTGTGTCTTTGACAGGCGCGAGCCCCGGAAATGAAACATCCCAAATGTCCGCCGGACGGTTAGCGGCGGTCGCTGCTTCATTAGCCGTCTTGGTTTCGAGATGCTGGGGAAGCTTGTTACCCAGCGACCCCCGCTTCACTGGAGACGACCCCTGCACCGTTTCCGGGGTTAAACTTACCCGTTCAGAGCATCAGCAGAAGCCGCCTCCTTTCAGGTTCCTGTCCGGCCTCCCGTCTGCCCCTTCAACTTTAGCCCCGCGAGTCTGTGTTTGGCCGCTTAAACCCTGTCGGTGCAGAGGAGGAATATCTGGAGGACTCCCATTGTCACAGCATCAGGACCAGTGGCTGAACATCAATGATGGCACGCGAGGACGCCTCGACCAATCAGAACACTCGACACAGTGATGTCAGCCAATCAGAGCTCAGAATAGAGCTTGTGTGAAGGTCCTCCACTCCAATCAGTTGTTTTTCTGCAACTACTGGCTTATTTGGACCAATAGAACATGTACAGCGTGCAGCTGGATTTAAAAAATGTTTGTACAGCAAAATGTCAGAGGAAACCCCACTTTAAAAGTCATTTTATATGTAATCTAATTATTTTATATATAATCTATTTGTATATTTATAAATGTATTTATCCATGGAAATAAAATAGATATTTATAAAAGAAAAACAAATCAATACAAAAGAGTAAGAGACTCAATTGTTTATGTTCTGCTCCTCTAGGACCCCTATACATAAAAAGAGGCATGGGATAAATTGGGGGCGTGTCCTTGATCTGCTATCAATCTAGGTTAATTAGATTTAGTTGGTTTTTGATTACTTACCAGCCAACGGAGATAAAAGCCTAATTTGATGTTTATAGTGTTTTTATTTTTTTTCTGTTGATCATTTATATATCATTATATTTATATATAAGTGTTTACTAATGTACTGTATTTCTCACCTTACGTCACCTGTTCAGGTTCTACATATCTGCACATCACCGGCCTCAAAGTGTGATATTTAAGAGCATAAGCAGTAAAATAAATGAACACCGTTTATGCTTTTAAAGGACCAAACAACTCAGTCTCTCATTCAAAAAAAAAAAAAGCAAAAAACAAAACTTAGATTAGAAAAAAGAAAAAAAAAATTTATTCACCTTTCAGTTCTAACGGAAAAAATTCTTGGATAAAGAATGTTAGAATGGTAATCCTATGTCTGTTTTAGCTTAATATTACAAAGAAAAATGTTTCTGGCTCTACATGGAAGCAAAAATACTTAAAACTATAGAAAAAAAAATAGATGAAAGTTTAAAATAAATAGTATTTTATAGTAATACTTCAGCAAACATTTATTTCTACCTCAACTTTGCTACTTAAAAAAATTGTATTTGTTCTATCTGATCAGATCAGAACCAGATTACAAACACTTAAAAAACTGTAAAGTGATGTAACTAAGTAGGGGTGGATTCTTCCCACTCCTTTTCAAGCAAACAATCAAACTCTACTTGACTTCAGGTAACAATTCTAATCAATGCATTTCATTATTTCTGTAATGATCCTGAAAAATGTATTTTGTCCTGCTTTGTCCACAATATATACTTGAAATAAACCAGATCAATCAATCAAAAGTATAAACCTGCTTTGAGTTCATAAATATGTCCAATTTCTGTTAAAGCAATATGCAAACCCTATTATGCATGGCTAACAGCATATCCATAAGTGAACTTGTACTTTTATATTGGTTGAATTGTTTATTTTTGCTCATTTTATTTCACAACTTAGCAATAACTCCTGTCAGCAGATTTTTCTGTACATCCCTCGTGCTAAAACCAAAGAGATTCTGTTATTGCACAATAATTAGCTTAAACAGTTCAATCAGATAACAGTTCTGGAAAAAGTCAATTGCTTTGATGTAAAACTTGAACAAAAACAGGATTTATGAGGTCAAGCTAAGCATCCTGCCAGCAGACGTGTGTAGGTCTCTGGTTAGAAAACAAATCAAGGATTTATTACCAAATGTGTCAAGTGTCAAAAGAAAAAAAAACAAGAAAAATCCAGTATAAGAAAGTTTGTTTATTTGAAAACACATAATCAACAAAGTTCATCCCAATTTATATAACTTTTTTTCCATCTCCAACATTCTCTGCATTTTCATTGGAGTTAAAGTTACTGCCAACACTCATTAAGAGATAATGAAATGATGACAGCATAGAGTAAAGTTTTTCCTTCAACATCTTTAAACACCCACTTTAAAGGATTTTCTTTAGTGAACGAAAAATATAGTAAATAAACAAAAAAAAAACAGGCACAGATTTTTCCTACTCCATTTGATGTAACTCTTATATTCACAGCAGCACAGACTAAACTAAAGGCCTCTGTTAGCTAGTCCAGATTTAAAGTTTAGGGTTGTTAGAGAGTATAAACATCTCGGAGTCTGAAATCTTTCACTCAAACACGCCACAGTGTTTTGTCACTTAAAAGAAAAAAAAAAATGCATTTTAGTGGCAGGTTTGGGGAAGAAGACACTGCAACACTGCAAGTGTTAGAATGCAGCATGTTTGGTAGCTTAAGGTAGATACTTTTGCGTCCAGGTAACTGAGGTAGATCTTTGAATATCAAATAGACAAAAAAAAAAAAATCGATATAGTCTAGTTTGCATTTTAACTAAGCAGCAACAAACTAATGGTGCAAGTAAAACATTAATGGTAGAAATGAGATGGGCAGCACTTCTATTATATCACAATACTGACCCAATGGAGTGTGCGTTTATATGATACACAAATTACAAAAAATAAAAAAAAACTGAGAAAAACAGTGTAAAACAGTCAAAAAAGCAAAAAAAAAAGACAGGTAATAACACAACATCTGTTTCAGCCCAAAAACAAACACCTCATTCGGGTTGTGTTACACTATAGTAATAGCACAGGAATGCCACAAGCTTTAACAAAGCAAATATTTACAAGATGATCTCGATATCATAAGCCACTTTTTCTCTTTTGACTTGACAGACCTGCTTCTGACTCGGAGAGAAAAAGGACAGGCTCCACGCGTTTCTGCACCACAAATTCCTGTTGCTTTTTTGGTTTGCTCAGAATATAGTCATAATTTCTTTTGACTTCAAGCAGCGAGGAGGTGAGGCGCTGAGGCGAGAAGAGCTCCAGGGAGGGGGGCAGTCGTGGATGCACGCCAGGGAGACTATTGGGGTTAAGTGTTGGCACCATGGAGTTACTCGAGCTTGTTGGAGGAGGTGGGATGGCGGGGAGGTTTGCTGATGTCACAGGTGTTTGGATGTGGCCGGGCAGGGACAGGGGGAGGGGCTTTGGCGCAATTTGCTGAATTCGGGGTAAAGGCAAAACACAAATGACAGGAATATGGCGCTGAAGCTGAGCTAACGGTAAGATCTGAGGCTTGTTGATTTTTTCTGCAGCTTCTATCGGCTCCACCTTGATTGGTTGGTTGTTTACAGTGATTGCGCTGGGCTCTAAAGGTTCCTCCTTTTTCACCACCACCTCTTCCACCTCCTCCTTCTTCTCTTCAGAAATGGAATCCTTCTCAGGCTCCTTCATAGGCTCGACCCGGGGCTGGAAGAGAATGTGTCTGTGGCGTCGGCAGAAAAGAGCGCCACATTTGGCGCACTTTCTACCATCTTTGACGTGCAGCAGTTTGTGACGCTTCAGGTTCTGACTCGTGGTGAACGAGCGATCGCACATGTTACACGGAAACGATGGCTGATCTACGGGAACACACCGGGCCTCTACCGCAGGTGCCTCCCCAACTATCGTTGCTTCACCTGTTGCAGGTGTCTCACTTGCCGTCAAAGGTTCCTCGCCGTTTCCTGTGGCTTCAGCTGTCTCAGGTGCCTCATCTGTGATGGAAGGCGGCTGTACATGGTGCAGTTGGTAGTGGTTTATAAATTCTGTTACATCCTTTGAGGCCTGATGGCAAAGATCACACCGAAAACCACCTGCTGGTAAAACTACAGACTTCAGGACGACAACCGGACTCATTTGCTGTGGTACTGGGATGCCTGTCGATTCAGTTAGTGATGGTGATACAGTTTTTGGCTTTGATGCACTTCGTAGACAAACTGTTTTTGCTGAAAATTCTTCAGTCTTCAATTCCACTTCCTAGAAGACAAAAGCATAAAAAAAGAAGTATTTAATGGTAGGGAAAACATAAAATCTTAGAAATTCAAGGTTAATAAGAAGATATTCATATTAACCTGATACAGTTTACATACTGTCAAATTTATCAATGAAATTTTAATGAAATTGTTAATACTATATAGTATTTCAGCTCCAACAATTGTTCTGCCTCTCCTGGAGGGCATTTCAGTTTGGCCACTAGGTGGCAACTGTGCTATAGTATTACACCTAATATATGAACACAGCTGTGTGTACATATATTCATAAGAGTTTTGATTACTGGTGTTTTGTGCTTTTCTTTATTATTATGCCGCTTCTACAATAGAATTTCCCTGCGGGGAGAAGACAGACTGAGCGAAAAAGTGTATTTTAGACCACAAATGGTTACTTTAAATATATATTTTCTTAAAAGAATTAGAAAAAAATCATCCCTGTGCATTTATAAAGATGTTCATTTAGTCAGCAATGTATGTTTAGGTTGTGTTAGCATTGGCCATCCAATGGAAAATCCCATTGTAGGTTTGCATCAAGCTAGTGGACTTTAGCTGTATGCGTTAGCGTGATCTGTAGAATTTCTAACGAACTCCTGTCGCTCTGCAGAAACTACGTCCTAGAAAATGGCACAGATGTTATTTTTTTTTAAATTTTGGGTAAAAACAGAATAATCATTATTAAACACTTTGAAAATAGATTGAAAAAATGATCGGAGTGGGACTTTATCAAAGGATGACACAAGTCTAAAAAAAAGTAGAGAGACTGGTCACACTTACCTCTTGTTTTGAACAATCCTTTTCATGAAGCACTGAAGCAGAAGATTTACGCTTTTCAGGGGAGTTTAGTCCAGAAAAACTTTCACTCTCTGTCCCTGCAGTGGCTGAACGGCGGCGCCTTTTTCTGAAGCGATAAATCCTTAAAAGAACAAAAAAAAAGACAAAAGAAGAAAACTGAAATCATGGTGTGATAAACAACACAAATATAAAAAATACATTTAAATCTCAATATACATAATAAGCACAAGGACTTTAATAGCCCAGGCTATTAAAAACAAAACAGACAGAAATATCTAGAAATTAAATCTCCAGAAAGTTTTGTCTTTGTGGTTACAGCAAATATTGAAACCCTTAAAAAATGTTTTGTTTTTGAACCATTTAGGCACTTGTTTTTAGCTATTAAAGCAGTAAAAGACCATTCTGATTTATACTTCTTAAATTCTCATTCGTTAACCTAATATTGCAAGTCAATAGATAATAAATAAAATTGTGTTTTCCACTCTTTCTTTTGGAGGTAAATGTTTTAATCTATGCAAACATTTTTAGATATAGCCAACATTCCCTAGTTTACTAACTGTCCAACTTGTAGTATAATAAAAGGTAGTCTCTGTTCAGAAACTTGAAAAATTACACGTTTGATGATGTCTTCTTAAAAAAATATAAACAACAAAATATGAAATACAGAACTTTCATAATAACTAAGTTTTTCCAAACAAAAAAGGTTAGTTTCTTTTTTTTTAATTGATTGATAATGAAAACAGTTTTACACAGATATAGGACTATATGATAAAAGGAAAAGTTGCGATGTGTGATACTGATGATCAATATTGTGATACTTATATGAATTGCGATAACCACAAAAATAATCATACAAAAAACACAGAATATCATTAACATTTACCTGCAACAGTTTCATTTCAATAAAAATCAGGATAACTTAAATTAAACCCCAAATGACCCTCATCTTCATAAGAGATGAACATCTGGCGTACAAGGGCTCCATATGATTGGTCAACAACATAAAGTGGGCCGTCCGATTGATCAAATGAATCAAGTTCTTCATTTGATACTTCAAGCTGATGATTAGTTCTGCACAAGCATTTAAGATAACTACTTATGCCATCTTTTGAGATACGTGTATCACATGGTGGAATTCTGATGACGAGAAATTAGCAATTTTATTCTCTCGTCAGTATTTTAAATAAGTAAACAAACAAACAAACAAAAAAAAGTAGATATTTCATAAATTGCCTTTTTTTTTACATACAAAAAAAAACACTTTTTCCCCTTAAAAACCATCAAAAGAACATGGTTTAAAAAGTAGAAATTTTAGCTTCTGGACTTGATGAATCAGCACTGTTTTTAAATACACAGACTGATCAATAATCGATTAAGAAGCCTATTTTGATTGATATAAGGAACATATAGTTATAAATTATAAAGTGTCTTAAAGTTCTGTTTAAAATAAATAAATAAAGTTCTGCTTTAAGTATAATTCAGAGAGACCTTTTAAGCCTCATCTGCATGACATAAACGGAGACATGTTTTACCATTCCACTCTTCTTCTCTTCGGGGTCGGCCTCTGCTTTGTAAACACTGAGGGCACATAGTCAGGCATGTCGGGGTCAGGGGACGCCTCTCCTGCAAAACAAACACAAGTTTCAAAATAAACGTTTAGTTTGAATTTTCTGGGGGAAAAAAAATCATGCAGTTTGCATGAAAAACAGTCGTGTTAAGTCTACCGGAGATAAAATGATCGCCACAGATCCGACTGAATTGGTTTAGCTTGTTGGTGTTGCCGTTCGCCCTTAGGATGAAATCTAACCACAACTGCCGTCTTACGGTTTGAAACACTCGAGTCCCAGAGGGAATCCTGTGAAACTTGATTTGGCTGGCCGGCGAGTACCGATTTTTGCAGCCATTTATGCAGCAATTATGCGCCATTTTCCTGCTTCAAATAACCAATGCTCGAACTTAGCGTTACGGGTTAGCTCAAGATAAAAAAAAAAAAAAAAAGTCGTGGAAAAAAGTTTACTTCCGTTCTAAGTCTGCGCGCGCAGCCTCGATGGTGACGTCATGTGGATGTGTTAGAGTTTTTTCTCTTGTTTTTTTCCAGGGTAAAACAACAACATAAGCCTTAAATAAAATATAAAACAACAGAGGCAAAAATTTTCATTCATTCATTCATTCATTCATTCATTCATCTATTAAAAAAAACTCAAGTTTTCAATCTATCGTACTGTTTTTATTTTTGGTTCCTTAATGGGGTTTTTCAGTGATTCAAGTAGTTTTTCTAAATATATTTATATCTAATCATTTTTGATTTAAGAAAGAAAATTATTTTTACACATTTCTTTTCATTCATTTTTTTCTTACATTTGAATGAAAATGTTATTATATGTAGGACATTTTTTTTTTAGCGAACTAGTGTGTAGTTCTTCCCAAAATATTTGTATTTGAGGACAAAAGACATACAAATTTTGTGTGGTTTTAATTTATTTTTCACAAAATGTACATATATTGTCGTTAATATTAAATTGTCATTTAGTAATTTAAAATTAGTTTTTATTCATTATTTACTTAGTTATTTATTAGATCAATGTAAGTAAAATGGTATTTTTGTTAGGATTACCAGCCTAGTATTGCTGTATTAATTGATGATTACATTTTTTTTTATCTTAAACTGGGATTACTTGCAATAATTGTTAATTGTGGTGTTATGGATTATTATGACATAATGCCTTTTAATAAATGATTATACTCCAATGGAAAAGCTTTAATGACTTTTGTGTGTGTTTGGCCTTAAGCTATATTTCTCTCAAAACTGCTCATAGCTGAGAAAATTACCTGTTCTATTTGAAATATCAAACAAAGATCAAATAATCCTTTCATACCATTCACTAAGAGAACGTGATTGTTGAAAATGGTCCAAATATCAAAACATGGCAGTACACTGACGCCCCCTGCTGGCTGCTGACAGACAATCTTTCAAATGAAAAGACCCACTCACATGAAAATCATGTTTTTAGTTTCAACATGTTCTTCTGTCATTTTTCTGATGATGGAGCACAAAAAGTAAAATAAGCTCGAAATTGCATTTCTGAGTATTTCTACATTCATTGTGAATCAGGAGCAGCCAAAAAAAGCTTTTGAAAGAGATTATTTGTGATCTAGAAACTCAGATGGGAGGGCTGCAAGCTCCCTGCTTCACTCTATTCTGATGCATCCACTTATGGGAAAATATATATGAACATCTTTTAATCTTGAGAGATAAAAGCAAAACAAAAACATTCACACTTAAAAAAAAAATGATAAAACACAGAAGCACATCAACCCTGACCCCCTACACACCCAACATTATAGAACATAGAAAAACACATAGATACAATCTAAAATTGAAAAAATATAGAAATAGAGATAAAAATCTGACTGAAGAAATGATATCAAAGCAAGCAGGCAGACCCGAGAGATCCACTGAAAGATTTTGTTCTGGGAGAAGGAGTGGTCCCTGGTGTGGAGGATCCCTCTGAGGAAAACACTGAAGTTAAAACAAAATGCTGAGAATAAAACACTTAAAAGGTAAAAACAAAGATAAAAAACAACAAGATCTTATACTGACACGGGCATACTACAAGTAGATGTAAATGATGTAATACAAACCAAATGAAAATATAAAGTAATTTAAATATCAAACTAAAAGATTCCTACATTTTAGATAAAAGTCAGGTTAGACAGGGAGATCTTGAGCCTTCCTCTAAAAACATGGACAGTCTCTGCAGCCCTGAGGCTCTCTGAAGGCCGAGGTTGTCAGACAAAAGAGAAAAGAGGGCAGACAAAATGACGACACCCTAAAAGTTTCTCCACTTTGTCAAAACTTCTGCTCCAAAGATAATTTTTTGGCTAAAGTCTCCGTGTTCAGACAGTCTGGAGCACACAGCCATTCTGAATGTAGAAAGAAACTGACAGTCTGTAACCTCACTGAACATCTGTGGGTTTATCTTGGACGTGGTGGATAATTCCACAGCAACATGTGACCAGCATGAAGAGGAGGCTACTGTTTGTCCAACGATTCAATGTGTGTGTTTTCTTCTTCAAACATTAATCAATCTGCAATACAACAAATAACAGCCAATGGCAGAAGAGGCAAATGTGTCATAAACTGATACATTCCAATGTTACTCACTTCTGGATCAGATTCTTATAAATGTCATTGGTCATTGGCTTCAAAAAAGAAAAAAAAAAGAAAACGTTCAAATTACACGCTTTGTCATGTTTAATTTTTTCAATCCAATCAGATCTTTTTTAAGTGCTAGGTGAAACTATTTGTTAAAAAGCAACTGAAATAAAGTTAGGAGAGAAATTCAAGCTTCAAATGTTGCAAAATTAGAATTTACGACAGAGTATTAGGGCCAGATTACAAACACTTTTTTAAAATTTAAATTGAGACTTTAAATCTCATAAATATCCAAGATTTAAAGTCGTAAATTTGCAAGATTTAAAATTATAAATTTGTGAGATTAAAATTTGTAAATTTAGTAAATATAAAGTTGTAATATTTATGAGATTTAAAGTTTTAAATTTGAAAGATTTAAAGTTATAAATTTACTAGAAAAAACTGTATTATTACTTTTTTTGGGCCCTAAAACTCAGTTGTAAGTAAAATTTTTGATTAAAAAAAACCAAAAACCCTCTTTACTTAGTTGGAATTCAGTCAATATGAGAAATTTTAAACTCCACTTGCAGGATGCATCAGAAGGCTAAAGATGAATGTCTTGAATTCATTTTTGAAAAACAATCTTTATTTAGTAGTTGGTCTAAGAATCATTCATTGTAAGAACAACATTAAGCTTCAAAAAGAAAATGTATGCAATGGCTTGAAGTTTACATCAAATATCTTAATTTACAAATAAAAAATAACTTAAGTAATTAAAGATAAGGTGATTATATTGACATTATGCATAAAACTGATTAATTCTATATCTAAAATCTTAAGTGGATTAAGTAAAACTGTTTACATCCTCAAAATAGTTTTGCAAAGCATCAAAATGTTCACATAATTCTCATTATAGCTCAACAAATAGCTACTTTATTCAGTGATTTACTAGAAATGTTTCTTACTTCCTTACATAACGAGTAAAAGTATGGCGCTCCAACCAAAGATTTCCTCTGCAGTGCCATCCCCGCCTGATGGAGTTTCATCACGCGGCGGGGCAGTTAACAAACCACACCGAGGACGCAGTAATTAGGACAGAGCCCTGTTCCCGGGGAGCTGGCCCCGTCTCTGCTGCAGCTTGTAATGACTCCATATGTATGTTAATATTTCCTGGGCCATCTTGGGTGTATTCGAGGAGCCCATTATGTCTTGGCTAGTACTTTATGATTGTGGAAAAATCCCCCGGGACTCTCTTCATATATGACTTTGCCCCCCCCCTTCTTTTGCAGGTACTTTTGTCATTGCAAATATCACATCCAGATAACAACTTTCATTTGAAAACAGAATCTGTGAGTGTGACGTTTTTATTTTTTGTTTTAGGTCAGCACAGGTTGCTTAATTTTGGCTACTATCAACATATTAACATGACTCAAACATTTTTAATTTTACACTAAAAAGGAATGTCACATAAAGAAGCTGTAAAAGATTGAAACGTTATTCACTTAGATGAATATTCAGATTTCCCTCACACACATCTTAAGTGGTATTTATCCAGAGAGGCTTCTTTCTGTGAGCGTCTGTGCTGTTCTCCACACTATTATACTCCATTCATTATTAATAAGTAATTAGAGCCCTGGCTTTTCTGTTCCTCATTCCTTCTTTTTAACTCTTGTGTCAGTGTATTCACAGACAGCAAACCGGCTTTTCTTCTTAAGGAACTAGATTTCGTTGAAGAACTTGAATTTGCTGTACTGCTAAAAACCTTGATTCTTGTTTTCACAGAGCAAACGGCTTTTCTCTTATTTTCAAGAACTTGAATTTGAGGTAAGCCTCATTAAGACAGATTGAGTCTTTTGGAGAGGCTTTATCAGGTGAGTGACTTATAATATTGGCCTACATCTGCTAATGTTTTGCCAACGTCCGATTGGGAGTTAGCAAGATTAAAGTGTGTCTCTTTCACCTATGTGGCAGAATGTCAGTGAATGCAAGGCCTGGCAGTGATTTCTAAAATTGACCTACATCTCCGATGTTCTGCCAATGTCTGATTAGGAGTTAAAAAGATTGAAATGTGTTTGATATGATAAGGAAGGAGCGAATAGTGTGTTGGAAACCAGAGAACTGGATTGAGAAGATTCTGTTTTACTCCAGAATAAACAGATCCTTGGAGCAGAGGTCAGATTCCAGCTTCATTCTCTTTTGAGTTCATTTTCTCTCAATAGTTGCAATTAGAAAAACAAACTACATGTCAATGCTTACTAAAACATTACCACAGCTACTGCTACACACAAGTAGATCTCAAACATTCCTTCAGTTTGGTTTTAAAATTCACTCTGACATAATACACCAAATTCAGTCTACCATTTAAGCCCTTTAAAAGAATATCTTAATATTGTTATTGCTACCAAATATTTATCCATCTGTAAATGATGTATGCTTAACAAAAATGATGGGTGCTTAGCAAAAAAGTTATTTAGCCCTGCTTCCCTAATACAAATAAAAAAAAAACAACAAAATACCAACAAAATAAGTCATGTTACTTTCTAGAATAAGTTTCTGGTGGCATTAATGGATGCAGGATTGGAGATACTCTGGTAGGCAACTGTGTGGTCCTAAAGGCTGATCATCCTCCAATAACTGTGCATCACTGTACCACATAGTTTAATGTAACTTATCAGATAATTACAATTCATTACTTTTTAAATTACATTTTTAGTTTCTTTTTAGTCCATGCTTATAAAATGATTCGTCACATCTTGAGATCAAAACACGACCAACACTAAGAACACAAATGAAAAACCAAAACTAAAGCACAGAATCTTTACAGTACCCCTCCCCTAAAGGGCAGATCCCAGGTGCCCATGACACCTAAGAGGTGAGGACCTATATGACCTAAACAAAAATAAGTCCAGCCTAGCAGAAGTGAGGGGTGACATGCGAACCCCGAGGAGCAGTCCCACCGAGTCCAAAGAGTGGACCCGGCGACCCTCCACAGGAACGGGAAGCTTCAAGAAGGGACCCGACAATCCCCCTCAGGAACAGAAGGGTTGGCTGTGGAAAGGCATGACATGAACATGATTGATAGAAACCCATGTGATGCGGTGTGGTGTGGACTGCAGCAGCAAAAAGACCTTTCCACTGCAGCGAAAGTTCTCCTGCTGGGTGCAAGATGGTCAGGACATTCTGTAAGGAACTGGTAGTGTAGGACCCAAAATGCAGGAGACCATGCTTGGTGACAGAGACAAAAGCAAAAGTCTGTCTGTCTATCTGTCTGTCTATCTGTCTATCTACTAAATAAATCGAAATGTGACAAAACTATAGGAGGAACAAAAGAGAGTAAAAAAAAACTGACACTTAAATACACTGAGGGTAATTGACAGAAATAAAAACAGGTGTGGATGATCAACATGAACCAAGAGTGACTGATAGAAGAACAACTCAAAACATGATGAATACTAATGTCACACGTGAAAAACCAAACCAAAGCACAGGATCCTTACAAATTCAGGCCAAGACAATTTGAGGACATGTGAGTGGAGTTATTCCTTTATTTATTTTTTTCTTTTCTGATCTTCAAACTGGTCCCTGTTGAGAGTACTTAGAAAGCACCATTTTGTTTGTGAGCTGAAACACTAATCAGCTCAGCGTCTCATTTTCATATTAATGAAGAAAGATTCTAGTCCGCCTCATTCATTTTTAATTGTTTTTGTACAGCAACATAAATCAATAGCACAAAAGGAAAAAAAAAGAGTCATTAGCAAGTCATTGTTGCTAATGAAATTTTTGGTTAACATTTGAACTTTTTTTTTTTTTTAAAGTTTATAAGAAATCACCTGTATATAAAATCATGTTTATCATTGAAGCAGTAGCAGAATGTCACCAACAGGTGTCACTGTGGTCAAAGCGAGGGAAACAGGCTTTCACCAGAAGGATGAATATTAAATTAGTGGTAAACGAGACTGAAAGAGATGACCACTAACAATGAAAAACTACAATATTACAACATCAAACATGTGATTATTCATTGTATTTATGCTAGACCTAGTTTCCTTTAATAACACATGTTGAAGGACTGGCTTAATGTTCAAACCAAGACAAATCTATTGTTCTTTGAATTAAATCAATGTCTAAATAAAAATTAAAGGAGATATATTGGAACAGGGGTTCATTTATCACTATAGTTCATAAGCCTGCAGTATTCTGTGCAAACAATGGCTTATACCTTTAATGTATTCAGTAAAATACTCGTTTAATCGAGCTATTATATTTCAGAATCATTTGTTTGCATGGTTAAAATCAGCAGTTTGTTCTTCAGAATACACCTGGGTTTCTCCTCCTATCAACTAAAAGCCTCTGACCTGAAAAAAAAAATAAAAAAGCTGGCATGACCACCGGGGCCCTTTCCCTCCTCCTCTCTTCTTCTGCCTCAAGGTGACTTCTCCATCTGCGCCAGCCTTGGTCATGCCAGTCCCCCTTGACTGCAATCACATCTTTCTCTCTCTCTTTTTTTTTTTTTCTTTAAGTTGTTCCTGTCTCACCTGTTTTATGAGTTTTCCTGGAGCTGTAAGAGCACATCAGTCAGAGCTGTGCTGCTTGTCCCTGGCAACTGAGTGTGTTTGGGTGGAGAGAACACGGTTCATCCAAGCAGAATGTGTCTGAGATGAGGTACATGCAGTGACAGCAGTGTCGTTTACAATTGTGTGGTTTCACTTCCATCTTCCTCACTCCGTTCACATTTTTATACTTTGACGGTGGAGGCTTCCTTCTGAACTACCTTTATTTCACTGCACAGCATCCCCATACTTATAAGTCTTCATTACATCCATTACACATTGACTGACTACTTTATTAGGTACACCTTACTTGTACCAGGTTGGGCCCCTTTAACGTTCAGAACTGCCTTAATTCTTGGTGGCATAGATTCAACAGGGTACTGGAAACATTCCCCTAAGAATTTGGTCCATTTTGACATGAAAGCATCCATGATGGCAATCTCCTGTTCCAGTACACCTCAAAGGTGATTTGTTGGGTTGAGATCTGGTGATTGTGGAGGCCATTTCAGTCCAGTGATCTTCAAGAAACCAGTCTGAGATGATTCCAGCTTTATGACATGGAGCCTTATCCTGCTGGAGTAGCATCAGAAGATGGCACACGGTGGTCATGAAGACATGGTCAGCAACAATACTCTGAAAGGGTGTGGTGTTGTAACCATGCTAACCTGGTACTAAGGGGCCCAAAGTGTGCCATGAAAATTTCCCCACACCATTATACCACCACCAGCCAAAAACAAATTTACAAGGAAGCATGGATCCATGTTTTATGCTGTTGACACCAAATTCAGAATACTTTTCCAATCTTCTATTGTCCAGTTTTTATGATCCTGTGTGAATTGCGGCCTTAGTTTCCTGTTCTTAGCTGGCAGGAGTGGTACCCGGTGTGGTTTTCTTCTGTTGTAGCCCATCTGCCTCAAGTTTGGATGTGTTACGTGTTCAGAGATGCTTGGATCTAACCAGAGGTTTTTGAGTTACTTTTGTCTTTCTATCATCTGGAAACAGTCTGGCCGTTCTCTTCTGACCTCTGGCATCAACAAGCCATTTCCGTCCACAGACCTACTCCTTACTAGATTTTCTCTTTTTCTGACCATTCTCTGTAAACCCAAGAGATGGCTGTGGGTGAAAATCCCAGTAGATAAGCAGGTTCTGATATACTCAGACCAGCCCGTCTGGCACCAACAAATATGTTCAAAGTCACTCAGACCACCTTTCTTCCCGATTCTGACACCAAGTTTGATTATCAGTAGATCGTCTTGACCATGTCTACAAGCCTAAATGCACTGAGTTGCTGTCATGTGATTGATTAGAAATGTGTGCACTGTAAACCCTGACTTTAGCTGTAATAACAATTTTGAGTAATCATTCATTATAATTTTTAGTTTTGTGTCATTACTTAAATAAATGTGTTGTTTGACACATTAAAGATTAGTTTTAAGTGTTACTAATTATACTATGTAGAGATCACTACTGTTCTTTAGTTCCTGCAATAGTGGGCGGAGCTTATATCAAAACTGTTTGATGAAAACTGGCTCTAATTCTGCCCTTTATTAATTAGCAACATCTTGGTCCTCCTCCTTACAATTCTTTCATCAGCATCAGAATTTGCTTTAAGCTGAGTTTCTCATAGTAAAATTTGATTTATTTATTGTTCATAAAAGTTGCTTTTAAATCCTATTTTTTTCCCCAGAGTTTGAAAGCGCTGGTTGTTAGCCAAAAATGGGCTATAAGTAAGCATTGTTTTTTTTGTTTTTCTTGATGATAAAAATGTAAACATGTTTTCTCCTTTGGGATTTTAAGCAAATTTTGTTGTAGTGACCAAACCATTCCCAACTATCATCCATCATCATTGTCCAAATCATTTCTGTTTTCATAGGACATTCTCTGCACTCTGTTTTAAAAAGGTTTGTACAGGTTTTTTAATGTATTAAAATAGTCTGAGTTTGTAAGGACTTTGCCACTAAAAGTGAAGAAGCAGATAATTATTCAATGATCAAAATTAAGGATTTTAGTGTCTTTTGCAATTGTTAAAATATTGGTATAAGGATAGCTTAGTTGGTAAGGTACAGGACTAGTATGCAGGAACCCAGGGTTCAATTCCCACCTGAGTAATATCACTTTTTGAAAACATAATGTACTTATGATTATAAGTTATGACTACATATTTCATTAAGTAAACTTTGCTAGCATCATTTCCTTTTGACAAATGTATTAACGTACTGTTTTAAGTTAATTGAACTAAACTTGTCTAGTTTTGGATCTATGTAAAAACTTAAGAAATTTAAGGCAATCTGTTTCAACGCACTGTTTTAGTAAACTCAACTAGTCCGGGATAAGAGTGTGTTAACGACCAGTTTGTACAGTATTGTTGTTGTCACTATTATTCTTATTGATGAAGATGATTGTGAATTATGACTACAATGATTATCTTATTCTGAAAGTAAAATCATTTTAAAATATTAACTTAAATGAGCTAATTAGCTAATAGATTATTGAATAAATTAGCTTATTGAGTTAGCATCAATAAGCTAATGTATTACCATTACTAACTATAAGTTTGTAACATATAGATTGCATCCCAATTATTAAACAACAAATTTAATACAAAATAAATACACCTTTTTACTTTTTACATCTTAAATTTGAGCCAACAAATACAAAAGCCGTCTCCCCCGTTTCCCCGACAGCTCATCCACCTCCACCCCTGAAGTGTTGGAGCTGTTGCTCCTGCCATCACTCAGTTGTTCAGAGGTTGAGCCACTACAACGCAATTACACATTCATTTTACCCTCACCGGCAGCCAGCCCCCTCCCCCCTCAAAGGCTCCCCATTTCTTCCCCCTGCGCCTCTTTTTTTCTTCCTCACCTCTCTCCGTTTTTCCGCCCTCACGCGTAATCTCTGTTCCCTTTCAGTCGATTCACTCGGTACAACACATGTACTATGGGAAACCACGCCCTCGCGTGCCTGGCTGAAGACACCTCTATTCACGCCTTTAGGCAGATGACGTCCAATGACAGGTGGGCGGACCCGCCCTCTGCTTATAAGCCCTGTCGTTGACGTCTCACCTCAGTTCTTATGCTCTTCACCTCGCTAAGAACACCTCTCCCGGTCAAAGCCAGCTACGCTGCTGCTAGCTAGTGCTACAGACCCTCCGCAGCTGTCTCGGTGTTAGTTTAACGGCTCCTGTTGGTGTTAGTCACTGTCGCCCCTTCGGCCACACTGTCTGCCCGCGGAGCGCTAACCCGAGTAACTGTGCTGTTCGCCCGAGCGTCTCGTCATGAGCGCGCGGCCAAAGAAAGCGAAGCAGAAGTCTTCCGTCCGCCCCTGTCCTCAGGAGTGCGGCTTCTCTTTGCACGAAAAAGACCAGCACGAAGCCTGTCCTGTCTGCCTGGGGATTGTCCACGCTCGGAGAGCGTTGACGGAGCCCCACGCCTGCGAGTCGTGTAGCGTGTTACGACGCTCGACTTTGGAAAGGCGCGTAAAATTTGTGGAAAAGGCGCTGGGAAAAACATTTGTGGCGCAGCAGGAACCCCTGTTGTCGCAACTGAAGGACCAGGTTTCGTCCGGGTCCGACGACGAGCTCCAGCCCGAAGTCCCCGCTACGAGCTGGGCGGACCACATGGAGCTAATGGAGGAGCTAGCTGAGGAACAGGTGCAGCACGTGGATTACGAGCAGCCGCTGTCCCAGCTCAGTGCACCCTACGAGGATGACGACGTTCTGGACGTGGGCCTCGACTTGCCCGGTTCCTCTGACGAGGACCAGGAACTCTTCCCGTCGAGCGACCATGCTGCCACTGCTGTGCCAGCTCCACAGGATGACGCGTCATTTCTGTCTCTGTACCGCCGAGCGGCGGGAAAGCTGGACGTGGAGTGGCCCTCCTCCCCTCCCGCCCAGAAACGGTCTCGGTTCGCCGGATTTTTTCTCCCGCCCGAACCTACGACGGTGAAGAACCGTTTGCCCATGTACCCGGACTTTGTATCCGAGCTTACATCCTCATGGAGCAAACCCCTGTCCACACGCGTGACTGTGCCCGGCTTTGGACAGTACTGCGACCTGGAGGGAGCCGAGTCTGCTGGCCTGGTCCACCCTCCACCCATGGAGCCGTCTTTGGCAGCCTATCTCGCACCATCTCAAAATCACGGCGTGATTGGGCCCGCTACGCTGCCTTCCAAGCATTGTCGATTTTCCGCCGGTCAGTTGGAGAAAATTTACCGAGCGCAGGGATGTGCAGCGCGAACCCTGAGCTCGGTGACGATGCTTCAAACATATCAGGCGATGTGCCTGGCGGAGCTCGGCGCACAGCTGCCTGCCGGCAGCCCCCTAACCCCACTTCTGAACGAGGTCAGACTCGCCACGGACTACATTCTTCGGATGTCCCGCGGCGTTGCACTTTCCGTCGGCAGAGGGATGGCCTTCACAGTCGTGGCACAGCGGCACTTGTGGCTAACTCTGTCCGATGTTCCCGAAAAGGAGAGGGTGGCTTACCTGGATGAACCGGTGTCTGCGCAGGGACTGTTTGGCCAATCGCTTGACGCGATTCAAGCCAAATTTGATGTGCGGAAGAAGCAGACTGAGGCACTGCGGTACATCATTCCCCGACGTGATGGGAGATCCAAGGTTAGCGCCAGCGGTCGGAAACCGTCTGCGCAGCCGCCACATCCCAGAACCCAAGTTCCGGTTCAGGGACCGACGGTCAACCCTCCTCCTCCCCAGCGAAGGGTCCGGCTCTCGTCCTGGAATAAAGGACCTCCAGTGAGCTCCCAGAAAGGCCCAACGCCTCGAAGGAAGAAGCCCCAGTCCTCCTAGCTGGTCCGGAGGCTCTGAGCTGTCAGACGGGAGACAAGACAGCTCCTCATTTGCCGCGGAAAAGTCGCTGCTCAACGTTTTCAGGGCCCAGCCCCAAACGGCGCTGCGTTCCCACTACACAGTCTCCCAAGCACAACAATCTCCCCGCACACATGACATGTCTGCATTCTGTTTGTGCCACAAGTGTTCAAATAAAGGCGTTTTGTGTTCAAAAAACCCATATCAATCAACAGTGACGGCGCCCCCTGTCAATCTCGACAGGGGCGGCTTAACGCCGTGCCCCGCCAGCACGCTAGAGGGCGACAGCTCCTCTCTGTCAGTGCAGCGGGTCGGGCGCCTGGCGCTATGCCTACCCGGTGGCGTGCATGCGCCCCCTCCCCTTGGGTCGAGAAAACGGTTGCTATGGGTTACCGGCTGCAGTTCCGGGTCAGACCCCCGCACTTCCGCTCAGTTGTAAACACAACAGTGGGAAAGTTAGCAGCACCCGTCCTGAGGGAGGAAATATGTTCACTGTTGAGGAAGGGCGCGATTCGAGTGGTCCCGTCTGCCGAAATGAACAAAGGTTGGTACAGCCGCTACTTTGTTGTCCCGAAGAAAGACGGCGGGCTCCGTCCGATCTTGGATCTACGGGTTTTGAACACGTACCTTCGCTCCTTCAAGTTCAAAATGCTAACGTTGAAACAGCTTTTGAATACGATCAGTCCAGGAGATTGGTTCGCTCTGATCGATCTCACAGACGCTTACTTTCACGTCGCCATTCACCGAGACCACAGACAATTTCTGAGGTTTTCTTTCGAGGGCACAGCTTACGAGTACCTCGTGCTGCCCTTCGGTCTGTCACTCGCCCCTCGCACCTTCACGAAATGTGTAGAGGCAGCGCTCTCTCCTCTCAGAGAAAAAGGCATTCGCATTCTGACTTATCTGGACGACTGGGCTTTGATAGCAAGCTCCAGAGAGCAGGCAGCGACGCACCTGTCTTTGGTACTGTCTCACATTCAGTCCCTGGGTTTCTCTGTGAATGTCCGAAAAAGTGTGTTAGACCCCAGCCAGCAGATTTCTTTCTTGGGGCTGGAGATTTGTTCCACTTCAGGACTGGCACGTCTGTCGCAGCGCAGAGTGGCCGCGTTCCACCACTGCCTCGCACTTTTTCAGTTGGGACGCAAACTGCGGTTCCAAAAATTTTTACAGCTGATGGGCATGATGGCCTCTATGATCGCTGTAGTTCCCCTCGGTCTACTCGAGATGCGACCCTTTCAGCGCTGGGTTCGTTCTCACCGACTGAATGTGTTACGTCACCGCAACAGGAAAATTCTGATAGACGCACAGTGCATGCTTGCACTCCGACCTTGGAGGGAACCCAACCTGCTTCGTCAGGGTTCACCGATAGGACGGGTGTCTTTCCGCAAGGTGGTGTCGACGGATGCCTCCCTGAAAGGATGGGGGGCTCTGTGCGATCACATGACAGTGAGGGGAAACTGGACTCCCGCGCAGTCCAGACTCCACATCAATCAGCTGGAGCTGTTAGCAGCGTTTCTTGCTCTGCAGCACTTCTGTCAAATTCTGAGCGGCCATCACGTTCTGATCAGAACAGACAACACCACAGTGGTCTCCTACATAAACAGACAAGGAGGGATCCGTTCCCTTCCTCTGTTAAAGATTACCCGCTCTCTGTTGGTGTGGAGCAGCGCACATGTCCTGTCGCTAAGAGCAGCTCACATCCCGGGACGTCTGAATCTGGGGGCGGACCTGCTCTCCAGGGGAGGCCCTCTTGTGAGAGAATGGAGGCTTCACCCAGACGTGGTGTCTCTTATATGGGACCGCTTTGGGAAAGCAGCGGTGGATCTGTTTGCCAGCAAAGAGAACACCCACTGCCCGCTGTTCTTTTCCATGAAGGACTTGAACGCCCCTCTGGGGACAGATGCTCTGGCTCACCCTTGGCCTCCTCTGCCACTGTATGCGTTTCCCCAGTGGAATTGATACTACCAGTGACAGAACGGGTACGCAGGCAGGGCCTGACCCTGATCCTGGTAGCCCCCAGGTGGCCAGCGAAACCCTGGTATGCAGAGGTGATCAGTCTGTTGGCGGCATGCCCATTCCGGCTTCCTGTCTGCAGAATCTCCTCTCCCAAGCAGGCGGGGAAATACTTCACCCACGCCCAGAACTTTGGCAACTGCATGCCTACCTGTTGAAAGGTCCAACCTGATTGCTAAAGGGCTGCCTCCTGCAGTGGTTGCAACCATGCAGAGTGCAAGAGCGTCTTCCACTCAGGGTCTTTATACCTATAAATGGAAAGCCTTTGAACACTGGTGTCAGGAGCGGAACATCATCCCTTTTCAGTGTTCTGTAGTGGACATCCTGACTTTTCTCCAGGACCTGCTGGATAAGGGTCTTTCCTTTTCCACAATCAAGGTATATTTGGCTGCAGTTTCAGCTTGTCACGTTGGGTTTGATGGAATGTCCCTGGTTCCCATCCACTGACTGTGCAGTTTCTGAAGGGGGTACGCAGACTAAGGCCCCCTATCAAGTCTGGTGTGCCATCATGGGATCTACCTTTGGTGTTGGAAACCCTTAGTGGTCCCCCGTTTGAGCCACTAGAGGAAGTTGATATGAAATTTCTTTCATATAAAACAGCTTTGCTCTTGGCTCTCACTTCTGCAAAGCGCGTTGGTGACCTCCACGCGCTTTCTGTGCACCCTTCGTGCACGCAATTTTCAGCGGATGGGTCCAGAGTCACTTTGCACCCAAATCCTGCATATTTACCGAAAATAATCCCATTAGAGTACAACTCTATGGTGATTGAACTTTTGGGCTTCCATCCTCCTCCGTTCACATCGGAGGAGCAGAGGCGGATGCATTTGTGTGTCCTGTGCGTGCATTACGCACATACATTGACCGCACTCAAACAACGCGCTTGTCGGACCAATTGTTTGTGTGCTTTGCTAATCCTGCCAGAGGCAAGGCTTTGTCCAAGCAGAGGCTTTCACATTGGATTGTCGAAGCTATTCGATTAGCTTACGACAGCAGAGGTCTGCCTTTGCCTCAAGGTGTGAGAGCCCACTCGACCAGGGGCGTGGCCACTTCCTGGGCTCTGTTTCGGGGATCCCGTGTGAGTGACATCTGTGCTGCAGCTAGCTGGTCATCGCCTCATACTTTTATACGATTTTATCGTTTGGACGTGACAGCCCCTACGGTGGCTCACAATGTCCTCCTTGCAACATCTGGACCTAATAAGCTCTAAAGGTGTTGTAGTTTGGTTGCTGCTCGCAGGGCGTGTATATATGTCCCATAGTACATGTGTTGTACCGAGTGAATCGACTGAAAGGGAACGAAATGTTATGACTATAACTTCTGTTCCCTGAAGGAGAGGAACGAGGTACAACACATTTTTGCCCCGCTACGCAGTGCTCGGTGAAGAGCGGCTTCCGAACTGAGGTGAGACGTCAACGACAGGGCTTATAAGCAGAGGGCGGGTCCGCCCACCTGTCATTGGACGTCATCTGCCTAAAGGCGTGAATAGAGGTGTCTTCAGCCAGGCACGCGAGGGCGTGGTTTCCCATAGTACATGTGTTGTACCTCGTTCCTCTCCTTCAGGGAACAGAAGTTATAGTCATAACATTTCGTTTTTATCTGATGTCTCAGCTCCGTCTTGACCCCTCTCCAGCATTTACAGCCCTCTTTTACACTTTTTTTCCCCGCACCTTCAGCAGGTGCAAAGAAAAACACAAAAGACCAAAAGCAGAGCTGGAGAGTGGCGGGGGCCGAGGATGAGAGGTAAAGTATGAAGGGAACAGCAGCATGAAATAGTGTGAAATGTGAGGGCGAGAGCAGAGAGTGGAGTAGGTTGGAGACCAGGGGGTGAGTGGAGAGACTGGCTAATGATATATTGATTTGGCTGAGCCTGAGGCAAACAACTAGAAGTGTGTGGGAGGTGACGAGTCACTGCCTGCAGATGTCTCACAACACCTGGGTGAGATCGGTTTTGTTTATTGTATGCTAATCCAAGACCGATAAGAGGTATATTTTGCGAGCTAACAAATCTCTGTCTGGACTGTTTTTTTTAATTCGTCCTTCCAGAAACACGATTTAAAAGCATCCTTCAGATGAAGGAGATGTTCATTGTTTTCATGACTGGAAGCTCAGCTGTCAGTGAGTCACTCTGATGGGGAAGTTTGTGGCAAGCGTTTAGCCGGTGGACGGCCATCGGGGATCACATTAGGTGGGATCCTCCGGGGATGGAGGCTCAGAAAAGGGGGAGATGGAAGGATGAAGTGGAATTAATTGGATTTTATGTTTTCTTCTCAGAGTGCATCCTTGTGTCCGTGTGTCCCTGCGGACAAAATCAGACATTTCTCTTCATTTTAAAAACTAATGGGCGTTAAAACGAAGCACATTGAGGAAACTTAGGTCCAAATATTCAAATTCTACAGTGTTTGAGATGATTGATAAAATTCATTTATCACAAGCTGAAGCTGTTTTAATTCAACATCTTGTTTAGCTGCTGTGGCATTGCCATCCCTCCTGTTGTGCTAATGCGAACCAGCATTCCTGCCCATGTTGTTTTATGTGAATTAATGGGTAATATTATGCTACAGGCTGAGAGGCAGGCTCTGGAACAGGGAATCATTCAGGCGTTCGACATGAAGACTCTGAAGTCAAATTAATTAGGCTACTCCCAGTAAGCCGTCCTCCTTCTCCTCCACGCTCCTGTGGTAACCAATTTTCCCTTTTGGAGAATTCAAGTCAATGCCCACTACACTTTTTTCTTTGTGTGTCCTTTAAGGCGTTTTGTTTTTGTTGAGTGCTCACATCAAATGGGATTTTCTAGCATCAGACTTCCCTGACTGTAGAGCTGTAGAATTTAACCTGCATTTCTAACATTCAGATTTCTTTTTCCATTATTTAATTTTAGATTTTTTTCTCTTTATTGGGTGATATCCTCACTCCACATTGTAATAAATATTTTTTTTAATCTAAAAGAGTCTCTTTGTATCCTTTGTTTCGCTTCTTCCTCTAACAACCCTCTCCTTTGTCTGGCTGGAGCCATGTGAGATTTGGGATCAGAGGGTTCGGAGTTGGGGCCAGCGAGGTGTTGATGGGTTGACTTTAGGGGATAAGCCTCCATCACAGACAAAGGCCATTAATTTGTTTAAGAGGACTTACATGCCCCACATGATTGTCAGTCCCTCGTGATGGACAGACTCAATTATCTACCCTGTTCTGTGTTATTTTTTTTCTCAGTTCTTTCAGTGGAAAAAAAAATGCTTCCAATTATTGTTCAGCAACCAGTTCACTCAGTTAGAGACGATCGCTCATAACTGATTTAATCAGAAAAATCCCACTGTGATCGTCTGTAGACAGACCCGAGAACCACCCGACTCCTAATCAAAACACACCTGCAAGCTCTAATTGTGATGAATTCCTACAACCTGAAATGTACTTTTTAATTAGAAACACACACAGAGCTTATATAAGCCTTTTGTATGCAATAATATGTATTCTGTTGCAATCAAAATCCATATTTTTTTCTGTTTAGAAATATATTTTTAGTATGTTATACTATGTCCTCCTAACGCCGGATTCACACCGCACGCAGAAGCGCCGTGAAGCGGAGTGTCCACTTTACCTCCAGTTCACATCAGACGCATACTTTTTCGTGATGGTCGACAGGCTTCTGCTCAGCTGTGGTTATTTACAGCTTCATCAATTAATTTGACATTGTCCACCTTGACTTGTTGCCAACTGCTCTCTGCCTCTCTCTCATTGATTGTTTTTAGACATCCACACCCCCGCTCCGAATATTGATTTGTGTCGCTTCAGTCACGTGACTCCTCTGGTTTGTCACTTAAAGTCTGACAACTCAAGACCTTTTGCTTCCAAAGGTGCTGTGGGAATTTCGCAGGAGGGGAGCACAGTTGAAGAGCATGCCAACCCATCCAAACATGCACAGACACGCACACACACATGCGCACACACTAACAGCTAGCCTGAATGGAGAAATTACATCAGCTGACTCGAAAGAAGCTTGAAAATAGCCAGATAATCACAGAGGATAATTATCATCCAGAGTAGGTGTTCATTATAAATGAAACTAGCAAATTCTGGATAGAGTCTCCAAACTCATAAGTAGCACGATTGAAAAATATAAATCCAGAGGAGTTACCACAAGAGGAGCTGCTAATGGTGACTGCAGACCAGCCAAATGTAGCACTATATTTGGTCAAAGCTCCTTCACAGTAAAAGGTCCACAGATTTGGAACACCATACCTGCCGAATTAAAAGCTCTCCCAGATCTAAAACAATTTACTTGTAAAGTAAAACAATGGCTAAAGTCCAATCAAGCCTGTGAACATTAGGTCCCTTGTTTTTGCTGGTGTTTTGTTGTGATTGTTCTGGATTGTATGTATTTTGTGTGTTGATGTTTGTGTCTCTGTTGTTTGTTGCTTTTTGTTTATTCTCTCGGACCTGGTCTGCAAATTAGCTGTTAACTAGATGACCTGTGGACATCATTACATTTGAAAGTGTAACAATGTTTTTTTTGTCCTTTCCCTTTTAAATAAATAAATTGAATTGAAATATTGTTCTGGATAAAAAAAAAAAAAAAAAAAAAAAAACTCTTTATATTGTACAATACTCCAATGACCGTTAATAAAAGTTTACGTTTATTACAAAGTATGATCAGAAGTGTCTTTGATGAGTGTGGATCGGTAACTGGCATTCTTTGGCCGCGGGGGTGGGGGGGCGAGACAGAGTCGGGAGTTATCTGTATTCGTGGATTTGCCGTATTTGCAAAGATATCTTGTCCCTGACCCCTGCGAATAAGCAGGAAATACTGTACAGTCTCTTTAGATACAAAATGTGATCATTTGTCAATAACTGGATTTTATTGTGAAACATTTTAAATACATATGTATATGAATGAATATATTTAAGGTTAACAAGGGTGCCGAATGGAAGCGGCTGTGTGAACCTGGCGTAATGCTGAGAATCTATATGTCAGTTCTACAATAGATAGAAATCTAAACCAGTTCATCCATTTGTAGTTTATAGATGAGGATTTAACATTAAAAAACCATTTGGTCCAGTTTCTTAAAGACCAAAAAATTAACGAGAGTCACAAAGTCCTACCTCAACATCTAGAAAGATTAACTCTATTTTTTTTTTTGTTCATTAAACCACTCATTTAAAATATAATTTAATTGTATTAATATAAATCCATTATATTTTGACAGCAGATACAAGTTCCTTTCAAAATAAAATACATCCTGTGTCAAATAAGATCCCATTGTAGTTAGTTTACAAATAGGCCTTAAGAATCTTGACAGCAACAAACATTGAATAATACTCTTAGTTTAAATGTATTCTAATAACAAACCACTCTGACAATTGATACAACCTTTTAACATCATTTTTGCTGAGTTATCTGACACATTTTAAGGAAAGCTTTTAATACTTCTTGATTCAGAGTCATGACAGCAGTGGTTAAAGATCTAAAAATTAAATACAAAATTTAATGAACAAGATATTATTTATTTAAATTGTTGGAAATGTTCTGGCCTGAATGGAAGGATAAAAGAGAGTAGCTCTGGAGGGTAGCACCAGCCCTAATTTGTTATCCTCTTTCATTAACGATCATGTAAAAGTCTGCAAAGCTAATTGTTGATTAAAACCTGCCAATCGCATTGCAGCATGTGACCTCACGGATGTGGTCAAACGACCTGCTGATGATCAAATGAGACACAACGAGCAGGAAAGGTGAAATAGCTCATAAATATGTCAGCAGAGTTTTCAAAGAATGGCTGGAAGATGGGAGAGTATTCTGAGAAAGGCAATGCGCTGCTTGAAACGGCTTTGTTGAAGCCAAACCACAGAGGACATTAATCAAACTTAACCCCCCTCCCCATAAAAAAAAGCGTGGCAGCAGTAACCAGAGTAACCGCTCGTCATAACTGAGGATAGGTCATCTTTGAAAGCATGTCTAAAGAGCAGAAGGCAGATGACCACAGCGGGGGCCACTCCTGTCATTTAAAAGGAAAATAAAGCTTTTACTTTTTAACAAATTCTGGAAAATTACAATACAGACAATGAAAGTTATCATCTGTCACCATGGATGCTGGGATTAGAATAAAACATGGAAAAAATTCAATCTATCCTCTTTTCAGTTTACAATAGAGAGACATGTTTGTTCAATGCTCAGATTTTTTGCTGTTTTGTTCTCGACACACTTTTTGGTCTCTCAATAAATAAGCCTGGTTTAAACTCTGCCATCTGTCGTTGTGTTCTTCAAGTCCCTAGAATAAAAGCAAGCACACGTGTTCTTTTTGCTGCAGCCAACAAAATGTGTGCCGTTTTGCCACAAAAATCCTTACTGTCACACAAAAACCAAATCTCGCTGTAACTTATGTGCTGGAGGTTCCCAGTGGTCCAGAAACTAAAATGAAGCTGTCACAGCATTCAAAGTAAATCAAAATTGGGAAGGCTCAATAAAAAAAAAGGCAGATCTGAAAAGAAAAACGTGTAATGAAGTTGGTAAATGGAAATTAAATAAAGCTAAACAACAGTAATATGTGACAATAAAAGGGGTTATAAACTTTTTGACTTGTGGGCCACAAAAGGCCCACACTGAAAAAAGTGGAAAAATGGCATCACTTAACAAAAGTTCTGTAATTTGTTATATTTGAAATGATTAGTTTTCATTAAAAGAAATATTTAGTTAATGGTTTACTCAACTTGAAAATGTAATTTAATTTAATTAAGCTAATATTCTTAAATGTAACAAATTCTAGGATTGTTAATTAATTCAATGTTTCAGTATTTAAAGTGCAGAAGTCTAAAGTTTGACAGGAGAGCTACACTGTGTGGCGTGTTTTAGTAACCCACCTCATGAGAGAAGGAAATAACATGTAATCTGAACAAAAAACATGCTTTAATTTTGATTGAAAATAAATATTAGAACATTTCTGAGTTTTTATTTATGGAAAAAATAACATACTCACTAAGACATAAAGCAAACACTTTTAACATTAGATGAGGCCCATCCAAACCCAGTTTATCCAATAACGCTCATTGATTATTTTGGATTTTATTGTTCCCTGATATTGATGAGTACTGTGGACACTTAGTTTCCTGTATTTAAGTGTGAAAAACATGGAGACCAACTGTATGTAAAAACACTGAATGAACATAAGTAAAAAAAAAAAAAAAAACTGTGACCATTGCTCTCAGTTTCGTACCAATTGTTCACATAGGTTGTTGTCCATGAAAGAAAACGCAAACTTACAGAAACGCTGTGTTTGTGGTGTTGGAATGATTGGAAAAATGACGGTGCGTCTTAAAAAAAACCACACATGTATATCAGGAAAATGACAAATTTTCACCACGAGTGCAAAAAAACTTCCTGCACCTAAGACAAAGGTCATTTCTGTTGTAGCATCTTTGGGGAGACATAAAAAATACATTAATAAGGATAATTGAACACTTTTCTTTGTAGTTTATAAATAGAATTAAATTTAGAATTAATTTGACTTTTTCAAATCTACCCGAATTCCTCCAATGGTGGAATGATTAAAATAATCTTTTCACATTAATTTCTGACCATCTGTATTTCAGAAACATTTCCTCAGATTAAACCTTAATCTCCAAGCTTTCTGTTAAAAATATTTGAATGACTACAATTGAGAAATTAAAATTATTTTCTTTTTTGCTTGACATAATGTGAAAATCATAATTCTCCTGTGCCTTATAGGCAAAATTATTGAAGTTTATTGTGTGCTCTGGTGATTTTTTTTTATATATGTGGGAAATTTATGAAGACATAATGAATTAGGGATAGAAACATCCTTTAAAGCAACAATTGTAAATGTTTAGCAGCTCAGTGAAACAACACCCTTACAACATTTTTTTTTTTTTTATTTTTTTTTGTCACACAATTCTTTTTTTTTTTTTTTTTTTTAAAAAGGCCTCATTTCCTATTTATTTACCCCTTTACTGAAACAGGACTCTTGAAAACCTCATACCACAGCATCATAAAAACAAAAACAGAGCATTACTGTAGAACAAAACAACAAAAAGAGTGTTATTGAGTTCCCAGCATCCCTTTAAGCTGCTTTTTTTGCTGAGTCTCTACCTCTCACTTTCTGTTGCTTCACGGTCTCAGTCTGGCTCCGTGGCATCATTTCCCCTTTGAGATAGCTTCCAAGCGCACTCTGACACCCCCAGAATGTGAATGAGGCTCCCCCAAAAGGTCATCTGTAACGACCCGTCAATCACAGCCTTTTCTTTGACAGTTAGGACCCGTAATAAAGTGAGGGTGCCTCCTCGCTCACATGCAAACTCCAAGTTGCTTCTGCTCTCAGTGTATTATGTACTAACAATCTCCCTACAGCTGTAAATAAATGATGAGCGCGCTGTTAAAATTCTGCCAGTACTGCGTTGCTCTGCTGGCATTGGGCTCCTGTTTTCCACCACAGACGGGGAAGGTCTCGGCGGAATGAAACAAACACTTTTTTTCTCGTTTTGTTTTTTAACATATTTCTATTCTCCCTGCTTTAATCTCCTCCCTGCCGCCACCAACCCCCCTTTCATATCTCCTTTTCCATTTTTACTCCCCTTGAAAAACTTCTCCGCCAAATCTCAATGGCTCCCTTTGCTACCTTCCTTTTACTCATGAATGCATAATATTTGCCATTTACATTTTTTGCTGGAAAAAGACCTGTTTTGCATTTTAGTGATGCAGACTGACTTTTTTTTCCTTTTTTTGTGTGTGATCTTTTCTCGTGATGGGTTGATAGGTGGAGAGCTACAGCGATGTCAGGAAAAAGGTGGAGCTCGGTGGGGAAATTAAAGAGCACCGACCTCCAGGTCACACTCCTCTTTTTGTTCAGGTGGAACTCCAGAAAGAGACAAATGCAGAATGACTCATGCTGGCATTTAAAGATCCACTCTGATGAAAATCAGAGTGTTTTTAACATGTTCTTGTGACATTTTCTGATGGTGGAGGACATAAATAAAGAAAATTAGGCTTAAAATAAAGCCAAAGTCGTGTCCATATTATTATTTTATTAATTTCACTTTTCAAATGGAGGGGTCCAAAGTCCGCCATTGCGACGGTAAACCGTGTCACGCTGAGAAGCGCTTTCCTTCAAAGAGGTGCGCTCTGAACCACACATGTTTACATTTAAATGTAAGTAATGACGTTTTGTTTGTAACATGAAGTTATAAAACTGCTGTTATGTCTATTCAAGCACCGGAAGCTCTGCGCTAACACTAGAGGACCGGCTAATATTGATGACGTCATCATAGAAAGTCACGTCAAAAATGTTGCAAAATATTAGATACCATTTCTTTTATCTTTAATCATAAATTAAGGGGAAGGGTTAAGGAGAAGGGAAGAATTTGGATTGGGACTTAGAGATTGCCTGAAAGGGAGTGGATGGAAGCGAACTTATATAATCACACCCTGGCTGGACCATTTCCTTTATGTTCATTATCACTTTCTGGTTCATTAGATAGATTATGGAAAAAGGGGCAGGCTTACCAACAGTCCTACCTACAACTCAGAGGCGAATTTCAAATGAAAAATGTTGTCTCTGGCCTGTTTTTGTTCAAAAGCTGCATCCAGTCATATAAAATGTACTTAGAAAACATTCTGATTAATTGTGATCAATTAGAATTAATCGGATTGATTTTTTTTTATTGACAGTACTGCTAAAAAAAACACCATATTTATTATAAATAACACTGGAAATGCTTTTAAAATGGATAAATAAATAAACAGGTCCCAATGTGGGACATGATTGTTGTAACTCCACAGTCCGTTTTTTTTCTGTCCTGCAGCCAAACTGCAACAGGATGAGTCTCCGACCTTTTGTGCTCCGAAGGCGTCGGACTGAGAGAGGCCTGCCTGTGTGAGTTGCATTCAGGATCAGAGGCGGCGTGGGGAGAGGTGCCGAAAAACGCGCAACCCCGTTGATCCTCACACAGCCACCGTGAAATCCTGCCTCATCCGTGGCTCGCAGAAACCATCAAGGGGAGATTCGAGTGTGCGAGGGAGACAAACACTTGAGATGCGTAACCAAGAGACCAAACCCTCGACTGATTGTTGCTTCAGAAAACTGACTCAGACTTCAGCCCCAAAGAGAAAATGGAAGTTTAAATGGAAAATTAATTGTCTGCATAGAGAATTGTACCCACAAATACCTGCCAGTCTGGGCAAATATGTTAAATGAATGCTCTCCATATGGCAGGATTGCACCCTCTTCCTCAGCGGGTCATTTTGATTACTGCAGAAAACTCTTTTCCTCCCCATCCTCGCTCTGCTCTCCCACACAGTCATTTGCATTTTGTCTCTTGGCTCTCTTCTTGCATCTTTCCATCTATCCAGTCACACCTGTTATTCACTTCTTCTTCTCCTGCTGTTCCTTTCTCGACCATATTTGTTTCAGCGCAGCTCCTCATCTAAATGCACAGCCAGTCATGAGCTCTACCTGCTGTGGGCAGTGTTTTTTTTTTTTTCCCTGCTATGAAAATTTGCAATCATCCTATTTTTTTCTTGTCCTCAAAGGATCTCATAAAGCACAAAGTGAATTGCTTAAATGACACAAGACGGATGAGGCCGACTCAAAAGAAGAACCTTGATATTTCATTCACTTTCATGGAGCTCTGCTTGTTATGTCGCCTTGTCCTGCACGCACAGACCTCTCCAGTGCCTGCTCTCTTGCCTGCAGACAAGTAGAGAGAGGCAAAAGAGAGAGGAGGGAGGGTAGAAATGATGGGGGGGGCTAAGAGAGGATGCAGTAGCCCAACCCTGAATGAGAAAAAAAAAGGGTGGAGGGAAAAAGACAACACAGCAAGAGAGAAATCCTTCTGCGTGAGATTTAGTTGTAGTGCAGCGTGCAGATTTGCCCGGGCTCCTATACAACTGCCTTTTGTGCACCCCCCCACTTCCACTGCAGAGGGGGGAGCGCTTCGGCGTCATGCCCAAGGGGGAGAAGGCAAGAAGTATCCTCCAATCAGCCTCCGCTCCTGCGGAGGATTCATCACTGACCTGAGACAAGCGCCGCTCGTCAGTCCAGCCACCTGGAATGCTCACAATGCTCTTCATGGCTTTCCTGACATGGAAACACTCTCTTGTGGATGTTTGTTCGTAGCATGAAAGAGGGACAAAGGCGAAGGACGAGTCGATTCCTCGCACTTTTCTATTTTTCTGCCTCCGCCTGAAGATGGACTAACTTTTACACGTGCGTTTCCCGCCGCATCCAGACTCGCCCCATCCAGCTGAAGCCATGGGGGGTCGGGGACCGCTGGGCGAGCACGTAGAGGGCTGACAGGCGGACATAGATGGAGAGAAGGGATGACAGTTGGAGCACACCTGCCTGCTGAGACCGGTCTGACGCCTCACTGCAGCATGATTGGCTGCATGCTCTCCACGGCGGCTTGTTTTCTGCCTAAGTTCTCCACATTAGTGTGTGTGGAGGGGGGGGTTTGCCGCCTCCAGACAGGACGCAGGTGTAGTGGAGCCTTGAACGAGGATTAGCTGTAAAACCTTGTCGATGGACCTCTCGCACAAAAAGCTATGACTGGAGGATTAAAGATTAAGGTTCAGCCGACAAGATGAGGCACCGGAGGCGAGGAGGAGAGAAGTTTCCTTCCAGATCAGCTTATCCTTGGAGTCCACTGGGTTCTATGTGCTGTTTGTAGAAGTTTGGAGGAATGGGAAAATGTTTGTAAGGAAAATAATCCTCTATCAGGCTCAACTTATCCATGAGTGTTAGTTGAAGAAGGTGATGTCTGGTCAGGGCTGGAGGGCATCAGTTTAATCATGCTGAGCAGTCCAGGAGTTGCAGCTGGAGATCAATAGTCTGAACATGTGATCGTATCTGACAACAGGAAGTCACTGAAACAACTTCCAGGTTTTCAGTTTTGTTTCAGTTTTCTACACAAGTTTTAACTTTTCTGCAAGTGTGAATATTTGTACTGCAAAGCTTGTGCATCACCTTATCTCAGCCGCACAGTAGCAAGGTCTCACCGGTTTTGGCGGGTGGTGTCATGCCTTCTGCACACTAGTAAGTTTTGCTGCAGCCACAATCAGAAACAGCTTGGAGCCCGGATTGATTGTGGGGTAGATGAGCGAGGCAGAAGAGGGTGCTGACGGGGCTTTCTGCGTTTTCTGACAGCACCACAACACTGACAGAGAGAGAAACCGGCAGGAAGGGAAATCCTGGTCAGGAATTCTTTAAAAGGAGGTTTGCAACTCTTCTGTGTGTAAACGGATAAGCATAGAGCTGTTTGAAGCAGATGCTTTGATGTATCAATAAACAGTCAGTATTTGGAGATTTCAGGGTTCAAATATAAGTTTACTGCAGGTTTAGCAACATTTCATGTGTGAGCACAACACCAGATGAAGGAACAGAGATGCAGCCGGCTCATATTTACCAAGGATGTGATGCACGATCCACTGAAGAGGACTGGCTTTGAACACCACAACCCCTGCGAATGAGGGTGGGGCTCCCACGCCGCCACAGACAAAGAATCCTCACTTGAGAACTGGTCATTAGCGGTTAGACCTGCACAGTCCTGCACCCTGTCAGGAGTCACCATGGGGTGCAACATGTGCGTGGTTCAGAAACCTGAGGAACAATACAGGGTGATGTTCCAGGTGAGCACTCTGTCTCCTCTCTCTTGTTTTTTTCCTGCTCCCTCCCTCCTCTCAATTATCTCGTAATGATGTTGTTGAATCAAAGGACACTCACGGCCCTAACGTCGATATTTCTTCCTGTAGCAGAAGCTCTCTCTAAACCACAAAGCATTTACCTTTTATTCCAAATAAACTGATTTGGGTCCAAATTTAATTTGAATGAAAACTCTTCAAAAAACAACCAGCTGATTTGTTAAATAAGTTTAAGAAGTTAGCACAAACAATGTAAAATACCATAAATATAAATGGAATAAGTTAATTTCTACATGAATTATAATAAGCTTTCTTCTGCAAAATATTCATATTAAAGTATTTTTAAAAATGAACAAAAATTCCACACATCTAGCTAAAGAATGTATCTTTCATGCACTAATTGGCTCCTTAATGATAACTGCTCTAATGATGCTTCTCAGTGGCCATGATGACATTCAATCAGAGCAAAAGTGGACTTGTGGTGCAGAGCTGCAGACACAGAAAGGATGGATGGATTGGTTGTTAAACTGGGTTTAAGTGGGGAAAAGGGTTGCCACGGTTACAGCCTCAGCACCACCTGCCAACCGAGACCACAGACTACACGTTAGTGAGCATATTTGTCGGTGTGGCTCAGACAGAAAAGACACTTCCCGGTCACTGGACGAGGCCAAAATGAGTCCTGTGCTTCGTAAGCATTAAAAACGCTTAGCAGTCGAGCAAATGCAACACTTTCAGCATCTGTGGCACCAAAGGGGGCCTCAGCTGTGTCTGCGCAGCCTGTTCAAGTCTGGGTCAGTTAACCAAGCTGCGTCTGGTGCCAGAGGAGACGCCAAGAGAGAGGGGAGAACAAAAAAAGCCTAAGCCCAGTCAGAGGCATGGAAAGGATGAGGGGAAATGAGCGTAAATATGCTAAATGACCCAGAAATGGTGGTCTTTAAAATCCTTTTTTGTTTTGGACCTGGTGATAAGAATTGCGTGTTCATAAATCCCTCATAAGACCAAACAATTTTTATACTAGCGATTTTATCTAACAGGAAAAAGAGCACAGAGCTGGAACATCTGTAACAGCAACCAGAGCTGGCGGTCTGAGGTCAGACTTCCCTCCAGGGTAATGTGTCGAGTCTGTCATATTCTGCTCTGACAGCCACATGCACTCAGTTACCAGGTGTGCCTGTGAGCACAGTGGCAGCCGGGAGAGCTGTGGAATGATTAGGAAGAAGAGGAGCTGTCTTGTTGAGGGCTGGGAAGCTTCACACTGCTGTTATGATTTGTAAACAGCGACTACAATCTCATTCGGTCGTGTACACACAAAACCGCATCTGCGACTGGAAGCGCAGGAGCAAATGCCAACAGCGGTGCATAACCCCGAAAGGCGCCGCTGGTGCAAGCGTGCAATAACCCATAATGACTCCTGAGGGACTCGTAAGAAAAGTGTAAAGAATAAAGACAAAAATGCATTGAAAAAATCCACACAGTGGTGGAGTTTATTGGTAAAAACCTGAACTCACAAAGACCATGAAGGGAAGTATTGAAAGCACCTGCAGCAGGTATGCATAATTAAATGCTCCTCCACCCTCCATTTCAATTCATTTTCCTGCTTTCACTTTATTTCCCCCAAAGAGATTTGAAGCTGTTTTCCTTTAAGTAACATTTCAAATTAGAACTTGGAATTAGCCGGGCTCTGCTTTCACACACTGAAGGAAGGATAAAACAGCTCCAGGCCATATTGTGCTACAAAATCACGCTGTTCACTTTAATTATATCTAAATACTTATACATTTTTTTTTTGCCAAAGGGATAGAACTCATGCATTATAAATCAGGCATTTGCGACACATATGTTTCACACTACTGCTTGGTACACATCCCAGAGCATGTTTTTAATCAATATTTCCTCCCATGGCCCCGAGTTAAAGGTAATGTTGCCATTGAGCCATAAATTAGGAGTGAGGATCTGTGTAAATGAACACACTTTTTCCAGATTATCTGACAGTCTCCTTACACACACATATATACATGCATAAGTGTATTCCCCCCCCGTCACTGCCCTGGAGCCGCTCCCTTCTTTTTCTCTTCCCAGTCACTGTAAGGCAGGAGTCTGTTTCCATGGCAACAGGCGTCATTAAACAAACCTAATGTGATGTACTTCACAATGACAGAGAAAACATGCTGATATTCAACAGGGGCAAAAAAAAATCCCCCTGATCAAGACACACAGCTGACCTACAAACAGCAGACATGCAGAGGGTGAAGGGAGTGATGGATGAAATCATATTCAGAGATTTGAATTTCACTCTTTCAAGATCCCCAAAACAAATGCTCTAATGTTTTCCTCCTTGCTGTGGTTCTTTTAGAAACTGATCATTGCAGCAAAACATGACTTACTTTAAAGCTCCATGTGTGCTGAAAATAATTCAACCCCTTTATCACAGCATGAATATTTTCAGGAATATTGCATTCCCAGAATAAATGTTGCTCTGGAGGGGAGGGGAGGGGAATGTTTCTTCCAAAACTGCAAGGTTTGCGAAAGCAACCACAGTCACCAGTGGGTCTTTAGATGGTAAAGATGCTTATTCAAAGTTTTTGTTGTGGATAAAAACAGGTGCGTGTACAGATACTATGGCTGCCATCATTTTTTACAACCAACCTTACATTGAAGAGCCACTGTGATCATCTTTTCATGTATTGTAAAATAGGTCTTTAATTTTGACTATCCTGTCTTCATTCAGAATAAAGAAAAAAACAAAAAACAAAAACAAAAAACGGCTGTTTTCTAGGACATAGTTTCTGCAGAGACCCAGAGGTTCATTAGAAACTTGCCTCGGAGTTGTGAGGTTGCAGTGGAGTAAGCCTTCTCCTACTTTCTGTCATCCATCTGTTTACAATTTCTCCTGCTAGCTTAAACTCTAAATTAGCCATAAAAACTGAATTAAATCCCTACGTTAGTGAAAGCAGTTAGTGTATAGCTGAAATATTAGCTAAAATCAACATAGCCTAAAACACATTAGTGAATATCACAATAGTCAAAAATCTAGCATAATTCTAATATAACAGTTAAATGTCAAAATAGCTCAAAAAACACCGGCAGATGTCAAAACAGCTGTAATATTGCTAAAATATTTATTACCTAAATTCCAAATTAGATATAAAATCAGTTAAAAAAAAAAAGAAATTATAACTGCCAGCCGACAAAGTGGTTAAAAAATAAAAACGTTTAAAAATGAGCCCAAAAGGCTATAAAGGCAACTATAAATGCTCATTGGTAATTTAGTTCAATATAATATACATATGCAATCAAAATTTTCTTTAGACGTGTAATTAAGTGGATCTGTAATGAACAAAGTGTAAAAACGGTCATACATGCACATTTAAAGTGTCATTTTCAGCCCCTCACAATCACAAGCTGGCATTACTGGTGCAAAGAAGTTCTGAGCTATTCAGCTGCACAGTTTACTAAAAAAACGAAGACGAGTCTACGAGTGGATGAATAGAGCGGAGCAGCACATTTTCTACTTCACGCATACAATATTTTTTCAGCTGCATTTTTTTGGTCTGCTCCTTATTCACAGCAATTTTAATTAACAAATATTCAAAATGCAATTTCCAGCTTATTGTGTACATGCTTCAAAGCATTCACACATTTTGGGATACTGAGGTTTTAAGGCTAATTCTGAGTTAAGATAGTATTGCCATGGTGTTGTTTTTTAAAGCTAATTTGGCATCTAAATTCTTTTGGGCTAATTTTGGGTTTAGCTAATATTTTAGCAACGTTCTAGCTTCTGTGGCTTTGAGATCTATACTGAGGTTTTTTAGGCTAATTCTGGGATAAGCTAATATTATAACAATGTGTTAGCGTTATTGGCTAATTAACCAAGGTTATTTGGGCAAAATTTGGGCTAAATGCTAGTATTTGTTAGTTTTTTTTGTTTTTTTTGGCTAATTTGCATTATGAAAGTTTTTAGGCTAATAGATTAAGATAATATTTTTACAATGTGTTAGCTTTTTGGGTTATTTTTGCATTTACTGAGGTTGTTGGGCTACTTCTGAGTTTAGCTAATAATTTAGCAAAATGCTTGATTTTTTTGCTAATAATACTAATACTGAGATTTGTTGGGCTAATTCAGGGTTAAGATAATATTTTAGCAATTTGTTAGATTTTTTGGCTAAATTGGTGTTTACCAAGGTTATTTGTGATAATTCTGGGTTAAGCTATTTTAGCAACATGTTAGCTTTCTTGGCAAATTTGGCATGTACTGAGGCTTTTGGGATAATTTTGTGTTAAGCTAGTATTCTAGCAACTTGTTATCTTTTTTGACTAACTTTTGCACATGCTGAGTCTTTTGGATAATTCTGAGTTAATTTAATATATTAGCATATGCTAGCTTTTTTTTGGCTATTAAGTTATTTGAGATAATTTTGAGTTAAGCCAATATTTTAGCAACGTGTTAGCTTTTTTTTGGCTAATTTGAAATCTACTGAGATATTTGGGATAATTCTGGACTAAGATAGTATTTTAGCAACATGTTAGCTTCTTTGGCTAATTTGGCATGTACAGAGGTTTTTGGGCTAGTTTTGAGTTAAGCTAGTATTTTGGCAACGTGCAAGCCTTTTTGGCTAATTTAGCATCTATTGAGTTTTTTGGGTCTTTTCTGATTGATACTAATATTTTAGCAACATGCTACCTTTTTGCCTAATCTGACATCTAATGAGGTTTTTTTGGGATACTTCTGAGGTCATAGCTTTCTGCATCTTTAATTTTCTTTGCAAGTTTTTCAATTTTTATAAGAATTGCTTCAAATTATTTGTGCACTTTCTGCAACTCCGAGTACTTTAGCAAGTTTAGTATAATGCAAAGAGCTTTAACATTTTCAGCAAATCTCTTGAGTAATTACAGTAAATTTCTTCACTATCTTTAGCAAAAGCTTAAGCATTTTCAGCAACCACATTCAACAAAAAATATTCACACTAGTATTATTACAGTTAATGCAACTTTTCAAGTTAATCTTTGTATATGTCCTCTTTAAGAACAATATTTAGTTTGGAGCAGGTCTTCACATTAGAAAATGTGTTTAAGCAAAAAAAAAAAAAACAAAAAAACAAAAAAAAAACGCACAATGAAAGTACTTAAAAGTGGTTTGAATTCAAAGCTTTTGTATTTAAGATTAAGCCGCTGAAGTGCTGTGTGTGAGCCTGTGCACAAATGAATGGAGTTCCTGCTGTTCTCTTGTTGACTTGACATTAGGATAGGACAATGGGCTGCTTTAGAGGGGGTAGAGCCACCAGGTTTGCTTGATTATACCGAAGTGATGAGAATCAGAAAGATTATAATTACTTCAACGCCTCAAAGAGGTTATTATAATTCCCCTTGAAGTTTTGATCTTTCTCCCGCTGATCTCCTGTCAGGACGAGGAACTTTTCAGCCCATATCTGATTTCGATGTTTTGACAGATCACAAATATTTTCCACCCTGATTGAAACCTGTTAGCTGCTTCGCTATATTTTCAAACCTTTTCACACTCCCTGCTGTCTTAACAATTTGAGGCTACTGAAAGAGAGGGTCAACTTTGCCTCCAGATTAATTGATTTTCCTAAAGAGGAGACGGGCGAAGCTTCAAAGTGAAAGAAAGAAAAATCGATTAGAAAACAAGTGGAATTCAATATGTTGGGCGTGCAGATTTCACATGCTGAGGAGGTGAAACAAAGTGCTGCTGGAGCTGCGATGGTGTTATTTGTGTGACATCTGTGCTGCTGCTGTGGCCTCTTTTTAATCTTTTACTTTCATTTTCCCTTTATAGAGCATTCAGATAAAAAGCTAATTATGCAGCAGCCACTTAATGATTCCACGGGAGTCCCTTTGGTGTTTACACACAACCAGGCTGCACGCCATGTTTGCATTCACTTCCTTGAAAGTGTGTGTTTTCCAGCTCCTTCAACGTCCATTCTCCTCCTCCTCCTCCTCCTTGTCTGGTGCATCTCCTGCTTTGCTTTCTCTCCTCACACTCTGAACTCTTTGCATCTCTTTCATCTCCATCCACATCATACCCACTCTTGTTTCCACAGCTGCCTCTGACACCACCGCCCCACGCTTTGAATTCTGGAGCGCTTTGCTGAATTTTGATTTAATCTCTGAGATGTTTGGGTCGTGTAATGATGGAGGATGAGGGGGAAAAAAAAAGGAGGGAGGGGGTGAAGGTTCATTAGTGGCACAACTTCTGCAGCTTATAAATAGCAGACGTATGTATTGACCTACTAACCCACAGATAATGGAAAACACAAAAATACTAATGGATGCTCCACCAAGTCAGGGCCAAAAAGCTGTTGGAGTCAACCATTATCCTGCATGAAGTCATCTTCAAAGCACCGTTCATTGATAATAAATGAGAGGTGCTTTCCATCAGTATTCAAACCTGTCACTCATCAGCACACTTTGGTGCTGCAAGGTGAACAACACGCACAAAAAAATATTTTCTAGAATTAGAAAAACATGTTTTAAAATTAATTCAAGCACAGTGCAGAACGTGCAAACATCCGTCTTAATTCCGCATCCCCCCCGGAACGGTTTGGGGGTTTGGAAAAAAAAAAAAACAAAAGAAACATCTCATCAAAAGAGAAAAGACAGAGGAAAAAAATTTATGAAGGAACATTAATGTGAGGCGGGACGAGCACACAAACCGACGGAGCGGCTGAAATATAGAAATAGAGGAGGGTGAGCCGTTCCCTTCAGGGAGGGGACACAGAAGACAGAACTGCTGAGGCAGCACAGCAGAGAAAAGAGGAGAGGATGATGGGATAGAAACAGAAGGAGGAAAAAAAGGGGTAAAAGTCGGATTTGAAAAAATGAGAAGACTGGTTTCAGATGGAGCCAAATGCAAAAAAATAAAATAAAAAAGTGGAAGCTGAATTTAAGGCTGGAAAGTTTTTGTGCTCGGCTGCACAAGAGAACATTGATTTGACATGCAATTACTGGAGAGGGACACAGCACCATCAAGAAGCTGGTTGGGAAAGATGCAGAGTGGTTAGACAGCCAAGGTCAATCTATACAAAGACTGTCTGGCTCTCTAACGCCTTGAAACTCTGCCAGCCTCACGCACATCATTATGTCGCTACGTGTTTGTCTGAAATTCAGGGACATCAAAGGCAGCAGAAGCTGAAGGTGAAGAAAGACGGCAGTTTAAACAAATGATGCAACAGTCGGATTCAGGCAAACGGAGCTGGAATTTAAAATCCAATTTTTAAAGCTCAAGATGCTTCCCCGCTTAACGCATCAAGGTGTGTCAAAGCTACAACACTTGAAGTGGGTCAGTGTGACAACACAGACGTTAGAGTCAAGCTGAGGAGAGATGTGGAGCGGTTCCATGTTTGTAAGAAGTCGATTTCTCTGTGCAGAATCGCTTTTTGTGGGGAAATTTCAGCGTAAAACTTCAAGCTGAGAACCAATTTTCAAAGGTCTTGATCTTAAAAGTCCTCGAGGGGTTTGAACCTGCCAACAAATGAAACCGTATCAAGGCGAGATCCAGCCACGCCGTGTCCCTTTGGTTCCAACATAAAAACCTGACACATGAAATGAAATTTAAAAAAAGAAGCGAAAAAACGTGTTTCTATTGTTTTGAAGAAGCTAGATTTTTTTTTTTCGCTGCAGCTGAATGCCAAACTACACAACAGCAGCAAACTCTCTTTTTTTATGCTGCCTGACAGTAAAGCAAAAAATGTCACATTTAATGAAGCCTGGAATTACTGAGTTTCCAGAATTGAGGAGTGTTTACAGTTTGTGCTGCTAGAAGAGCAGGTGATGCAACCTGACCTCCAACATGCCCCAATATTCAGAAATGGTTTGAAAGACGGAAAAAAAAAGTAGGGCCGGGAATAGATTAAGTTACAGTATTTGCAAGCCACTTATTATCTACAAATAATCCCAATATGAAATCACATGCAAAATTGTACATTTAGAACGTTTATTTTTAACCCTTTAGAATCACAGCAACCAGGAACAAAAATTTCTCTCTGCTATCCCTTGCTTTTTTTCACCTGGAATTCTTCAATTTTTCCTCTTATTTCCTTATTGTGTTTGTGAAAAATAATTTTAACAAAAATATGGCAAAAGCTGTATCCAGCTGGATTTCAGGTCGGCTTGGCTGGAATCTGCTCCAGGCCGTCTCGACTTTTGCGGAGAACCGCAGAGTTTCAGCAATTTCTGTAGACATCACAAGTGCTCTTTGTTGTAGAAAATGTATGTTGGTCCTCATCCTAAAATAAACTAATAATCAGTTTTAGACAGCTCCAATAGGCTCCGCCCACCAGAGCGGATCTTTTGCTCTTCCCTGAATTTGTCAGATCGACGTTCCTCTTCCGCCTCATTTATTAAAATAAAAGATCGCTTTTGTCCAAAAACTCCAAATAAATGTTGTATCATCTTTTTAATTTAATAAAATCCCAATAAAAGAAGTTTAAAAACATTATTTTAGACAGTTTTACTGCACTGATCTCATAGCTGCACGTCAGGACGCATTGATAAATATTAACGCATTAATTCTATTTTGATTAATGCATGCATTAACGCTATACCTTTCACAGCCCTAAAAAGAACATTTTATAAGAGCCTAAAATCCAACAGCACACACACAACAAAAACAAATGCTATATCTGGAACAAATGACAGTTCTATGCACTTTCACCCCTCGATCCTATGAAAAAATTAATTAAATTCTGTTTTTGCTTTTAAATTAGACGTTACCTTGAGGTAATTTTGGAGCTGAAGTGGTTTGATGCTTATCTAAATGAAAAGGCATTTTAATATTAAGAATCCATTTAAAATATTCATATAAGATAGAAAAATGTGCTTTAAATGTTGTTTTATTGCTGAAATTTGTGGAAAAGTTTTTATTCACTTTGGTCTTCTGATTTAAAAAATGTATGTGTAATCTTTTTTTTTTTTCCACAGAAGGGTCACATAGGCCACATGCTGTGCTCTCTTGATGCTGATGGTCGATTTAAGGTCTCTACATCACCTTCAGTCTCACATTTTTTTAACCCTTTAACACCTGAGACATTGCAGGTGACGCTTAAACACAAAATCTTTAGCATACTGTAACTTTTCAACTGTTAACAAGATCAACATAATTCCATCAGATTCCAAAGGAGAAAAGTGATCGTCTTAACAGATGAAAAGTTACAGTAAATCAAAGAACATTTAACATTGGAGCTCTGGTGTTAAATGGTTAATCTGCTCATATGTGAGTTCATAGATACTCTAATAGACTGTCTCTCATTTCAATTTTTTTTATTACATTTTGTTTTGTGTACTTCTCTGCTAACATTATTCTGTGTGTGTGTTGCTTTCTGTTCTTAAGCTGTCATTTTTTTTGTTTTGAATAGTATTCACTGCAAAAACAAGCTTCCTAGAAATGTCAAAAATTGTTTTGAAAATCTGCCAATGGGGTAAGAAAATGGTCTTTAAATGACTTTCTTAAACTTTTTTTTTAGAACTTAAGATTCTTTCTTGAAGATACAATTTTTAGTCCTTTTACTTTCTTAAAATTCAGTTTTTGCAATGTTTACAAAAACTTTTATTCTGAAATCCATTTTTTTTTTTCTAAATGACTAGACGTTTTTACACACTCCTCAACTCCTTTATTATTGTTGTTTCTCCAGGTTAATGGGAAGGATCTGCCTCGGCGGTCCGGGGATCCAATCCTGGACATACGGGACCCTGTTCTGTCCAACCTCCTGAGGCGAGGGTCCCGGAGGCGGGCCGGCCCGGCGGGAGCTCCCGGAGGCCCGTTGACGGTGACCATGGGCATGGCCGACTGTGTGGACAGCTGCACCCAAACAGACATCAGCTTCCAGCATATGTTAACTCTGGGCAAGGGCAACCAGCATCCGTGTGGGGCTCCGCCCCCGCCCCATCCTCCCCCCTCCCCTCCGTTGCCGCCCCTCCTGGAGCCGTACCTCCTCAATGAGATGTGAGTTTTTATCTGAAAGATCGAGACGCTCTGCTGTCTTCTCCTCTCACTGTTCCTCCCCGACTGGCCTCAGCTTCACCGAGCCCGTGTACTATGACCCCGCCGACTACTTCGACGTGACTCAACATGAGGTGGACAGGCAGGACGAGCTGGAGTACGAGGTGAGAGCTCTCAGAGAATTCCCTCTGCTGTCTGTCACTCTGACATCCATGAACATTTCTCCAACAAGGAGGTGGAGCTGTACAAGTCTCGGCAGCAGGACAAACTGGGCCTGACGGTGTGCTACAGGACTGATGACGAGGAGGACCTTGGGATCTATGTTGGAGAGGTGAAGCGATCGTTCATCCAACGAGTACCTCTTTTCTTAGCTCCTCATTAATTTTCGGTGGGATTTTCTCCTTTTCTAGGTGAACCCAAACAGCATTGCAGCAGTGGACGGTCGAATCCGCAAAGGAGACAGAATTCTGAAGGTGTCCTCGCTTTTTGTTAGGGATTTAGCGATTAGTTAACTTAATTGATTTATATTCCTATGAGCCAACCAAAACAATCCTCCTGTGGCAAGTTATAATTTGAACTATACTCTTATAAAATCATTTCAAAAAGAGAATCTGGAAAACTTCCCCTGTACTGTTAAGTACTCAGGTATTTACAGTGGGCCAAAAAATATTTGTAAATTATGGTGGAAAATAAGTATTTGGTCAATAACAAAAGTTAACTCAATGCTTTGTTTTATATCCCTAATTGGCAATGAAAGAGTCAAACGTTTTCTGTAAGACTCCTGGAGTTTTTCATAAACTGTTGCTGGTATTCAGTGATGTTTTGGGGCTGTCGCGGGGCAACATGGACTTTCAACTCCCTCAAAAGATTTTCTATGGGGTTGAGATCTGGAAACTGGCTAGGCCGCTCCAGGACCTTGAAGTGCTTCTTATAAAGCCACTCTTTCGTTACCTTGGCGATGTGTTTGGGATCGTCGTCATGCTGAAAGAACCAGCTACATTTCATTTTCAGCGCAGTTGGAAGGAGGTTTTCACTGAAAATCTGACCATACATGGCCCCATTCATTGCTTTGACTATAAACCGCCCCAAAGCATGATGCTTCCACCCCCGTGCTTTATAGTAGGTATGGTGTTCTTTGGATGCAACTCAGCATTCTTTCTCCTCCAAACAGAGTTCTTACAAAAAAGTTCTATTTTGATTTCATCTGGCCATTGGACATTCTCCTCTTCTGGATCATCCAAATGCTCTCTGGCAAACTTTAGACGGGCCCCACATGTACTTACTGGCTTTAGAGGGGGACACCTCTGACCTGCAGGAGTTGTAGTGTGTTACTGATTCTAGTCTTTGTTACTGTGGTCCCAGCTCTCTGCAGCTCGTTAACTTAGATCCCCCCATGTGGTTCTGGGATTTTTGATCACCGTTCTTGTGATCATTTTGACCCCATGGGCTGAGATCTTGCAGGGAGCTCCAGATGGAGGGAGATTTCCTAATATTTGCTCCCACCGTTGATTTCTTCAGCCCAAGCTGCTTACCTATCGCAGCTTCACTCTTCTCAGACGATCTTGGAGGTGAACCTGCTTGATGTGGAGGTCCTGGGCTGGTGTGGTTACACGTGGTCTGCGGTTTTGAGGCAGGTTGGATGTACTGCCACATTCTCTGAAACACCTTTGGAGACGCCTTATGGTGGAGAAATGAACATTGAATGCACGAGCAACAGATCTGGTTGACATTCCTGCTGTCAGCATGCCAATTGCACGCTCCCTCAATGCTTGTGACATCTGTGGCGTTTTGCCGTGAGACAAAACTGCACATTTCAGGGTGGCCTTTTATTGTGGGCAGTCTAAGGCACACCTGTGCACTAATCCTGATGTCAGATCAGCATATTGATGTGGCGCACCTGTGAGGAGGGATGGATTATCTCAGCAAAGCAGAAGTGCTCACTATCACACATTTAGACACATTTGTGAACAATGTTTGAGAGAAATGGTAATATAGTGTATCTGGAATTAATTTTAGATCTTTAAGTTCATCACAAAAAATGGGAGTAAAAACAAAAGTGTTGCGTTTATATTTTTGTTGAGAGTCGATAACGAGTTCAAACAGGTGACATTAAAACAGGTAACGAGTGGAAGACAGAGGATCCTCTGAAATCTTGCTTGTTTGTAGGTGACCAAATACTCATTTTCCACCATAATTTGAAAAAAAAATCTTTAAAAATCAGACAATGCGATTTTCCGGATTATTTTTCTTTGAAAATTACAAGCCTCTCTCATCTTTTTAAGTGGGAGAACTCACAGTTGACTGACTCTTTGTATCTCAGTCATGCTGGTTGAATATTAGGCTAAAGATGCCCTGGATCGACTTTAGGTCAGGGAATTGGATTGTTCAAAATGAATCAATATGGATAATAAATCAGATCAGCAACCATAAATTATGCTATGAATTGTTACACCCTAAATTTTTTTTCTTCCTCTGTTGCTGCAAGGAAATCTGGAAAAAGGATTTATTGGATAAAATATGGTTTATAGTGGATCTATGAGGAATTATTGTGGCTGAGCTGAAAGCAAAACCCTGAGGTGTGCAGGGGAAAGTCTTCTCTGCCATAAGCTCATCCTCTTTCTTCTCTCTCAGATTAATGGAGTGGACATCCAGAACAGAGAGGAGGCGGTAGCTATTCTCACCAGGGAGGACAGCACTAATGTCTCCCTGCTTCTCGCCAGGCCTGAGATCGAGGTGAGGAAATTGTGCGAGGCCTTCAGGGAGTGAGCTGGGAGGCTCCGTTTAAATACCGACCTAAAAAGAGCATCCGGCTCCATCCATCTGTGTGTGTGCAAAGAAACAAAATGAGTTGTGGGATAAAGGCATTAGTCAGTGGGGAGGGGAAATGAAAGGGAGAGGGACAGAGGGGACATGTGCTCCGTCCTGTCCTGAGCCCGACCACAGCAAGGAGGGATAAAAATATTATAATAATACAAGATATGGCACAGTTTTTCCTCAAGGTCACTGCTAACATGCAAGAGCAGACGTAACGCATCCAAAATACCCATAAACCCCCACCTTTGACCCGTTAGAACAGGCTTTTCATTGCCCGTCGTTAGAGTTCCATACAGTTTATGGGAGAACAGAGAAATCTGTATTCTTTCTGGGCTACAGGGCAGATTTAAAGGGCACTCATTAAAATCTGTCTAGGTCAAAGACGTACATGCACAAATAGCCTCTCCACTTTTTTTTATGTGCCCTTGTGCTTGAAAATGTGAGTACAAGTGGGTAACAGAAAGAGAAAAAAAACGCTGACAAGATTTATTTTAGCAAGGCGTTATTTCACATTAAGATTCCAGCCAGGGAGAGGAAGAGGAGGAGGAGAGGAAGAAGGAGAATCATGAGGGGTAAAATGCGCCAGTAGAGATTAAAGCCTGATCTGTTGTCTTACGGGGAGGACTGAGGGGCTCAGTCGAAAAGAATAAAAGAGAAAACACCTTTTCTCACAGTCTGCAAGCAGGAAACTAAATCATCTGTGCTGCATATGCGAGAAGGAAGAGGAGGGAGAGTTGCTGAAATCAATTTCTGATTGTCTTTCTATAAATGAAAGCTGAAACAAAAGTAATTTTTCATGAATATTAATAAATAACCTTTCAAATTCACTATGTATGCTTCTTATCTTTTCCACTAGACAATGGGGAAAATAATAAAAACCTTTTTCAATTCTGCAGTTATTTAAATTCAATAAAGTGATCAAAGAGATTATCTTGCAGAGCAATGTCTCCCCCTAGTGGTAGAGAAGAGAAAAACTCAAGTGCTTGCAGGCTAAAGAACTGTTGCCCTTTTTTATTGAGGAATTGTTGCGCCACCATATTGCAAGAAAAAGTCAGTTTTGAGATCAAAATTTTGAACATTGCATGAATAATGTAAAGTTTCCAAAATAAAATTTTACAATTTTCAAATGAAAATATTTTATTTCGATTTTTTTGCTTTCAAGAAAATGTTGCATTTGCATTTTTTTGTTTTCAAAAACTATGTTCGTGTTTGCAAGCTTTTCTTGCTTTCGAAAATAAAAGCGAAATGAAGCATAACACATCTAAAAACATTTGTACTGCAAACGCAAAAATATTCTTAAGAGAAAAAAAAGTTTGCAAAATTATTATTTTATAGCAAAAGGAAAGCTTACAAAAACGCAAAAATATTTTTTGAAAGCAAAAAAAAGTTTGCAAATGCAAAAATATTTTTTGAAAGCAAAAAAAAAAGCTTTTTGAAAGCATGTTAAATATTAACTACAAATGTTATTATTATAATATTTTACATTTTGTTTGCAATTTAGAAGATTTTGATTTCAAAATCACTCTGTACTTTTTGGTGGTTTCTATGTTTTTTTTTTAATGCATTTAGGCTAAACCCTAAATGCATAAAACATGCAAGCATTAGATAATTTTACATTTATTTAAAAAAAAATCCACTACTTTATTCATCTGTTGTACAATCAACATGAGGCTGTGCACATAAAGCTTGTGTCCGTATCTCTACTTGATCTCTTCCTCATGTCCCTGATTCCTGTTAGAACGACACCCAGTTGGATCCAGATGAGTTGGACCTGGATGCAGAAGAACCTGACGTTCATCTGAGCGGCAGCCACAGAATGAGGAACAGCTCCTCCATCCTGGGGGGTGGCCCTCCCCTCGCCGCCGCCGCTGCTGCTGCTGGGGGAGCATTCCGCAGCCATGGTCTCCCACTGAACAGGAATTCCCCGGATTTGCTACAGACAGTTCTAAGCAACAGCCAAGAGCTGGACAGCGGCGTCGGGCGCACGGATGAAAGCACACGCTACGAGGAGTCCTCAGAGCATGACCTTCTGGGGGATGACCACACCAGCGCATCCACCACCAACACAACAAACACGCCGGGCAGCATGCGCCGGTTCCTGTCCAGCAGAGGCAGCACTCCGCCTTTGCTGCTCTCTCAAGACCTTCAGTTCAGCGCCGACTCTCTTCTGGGTCTGGACTCTTTTAATGGATGCGTGGAGCAGGTGGAGCGGCTGGAGAGGGCCTACATGGCCGATCCTGTGAGGCTGATGATGCCCGGGCTGACAGAGGAAGAGTGCGAGCGGTACAAGGAGCTCCTGGAAATCAAGTGCTTCTATGAGAACAACGGGAACGTTCCAGCACCAGAAGAAGGAGGCATCTCGCTGGATGAGAACAGGAACGAGAGCCTGACGCAGCACGAGATGGCTCTGCTGGAGGAGGAAATGCGCCACTTAGAATTCAAGTGTCGCAACATTCTGAGGGCCCAGAAGATGCAGCAGCTGAGGGAGCGCTGCATGAAGGCTTGGCCCCACGAGGACAAGAACGGGACGGCCCCGGGGGCCGCAGCAGGACGCCTGGAGATGAACGGTTCTTCTGAATCGTGTCACCACGCTCTGTCAGACATCAACGAGCTCCCAGAGAGGGACCGCTCTGACAAGGACAGCACCAGTGCCTACAACACTGGAGGAGAGAGCTGCCGGAGCACCCCTCTGGTCAATGAACAGCACCCGTCGCCCTCCACCCAAAGTCTAGAAGGAGGAGAGCCTCTCGTCTCTGCAGGGGTGCAGCTTCCAACCCCAACAAGACAGAGGGAGAGGGGCACCAGAGTCAAAAGAGGGGACGGGATGCAGGCGAACTTGAGCACACCCTATTCCCCGCACTCTCACAGACGAGGAGAAGCCAAGACTTCCAGTCCAGGATCAAAGGTGAGGTCGCTGTCCCGGAGGGGGTCAGATGGAGGGGTGAGGCGAAACCCCACAGCTGGTGGGTTGCCTGAGGTGACTGGAGGCCGCAGCGCAGAAAACAGTCCATATCTGTCCCGCCGTGAGGCTGAGGAGAAACCCCCCCAGCGTTACCACAGCTGCATGCAGCTGAGGTCCCCTTCCACCTCCGACGGCCTGGGGGGACTCAGAGAGGGCCCAGCAGATATGGGAGGAGACGCCAGCCCCATGAGTTTGGGCAGCACCTGCAAAGACGTGGCCTCCTTATCCCTGCCCCCCTCGCTGCGGCCCGCCTCCCCCAGAATGGAATGGAAGGTGAAGATCCGAAGCGACGGCTCGCGATACGTGGCCAAGCGGCCCGTGAGAGACCGCCTGCTGAAGGCGAGGGCCATGAAGATCAGAGAAGAGCGCAGTGGCATGACCACGGACGACGACGCCGTCAGCGAGATGAAGATGGGACGTTACTGGAGCAAGGAGGAGCGCAAGCAGCAGCTGCTGAAGGCCCGGGAGCAGCGGCGGCGGCGGGAGTTCATGATGCAGAGCCGCCTAGACTGCCTCCGGGAGAGGGAGCAGGGCGGCGGCGGTGGGGGGCAGGCGGGGGCCCCACAGCAACAGCAGCAGGAGCCCACCACCATCCTGGAGCTGTGTCACCGCAGGAGCATGAAGAAGCGCAGCCGCAGGATCCTGGACAACTGGATCACCATACAGGAGCTGCTGGCTCACGGGAGCAGGTCTGCTGATGGGAAGAAGGTCTACAACCCGCTGCTGTCTGTCACCACAGTCTGAGGGCGCATGGGCCGGAAAAAGGCCGAATCAAAATTCTTCCACTACGGCTTCTCCCTATTTAACCCTCCAAACGGAGACTTACAGAAACATGGATAGTGGCTATTTTTGAATTTCTTCACAACTTGCTATATAGTGCGTTTGCCTGCTGTAGTACTGTCCAAATCTACAATTTCAAAATCGAGTGTTCTTCCAATTTTCCAGAAGTTTTTGTGAAAAACTAGTACTAGTATAGCGTTGTTCGACCTTCCTCGAAGGCCCAAAGCGCTTTACAGTCTAAGACCCATTCACACACACGGCAGCAGCCGAACACTGGGCCAACTTTATACCAGAGGCAATTCAAGGTTCAGTGTCTCAGCCCAAATACACTTAGGCACATGGCGGAAATTGAACCTGCAATCTTCCGATCAGGAGTTGACCGCCCTACCGCTGCTTCACGGCCGCCCCTACATCGGCAAATATAGACCACAATGCATTGAGTTTGAACAACGTTTGCCAAAAAAAACCATGTTTAAATATAACTTTTTGATAAACAACCAACATTTTCATCCCCGGGAACACAGTAGAGTCGTAAAAAGACCTCGTAAAATGCTTATATTGAATAGATTTTCACTTCATACTTTTTAAAAGTTGTGAGAATGGTCTCCGAATTGATTTAATAGTCTAGGGCACTAGATAGTCCTGCACTTTATTGTTTATATTTTAAGTAGTTGGAGGATTAGGGTGGGGATGTTATTAAAATTCGGACATTCTAAAACTCAATGACGTAATCAACAGTCGACGACATTCTACATTAGCATGTAGCTGCTAGCGCTCGGAAAATACACAACAACACCAGTTTTATAACTTAAAAATGTCACGCTAAAACAAAACCAAAAAAAAAAGTAATTACTTACATTTACATGTAAACTTTTGTGCTTCAGAGCGCACCCACGTGAAGAAATTCTCCTCCGCGCAGGGATCACCCTCCCGGCGGAGGGATACACACACCTAAGTCCCTACCCCTATTTCTTAAAGAAAGAAAAATAAACATTTTGTACAGGACACTACTACAACTTCGAATGAGAAGCTGTAGCTGTTGGGGAAGAATTTAGATTCGGCCAAACACCAACATGGCACAAGTACACAATGAAGCTTTTCTTACTTACAGCAGTTTCAAGTTTGTAGAAACTGAAAAAAACTTTATTTAAACACAAACAAGCTGTCCTGCAGCCCTTCAGAGACTCAAACAAAAAGCACAGAAGGAGGTTAAATGTGTAGCAATAGAAATATTCCTCCTGCCTGCTGTTCTCCAGCTCCCAATAATTTAAAAAAGCACCTCATATCGGTGGACTTTGAGTACATTTAAAACAAAAGAGGGAAGGAATACTTCCCAAGGAGCCATGAAGGGAAAAAGTCACTCCTGTGCCATAAAACTGTTCCTTCAGCTTCAGCTAGAGGCTTTTGGATGAAGCACATCTTCAAAATAAGAGCTTTTTTTCTCTCTCTTTTTTTTAAAACTGCGTCTGTGTAAAATGGCTCTTTTGTTGTGTCATTGTCTGATTTAATAATGAGGTGAGCGGTGCCTTTTTTTCTTTCAGGCGGTTGACTGTACAGCACAAATGAAAAAGAAGGCAAGGTTTAAGAGAGGAAATGCAAAAGCACAAACAAGGTTTCAAAGAAAACGAGTTACAAGCACACTTCAATCCAGAAACACTGAAATACCTGAAAAGCCCAAACACTTTCTTCTGTTGGAGCCATTCATCTTCTGAATCTGCAGACTTCCTTTGGGAGTTATAGGGTTGCTGGAGCCTATCCTAGCTACTGTTGGGAGAACATGGCATTCTATCCATTGATTGTATTTGAGAACTGGCCTCCCCCGTTATGTTCCGAATAGGAAGGACACGAGCCAAAATCCCATAGACTTCAAAGAAAAATAAACAGCCATTACTCACTCTTGCCAAAATAACCATTCTCGCTCTGATACATTTTTTATGTGTTCTTGCTAATTAATACAAGTATTTTTGTAATAAAAGTTATTCATTATTCATTTTGTTAATTGGCCAATCAGATGTCCCCATAAAAGGATGTGGGTCTCACGTCCAACATTTGATTGACAGATTCTCCTGAAACCTCTTTCTAGTGGTAGTGGCCTTTCAACAAGCTGACTCCTGATTGGTGAGAGTGGTTGCCATAGAAATAAGGACTCAGACCGACTTGGACCAATCAACTGATGTAGTCTTGCTCCAACATGGCAACGCCTGTTTTATGGGGGAAAAATGAAAATGAATTGACTTTTTTTTTTCCGAACAGAAAGTAAGCCATCTTCTATGGGTGACATCACACTCGCTCTGTCCAGTTCTACTATACAGTCAATGGGTTTATTCTGAATAGGCTGGTGCAGGACCCTAAAAAGTTGAAAGGTAACATTTTTGCCTTCTGAGTGAAAGCCATTCCGACAAAACGCCCCGCTGCAATCCAGTTTTCTATCTTTGTGCTCCTTTCACTGTTGCTGTATAAAACAACTCATTTGAAGAAACTGGATAAAAGCTGCTCTTTTATCAGCTCTCTTGCATGTTTCATATTTCTTTTCACGAACCAATGAAGGCTTTTAAACCCGCTGTGATCGTTGTCTGACTCGGCTCAAACTGCTAGCTTAGGAAACACGGTGTACTTGTGAAATATTGTGATGTGTCTGTCTTTTACAGTCAAAGCTTTTCTAAATAAAAACGCTGTGATCATAAAAATCGTGGCAGCTTGTCAGGAAGGGGTGGGGAAGAACCAGTCCAAGTGTCCTAAACAATTCTAAACTTTTATTTTGCCTAACAAGAGTGAAAAGAAACAAAAGGCAACAGCAAAAAATGAAAAGTTTTATACAGAAACTCACGACAACTGTGTGTCTGTAGTATCAACAATAATAATAATAATAATAATATAATCCTTTAAACCAGTAAACAAAAAGAATTGAAAGTGAGTTACAGTGAAGATACTTTAATATGCAAAGAGGAGTCAAAAGGATGGAAATGAGGGGAGGATATGAGGCAGAGAAATACAGATGATTTTGGGAAAGTAGCACCAAAAACATCAATGCCTGTTTTTCTTTAACACTTCCCAAACTTTACTGGGTTTTTACTGAAAATGCATGTCCTCTGGAAACAGCTCTAAACACCATTTAATACAAAAAAAAAAAAAAACAAAAAAAACAAATAAAAAGAAGTGTAACCATATTGTCTCAGGTCAGAGTCCTCATCCTCCTCCTGTAGCTCTGTGTGAGAATTCAAGTCCACAAACGTGTCTAAAGAAACTCATAGCTTATAGAAGAGTAGATGACGTGAAGCCACGCCCACCGGTCCACACACAGGCTTCAGGTCAACTAGCATTTAACACGGCTGGGAATACGCATGAGCCACCAGAGACGACTAACAGGGACACATCGTCAGCGGTCCAACAGTCTTGTTAAAGGATCCATGGAGGGAGGAGAAAAAGGTTTGGCTAAGACGGTAAGAGAAATCATAAGAGATACTGATGAGTTAATAATGGAGTGTAGCAGGTGAGACACTGCTCTTAGTGTCAGGCCATGAGGATGATGGGAGTAATGGAGGGATGGTGGATGTCCTGCATCGGTTTTCTTTTGTATTTGACACCGTCCGCTGGCACAGAGAAACTCCGCCCCCTCCAGTTTTTGCTGACTCCAGCCTTAAGTGCATCACAAAATCTGCAAAAAAAAAAAAAAAATCAAACAGTGATGAGTAAAAGTAGATTTGTGAGGAGACGCATGAACCAGTGGAGAAAGGCGTTACCTCTGGATGGCACTGGACCCACATCTGCGGAGAGGAGGAGGAGGGGTGTTGGAGAGGACACGCCTTCTTTGACTTTGAGACCTCCAGTGAGCGCTCTCCTGATGTTTCCCCACTCCCGCCTCTGTTGCCCTTTCTCTTCCTCCTGGAGTCCTTGGCTCGTCCGTGGCTCGTCCGCCTCTGCTCCTCAACCTCGATCTGAGGGAAAACAGCATTGAAATGTAAGAGATGTGATATTTGGGAAACTGTCAAAACATCAATGCAGCCACGTTGTGTTTCTTAAAAAGCCTTTTTTCCCTTACAACCCTTGATGCTTAGCAGTTTATACAGGTCATGCTTGCAACCTGGTTCAGACCATTCAAATAAAATTAAAACAAGGACCCAGCTGAGGTTCAGGTAAAGTGTTGACGCAAGCAAACCATTCATTATTTTGTTCTGGGCCATGGAGGGTCAGAGAGGAGCGGCCACGTCCTAATGTGTGTATTTCAGTTCCTTTGAGGTTCTTGCCACCACTTTAAGGGACGTCATAAAAATGGAGTGTACCAACGTTGTATCTTGAAGTATTTGTAAGAAAAATATAAGTTACACGCACCTATGAGGTATGGTGGATGATATTGTTTGCTGTCCTTATGCCGCACTCGAGTTATGAGTAGGACCCGTATCACTACTTTCTGATTGTTAAATATCCAACATTTTCAACAGTCACGCCGTGCAAAAGGAGCGTGCACTCATCACTTGAACAGCACTAGCAGGCCCCTTGTGCAGTGAGCAGGGTTTAAAGTTGGATGAAAAAATGAAAAATCCTTACGTTTAAAGTGGGCAGTTTAAAGTCTCAATCCAACTTTATTTTTTTTCTATTGTAAAATAGTTTGGGATTTTTAAATTTTGATTATGGTATTATTTGCTAAAAATTAAAAGCCAGTTGTATTTTAAGACACGTTTTCTGAAGAGAAGCAGTCGCTCATTAGAAATACAACTCAGAGTTGTGGGCGGGACTGTTGGCACAGAACAATCCCGCCCCCTCCTCCTCCCCGCCGCTGGGAGCTCTGTTTGGATGGTCAGGCACTGGCTTATAGCCTCTTGCTAGCATTAGCGGCACAAAAATGGCGATGCGCAATTTGGGATCATTCCAGTCGTAGTTTTGAGGTAGAATTGCAATTCACTGAAGCTCGAGTGTTGAACGCCCATCATGTCTCACACACCTAAGTGTGAACAGGTCAGGGTGGGCGCAGGAGGAGGAGAGACTTTGAAACGCCCATTTCAGTAACCGTGCCAATGGTCTGAGCTTTTTCAAGCATCTGGTTTTCATCACACGCTTTTTTTCCTAATGAAAATAGTCTTAAGCGTTTTTACCATGTTCTTCTTTTCTCATGAAGGAGGACATATAAAAATAATTTTACAACTTAAATTGTTTTTGAATATTTATTTGATTTATGATGGATCAGAAGCAGATGAAAACCAGCTGTTTGAAAAAGCTCGGGTTTGTGACACAGTAACTGATATAAACGAACCAAAGTCTCTTCTTCATTCCAATTCTAAATCTTCCACGTGGAGACAAATAGATCCATTAAAGTCTTTATTTTCCTTGTCTGAGCTGCCATCCATCTCTGAGCTACACGGCTGGATAGCTCGGACATTGCTCGCCATTTCTATTTAAACGATAATGTTAGTTTGGGGTTGTGAGGAGCTGTAAGCAAACAAGAGGGAGTGTATACAAAGGGATGATGGGATTTCAGCGTAAGATTACTGCTGCATCAAAAGCCCGCCCACATCCCAGAGGGGAATTTCTAATGAGCTTCTGTTGTGCTGCAGAAAATATGTCTCAAAGAGGCAACACAGGCTTTTTGACTGTGACTAAAAACTGCATAATCATAATTAAAAGACCACTGGAACCAAAAACACAGATGGAATGCAACTGTAAATTTTCTCTACCATCTGTCGCATGCTTGTAGGAAAAAACATTAATGATTTTTTTTTGCTCTGCAGGCTCACTGAAATACAATCTTAACATTTCCGATAAGCCATCCATGTGCCCCAAACTGGTTTGCCAATTTTTTCACCCACAGTCTGTATCCACTCGTAAGGGCAGATGTAAGGCTTTATATAGAAAGATGCGGAAAGAAGAACCCTAAAAAATCTGGAAAAATGTCTTTATAGTGATTGTGGAGAGAGTGCTTGGAAATGTATAAAATGGAACAAACAGGTTTATTTTTTAAAAGCTTGTCGTTTTCTCAGTTGATTCAGAAAATCCTACCTCCAAACAAGTAGCTGTTGAGTCAATTAAACCAAAATCAACTGAGCTTGCTAAAAAGCTTCAGACTAAAACATTTCCAATTGAATTTAATTTTTATTAGTTTATAATTGTTGGTGTTGTCTGGACAGCTCTGTGGTTTGATTCTCCTGACCTGAATGAGCGTGTGCAGAGTGTCTCGGGGGGGATCTGAAGCCGCCTGCAGAACCCTGTGGATGGTGTTCGTCTGGTCCAGGGAGACCTCCAGAAGATCTCCCTCCAGCTGCAGCTCCTCCAACTTGACCTTGGTGGCTGCAGAGAGCAGCACCACTTTGCCTTGAGTGAAGGCAGCAGGGGCAACAGAGACCCTGCATCTGACGAGAAGAGAGCACAGCATGAGCTCAGGTCTGTGACCTGCAAAGCTCAATAAAATAACTGGTTCTGTTCTTACCTGTAACATTTGACATCTTGTTGATACCGTTCTCATACCCAGCCTAGAAAAACATGATCAATATTTCAGGATTTTATGTACATTTCTCAATCAATTATTAATCAATGGGGGGGTAACAAAAGGTGGATTGTCCCTGGATTTCATTAAAAATGCAAGAAGACCGTCATTTACCTGAGTGCCATTGCTTTCTGTTTTCTTTATAGGAGAGTTGTCTTTAGTGAGATCGATGACCCCATCCTCCCCTTCTCCTCCTTCAGAGTCTGATAAAACGATCACTGAATCCCTTTCCGGCTCCTTCCCTGCACCTCCCTCTTTCTTCCCGCTGTGCTGCAGAGTTTCTCTGAGTTCTTGCAGCTTCTCCAGAGCCTGCTGCACCTCCGGCGTCTCCAGCGCCTCCTTGGCTCGGCCCTGCCATGTGATGGCTCGCTCTGTCAGACACTGCAGGGCCTCCCCTTCCGGCAGGCGCACGGGTAACCGCTGCAGGGCCACCAGCAGAGCCAGGATAGTCTCTAGGCGTGGCCGCCGCGACCGCTGGCACTGAGGACACAGGAAGCGCGTGTCCCAGTCCCACCAGCAAAGGGGGTTGGCTGACTGTTCAGAGGGCAGCAGGGAGGGAAAGGGAACGCAGCCGCCGTGGAACCACTCTTTGCACAGATGGCAGCGCAGCTGAGGTGCGCGGGGCGGGCCGGCGCACACACACACAGTCTGAGGACGGCTCTGGTTACAGTCGCCGTTCTGTTTGGCGAGGGTTTCGGAGAGGACAGACGTCTCATCGGCTTCACTCCACCTCTGGCTCTCCCAGGAACTTGAGGTGATTAGTCCAGATTTGCACAGGTTTGCTTTCTGTAACCTCAGCAGCGCCTCCTTCTCTTGGTGCTCGCCTTCTTTGAAGGCCATCACCTAGAAACAAACGTAACGCTGTAGCATAAAACACAGACACTATAACAATAGTTTTGATTGTTCTCACTATAGCTGCAGGATCCCTCAAAGCTTGAGCAGACAGCCCCAGAGTGTTGGTATCGGAGTCTTCTAGGGGATCATCCGACGACTCCGCTTCATTCCGATTCTCCCTCCTTTTTGCGCATGGACATAACACCTGCAGGGAATTCCACAAGCGGGTTTAATGTCAAGTCTAATGTTAAACATTTAAGTTTTCGTCAAAGCGAGGGGCATGCAAGATGGCACCAGAAAAAGTCTTTAGCTGGAAGCAGAACTTTTGCTTTACCCAGATGCGTTAACGGAAACTTCCAAAGTTTAGGAAAAAATTTCAAAAATGTTCTTTTAAAAACTTTTTTAAATGCGAATAAATTGCAACTGTCAAGAAGTTTAGTGTAAAAGATGAGTTTCAAATGTGACAGAACGTTAATCGCTTTATTTCTGTTAAATTAACAAGTCTTCAAATTTGTATAAGTACACCTGTATAACCCTAGAGAAAAAGTCAACGGCAGAAATGCTGCTTTTTCTCTGGGAATTCGCTGATCACATAAGCAGTTACGGTCTGTCAAAGGGATAAAAGGTCAAAAGCCTATAAGAGGACTTCCAGCTATTTTTTCTCTGTGGCCAGATTCTCTTGGTCAAAGCACCTCGAGCAGAGAGTGCGGACTGCTCTTCTTCAGGAAGGTCTTGGTGGCCTTGTCTCTCCAGGAGTGGGCGCTGGCCACCTGCAGCTCCAGCTGCCTCAACTCCTCCATGAAGACCGGCAGGTCCCTGCCGATGGCTACCAGCCCCTCCAGATCATCCAGACACGGGTAATGCTCCCCGTTCTAAAGAAGAACATGCATTTTTCAGATACGAATCATATCTAAAGACGCAACAAAAGAGTAAAAAGTTTCACCTGGATCTCCTCCAGGTCTGTAACCCAGGCCCGAGCGCGTGTCAGGCAGCTCTGCAGAGCCAGGATGTTGGGGAGGGTGACTGGAATGAGCTGAGCTTCGTTTACTATTGCCTCCAGAGTGGAGAGAGGATGCTTCTGCCTAAAGGACCAAACACACATTTAATTACTTTTAATAACACTAAACTATCTGAAGAACAACAAACAGCAGCTTCTAGCGTCTGCTTCACCTTTGCTCGAGGCAGATTTGTGCTTTCTCCTCCCACCGCTCAGCTATTGTGAGCAACTCCTGAAGCTCAGCCATGGCCGTCTCCACGGACACGCTCTGAGGAACGTTGCAGCCCGCCTCCATGAGGCTCCTCAGCACCTCCAACGTGACTTCCTGCCTCTCCCCTCCTTCTGTGCCGAGGGTGTGGCGCACCTGCGTCAGCCAGTGGCCTTGTTCCTTCAGGCCCTGAAGCAACTCGCACTCTGGCACGACCACCGGAAGGTTGCTCCCTTCGTTCAGTAAAGTCTGCAGCTGCTCGGCTGGAGGAGAATCCTTCCTCCAGTCTTTGTCGTTGAGCAGCACTTGTGCTCGTTTCTGGTAGTCCTCCACCGTCTGTAGAACCGCCTGGAAAAAAACAAAGGCAGAAAAACATCAGCATGAGAAGCCCCTTCAAAGAAAATAGGAGTTGTTTGTACTGAAAATGGGATTAAAACTGTGCAGAGGCTCAGACCTGAAATAAATGCTCCATCACAATAGAAAGGTTATGATAGCAACATGCAAAGGGGATGTTTGCTGTAGATTAAAGCTATACTGACAAAACGAATAAAACTTTTTCACTAGGGATGTCCCGAAAGCAAACTACCCCTACAGCTTCTCCTAACTCCTCTGATTGTAGGGGCATTTGAAGTGGTAGTAGTGTTACTAAAATTGTTTCTGAAGGACAGCCGTAGAGACATTTGACTGTGTACTTCTCTGCTGTGAAGAGAAAATGTTTTTCTACACATGGGTGCTCTCTGAAGCACATACATTGACATTTAAATGTAAGTAAAGACTTTTGTTTTAGCGTGCCTATTTAAAGTTATAAAACTGATGTTATGTATTTTCTGAGTGCTGGCAGCTGGACGTTAGCATAGATGACTGCATTCAACTGAATTCACTTCTGCAGAGTTTGTAGTTCTTACCTGAACTTCTTCTAACTGGTTCATGACACAGGGCAGGTTCTGCATCTTTTCCACCAAAGACTTCAACTCTGCAAACGTCATCTTCCTTTCACTTGAAAAAGCAGCAAGTCAGTGGATGTAGTTTTGGCACAAAAGTTTGAGTGAAAATGAAAAACGAGTGATCTCACCTGGTGCTTAAACCGCTGATGAGCTCAGCACTTTTCTGTCGACAGCTTCCTATGTCTTTAAAAACAGTGTTTAGTTTCCTGAGGAGTTCGTTGTCAGGGAACTTCTTCTCTGCTGCCTCCAGCTTCAGCTTGTCCAGGTCTTCAATGTCTGAAATCATTCAAACACTTTAGATTAGCACTAGTGCGTGAAATCAATGTTTCCCAACAAAAGACAGAAGATTTATAGAAAGCAATAATAGTGTATTCTGACCGATCTTGTTTCCATCCTCCTGTTCAAGAGCCTCTTTTACTCTGTTGGCCCAGGAATCAAAGGACTCCGACCTGACTTTTAAGCGATGCAACATGGCCAACAGCTCATCCAGAGTGTATCTATACCTGAAGACCCAAGAAAATATTAAGTTCAGAGCAAGTTATTGCAGAAATTCAAAAGAGAAAAAAAGGAAAATCCAGACTGATACCTGAGGTAGAGTTTTTCAGTGGGACAGTTGCACAAGTCCTGAGTGTGGTAGAGACACACGAGATGCTCGGGACAGTTGGAGCAGGCCAGAGCAGAGAGAAAGCACGTGGTCTTACATTTATCACACTGTCTCTCATCGTCAGGCAGCAGCTCAAAAGCCTCTCGCTCTGCCTCTGTAATGCCCTGCAGGAAGGAAAACGGTTTAAAGGAAAGCATTTAAATAAAATAAATGATTTTAGTTAAGTGGCAAAAGAAAGAATTTATATAAAATAAAAAGAATGTGAGCAACTGTTGAAGGAGTGTGAGAGGATAAACAAGTGAAAGATTTTAAATTGCAGCACCCTGTCATCATCCTTGGCTGTCAGATTTGTAAAGTATAGGTGCTGTCACAACCAGCGAGTGTGGAATTACTCAAACCACCCAATCTTTATCTCAGAGCAACTTGAAGCTGTACTTTTTCTACCACAGAAGTGGGTAATAAAAAGCTATAAAAGTATTTCAAAGCCAGCAGAGGAGACGGGTGGAGTGCTGTTACTAGCACCGCCTTTAAACAGATATGTACAGATGTGGCTAAATAGGGGAACGTCTGAAAACCTCTTTTTTTATATATATTTGAACTAAATAGATAAAAGAATTTACCTTTTAAATGACTAAAAAGAATGAGTTTGTCTCACCCTTTCCATCAGATTCTTGCGAAGCTTCCTCTCCTCTTGAACAATGATAAACATCTCCCGATGTGTGGCTGCAGCCAGGTTCAGGTCGAGTTTCTCAGGGCTGGCGGCCATTTTGCAGGTTAGTTCCTCGTGAGAGAAAACACAATACCTCCTGAGGCGGCGGTAGTGCTCGATACAGGAACGGCCAGCAGGGAGCTGAAGAGGAGGAGACACAAAGGAACTCAGTGGGAAAAAAATAACTTAAACTGATCTTGGAAAGAAAAATATATTTATCCACGTCCAAAAAAAAAAAAAAATCTTCAAGTACATAAGTACTAACAAAAGTGCAAATGTGCTTTGAAGAAAAGTCTGTAGCCTTCCTAAAAGAAATAAATATACTGTTTGAGTCGGTACAAAGCGTACCCAGTCTGCAGTGCAGAAGTTCACTGCTTCAGCAAAGTTATATCCCTGATTGAAGCCACTGTGGTAGGCTCTGGGGAAGGTGATGACAAACTCTCCAGCACACTGGTTGGTGCGAACAACCTGCAAAAAAATAAATAAATAAAAAATGTTACAGAGAACCTATTACTTAATTTGATGCAGTCGTGGGTTAGAAACTGACCGGTACTCCATGAGCCATCAGAATGTTGGGATTCATGATGGTGACAAGTTGATGCAGGAGGTCAGGCTGGAACTCAAACAGCTCTGGTGTCAACTTCTTCATGACCTCCTCAAGTCTCTCCGCTGCGACAGAGGGAACACCATACCAAGTCTTGGGTTCACCCCTGGAGGCGATGAAAACAAGTGAACAGAGCATGAAAGGGGGAGGTTAATAGAACCGTCTTTTAGATTATAATACGTTATCATTTTCTCCACATACTACACATAATAAAATGTGTACCAGTGCAGGTAGTTAATAGAGTAGCTCCAGTGATCCTCTATGTGCCAGCAGAAGGCTGAGAAGACCATGCCCACATAAAGCCATGGGACCTTCATTCCAGAGATGTCTCCATTGATATGGCACAGGAGAGACTGCTCAAGTACAGGCATCACATTGAGGTTCCAACCGCAGCGTGCATATTCCTGAGAGAGAAAATCACAAAATGAAACCACAGTGAAAAAAAAAAAAACATCAACTCAAACATTCAGATTTCCTAAGATCCATGTTGAGTTCTTTTTTCAACCCTCTGGAACCTACGGACGCCCTCAGGCGTCCTGCTGTGCAGCTGTGAGATCAACGCGATAAAACTCAGTCTAAAATGAACTAACTTTTTTTATGTTCTGTAACTGATATTATTGAATTAGATGGAGAATATCGGCTTTATTTGTAGTTTTTGGACAAAAATCAATCTTTTATTTTTAATAAATAAGGCAGAAGACAAACTTTGATCTGACGGCTTCAATGCGGGGAGCACGCCTGCAGTGGGGGCGGAGCGAAACGGGGTTGTCTGCTATTAGAAATTCCACAAGCAAGAAACCAACCATAATTTTATTTTGAGATGGGATCCGATATGAGTTTACAACAACAACCACCACCGGTGGCAAAAAAAACCCAAAAATCACAGAAACTCTGTGTTTCTTCAGGAAAGTCCCGCCCGCGGTGGGGGAGGGCGAAATAGAACTCTCGCTATTAGAAATTCCACAGGGAGGAAAATGATGATAATGTTATTTTGGGATGGGGTCTGACACACGTTTACTAAAACCACCACCGGCGAGGTAAAAAAAAAAAAATAAATCGCCGAAACTCTGCCTTCCTCTGCTAAAGTCCAGCTCGCTGCTGTTATGAGAGGCGGGCAACAGAGTAGACAGAAACGCCTCCACCTGTGAGCAGATTCCAGCTGAGCTGACCTCAAATCCAGCTGGATCAAATTTCTCCCTAAAACCTTTTTTATTATTCTTCACAAACACAACAAGGTAAAAATATGAGAAAAAGGAAAACGCTTAAAAAAAAATAGAATTTAAAAGAAGAAAGATTTGAATTTCAGGAAAAATGTCAAATGGACAGCAGTGCTCTTTGGGGATACATTTTTATTTTTTGGGCTCCCTGAAAGCTGAAACCACACAGGCAGACAGATCATTGTGTAAGAGCAGAAGAAAGGTCACATCATTGACCCGGAAGGTCTGTGATGTTCCACCATCAACAGAAACTGTTCATATGTGGCCCAAATAAGGAATCTGTAAATTTGATCTGGATTTTTTTTTTTTTGTTGGTATTTTCATTAAAAGTGTTTGATTAGTTTGTTGACTAAATTTACAGCAAAATGAATTCCATTTACCAGAAGGAATTTTCTGTTTTTGCATAATTTTATGTGTAGTGTATGAATACAATATGGAAAAATGACAAAATAAAGGTAGTGTTACATAGGACAGATTGTAATGATTAAAATGATATCAGATAAGCATGCATGTAGTCTTTCAAATTGAAAATACAAAGGTAAATTCAAAAATAGACTGAGTTTTAAGGCTCTTATGTTCCAGAGGGGTAAAGATCTAGATTAGTTCAAATGACTGCAGCTGGGGCTTTAGTGATTTAAAGAAAAAGCCTAAACTGCTGTAAACGCTGAGATTTAGGTGAAATTGAGAAGATAACTAAAAAAAATCCTTAATGTTAAAAAAACAACTTGAATGTTGAAGTGAAACCCTTCATCTGCATACCTCCTCTTCCTCTGTGAGGACCTTCTTCCCATTGTTCATGGGGAAGCCGCTGCCAAACTCTTTGGAGTGAATATCTGCTCCGTACTCCACAGTCACGTCCTCCTCGATGCTACTGACTAATCTCCAGAACTCTCTCTCCACAAGCTCGGTGGGAACCATCTACGCAGACAGCATGACAGTTGTACATACACTTCTCTGTGTTTTATCACGTGCTGTGCTACTTCCTGGAGCACTCACATGGACCGGCATGTTGAAGTAGTCAGCTTTGAAGGAATCCGCCATCTCCCCAAAGCTCTGCAGCGTGTACTCCCTCGTCGCCTGTTCAAAGCCGAACGCTTCCGTCGGTTTCTTGCACTCCTTCAAACACAAACAAGAGAGAGAATAAATAAAAACTAAGGTGTGTCTTATTGGCAAAACATAAAAAGCACTTGTAAAGGTTTTGTCTTACCTCTGCCACACACTTTGGACATTTCCAGTTGCTTTTTGGAGGATCAGCAAGAGGAGGCAGAAGACAGTAAGTGTGGTAGTTGTCATCACAGCCGTCACACAGAGCAGTTTGTCGTCGTCGTCTCCCCGTCCACACATCCGACAAACGTAGGAATCCACCTGTAAGTGACAAACGCCATGAATTCTGCAAACTTTAAAAATGCAGAGAAACACTAAATGAATAATCCAAAACACAATTCTGTGAGTTCTACATGCTGTACTTACACACTGTGGGTTGTTGGGGTTGCGTCTAAGCCTCATGGTCATTTTGGTGCAAGGTCCTTCCATGTGGTCTCCCTTCACGTCACTCTTTTTGTCCTCCTCCTCCTCTTTTATCTCCTCTTTCTTCACTATGACAGTAGGGGGAGGCGGTTGGGCGTTCTGCACGCTCCCATCATTTTCTCCCTGCTCGGGCTCCAGTGGTTCAGACTTGACTGGGATTTCTGCGGCTGGAGGGGAGGCGTTCTCTTTGATGGTAAGTGTTTGAGGAAGTTCGTCTGTGGATTTAAAATAAAAAACAAAACGTTCAAGTTGAACCATTCCTGTTAAACTTAAAAATCATACAAAAATAATACTCACCTTTCTTTCTGATGCTTTTGTCTCTTGCCACGAGTCCAAGTCCCATCATCTTTGGCCCTGCGCCGTAGATCTGTAACTTCTTCAGTTCTGGGTTCTTCTCAATGTCCTCCTCTGTCGGTTCAGGCTGAGGAAACAGGACAATCTTTAGTCAGGAACTATTGGATAAAAATACTCTCAAAAGCACAGAGAGCAAAGCGACAGTCTAAGCCAAGCTGTGAGCAAACCGTGTAAGCAGCACAACAATCCCACCACCAGAAGGAATTAGACTAAGCTTGTCAGTAACAGAAAATGATCCCATCACAGTGACAAGAAGAAAGTTCAACCCACCACCAGAAAACACAACCACTAAAACTGCAAGCAGAGTTAAAGGAAAACGAGTCAACTTTCTATGATTAGTCAAGAGTTTCATGAGGTTTAAAGTATATAAAGGAAAAAGTGAATAACTGAAGAGTTCATTTGTAAGTCAGCATAATTTTTGATTATTTGCACAGTCACAAAAACCACAACAATCAACACAGAAATCCAACAGGCTCCATCTGCGCAAATAGTGAAGTGAAAGATTATCATTAAAAGGTTGTGAAATGTCAAATGTATACAACCAACCAAATAAAAAACTTCTATTTTCATCTTAAAATGTTTAAATAGTATATCCTTTTTTAAAGCCATCTGCAATGTTCAGTGTCAAGTTTTTAGCCACCGAAGATGTTAAAAAACACAATTTTTCATTGGAGTGGGCCTTTAAGGTATCTACATTTTACAGATAGGATGAAATTATGTCAGTTTTGTCACAGAAACATTGTAGGGTTTAATTATAGTTATTTATTTTGAAGAGATGACTATAAACTGAGCAGGAATCGCTGACATTTCTGTGTGCTGGAACTTAAATTTACAGATATTTATATGGAAGAACAAAAACATGAAGTTGACGTCTGACTGCTGAATTTTGTAATACATATTTCTGTCTCAAAGTTAGGAACAAATATGAGTTTTCGACGATGCATAGATTTCTGATGTTGGTGAATTTCTTAATTTAATTGTTGAATACAAGTGGAGCTTTTTCCTGTGTGTAAAGAATATTGATTGATAGAGATTTATTAAAATAGTCTTTCCAGTTTCTAGAAAAAGATACATTTTCCAGTTATAAAAACACATTTTAACATGTGACCACAGTTGTAAATGAACTTATTTTTTTATTTAAAAAGGGATTTATTAAAAAAAAGAACATTTAAAAGAAAATATTATAGTTTAACCCGGCTACTGAGCTTGAGCTTCCAACTCAAACTACAGAGGTTGTTTGCGTTTTCTTTTTAAACTACTAAATTTCATTTTTTCTAGTTTTGATTTTTTGTTTGGGTGGGGGTGCATCTTAAATGGATAAAACCTGAAAAAAATCTCAAAGAGTTAGCGCTCTCACCTGGAAACATGCACTCAAATAACAACAAATCTAAAGTCTTTTAAACCCCAATACCACTCAAACACCAAAACTAAAACCATCAAGAGCACCAGTTCACTAATATTGCCCCAAAATAGTGTTTTTTGTTGTTTTTAACTTTCACCCACTCATAGATGCCAAACATTTTCTGTGAACACAAGACAAGCATCATTTCTGCCACCAAATCCTCTGTGATTGCAGGCAGCTGACATCAAAGCAGCAGATGAGGAGGAGGGTATGATGGTGGGGGCAATCACTAAAGAATTTGGCTTCAAAACAAGCAAACCAGGAGACTTGGAGGACAACAACTCAGTCACAGTTATTTTTAGACCTTTTGAGATACACATCCAGACCATTAGAGTTGCAGAATTCTTTGCTAAATAGTAAGTTTTTGCTAAAAAGTGAACACATGCATAAACACTGTTAGCTGTTGCAGGAAAACAAAGAGGAAGCCAAGGCAGAAAACATGAAGAAAAGGACTCAGTCCACCCACTAAACCTGATTAACAAGGCAACTAGCACCAGAGAAGGAGATACAAGTCAAACAGCCACTATACTATACTGGAAAAACCAGCCAGCCAATTCGTTTGCTATTTGTTGATTGGTTTTTACCAAAAAAAAAAAAGAAGGAAACGTAGTAAAAATCAATTTGATTTTAAGAACTTCCCCACATGTATCACTGCTCTTTAAAGCAACATGCCGACCACAGTTCAGCGACTGCTAGATAGCATGTTAGCCAAAAGTTGTTAATCAAAATGACAAGCACAGATGACTTTAAAAGAGGGTGTGGAGAACAGCAGAAGGGAGGAAAGTGGGGGCGGAAAGTGAGCTCATGGGCTCAGGAGGCAGTACCGCAGAGATGAGCTGAGAGCCAGTGGTGAGAGGATGGGGGGCCAGATCCTCTGGACCCTGCAAGAGGAGACAATAACAGCAACAATAAACTAAGACAAGAGGAGAACGGAAATGACGGGGAGGAAGGGAGAGACTAGAAAGATCAGCCAGCACGAGTCCAGCAGGAACCTCAGTGGATTTTGGTTTAAAGTTACATTTCTGAGACAAAGCTGCTTTATTAACACAGCCTGAGTTTGATGAGGCAAAATATCCACAGGTATCATTAAAACCATCGCAGAACTTTTGCTTCTTCTGAAATAAATTTAAAATGAACTGAAATTCAAATATATATAAAGGAATTTGATTTAAGCCAATGACCCGTTTTAAAATTCTGAAAACAAGTTTCCTTCAGACACGGTGATATGTATCTTGGAAAATTCCATCTGTTGGGTGCAGACCTTAAGGTCTGTCCATTCCACTGAGGTGACTGAGTAATCACAAAGTGTAAAGTGGACCGCAAAAACTGAAAGAAGTCTCTTTGTTGCAAACAAACTGACAGAAATAGTCAGAACTGCTGTAGTGTGATAACAGCTTGGGCCTTTTTAAGCACACAGGCTGACATTATTTGGGGAAATAAAAAAGTCACTTAACTAAATGAGATGTGGAGTAACACGTCTCCCTGTTTTATTATTGATTCTCTTCTCCTAAACCTGCATGTTGTTGAAGCTCTGTGTCAACCAATAATAATGTTTGGTTTTGAGTAAACCTTCCCATACAGGAGATAAAGCAATGTGGTGCTCTATAACATCAATAACAGATATTTCTTTCAAACATCTGACTTTGAAAGCCCATAGATTTATTTTTTGACCACATTTACATTGTCTGTATTTGCAGCTGGTAACACTGGATACTAAATACATCACATGAGGTGATATAAGTTCAAATTTGCTACAAAAATGCTAGATCTGAAGTGTATTCATGCTGTGACTATCACAACATTCTACCTCCTTGTTTTCAGTGAAGGATAAGTTCAGCTGTCATGCATAACAGGTAAAAGCTTGTCTGCTTTGAAACCAAAGTTGCTCATAAAGACCCACTCTGATCATCTTTTGTAAAAGCGTTCACATTTTTTTTTTTTTAAATTATGCTTACACTTTTTTTAACCAAATTGAAAAAATGTTTTCTAGGACATAGTTTCTGCAGAACGGCAGCAGTTTATTAGAAATTCACCTTTTGTGGGCGGGACTGTAGCTGTAGAGAAGCCACGCCCCTTTCCTCTCCTCATTGGTTAGCGCTCTGCTTACGCTTTCTCCTGCTAGCTTACAGCCTCTCACAACCCCAACCAAACATTACTGGTGCAACAAAAATGGCAGACCTACAAGGTTTTCCTGCTATATTTTTCTGCTCCTGATTCACAACAATAAGTAGGGCTGGGATTTTATAGGTTTGCCTCTTCCCACTCCTTTGCAAACAATCATAATATGCGGTTAAATAAACCAAATCTAAATCAGTCAATAAATAATTAAATGCTCAAAAATATGTTATATGTGTCCTCCATCATTAAAAAAATGCTATGAGAACTTATTAAAAACACGATTTTCCTTGGAGTGGGTCTTTAAGGATTTGACAAAGGTTGGACCCAAATAGCAAAACCTGATTGGTGGACGGTGAAAGCAGGACTCAACTTTTCAGTTTGAATCCACGTTTGGGTTTGATAGTGGGGAGATCATTGTACATTAAAGAGTGAGTCGAACAAACAAATTGTTTTACTACATGTAAAAACATAAATCAAATCATGTGGTTCTGCTTAAAGAAAAATGCCTAAATAGAGGGACAAGCCTTAATTCTAACAGAAACTGTTAGCATTCAAGGCTTGTTAAAAACCAGTTATCCATCTGTTTGATGGAAAAAGAGACAAAGAAGCAGATTGCAGATACTCCATGAAGCAGAGACACAAGCAGCAGCAGGAGAATAATGCAAAGCAGGATGACCAAACAGAAAAGAATCAAGCTCAGATGCTCCTTGAATGCACCATCACATGTTTCAGACACCAATATGAAAATGATGAGCAGGGGTGCAGGGAAAATGACAGAAACAGCTAAAGTGTGGCGAACTCTCTCAAACACTGGTTTTCTAAACTGTTGGTTTTCTAAAATGATTTTGTTGATAATTTATGCTTGATCAGTTTATTTGGCCAATAATTGAATGTGGTTGGGGCTTCAGCTTTGCAACAAATACTGCAAATGTTCACATAAAGAAATGGAAAACTTGACAGAATCATTCAATCACCAACTAGTTGATGACAACTAACCTTTACATAAAAACAACAACAAAAAAATTCAAACAAGCAATAATATTCCCTTCAACTCTGTAAGCAAATAATATTGACCAAGAATAAATGACAAAATATTGTCTTTAGAGTCTGTTTGACCCCCCTCCTCTAAAACCTTTGTCTTCCTCACCTTTAGAGTTAATGTCACCAAAACTAACCAAACAATTATTTTTAAAAAGCAAAAAACAAAAGAAACCATCATTACCTCTGTATAGCAATAACTCTAGACATTAATATCAGTGATACAGATTCAAGAGAGAAACCATTGCTGACCGCAGACACCTGAATTTACATCCTTTACTACGACATCGATGCAAACACAATTAATATTTTAGGCAAAAACAAAAACTTTTTGGAGCTGCACAAATAAAAATTATCCCCCAATAAACATTTTTTTTAAACTTTCAACCATATTTATTTGGAAATGTGGCCCAGAAATGTCCATTTCACTGATGGAAATACAGTTGTGCGTGTGGTTGCTGGTCACAGAGGTATGCAAATGTGATAAAAAAAAAAAAAGAAACACTCCGACTCACATCAGGCTGGCATCGGTTTGCTCTGCGCCCATAACTGCTTATTTTGGACGGCTGCACCGACTGCCGCAGCGGGATAGAGTGAGGCTTGTACTCCTTGTCCACGTCTTCTCCGTCATAGTGCTTTGGCTTGCAAGGCTGGAAATGATACAAAACTAAGTCAGTTAACATAAACTTACTGAAAAGGTGCTGAAACAACCCAATCTGGAGTTTGTGACTTTTTTCAGCAATGTATTTTTTTAAAGTTCTATTGTCTACAGACGATACAGTGAGTGCATTACCAGAAGGCAAGACCCCGACTGGAACATCTGAAATGGGTAGATGATTCTCTCATAGTGTGAGCGCAGCAGAGAGCCGATGTTCTTGCCTGGCGGGTAACCAAGCCTTTGGGCGATTCGGGCCCAGCGCCGCTCCTTGCAGACCATCTCAAAGCCCCCTTCATCTGTCACAATCTACAACACAAACATTTATTTCTTCTTTAGCAACCAAAAGAGAGCCAAGATTTTAATAGTTAGGAAAAACACAATTAGCGATACTTACTTTTGACAGGCTGAACAGATCAAGGATGCGCCTTTCAATATGAGGGATTTTTAAGGACGATCCTTGAATCTCCCAAAACCTGGCAATTCGGTCCAAATAGTTGAGCTTCACTCTGGTTTCAGCCTAACACAAACAAAAGGGGAAACCCCAGATTAGGATGAGCTCTCCCACTATGCAGAATGACAATGACTGAATAGGAAGACAGAAAACAAACCTCCAACTCATTGAGCCTCTGGACACGGGGAGTAAAGCGAAAGCTGTCGAGTTCTACTGAAAACGGAGGCTGCCACTCCTGCAAGAAAAAAAGACGTAAAAATGTGATACAGCCGTGAAGACACGAGTAATTAAACTTGTGGACAAAAACTAAAGTGTCTTTTGAATAAAGCCAGATCATCAGGTTAAAATTAACCTTACTTAAACCACTTTCAACACATAAAAAGAAAAAAAATCTTTATCATCAGCCAAAAACACATTTCTATTTGTATTTCCAATGAAAACGAAACGCTGTTGACTGTTCAGGCTTTCACTGCATCATCAATTTCTGATCATATCTGATAATGCACACCTCTTCGGGCATTAACCTTTACAAATGCATTAATATGAAGACGCCTTTATGAGAAGAGCATTTTTTTTTTTAATATGATGATCAGACAACCCTCTAAGACAACTATAGTTGTTAAAATAGGTTTCTGCTGATAATATTGAAAAAAAAAAGTTACTTAAAGCCAATTAAGAAGCTCAATACTAGATTCTAAAGAAATTCTTTTTTTAAATAAAAATGTGAAAAAAAAGTTTATCTATTCCCAATAGAGATGATATAAGGTATTATTCTCATGTTATGAAATATATTCTACATATTATTCTAGAGACCATCATAAACAACACATATAGGTCACATATAGGCTAGATTACTTAAAGCAAAAGATGGGCATTCGTATCACAATATTAAAAAGATTAAAGTTTTTGTTTCAATGATTTTGTAGATGTTAGGTTGCTTTTTCAATGATGCATGATTAAACTCTTATTTGGTTATTGCAAATTATAAAATACAGAATTGCAAACTTAAGTTTAATTAATGGATTGACAAAAAAATGTCAATTTTCAAATGTAGAAGCAAAACATTTCTGCAAAACATTTTAAAAACATAAGTATTTACTGGTGGAGGTCGGATCTTGCAAATTCCAGACTTCTCTGCAATTGGCCGTATCTTGGCGATGTAGCCCAAAGGATCCTGAAACTCCTCCCATGACGGTTCAAAAACTGGACACTCCGGAGGAGGAATAAACTCCTCCGAATCCATTTCCCTGATGAACGGGAAGAACCAAAACTCATACAAGGTACATACATACAAGAGTGTATTGTTACCTATGGACATCCCATTGTTTAACAGGAGCAGCAATTTGAAATGCTTAACAGATGACTGAGATTGTCTTAAGACAAAAACGAACAATTTTTGTCGTAACAAAATAAATCCATAATTAGGAACACTTAAAACTGTTGTAAAGACAAAATCTTTTCTTAATCTACATTAAAGTACTTAAATCCTGTAAACATAAAATTTAACAGAATATAAATTATGAAATCTCACTTATCAATAGCCTCTATTTGCAATCTGGATAGCAATTTGGTAAACAAAAGATGCTGCTCCAAACCCAGGAAGTTAACCATTAAACCTAAACTTCTACATGCTGTTGTCAAACTTAATATGTATGTAGCCCACAAAATTCAAACTTGATATACTTGCAAAATAGTGCAAAGAATATTTAAAAAGACACAAGGATGGCTTTATGTTTTCAAGTGACCCCTCCCCCAACATGACACACAGCATAACAAACCTCTGGTAAATCAAGGCCTGCAAAGCAAGTTTCCTGTTTAGCTAAAAAAGGCCTGACGCAACTGTTTACCAACTCATACTCTGTGTATTTATGATCCCTAAATAATACAAACTTAAGTTTGATGATGATTTATTATCTTTAATTTTACACATTTAGTTGTAAAGCTACACAGAGCGGTAGCACTTCAAGACCAAAACAAAAGGCCAAGCTGGGTTCAACCTACGATCCTGTATTCACCAAACATAGATGAAACCACAAATAGATCAGTTTCAAGTAATGAAACAAAAAATTACATAAATACACAAAAGTAAGTTCTTCAACAACTTCAAGTTCATACAAATTGATGATTATTTTAAAATATTGGACGATTATATTGAGGGTAAAATGTGATTAAAGCCTAATTTAATCTTCAAACATCAATGACATAACCAACCCATCTAATTTTCACGGGCCTTCGGACGAACAATGGCGTGCAGTCAATGAACCTTTAGGTATTAAAAGGCCATCCAGACTTCCTTGTTAGCAAATGACCTAGAAACACTTCCAATAGCTTATACAGTATTGATTAAATTATATTGAGATATACATTTTGCTTTTATTGACACTGTTTGCGATTAAACTTGGGTGAAGTGACGTAAAGCCTACCCTTACCTTTGGCGACAGTCGCAACACAAGAAAAAAATAATAAAGCAAAGGCCTCCAATTGAGTTAAAGGTTAAGCTAATTCATCTAAGAGCCTTTAGCTGCCAACAATGAGGACTAACTGTCTATAATCAAGCTACGACCAGCAATAATGCGGCTTACAGCTAACGTTAGCACAAAGGCCTCCACTTTTTTTTCCTCTGAACCGTCCCAGAGCCTCCCACGGGTTTCACGTAGCTAGCATCACTCTGCTAACAGTAACTGGGTAGGCGAGGAATCGGAATTATCACTATAACAGCAGAACGCCTCACCTACATGCTAATATTGCTATAAAATCGACGCTAACGCTCTAAAGTAGGCGCAAACTGGTTAATATAGCTGCATACTAAAGCGCTGTAGCTTAAGTCACGTAACATTTTTGTCATGTTGTATTCCAGTAACTGACCCAAAGACACCTCGATGTCCCGGGGTATGATAAAGACCGCAGTCGCCCTCCTTCCTCTGTTGTTGTGATGTCTAGTAGATGGCTAACCAGCTGTGCTGGGTTCAGTCGGCTAGCTACCGCAGCTAGCAAAGTTGCTCAGCTTCCGCTCCCCATGTACAGCGCTCTATCAGACACACAGGTTCGGTATTCGGATTTCTGGCGTTTGTTTGATGTCAAACGAAGGTCTCACACTTTCTCAATTATGTCTCGATTAATGATTTCCGATGAACATCATCTCATCACTCCTTTCAGGCCATTCCAATCTTCCTTGATGATGAGACGCCATCTTAGTTTTTCTCACGACCGAAGTACAACCTCATTTCTTTCAGGCGTTTACGAACTGAAAGTAGTGCCCTCTTACGCAAAAAGAAATGGTGTTGTTCCAGTCACAGCGTCCGTGGAGGAACCACTTAAATATTATTAATAACCAACTGCATGGTGTATTTACAAGCCTCCTTTGTAAAAAAAAAAAAAAAAAAAAAAAAAAAGTTTCCCCTGTTATTTGACACCAATGTTATTAATAGTAATAATAACATATTTATTTAAATGGTTAAGCCTATATTTTTCTTATCAGCTTAATATTTTATCTCAGTTTCAATATAACTAATTACTTGATTGACAAAAAAAGTCATTTAAAATCTATTTATTACTCCCCCAAGAAATTGGTAAAAGAGCAAAATTTTATTTAAAAAAAAAAACAATTAATTTTCAATTAATCTATGAAAATCTAAAAAAAAAAATTAGACACTAAGCAAAATAAAAATATATGCAACGCAAAAATATATATATATTTCTTAATTGTTGCATTTGTCATAAGATAAAAATCGTATAAAAAATATATATTTGTATATTTTGTTAAAGACTAAATGTTGTAATGTTGGGCCCTACACAATTTCAAAAGCAAACATATTTTAACCTTAGAGCACTATTGCCAGGTGATTGTCACCTGAGCAAAAGTATTTACTTGATTTACTATGTGTTGTATTTTTCTGAGTGCCATGGGTCCCTGTGTAAAGCCTCACACGACCCAGGAATATGTGGATCAAAGGCCACATTTTCAGTGAAATTGTTTTTTTTAAATAATTTTTTGTTCTCAAATTCCTAATTTTCAGTAGTTTTCAAACATGTTTTCAGGATCTTATAGCCTGGTTCAAATCTAAGCTGGGACCATTTGTGGAGTTTGCATGTTCCCCTTGTGTATTTGTAGGTATTCTCCAGTTCCCCCCAGCGCCCAAAGGCATGCTTTATAGGTTAATTGGTTATTCTAAGTGTCCCTAGTTGTGTGTTTGTGTAGTAGTGTTGTGTGCCCTACGTCAGACAAATGACCTGTCCAGGTGTCTAACCTACCTTTTCCAAGATAGGCTTCCAGCAACCCCGTGACCCCCAAAAGAGATATAGCAGGATTAGGAAATGAATTAAAAATATATTTGCTATTTTTATAGATGAAAACTTTTTTTGTTGTTGGTTGCTTTAATAAATCTTCAACTGTATTGGTCCACTAGAAAAGAATGTCTCGTTGAGCATGTTGATTTGTCCTACCTTGGATGAAAAGCTCTTGGGTGTAGTACTTTTTATTTTTTGTTTAATAAAAGATAACCTTGGTTGCAGATGAACACCAGTTTAAAAAATGTGTCCTGTTGTCATGGTAGCATGCTCCTATTTTGGCATGGGCCTGCAATCTCCAAAATATCAGGAGTAGGAAATAAGACACATATAGAGTATAATCTTTTCACTAAATATGAAGATTCATGTAAGAATAAAAAAAAAAAGGTAAGAGCAGAATAAGAACAGGAAACAATTTACTTATTTATATAAATCCTTTTTGAAATCCATTTTATCGGCAACTTATTTTTCGAGTACCTGGGTGATTATTTAATGAAGACATCTCTCAATGTCACTTTTCTAGCTTTATTTAGATGCACAATTAGGTAACTCAACATGTGTTTTGGGCAAAAAATGTACTTCTCTTACCTCTAATATAAATATCTGTCTGTGTGTTCTCCCTGTGAATTCTTAGACTTCATTTTCAAGTAGCCTGCCTTCTGCAAACCGTATAGTTTAAATCTTGGTTATAAAAAATGTTTGTTTCTTAAATTTAGTGGTGAATTTATGCCTTTCTCTGACACAAAATACCTGCACACAATGGTCACTTCACTGCAAGGACACTTTAATTTATAAGAAGCAATAAATATTCACATCTCAGTTTTCTATTCTTTAGGTACACGTAATACATACACAAAGGAAAAAAAAAAGGAAATAATATTTTGAAGTGCACTCACATATCAACATTTTTTCAGGCTTACATTTATAGAACTGTAACTCATTCTTGCATCTTTCATCAGAATAAATAAGAAAAAGAGGTCAATATTCCTTTTGGCCAACTTCTCTTTGCTTTAAGTGTGCATTCTCAGTGGCAATTACATGCACGCACCTGAATACAGAGGAGGAGGACTTTCCTCCAAATCTTTATTAGAAGCCTATGTATAGTTGAATATGTACATTCAGGTTTATACAGTACAATCTATTCATTAAGTGCAGATATATTCATGCAAGAAGAATTAAAAAGAACACAATAAAAAGTATATCCAACAAGTAGTTGTAAAAGTTTCATTTACCATCTGTTACTTTTCCAGAAAAAAACACATTAAATTCCCCTTCGATCATTTAAAACTATCTTTTCAGCAGCTCATTTCATAGAAATCTTCATTTCACCTTTATACTTTCTGTCTGATCACTGTTAGATTCTCTCATTATTAATGGCATTGGAGGCAAACTCAGTCTGTGCTCACTCATGAAAAAAAAAAAAATTAAAAAGCAAAGGGGATAATGCTTGAAGAGGCTCACGAGAAAGAAAGAAAAAGAAAGAAAGAAAGAAGGCCTCATTTAAGTCAAAAAGCAAAGCAAAAAAACTAAAGACATCCTCAGGTTTAAGAGATATTCCAAAGTATCAGTTGCCAGATAATTAGGAGGAAGGCCATAACTGACTTAAGACATCACGTGCAAAAATCACAGAACTGCATGTAAAAACCATGCTTCTTTCAAAACATAGAAGAAACACACAATGACTAAACCTGATGTCTGTGAGGAAATAATCATCCAATTTCCACAACCATATTTAAGTTTTTTTGAATACTGGGTAAACTTGTTAAAAAAATAAAAAAACTAAGACTCATTCTGTAAATTCAAGTTTTGTTTGTGGCACCTATCCAAGGTGAAGTGCCTGCCTGGTTGAAAAAAAAAGAAATGGAGGTATGATGTGTTTTTGGAGGGATTTTTGTACCACCATATTGTAAAAAAAAAAAAAAAAGTCAGAGTTTTGAGAAGGTGCAAGCAACATGTAAAGTTTTGAGAATAAAACTTCATAATTTGCAAATAAGAATAATTAGTATTAAATTAAAAAAAGCCTTCAAAAATATTTTTCTGCTTGCAAAACTTTTTTTTCCTTTGAAAATTCTTTTTTGCATTTACAAACTTTTTTGGTTTTAAAAACAACAGCGAGATGAGGCATAACAGATATAAAAACATTTGTGCTGTAACTGCAAAAATATTTTTTGAAAACAAAAAAGTTTACAAACGCAAAAACATTTTTGAAAAAAAATAAATGCGAAAATATTTGTTGGAAGAAAAAATATACAAAGGCAAAAATATGATAAAAAAAATTTGAAAATGCAAAAATATTTTTTGGAAGACCAAAAAAAGTGTAGAAATGCAAAAATGGTTTTTGAACACAAAAAAGTTTGCTCATGTAAAAATATCTTTAAAAAAAAAAAAATTGGCAAACACTAAAATATTTTTTTGCAACCTTGAATTTATTTTTTAAAAGCAAACAAAAAGTTAGAAAAACGCAAAAATATTTTTTGAAGGCAAAAAATAGTCGCAAAAATGTTTTTTGAGAGCAATAAAGTTTGCAAACGCAACAATATTTTTTAAAGCAAAAAAAGTTTGTAAATGCAAAAATAAGTTTGAAAAGTTTGAAAAATATTTTTAAATTAAAAAAAGAAAAGATTTATTAGAAAACCAAAAAATATTTTTCTAAACAAATATTAATTATTTTAATTTGCAAATCATGATGTTTTATTTTTAACATTTCAGTTTTAGTTTTTGATTTAGAACATTTTGATCTCAAAATGTGACTTTTTCTTGCAGTATGGTGGCACAAAATACAACCAATACTCTTTCAGATTTATTGGAACAAAACTAAAATGTTTTCAACAGTCAATAATACTTTTAACTGAAAAACTGAATGGAATCTATGCTTTTTATGAAGATTATTCACAGCTCAAAAGTCAGAAAACCCCCCAGCAGATATGGCAAACTGAAAGAATCTGCGTTTACTTCCTAGAACCGTGGACAACATCTGCTGATATAGTTAATCACTGATCAAAACAATTATTGGACAATATTCATTATACTCATAGCAGGTATATCGTAATATCAATAAAACGGCAAGAAGCTTCAGAAACATTCAAAAAGAGATTATTGTTTGTGTCATGGATTTTCCGTGGCCCACACGGAAAGCATTATAAAGCTTAGTTATTTTGGTTGTAAAAGACCCTAAAGCCAAAAAGACGGTCAGGAAAACCATGCACTGGTTTTACAGGTTTAACAGAGAGCGACAGATCATTAAAAATAAAAAAAAAGTCCTTCAGCAAAGGGAAATCTGCAAAAGTGGAGACATCAAGAAGCCAAGTAAAATTATTGCAAAGTCAAGGGACTATTTTTTTTCCCCACAACTTCCTTGTATTTTTAGATCAAAACTTCGCTGGAACACGTCTGATAGTTCGCTCCTTATTTACATCCAGATTAAAATCGCTTTTGTCGCGCAATCATATCTCGGTACTGTACATGTGGAAAGTCTCATACATAAACTCTAGACTTCAAAACAAAACTGAGGCCAAAAGCCTGGATATGGATTCAGGTTTCATCTAAAATTATATGGCTATAGACTTTCTTGATTGTGTGTGGCATCATCTGCGACATCTTCACGCGCCCGGAAAAGTCCGCTTACATATGCGGGAAGCGCAGGTGAAAGTAACAGAGGCGCAGCAAGCTGCGCTTCTTTTTCTCGCTGGCGCTGCTGCTGTAACTTTCGGTCCTGGAACACTTGGTTCGAGCCCTGGATCGTCCCACCACCTCCACCCTATCGTCTGACCTGTAGACCCTGGAGCCCCACGCCCTGCTCACACCACGGTGCTTATCCGGTTGATAGGTTTGGATTTGGAGCTGCCCCCTGTACCTGTCGCTCCAGCCCCCGTCGCCGGCGGCCCCTGCTGAGGCTGCCCGGGGTGCTGGGGGGGGAGAGGGGAGAGAGGTGTAAGAGGGGTAAGGGGGGACGAAGGGGGGGGTAAAGGGGAGTGTGGTGGGGGAGGGGGATGGAAGAGAGAGGAGGGTACTGGGGCAGATACGGGGCGGCGGAGGCTGCGTGATGCGCACTGACGGAGGCGGACGGCAGGTTGTGGGGCAGCGTGCCGAATATGAAGTGTGTTTGGTGTGTGGAGTGGCTGACAGGGTGTGGTGTGCGGGCGTGTCCGGGGTGGGTTTGGGAGTGTGCGTGGGGGTGGGGGTGGGAGAGGGACAAGGTTAGAGGGGGTTTGGTACCAGGGCCGCCGCTCCCTCTGACAGAGTGTGTGGGCTGTGCGTGGTACATGGCGAACTGTGGGTTCTGGGAATGTTGGGAGAGAGGAGAAAGAGGGGGGGGACATCCTACCACCATGTTGGTGTAGCGAACCGGAGGCCCATGCTGGGAGAGCTGGGAGAGATGGGCCAGCTGCGGGTGCTGGACGAGCGCTGGGCCTAGCGGTGGTCGACATGGTAGAGTACCTCTCTGTAAGGTAAGGGGGGGCACGCCTTGCAGGGGCGGGGGGACAGCTTGGACGTGGTAGCGATGGTGATGGTAATAAGGTGGTGGGGGCTGTACGTTGCCCACGTGACAGTATTGTGCGTGAAGGGCCTGGATCTTGGAGGACCCCCCCTCCAACTGGCATAGAGATGAAGGGGAGTGAGGAGGGGGTCCGCCAGTATTCGGTGGGGGGACAGGCGCGGGGTAGGGTGGCCCCGGTGGAATAAGGGGCCCTGGTGGTTTGGCGCGTTTGCTGCCGAAGAGTGAGCCCAGGAAGGAACCGCTGTTGTTGGTGCTGCTGTTCCCCCCAGAGCCGCTCCCCGCTCCTGTTCTCTCTACACTGTTTGAGACTCCCCCAACTCCTGTCCCAGCAGTGGTATGTTTCTGCCCCGGCCCACCCCCCACCCCCGTCCCGGGGCTCAGGATGGGGCGGTGAGGCCGGTAGTCTTCTGTCCCGTAGCATCCAGGAAGGACGCCTGACAAAGGGTAGCGCTGGTGAGGCTGTGGGCTGCTAATGATGGAACCCTGGGAAGATTAAGTATCATCAGACTTTAGAAAATAAACCTTTAGGACGCACTCGTCCTGCTCGGATCATCACAAAATAAACATGCAACTATCAAGTCATGCAGCCATGCAAAGAGTCTCATAGCAGGATGCAGGAATCAAGACGCATGAGGGAAGACACTGGTGAGGGGAAAAGCAGGTCTGAAAGAGTTATTTTTTCAAGGATGAAACTCACTTCCACGTCACAAGGCGTCTCTATATCTTTAAATTGTTAAAGATAGGGGCTCTAATTCACCTCAAAGACCCACTTTGATCATCTTGTGATCTATTTTTAAATCGTCTCACTGGTGTTTTAATCATCATACTGGTTTTATCAAAAATAAATAAATAAATAAAATAAAATTGTCGTTTTCTAGGACAGTTTCTGCAGATTGGCTGTAGTTCATTAGAGATTTGCTTCTAAGTTGTGTAGGGAAATTTGGCTCCCCCCAACATATTTCCTATCCGTCAAAAAAAATCTCTCTTTACTTGTGTACTCCTGATTCACAGCAATTTAATCAAAAAAAATACTTAGAAGTTCAAATTTAAACTTTTTTTTTTTTTTAAGATGCCATGAGAAAAAAATGTGAAAAAAAATTGTGTTTAAAAAACAATTTTAATTAGAAAGGGTCTTTCTAATTATGAAACACCAAACCACAAATGAAAAAAAAAAAGCTGTATTCAGACTTGTACTTGTATCTGCAGGACTTTTACATTCTAGTAATACAATTTCCCTTTTGGATAAGAAGTTCAGTACAAGTCTGAGTCTTTCTTCATCCAAGAAAACATATTTTAAGGATTTTAAATTTCACTGTTATCAGGTGTTACATTAGTATTGTACTACAGCAGTCAGACATGTTTACACATGTGAACCTTTGCACTAGCGTAACCTTTGATGCTCGGTTTTTAAAATAACGTGGTAAAAATATGGGTTTTAAGTTTCAGTTTAATACAACACATCCTACACATTGTGCATTGTATCAAGAGACACAATTGATAGCCAAGATTAATTTACTTTAGAGACAAAAACAAAAAGTTATTACATTTTTATTATCTTGGGGGATATGCAAAGGGGAGGAGCCAAAGAGTGGATGTGAGATTCAGCCTAAATCTAACCTGACATAGAGACTTACTTCCATGGTACTGTCCAAAGACCCAACACTGTTCCTGCGACCACGCTTCCCTGCACCCCACCAGGAAGAATCGGGTTAGCAAAGTGTGAAAAATAGTTGTTTTTTTCCAGAAAGAATAAAGAAAAAGATGCAAAAAAGAGAAGATCAATTTTTCCGGTGTGATTTATCCCATCATACAGTACGAAAATGGGAATGACACCCACTCGCCTCCCCATTTCACGATGGGACGATTTCTCACCTGTCTCCGATAAGTCCCTGAGAGATGAGCTGAGCGCCGTGCGTTTGAGACCCTCACCCACCGAGCAGTTGTCATCAAAACTTGTTCTTCCCAAGGTGCCATTCACAACATCGCTCTTCACACCTACACCTCCTCCAACCATGCTCCCAGTCAGCAAGCTGGGCCGCATCACACCTTTTTGTTTCTCCAGCTCAGCTGTAAATTCAAACAGCAGGCCAGAGAATATTAAAAGAAAAATAAAAAAGTATGGAAAAAATGTGTCTAATTTATAAGTAAGATGGATATTTTACACACAGAGGAATATGCCTCAGAAAGGAATATTTGGAAGAATGTCCAGCAGATGGCGTACTTACATTCCACTCGATATTTCTCCATCTCTTGCACTTCAGCAATACTCTCCCTGAGGTCACTAACAAAGCGAGTTCGGTCCTGCTGACTGGGTGCCATGAAGACGATGAGAACTTTCCTCTCCCCTCCTAAGCTGGCTGAGGTGAGCCGGATGCCATGAGGGTAGTCTGAAGAATGTAAACAATGTGTGAAATAAATCAGATCAGACCACCAATAACAGGGGTCTGCAACCTTTGCCATTAAAAGAGCAATTTGGGTCTGTTTGGTACTGATCAAAACCTAATAAAATCTGCAAAGGCTTTTTGAAAATTATTTTTAAAATTATTTTGTACCCTTTTAGGAAGATTTGAAACTACTTTGCATCATTACATTTTTGTTTTTTATAATAAATATGAATCATATTTGGGCGCAAATAAATACGTAAATATTAAGATAAACTGTAATTTTCTTAAAGTGTGAAGTCGTTTTTTACTTTTGACAGAAGCTCATGTGACTTTCTTTCAAAATAAAAGACTTCCTGTCCCAAACCGGAACATTCAAGTGAAGCAAATATATTCTGAAACAACTCATGAGAAAAATGAAAATTTTTCTTGTTATACTTTAGGTTTAGGTCAACTGGACCATGGAACATGAAACCCGATTGGCTAATGATCCGGAAGAAAAAGTATATGAAGAAAACACAAATCTATATATGTTTTAGCCACTCCAGTCTGAATACTACTGACCATTGATAACATGTAATTTAAAGTCATCAAGTAAACTCTGCAATCAGAAAAAATTAGACTTTTTACCAAAGCTTTGCCTAGTATTTGTAATCTGTGTATTCTGGAGGAAAAGCAGAGCAAACAAGGTCTAAAGATGTCATCAGATTTATAAAAACCATTGCAGTTTGTTCACCTCAGTCATAAACTTAACTAAAATAAATTAAATCAATGCTAAGTTAGCAACTCTTACTTATAAAATGTACTATTTCTTTTAACATTTTCTTTAGCCAGAGAGCCACTGAGGAAGGGAAAAAGAGCTCTGGAGCTTCAGGTTGCAGACCCCTGACCAAGAACCACTGAGAGGTACACAAGGAGAGCTGCTTCTTACATGAGTTCTGGAACATGTGCACTTGCATCTCCACCAAAGGAAAAGATTGTCTGAAGCTGTACGTCACAGACGTTTTCTTTTTCTGAAAGATTTTTGTCACCTGGCGCACAACAGAAGAGCAGCAGAGTTACATTAAAAAATTAAACGGAATATCCATTCGTCTAAAGGGTTGCTGGAGCCAATCCTTCACAGTAACAAATCCGACTCTTACCACAAGCAGGTCATTGAAGAGGAAGACCTCTCGTTGGTGCACTCCTGTCCTCTGAGGTCGGTTCGGATCAGGGACCTCATAGAGTTGACAGCAACACACCAGCCTGCGATGGGGAAGGGACAGCACCTACACGGACAAACAGAACAAATAAATGCCGTAACACACATTACTGAGCCCCATCTGATGTCTCATTCAGATGTAGAACTCACAGGTTTTTTACCCACAATGACCCTTTCCACCGCCTGCACTTGGGACACGTGGTCATCGTTGGTCCGCAATTCCCATTTCTGAATCCGTTGGTATATTCCAACCAAGAGGTCTCTGGGGATGTCCTGACCGTTGTCGACACCTTTGTTGAAACCAATGAAGAAAAACAAAAATATGATTATTTCTTATTGATTTAACAAAGTTTTGAAAACTAGAGTTAAAATGCATCAAGCGTCTTTTCTGCACCTCTCAAATTCTTGATGAAATCTTCAAGTTTCATTTTCCTCTCAGCCTTGACGTTGGGGCTGTACATGTCAGTGTTGAGGAGGATGATGGCAAAAGCCAAGATGAAGATGGTGTCTGGGTTCTGGAACTGCCGAACCAGGGTGGGATTGCATACACAATACCGCTGACTGAAGACAAAAAGAAAATTAGCAAATGTTTTAATTATGAAAACAGCAGAAACTTTAAAGAGGTTATGCCATGATGAATCAACTTTGTGAGCTTTTAGGTGTATTGTACTGTTTATTCCTCACAATAAAGAACCTCAAAGTGGTATTTTGATCCGTTCAAGCATTTCTGAGTAATCCTCTAAAAACTGCGCTCTCAACAGCAGCCCTGTCCATATCCACGAAAATGAGTGGGTCCTCACAATCCGACGTAAAAACGTGAGACAGCCCCTTTCAGGAAGAGTCTGTTCCGCTCCCAGTCTAACAATTTCTTTGCAAAGCTAGCAGCTCGAGCTAGCAGTGAGTACACCCTCTGGCTTTTGAACAGCAGACGCCAGCTGTCTGTGTTGAGAGTTTGTGCGGATGGCCAAGAAATGCTCATTCTTTAGCGTTTAAATTTCGTGGCGTGGCGTGGCATAGGAGCGTACCGGCTGGAGAGGAATCTGCACAACATGTTGAGATAAATCCTAAACGTATCCGAGAATGGCGCAAGCAGACGGGGGACATCAGGAAGACGGCTGGAGAAAGGGAGTAGACTATTTCCTGGTAGAAAAAGCGAGCGACAAATTGGGAGGACTTATTTAAACGTGGATTATTGAGCATCGGCAGAAAGGTAAATAGATACTCAAGAAAGCGAAGAAGATTTTTGATACAAAGATTATATCTCTTCATTTCAATAAAGTCTGAAATGTTCATCGGTTGTGGTTGTCTGCATTTTTTGACCAAATTTCAACGCAAAATGAAACTGTTAGCCCCACCATTCTGTCTGTGCCAAATTGGGGGAAAAACGCCCAAGCTGCATTATATGTGGGTGTAGATCAATATTTAAAATAAAGATTAAAAAATGCCCCCTCATTTTTGTCATATCATATATTGTGATATATATTGTTATCGTGATATAAAATATTTTATATTGTGATATAAAATATTTTATATAGTGATATACATTTTATTCCATATCCCCCAGCACTACTTCCGGCTATAAAAATAGTTAGCAAAATAACTAATATTTGATCAATAATTAGTGTTCCAAAGCTAATATATGATCATTTACATGGATATAGTTTACTCTGAAAGACTAAAGAAAATCATGGTATGGCCCCTTTAGGTGAAATGTCTGATACAAACCTGAAAGCTTCAATCAGCCGTTCTACTTTCTGTGCTTCTCCTTGAACTCTAATTTGGGCCTGAAATTTCCTCAGAGCATCGTCGATGTCCATACCGGAGAAGTCCATCTCATCCACCACGCAGCTAAAACACACAGAGCCACGGTCAAAAGGGGCTTTTTTTTCTCTCCAAACGATGAACATCTGCTCTCATATTACGAAGTATTTTGAAGCATTTCCTATTATATATCTCAAGCTTTATTTTCTGGTCTTCTATGAATACTTACTCTAAGACATCTTTGTTGAATTGTTTCTGCCGGTTTCCCAGAAATTCTCCGATCATCTGTCTGCTCAAGCCTTTTCTCTCCAGGATGAAACGAGCGATCCCAACTGGAGTGTCTGAGACGAAGCCCCTCTCTATCAGGTACTGGATCCCCTTCTCTGGCTTCCTAAAAGTAAAATAATTAATACAATCTGCTTCTCTGATTTAAAAAAATAACTGTGGTTATTAGAACCCTACTTATTGAAAAGATTGAGACCGATGCGGTACTGGCGTCTCTGCACAACATCACTGTTGAAAGGCGGCGAGTCCCAGCTGTGGCGGCTCTCTCTCTGGTAGGTCTGCTTGCCTAGGGGGGGCAGAGGCTCCCGCAGGCTGTCCTGAGACGAGGAGCCCGAGCTGCAGTTGACCGTCTCGTTGGAGTTGGTGGTGGAGTTGAGGGAATCATTGTCTCCGTCAGAGCAGCATGGCTGCTCCAGACCGCCGGGCGGCAGAACTGTAGAAGAGGACGACGACAGTGGGGTGGTGGGAGGCTGCTGCGGGGAGGAGGAGGATGAGGGGGTATCCGGGTACTGGTGGTGATGGATTGGGTGGTGGTGATGGTGGTGGTGAGCTGCTACTTGGTGGGGGATGTGGGTGGGTAGGGGTCTTCCGGGGACCCTGGTCTGGCCCTGGGCAGCTGTGGTGGAGGAGGGCCGGGTGCCCGTGTTGGGGGAGTGTTTGAGTGTTCCCTGAGGGGAGCCCGACCCTACAGCAGGTTCCTGTTCGTAGACCAGCTGTCTGCTCAGGGAGCCGCGGTCTGAGCGGTCACTCATGTCTACTGAGCTGTCGCTGGGTGGCTCGATTGTAAGGAGGGGCAGATGTGCGCCCCTCTGTCTGTAATCTCTGCACTCTGTGCACGGCGTGCTGCGCCGACTGTTACTGCTGCCGCCTCCCTCGGTGTCTCGGCTGTCCTCGCGGCCTCCCACGCCGCCCCCGGGGCCCCAGTACTCTGTGTCGGTGCTGCTCGGCGCCCGGTCCAGGGACAGAGGAGAGGACGGCATGCCGTCATCCATGTAAAGGGTCACGTCACTGTATGAGGTCGCTGTGCTGTCCCCGTGCATGCTGAGCCCTCCTCCGGCTCCCCTGCCCCTCTCTCCCAGACCTCTCTGGGAGGAGGGGTTGCTGCTGCTGCTCCACATGCACTCTCCAAAGTCTTCACTAATCCCTCCGCCCTCCCTGCTGCCCTCCTGAGAGTCATCACAGCCCGCCCGGCAGGTGAGGGCATCGTCTATCGAGTCAGCTAAGGACTTGACCTGGTGGAAAAGGGGGGTTATTAAGTATTCAGTCAAATAGAGTGGAAACATGGACAGTTAGGTGTTTAGACTGATTCAATTTCTCTGTGATCACCTGTTTAGAGAAGGAGTCCTCCAGGTGCGTGTAGTCTCCAGGTCGGTCCGGGTCGGGGGAGTGAGGAGGCCCAATGGCCACGCTGTGGGTGAAGTTGGTCTGCGTTTGGGCCTGCTGCTGGGGCTGCCGCTCGTCGAAAGAATACTGCAGTCTCATGTTGGAGAGGATGATCCGCCGCGTCATGCGACTCTCTGATGCAGAGCTCCGGAGCCGCTCGAAGTTCTTGTTCATGCGGTACTGCCTGAAGGCAGTCTGGATGGTCTTCGCTGCTCTGCGACTTACGAAAGATCCGCCGTACTTTCTCTCCAACATTTCCACCTGCAGAAACATTACAGAGATTCAGATATCTTCAAGTAGATTTATATTCTATTTGACACCATTACTAATAAAAAGTTACCTTCTTATCCTGCAGATCGGTTGAGAGCTCATAGCTGTCAGAAAGAGCCTTGCACCTCTTGTTCTCCTCTTCTTCTTGCTTGCGGAGGGCCAGGCTTGCAGGTTGGTGGCGAGTCCGCAGCGCCCAGGCCAAGGTGGCCGAGCTGGAGGTGGGGGTTCTAGATCCGATCGGAGCACTGCTGCTGCTGTCACTGTAGCGCTCGGCGCCGCGATGGTAAGGCGTCTGGCTGAAAGAGCCGTCTTTGTGGGTGCCTGCCTCTTGACCCTGAGATTCCCCCTCAACACTTAAAAAAATAAGAGTGGAACATCTCGTTTTGAGTCCAAACATTTAAGATAGAGTTGTAAAAATTCAAATAAAGTGCAGACATTTAATCGTAAACAGATGCGGGGAACAAATTAAAACTTTGATACAACTTACTTGTAAGAGTTAAAGCGGCGTGAAACTAACCACTTCTTGCTGGACGCCATTGTTGACTTAAATAAGAGGTATTAATCTGAGTTATGTCATCTCAAAAGGATCTACACCATCTTATAGTCTGCTAGTATTTGAACAGAAACATCTTTGCTCCACTTTAGAAAGTTTGGTTAATGTTTTCCAAAGCTGCTTCTTCACAACTTTGTCTGAGCAACGCTTCAGCAATAAAACTTTTCAAGAAGTCAGCAATCACGTTCCATCGCCACAGCATTATTTCAGGAAAAGATCAAATAGTTCCGAGGCAGCATAATTCTGTAAAAACAGGATAGTCTCCTCCAAGAGTTAGTAATATGACGTTTCAATGTCGTATGTAAAGTTACAGCAGCAAGAAGATAAAGTGTACAACCAGATGTATCCTTCAATAGTAAATCCAGCGACATTCCAGTCCAGAAATGCTCCGGCTTTCCATTTCAGCCAGAAAACAGTTCACCCGGGTTAATCAGTGTGTTTGAGAGTCACATGTTCCTGCTTACATTTCCTCCTCGTCCCAGCCCCACCCCGTCCTGTCAGAGGTGGCCGTCCCACACTGAGGGAGGGAGTTAAGTTTAGGGGTTGTTTACATGTGTGGGCCCCAACATTAAGTGTATGCTCAGCTCTATCACCCACCAAATTAGGCATTAAAAGTTAGTCTTTAAGTGCGTGATGCAGTGTCCTTCCTCAGACCTGGGTTGACACAGTTCCGCTAGACTGCAGAGCCTTCCTGCGTTTGTGTTTGTAAAAACAAACACAAAAAAAGAAAGGGGCAGAGGGAAATGTCTTTTTGAGGTTGAAGGAAGCTGTTTAATTGATTGAAATTCTCATTTTGTGGCTGCTTTGTTGAAATACAGTCACTCCAGTCTTATACCAAGATGAGGAATCTTTGCAGTGGGCAGAGGAGAACACACTGAACAATGCCGGGTCCACTGGCATGACATCCTGTGCCTTCAAGCGTGACTCAGGCTCAATTATTGTTGAGTCTAAAAACAGAGCGATGGACGGTGCGGTTTTTAGTTGCATAACTTCCAAAACACAGAAATAAAAACTGAAGATAAACGTAGATGAGAAGAATATTCATATTTACAGTGTTAAAAAGCATTAATTTTCTTTCCACTTTTCAATAATTACAGGCAACAACCTGTTGCATTCAATTGCATCCTTCCGAAAAGTGCAATCTGAACAGCATTCTTAGTGATTCCTCCTCTTCTACTCCTTAAATAGAAAAACCGAGGAGAGGGAGGGGGTTGCTTGGTGACGGTTGCCGTGGGACTTTGGTGGGCGGAGAGGTGGTTGTTAGGATGAAAAGCGTAGTTGCCATGACAATGCATCAACTGTTATCATCATTAAAGTGGGTGTTTAAGATGCTCCAGAGGTAGAAAATGACATTCAACATTGTTTTTTTTTTCATTTCTGTGAGTGCTGGTAATTTAAGATATTTGAAAAAAGATGATTACATGAAGTGTTTTAGAGGCTGAAGTCTTGCAGATTTTTTTCAAGGAAGTAAATAAAAGACAAAGGCTGAGACCTGTAAATGCCTCTGAATGTCAAAAGGTGCGAGAAATTGTCACTTAGCTTTAATTTCCAGCGCATCGTGAGTAATAGTAGTATTTTAATTTATCTCAACCCAGTCTCAGTGAAATGCGTCCCTATTCCACGGCTTTGCACCCTCGGAATACCGTGCATAGTATACGCCAAACACGGTTTTTGCGTGCATATGATACGCAGTTGCAGCCCATTCAAAACAACAGGAGCGGCTTTTAGGTTTCGTTTTGATCACGTGGTCGGATGTTTAGGTTTCTCCGGATCAGGTGACTGATCACGTGACTTTTGAGTTTCTGTCCGGCACCGTAGATCCACTCTTTTTCTGGTGAAAATCCCTCAGAATAAAATATTTTGTGGACTAATCTTTATTTTGATAATATTTCTAGCGAGAAATGTACCCGTTCCTATCACGACATGCATTTATTTTGGACATACAGTTCGTAGTTTGTCTGTTTTGCTTGACTTTTCGGGCTCAAAAATCGTAAAACAGCAACGTCTGGGGTGAACGGAACAATCACGGAACCGGGCGATCAGCAGGATTTGGGACCCGACCCGCATCGGTGCCGGGTCAAGATTAGGGTTAGGGTAGGTTCGGAGAACCCGCCCGGAACCCTTTTAATCGGGCCCCGAATGACTTCTGTAAAGCTAGAACGTGATCACAGCCTGACCACTTCCGGTCCAGGAGATGGTCGAACGTGATCCCGAAACGGAGATTATCAAAATAAAATAATGTTTCTTTAATTTCTACCTCATAAACAAACACAAATGTCGGTTATTTTAAGTGACAATAACGAGGGATGCTTTCAGACAAAATAAAGAAAGAAAAACACAATTGGGTTATTTTTTACTGTTCATTTTTATTATTATTGTTAATATATTAATATTTTTAATATAATAATAATTATTATTATTATTATTAGTGGTAGTAGAAGTAGCAGTATTAATTTATTATTTATTGTTGTTATTATTTATATTATCATCATCATTGTTATTATGTTAAAAAAATATATAAAAGGAATGACATAAACAAAATCCAATTGATTCATAAATTCATTAATACATTCAAAAATGTATTAATAATAAATAATATCATTGTTATTATTCTTTTTAATAATAATAATAATGTTGTTGTTGTTATTATATCAATAATAAATAAATAATAATTATTATTGATCCATATCAACAGACTCCAAGTTTTTATGATTCTTGAAAGCTGAAGGGGTCAAGAGAGAATCTCACTATTCAGAGAATTTTTTTTAATATTATTATTTCTTAAAATTTATTGATACAGGTTTGTGTCTGTTGTATACTTGGTTAATAAATATCAGAGGGTGGCGCTGTATCATCCATAGGATGAAACATAAATGTAACGTAGCGCTGTCTGATTTCTTCTGGTCTAGCAGATGAAAATAAGTGATCTCAAAACACAGATTCTAAACCATCAGAATAATGTTCCTGTGATTTCTGCCTCATAAACTAGTAACGTTTATTCACAGGGCAAGCTTCTTAGTGGCAAGAACAAAATATGGAGGACATCACCTGGGTTTTGGGAGGGAATTTAACATATTTTAGGATGTATAAACACTTGGGCTGTGTTTTGATCACTGTTCAATTAGACAGTTGTTTTCAACATTATTTACTTCTTTGTGTTCAAGACGTACTCTTTTTAATGGACATTCTTTCAGGTGTCTCAACTACATAGTGGCAATGGAACGCTTTTATGTTGCTATGGCGGTAACAAAGGACGCAAAACAAAACCGGAAAGAAGAACGCAAGATCTCAAATCAGAATAAGAGGGAGAAAGAAAGGAAAAAATAACAGTAGACAACATCTAAACAATGTTGCACAAGAGTAAATATATAAATATATTATTCTTAAAAGAAAGGCACAGGATATGTTTCATAGCTTGCAGTTTCTCATAAAAATACATGTACAAATTAAAGTCTATTAACTATTTTAAGAATGTGTTCTAAAAATTCAAATAAGACAGGCCTAGTTACATAAGTAAATCATGTTTGAAACCAACAAAAACTAGTGGCACTGTCAAAAAACAACATTTATGTATCAAATTTTTCAAATATTATGAAAGTGTTAATACCACATTTTTCTTTTTGGTTTTCTGTTTTTAGACCAAATCTAATCGTTTTGAAATTTAAAAGGAACACTATTGAAAGTTAACCAGCACTGAAAATCATAACAGAAAAATTTAGATTTCTACCATTTCTAAAAACAATGAATAAAACAGTTGCCAAACTATTTATTTTTCATTGCTGCAAGAAGTGTCCGTATTTTTGTCAATTTTTAAAATATTATGAAGTTTATAGATGGATAAATAACATTCAAGATTTTGAAGTGATTTTCTTTTGCTTTTGGTTCAATGAAATAAACAAAAAATATCCGGCACAGGTCTCAGTAGATCTTCTGATTCTCTTCAGTCAGTCCCTGTCTGCTTGCAGATCCACCATGAATGTGGTCAGGACAGAATGGATTAAGGCAGTGTAGAAGATGGTCAGCAGCTCCTGACACAAGCTTTTTCAGTCACTTCTTAAGCTATCATGGGAAGTCCAACCTCTGCTGGGCCTTTCTCCAGAGTGAGTCAACCTGGGAGGTTCACTTAAGGTCCCTCGAAAAAGTGGACCCTAAGAACGCGTATGGGTCTATAGAGGGGACTGTTCTGTTCAGAATTGTGTGAAGAGGATGGGGATGGGGGGGTTGTGTTCCTTCTCCCTGAGGTCCACTGTCATCTCTACAGTTTTAAGTATGATCAGCTCCGGGTGGCTTTGGCTGCACCAAAGGACAAGACGCTCCGTTTCCCGCTCTAACAAGTGGAGGAAAGCACAGTGACGTTTTGATGGAGGAGCTCTGGGATGATGGTATTAAATGCAGAGCTGAAGGCCACAAACAGGATCATGCATAGTTCTCTGCAGAGTCAAGGTGGTGTCAGATGTAGTGGAGATCTGTGTTGACTTTATCGTCTGCGTCATTTAATCATGTGAGAGAGGACTTCTTAGGAACTGGATGATGGTGGATCTGTTGAAGAGACGGGTGAAACTTTGAGGCAGCTGGTCAGAGCAAACCTTCAGACAGGATGGAGACACTCCATCAGGTCCTGGAACCTCCTGATCTTCTGCTTCTGAAACTGTTGATGCACATCAGATCCTCAGTCCAGGTTAGATGTCCAGTCTGAAGGAAGTTGAGACAAGTTGATCCTTTAAATTAAGATTGATGGGGGAGGGAATGCTATGTTCCTTTAGAACCTGAATAGAAGTCGTTATGGTGGCAGCTCTCTGCAGGTGGGGGGGCATCTCTTTCATGAGGGTCTGCAGAACTTAGAAACTGCAGTTGTTGGCAGAAAACTGCTCTGTTATCTTTGCAGTGTTGGTCATTTTAGCTCCCTTGATCTTCTTTTTCATCTTGACCTATTTCTAAAGGTCACGACCCCTGATCCTTTAGGCCTCTTCCTTGTCCTTGCATTGCCTCAGCAGCTGTAAACCATTGTTTGATGTTGTTGAATTTGCAGAAGGTTTTGGTCTGCAGGCATGTCCTCACAAAACTGATCTAGGTGTTCCAATCTTTGCATTTTTCATCTTGGACTCATCCGTCTATAACAGTCTTCACTTTGGGTTCAGCTGATTTCAGCTTTCTTCTGTCGGTTGGGATGACATGAGGCGGTGATTTGAAAGTCTCAAAGCAGCGCAGGGAACTGAGTGATACATCGTGTAGTAGTGGAGTGTTCGTGGGACAGGTCACCTGCTGTTTGTAATAAACTTAATTACATTTGAAAAATATATGAAAAAACAAAACAGCACTGACCCTAAAGAGCATGGATAACCCTCGATGGGGCTTTAAGCTCGTGGATCCTGTAAAACCTGCTGATGGGTCGCTCTCATTAGAATTGATACATACATCACTGTTGAAGTGTGGGACCTCTGTAAAATTCAAAATTCATCAATACATTTAAAAAATGTGAAATAGCTTTGGTATGAACTCAAAAATTTGAAGGTTAGACTATATTTCTTCGCAGAAGTCATGATACATCCCAGAATGTACAGCACATTTTAGGAGGAGACGGTTGAAATTTTACTCTGTTAGCAGCAAAGTCGACAAAGTTAAGCTCCAGTTAATGTCTATTCATGTATATTACTTAAATGTTGTCTATGTTTCAGGGAGGACTGATCAAACAACCCATGAGTGATCATTGTTGTTTAGGAACAATCCTCTAAACTTCTTAAAATGTACAAACTAGGAGTTGTTACTACGCAGAGTCTAAAGTCCTTGTCACCAACAGATTACATTAAACACAAGCATACAAGAATCCTGAAGTCCTAAATAATTAAGTTTCCGAAAAAAGAGTTTGTCAATTTTTACAGCACTGTTAACTTTACCAATTTAAAATCTAAAAAACACCTGTTCATTTATCAATTTATTAGCAATATCAGAGCTCATATTCATTTATATCATTATTTTATTAATAAATAATTTGTTTAAGCCTTCCATCTCTTTGACCTGTGGTCTGATAAGAAGTTAAAAGTAACTATTCACAAAAAATTAGGGATATTATTTACAATTACATAGTCATCCCCAAAACGACTTGTTTATTTCGCACCAAAAATCGCTTCCCAACCCAATCTCTAGTGAAACTTGACAGTAATTCTCCAAATATCCTAAAGCTTTTTTGAATGGCGTACACCAGGGGTGTCAAACTCAGTCGCACAGGGGGCCAAAATCCAAAACACGCCTTAGTTTTCGGGCCAAACGGGATAAACATTTATTGAACACACTAAAATACATTATAAAACTTAAAACTGTAACTTTTAATACAATTATGAATTAATATTAATGGCATCACCTGCAAAAGTTGGTATGAATCCTGTAAGCTGAATTTGACTGCTGAAGATGAAATGCTGATAGATGAATTTTAATAAAGAATAAAAATTGTCTGAATAATGAGATTCTCTCTTGACCCTTCAGCTTCAAGAATCATTAAACTTGGAGTCTGTTGATCTTGCGGATCAACAATGTATTTATGAATCAATTGGATTTTGTTATGTCATTCATTTTATTATTTTTTTTTAATATAATAACAATAATGATGATAATAATAATAATAATAACAACAATAATAATAATTAATACTGCTACTTTTACTACCACTAATAATAATAATAATATTATTATTAATTAAAAATATATTAAAAATAATAATAAAAAAAACAGTAAAAATAACCCAATTGTGTTTTACTTTATTCATTTTGTCTGAAAGCCTCCCTCGTTATTGTCACTTAAATAACCGATTTGTGTTTGTTTATGAGGCAGAAATTTAAAGGAAACATTATTTTTTTTGATAATCTCCGTTTCGGGATCACGTTTGACGTCTCCTGGACCGGAAGTGGCCAGACTGAACACATTCTAGCTTTACAGAAGTCATTCGGGCCCGATTAAAAATGTTCCGGGCGGGTTCTCCGAACCTTCCTAACCCTAACCTTGACCCGGCACCGATGCGGTCGGGTCCCAAATCCTGCTGATCGCCCGGTTCCGTGATTGTTCCGTTCCCCAGACGTTGCTGTTTTACGATTTTTGAGCCCGAAAAGTCAATCAAAACAGACAAACTACGAACTGTATGTCAAAATAAATGCATGTCGTGATAGTAAGGGGACATTTCTCGCTAGAAATATTACCAAAATAAAGATTAGTCCACAAAATATTTTATTCTAGGGATTTTCACACAGAAAAAGAGTGGATCTCCGTGCCGGACAAAACTCAAAAGTCACGTGATCAGTCACGTGATCCGGAGAAACCTAAAAACATTGCCGAACCACGTGATCAAAACGAAACCTAAAAGCCGCTCCTGTTGTTTTGAATGGGCTGCAACTGCGTATCATATGCACGCAAAAACCGTGTTTGGCGTATACTATGCACGGTATTCCGAGGGTGCAAAGCCGTGGAATAGGGACGCATTTCACTGAGACCGGGTTGTTTATCTGAACCACAGATGACTACAATTTGAATGGCAAAACACCTTAATGGAGCCTCAAACCTAGTTTCATGCATTTATTCTGAATTAATCATCTGGGACCTCAGGATTTCTGCCCAAACAGTAAATCCAGCAACATCTTTATAACCATCACAAACAACGGATCAACACTTCTACCAATAAACTTTATAGTATATCAATGAATAAAAAATGACTAGAGCTAAATGATTTGTAATATTTATATTAATGGAAAAAAATCATTTAAATGGACCAAATATAAGTAATCTGTCTCCCTTCCGACTTTTGTTGTTGTTTTAAACCGGTTTTTGGACTTTAAACCTATAGGACCCGCTTGATTCTTCATTTTCTTTTTCCCCTGTGTTTAATAAAAACGGTTTAGGATTTTTGTTCTGTGGATTGAATTGTTTCTCCGGTACTTGGATGGAAGTGTGGATTTACGAGGATAGAATTAGAGGCAATTTGTTTCTAGCTCAAGACTTTTTTTATGTGTACACCAATGACCTTTGCTCAACTACTTCATCTGGATTGTAAATTTTTTCTGAGCAGTTTTTGACTGTTCACTAAATATCTTCCAGGCTATCTATGCTTTCTTCTGTCTTCAGGAGGAACTTTTTGTCAGTGAAATGACTGCTTTTCTCTTCACTTTACTTGCCTGAATTATTTTTGCAATGTTATATGTTATCAGTCCATGTTTGTGTCTTCGTTTTGTTTTCACCAACAAACTCCTCATTTAGTAATAAAAAAATATATTCAGTGAATCATTTATTGTTTAAAATAAAAATGCTCTGGCATTAAGTTATTTAAATATTTTGGTATCAGAAATTTGAATTAAAAGTTGCTTCATCTTATTAAAATGATTTAATTCAACATCATTTTTTAATAGAGAAACATTTCTTTTTTTTGTTGTTTTTTTTTCTCCCCCCTAAAATTAGCTCGTTGCATTCTAGAGCATTTAGCTGAACTGCAAATGGTCCTTCACATGTAAATTTAAATCCAAACAGATCAGCAGTCACTGGAATTATAAATGCCTTTTTCCAAGAAATGTTCTGCAGACAACAAAAACTTCCACCTCTAAACATCTAAACCACATCAAAAAGTGGTTGGAAACCAATGCTTTGATCTAAAAGTATACATTTTTCCTAAATTGATCTGAAATTCTCAGGTCTCAAGTCAAAAGTTGGTATTAAACCTTCAGAGAAGCCTTCAAGGCGAGCAAAAGTGCAAAACAAGACTTTGATCAAAACCAGGTAATAAGGTTTAGTGAAAGCCAGATAATCAAGCAAAAAAGTTTGTCTGTCTTGAAATGCGGCCATATCACAGCTGGTATCTGCATCTCATCATTTATGTAAGACCCTGTGTTTTTCTGTGACGGTGCCACAGAGTGAGTCTCCGGAGAGTCCTTCCTAAAGACCAGCCAGCAGATTTACTACGTCCAACCATTTAATTAGAGCTGAAACAGATGGCTGAAATCTGATGAACCAGAGAATGATCACTAAGAAGAGTTTAAAGAACAAAAGTAGACAATAAAACATGAATGGGCAAGCGTGCGCTGTAAAGTACAATGTGAGCCCCTCAGCCTCCTGTTCCTCCATCATACAAAATTCATGTGTAGACACTGTATGTCTTTCTGAATGTGTGCTTGAAAGCACAGCAGTAGGTGGACTGAGTTGCTGAACCCACAGCAGGACAGGAAGGCTCCAGGAACTTCCCCACTGCATGTCATGAGGATGCCAATCATTGTTTCAGTCACTTATTTTCAGCTGACAAATCATCTTACTGTACACGTCTCATACAGTTTTGAATTATCGCATCACACATTTTTGTGACGTTTCGTGGATTGTAAAAAGTTGAGAGTCTGAGAGGGCCTGCAGCAATAATTATTCTACTCTAAAAAAATAGATGTTAATTCCAAGCTTTAAAGCGGTGTAAGACCGTGGAAAATCTGTACAAGAGTGGCCTCATTCTTTCAAAAGGCCAATCTGAAGGGGAAACAATCAAATCATTCACGGATCAAATCCGCCAACTCACACCAGCTGCTGCGCTGCACTGTGATCTTGCCTGCTTCGTGTGTCCATTCAGTTCAGAGCCCAAATGGTGTCTGGACAGCAGACGAGCCACCGAGTGTTGGCCTGATCTCTGCAGACTTAAAGTAGAAAGTCAGTTTCAAACAAAGTGTTGGATAATATGTGAAGGAAATGGATAAGAATGATATAATAATGCTCAAATAGAGAGAGCTGTAAGGGCTGCTCCCTTTAGGGGTCGCCTCTGCAAATTCTCCAGAAAAGGCAGAAAAGATGATGGCTGAAAATCACTGGTCGGGAAGAAGTCCAAGATCAGAGCATAATACCCCCCCCACACATACACACACAAAAAAAAATACTGGTTGGAAAAATACAGTTTTTGGTCGAAAAAGTCTAATTTAACAGGCAACTATAACATATGTTTTATTTAATTTAATCTTTATTTTTATTTATTTATTTTTGCGTTTTAAACTTTGAACCTCTATGACATACCGTAACTCCTTACACCAGGGCTCGGCAATCTTTTACAGTAAAAGAGCCGTTTAGGCCCGATTTCCACTGATCAAAACCTAGAAGAAGCCGCATCGTCTTACTTTAGCCTTTAGGAAATTTGGATTTGCATTCATATGTCTATTTTTTGGCACAAACAATCATATGTATGTAACAATATATATATTATATATATATTATATATATATATATATATATTATATATATATATATACACACACTGTTAAGTGCCTTCAATTTCAATTTTTCTTTTTATATATTTATTTTTGTTCTTTTTCCCCTATATGTCCTCAGCAGTCTTACTCTGCTGGGTTTTGTTATTTTAGTTTAGGGTTCAACTTTGCTCATTTACTTTCTTTAGGTAACAGTCTCCTTGACTTATTGTATGTTTGGCCAATGAGCCACCATGGAGAGATAAAAGAGCCGCATGTGGCTCTGGAGCCAAAGGATGCAGACCCCTACCTTAAACGATCAACCTGAATTTGCTGATCTGCAGAGAAAAGCGGTATAGCACTGGTAAGTGAAGGAATAAAACCTGCTTTTTAACATTAAGAGGGTGCAAAATTATTCCTCATTTGTTAGGGTTGTTTGGAAACATGATTTTGGTTAATAGAGAGGTAGCAGAAAAACTGGATGTGACCCACCCTTATGGCAGAGACAGGGGGGACGGAATTTCACTGTAAGGTCACTAGGAATTCTACTGGAAGATTACAACTTGAATTTGATTTATTTGATATATGGACAGGATGTACCACTTCCAAAATATTTTTTTATGAAGTTTATAAAAGTAGGGTCCTCAAGAATATTTGGTAGAAATGTGTCTGAAAAATCTTTTCTACTTTTTCCCTTTCTTTGAATTTCATAGACAATAATATGACATGCATCACTTCAAAAAAATTGCATTCGTGTAGATCTCACCAACCATCCTATCCTTTGAAAAAATAGCCTCTCATTTATTCAGTCTTCTAATGTCTGTGAATGTGACTTTCATAACATGTGACTTGCAGACAAGTTGTGCCAACATTCTAACGCAGTCACGTTATATCTCAAGTCGACGCCACGCTTGACGATATTGCCAAACCAATTCCAAAAGTGAAATGATAAATATTCAAACCAAAAAGCTCTTACCATGTTGCTGACAGAAAAAACAGTCCCGTCTGACTGTGATTCACATCCACACTCTTTCAGTGATGCAAATCTTTCATTAGCACAAACACACAATCATATTGGCTCTTGTTCCACTTGTGAAGCTCTACAAGCTGCATTCTTGACGGCCTTTTGGCAGCCGTGAACTTCCTGGTCCATCCCGGCTTCACCCTCCCACTGTCACAGCTCTGACACTTTCACCAGCCTCACTTAATGAAAACATGAATAACAGGAACAGACAAAACAACGCCATTTATTGGTCTTCACTTTTATTGGAGAAATATTAGTGTCTATATAAAGGGATGTAGTACTGGCAAAAAAAAAGACATTTAAAACTAGAATTTCCTGTTTATTTTCTACAATATGGTACAAAATCTGTCTTTGCCATTTCAAAACACCATGTACATTTACTGATAGATTGACAACAGCTTCCCTAAAACAATTATTTCAAAAGAAATCCTCAAACTGTGTCTTCAGATATAACTCCACATTTACTATGCATGCTTTAAGCAGTTGTTAGCGCTATGCTTTCAAAATATTCCTTGAATGTTTTACATTTTTTAAATCTGCTTCTCGACGTTCCCCGCCTGAGCTGCGACACTCCCAACACTTGGCTTCTTGCAAACACATCTTGTTGACTGCACGAGTCTACTTTGGATCCATTTCAAAGTAGTAGTTCAACTTCATTCTTGTATGATGGCTCATTTACTGCAAGCTGCTCATTTCCTGAACTACTTCACAGCTGATGAAAGATTATCATTCTAAAATAGGGACCCATTTCTCTTTTTGGGACAACATTTAACCTACTTTATATTATTACAAAATTCATCCATTTCATTCCGTAACAATTCTAGGTATTTTATTATCTTTTCTAAATTGAAATCTGGATTTAATTTGCTCTAATGGGGAATGAGTTTCCACCACATACTGACTGCAGAAAGCTGAGCCTTTTAAATGAAACTTGCAATATAAAAATGTGAACGTTTTTCTTGCTCAAGATGGTCTGGCTTGGAAGAAATGTTGCAAGATGAAGAAATTTTATAAATAGTTTTGGATGTAACAAAAAATCCTAGCAGCCAAACTGTAGAAGATAGCACACAAATGTCACTACAATCTAGTGTCTATTGATACCAAAGGCGCCCAAACTTTTCACCTCAAAGGGTCAAAACAGGAAAGAATTTGTGAGTCAGGATTAAATGCAACAATTTCGTCATGTTTTGGAAAATGTGTAAATATGTTGGCCTTTTTTTCTTTTTCACATCACCTTTATATTTAACACCTTGAAACAATGCAAATTGGTTGATAATTAACCATTTCTATACAGTTTCACCATGTTGAAAATGTGTGAAATCAAATTTCGGACAGTGGGCCTTAAAGTGCTTTTCTCCTGAACACTCATGACATATTTTTTCCATCTTAAATTAACATTGTTGTGAACAAAAACTTACCAATCCAATCCATATCTCTTAAACAATATTTTGTAATTTTTTATGGATTTCAACAAAGTGTTTAGAACATCCTTATTCTAAAAATATGAATTTTGTGTCAATTCTTTGAATTAGTGGGCTTTAAAGGGCTAAATAACAAGAAAGCATCAATTATATTGTTATTATACATTTTTCCAAATACGTGTTAAAATCTACTGCCAGAAAAATAACTTTTAAAATATGTTTTACATGATTAAAAACAGTTAATGTCTCAGAATGTTTTTCTCAAACAAATGTGAATAGTTGTTGCACAAGTTAATAAAAATATGATAAAATATGATTTTAAAAAAAGCAAACAAGTCAGACTTAAGAATATAATATCACAGATATTCTGTTTTTTTTTAAGAAAAAAACAGAGTAAACATTCTGTACATTGCACACCAAACAATAAACTTATTGCAACATTTCTATTTTAATCTTGTTCCTAAACTGCTACATCTTTGTGCTGGAGTTGTGGAAAAGGCAAATGAAAGCATTTGAACATGATTGAGACGAACAATACAACTAATACAAACGTATATTTAAGTTGAGCCTCTAAAAGAAATGAAGGACAGACATTTTTATTGGAAATTAATCATTTTGAAATACTCTGTTTTGAAAAAACAGGAAATTTAACAGAAGTAGTGACCAGAATTACATGTTAGGCTTATAAAACACACACTTCGTCTGGCTACAGCTTATAGTTTCAAAGCGTATTAATGAAGGAGAAACATGTACAGTAATCTGCACTGATTATAACAAACAAGCACATTTGCAGCTACGAGAGAAAGAAACAGCAAAGGATAAAACAGAAGACAAACATCAAGATTCCTCATGGGGGGAATTAGAGGCGTGGCCATAAAATACATGAAAAAACAATCAATGACAGCACAAAAGTAGCGCAGGTTGCATGCATTTCTGGTGGTTTTTTTGTCAATGTGTTGCACAGGTGAGGATTCGGTTTTCTGCAAGTGCTTTCACAGGTAAAAATGTACGAGTCGCCGCCGCACCGGGCCGGCTCAGCGGGAGGAGGGGCTGCTGCAGCCTGAAGCAGAGCAACAAAACTGATGGGCGCCCTCGTCCTCCTCACTTGGAAAGCAACAACGGGACGAGCCACAACACAGCAGCAACAGGACAGCGGGCAGATGGAGAGAAAACAGAGAAAGAGCGAGACAGCAAGTGAAAAGCTGCACGAGACAAACAGCAGAAAGCAAAAAAAGAATACATCTACAGCAGGATAGATTGTTCAGCTTTTTTGGAGAATATTCTGTTGGCAACCTAATCAAATGTTGCGCTCTTTATTTGTTGAGGAAGCACATCCAATGCCATTAGATGGCAGTGTTGGAGCGTCATGCACAGATGTAGAAGCATCAGCTGGAGGATGAATACAGGGAGAGATAAAGGGGGTGGGGGGGGGGGTGGAATCAGCAGGTTCACTTGTGACTCAGTCAACCTTTATCCCGTAGATTTTTGAAGAACTTCCTTTTCCAGAAGAGCTGAGAGTTTGTCAAACTGGTAGGACAGCACGGCTTATTATTAGTAACTGCTGGGAGTGGTAGCAGACTGAAGCACAAGTTGTTTAGTGGGGTAAAGGAGGCAAAACGGCGAGCATGAATCTAGTAATGGGGCAACTAAACAGGTTGAACAGGGAGAGAACTTGGTGTGGTGTCAGGATTTAGGAATGTTCAGGGGGGACTTTATAGCTTATTTTGAGTACTCACTGTAATCAGGCCCCACTGCAGCCCTTACCTGTCCTCCTGCTGCAAGCTTTGGTCAATGGAGGGACAGCAGTACTGATGGAGAGTGCCGAAGCTGTGAACTGTCAGACTGGTGGGAAATAAAGCTGCAAAGGCAGCGCTGCTCCCTGCCGTGGGAGTGGTGGGAGCTGAGAAGGGCTGCCCCGAGACGGACGGAGGCCGGACACTGACAGGAAGGAACATAGATGGGCGACAAACACACAGACACACACACACAGAGCAGAGTGGATGGAGCAGAGAGACACGTGCGATCAGCGCCGAAGCAGATTCAGAGACACACACAGAAAGCATTTGAGGCCGCACATTTATAGACAATCAGAAGAGTTTAAATGAGATGAAAAGACATGTAGATGTGCAGGAATGCTGCATCTGACCTTCTCACACAACACAAACTGGTTGAGCTGGAAACTGACTTGTTGCAGAGATACAATGGAAATGAAAATAAAGCAAAAGAAAACCAGCAGAGCAGACGGTTTCAACAGGGTTTTTAGCTTTGCGCTGCTACTCTATTGAAGTATATAACGCTCTATCTACTGTGATTCACAAGGGAGCTCTTTAATGGATCAACATGTATGGAAATGGTTGAGCTATTTTTATAAAGCGCGCAGAAGCGCACGTAAAAACACACAAGCCTCCTCTTTTGGCAGGAGTTTGAGCGGCTCCATCTGCAGCTGAAGAGTGAGCAGTGGTTGACATTAGCATGTAAATGTCTGGTTCCTCACTGAGGGGCCAGCTGCTCTCAAGGACACGCAGTCCCCGTCACTTTAGCGAGGAAACACTTTCAGGGCCGCAAAGTGGGTGAAAGTGGAAGCGAGCGGCAACACTCGAGCAGCTGGGTGACGTCTTCCAGCTGTGCGAGACGCAGCAGCTCCGCAGAATCCCGGGTCTCTCACAGTGGAGTTACTCCAAAAACAACTGCTGCTTCAGAAAACAGCACTTAGGATGAATGGAAAGAAGATTCTTATTTTTTCTTTGCCAAAAATGTTTAAAGACCCACTTCAACCATCTTTTGAGCTATTGTAAAAGCGTTCCCAGTGGTCTTTCAATTAAAATTGTGCTGTTTTTAGCCAAAACTAAGAACAAAAACTGTTGTTTTCTAGGACATAGTTTCTCCAGAGCAGCAGTAGTTCATTATAAATTCACTTCAGAACTCAGAAACTGTGGGCGGGACAGTCAGCACTCTTCCTTTCCCCTCCCTGTTGATGAGAGCTAGTGGCCTACAAACGCATTTTCTACATCACAAATACAATCCTTTTTAAATTGATTTTTATTATCTGCTCCTAATTCACAACAATTTGACAAAAAAAACACAGGAATGCAATTTTATGCTTAATTTTCTTTAAATACTACCTCCATCATCATAAAAATGCCACAAGAAAATGTAAAAACACCAAAAACACAATGTTACTAGAGTAGACCTCCTTCAATGAAACTTGTGTTTTTGGTGTTTGCATTCTACTCGTGATGGAGGTCGGCTCTAAAGAAAACAAGGTTTAAAATAGCATATCCGAGCATTTCTTCAGTCAAATTGTTGTGAATCAGGGCCAGATGAAAAGATGCTGTTTAAAAAGGCTTGTAAGTGTGACGTACAACCTTCAATCAGTGTTGCACAAGTTCCCTGCTCAGCTCCATTCAGATGCATCCACTTGAACACAAATAGATCTACCACATCCTCTAATAGTGGTCGGTCTCTGATAGATGCCATCTCTGATAAATGCCCAAATTGAGCAAACTCTTGCCTGATTTGAGCAGAGAACTACTCAATCTGGCAACACTGGGCGCTGGGTGTCTGTGGTATTTGTGTTGTCTCGTGATGACCAAGAAACGCTCATTCAATTTAATGTTAAAATTTTGTGTGGTGGGATACGCCAAAGAACATTCTGGTTAGGAATCTGGACAACATTTTAGGATGGATCATAAATGTATCCAAGAATGGCCAAGCATATGGGTAACATCGAGAAAAGGCAGCAGGAAACAAGCAAGTAATTTTCTGGTTGAGGTGCAAAGAAAACGAGTAACAAATAAGAATAACTGGTTTTAACATCGATTACTGAGGAAAGACAGAAAGGTGCGTGTGTCTCCAGAAAAATGATTCAAATGCAAGCAAAGAGGATTTATGATACAGAGATTGATGATGCTTAGAATAGAGAAAAGATGGGGCTTTAAGACAAGCGATATGTGACATAGTTTTTTCCTCTGTCACATCTCTGAGACCAAACAGTCTGAAAATACAACAGTCCATGGCAACTTCCTCCATGAGTAAGAACATACAAGACATACAACCACTCCATCTGTCACGAGCGCCCTGAAATACTCCTAATCAAATATAGTTCTAACTCGCGTTTGACTCACTTGAGCTAAAAACAGCACAGGCCAGTTTAGGTTGTTTTTCTTTTTTTCTTCTTCTTCTCCCCCCTGCAGAAATTACATTCCTCTGACCTTCTAAAAACACTACTAGAATGAGGAGCGGTTGGCGTCATCAGTTGAACTTACAGAGAATTATCATCAAAATCTGCAGCTCACCCCCTCAGGAGCTCCTGCAGAGCCTTTTGTTGCAGGAATATTAAGCAGAGGCACATCGTTTCCTCATGAATCAGTAAATACCAGGAGCAAAGTTTAATGAACGTGAACATTTAGGTTACATTTCCCGGGAGACTACAGTGCTCATTTACAAAGGATTTTTGTTCCTTAACTGCAGGATCACAGAAGTCTTTTAATTTGAAAGTACATTTTGCTTTATATTTTGATTACCACAGTTCATTTTTGGGCCTTAAATAAAATAAATAAACAGACAAAAAACAAACTTGGAAGGGTTATGATATAAACCTATTAGGATAAATCTGCTGCAGAAGTCTATATAAGGTTTATTCCAGCAGTTTGTGCTGTGACCTCCCTGTGCTTCGTTAGAATGTTTTAGGATGCGATGCGTAGCTGAAGCTTCATGCCTTCCCTGAGGACATCTGTACCAGCCGATGCTTTTCCAGGACAGCAACCCAGCTGTGACAAAGTGTTTATTTGTTCAGGGCACTTCACTAAAATTGCTCCATGAACAAAGCCCGGCATAAAGCAGGATGGTTCTTCAACCGCGGGCTGTTTCACACTAAAAGGCCATGAGCTGCGAGTGAAATAATATCAAGTTTCCGTCTTGTGTTTGGCATTTGAGTCTTTTCTGCAGGCCACCTGAGCTAAAAAAATGCATCAAAACTTTTGGGTTTAAATTACGACAAATAAGTTTAACTAACAATTTGTTTGTATTTTAGCGGCTTGAATCAGTTTCCTGAATGACATGAGCAGTCTTGATCAATGGTCCTTCCCACGGAGCAGAAACAGCAGGAGGGGGTCTTTTAAAGTAGAAAAAAAATCAATTCTGTTTTTACAGGCAATAGCTCAACAGAAGAAAGTTGTCAAAGAAATTCGGCTTTTTCTGGAGTTCTCCAGTGAGTTATATACAGTGATGGGCTAAATTAGAGGAGACAAAGAATAAAAAAAGCTCAACTTTGACCCTTCAAATGATACAATGAAAAAGGCAAGAATAGTTTGGAGAAATGTTCTGCAGACTTGAATAAAACACGTCAGTCTAACAGCTTCAGTCTGTGAGGCGTAATGGCACACACCAATGCTTGTACTACTTTAAAATACTACCAGACAGTTTTATAGCTACCTAAATCCTCCCCAAAAATAGTAAATTTAAAAACTTTGCAAGATATGACAGCCAGCGTGTGGAGAGCATAAAGTCTCACTCCTTTTTTTTTTTTACATTTTTTTATAGAATGAATGAAGAGCAGGTTTGCTTGTAGCTGTGCATAAAACAGTTATTGTTTTCCTCTAAAACCTGAAATTCTATAAGATTCTAAGAAAATCTTTGCTTCAATAACACTTGAGTAACAATCTGATCCATTATTCTGACACGGTCATGTAAAGAACAAACGCCCTCCTTCTATTCTAATGGAGTACTCCAACCAAACTATGTGTGGGTGGTGCAATTATATAAAAAGTCAATGGAAAGGATTAGATGTGGTTTAGCATGAAAGCGTGTGAATGAACATAAATATGCATGTGCACAAAGAAAAAAAATAATGAAAATAAATAATTTTCTTAGAAGAAATACTTTTATTTTGTAAGGAACCAACCTGAAAAGGATGAAGTAAAGCAGCTGAAGATTTATTTCTTAAATCTTTTAGTTGCTTCTTCTTTTACTGCAAAACTAAGTGACCCCAACATAACTTGCATTTTAAAATAACGTAAAACCATTAAATTTAGATTCCTTTAATTCGTTTTGGAACCGCGTTCTCATCATTTTACAATACGGCCAAGGAAGTAAAAGTAAATCTAAAATATTTATGAGATGAAAGGAATCCAAGAACAGTAGAGCTCAGCCAATAGCAAAGTCAATCTAACTCATAAGAAGTTTCAGGTATCATCAATGAGTCCAATGGTTGGACCTAATTTATCTGTTACACCTTTGATATAATGTGGTCAGATTATAAAACAAAAACATAGCTGTAAACTGGAATCACACAATGTGTTTCCATTTCTGCAAATGTTTCCTTGTATTTGTTAACTGACATAAAAAAGTGCAGTGGAAAGATCTGGTGGGTAATCCATCGTCACTCAAGTTCAAAACTTAACCCAGAAGGTTTCAGAAAGTGATTTGAAGATACAGACTTGAGTCTTGGTTAGTTTCTGGATTCAGGTCAAGCTGTCAGAGGGATGGCTCTGGCTTATGAAGGCGTTTGTGGTCAAGTCAAAGAAACCACTCTGTGGTTACAAAACAAGCATCCCATTTTGAGCTGTGTGTGGTGGTAGATGAAAGTTAGATGTTGCACATTAATTCTTTAACATTAGTATTAAGACTAACTTGTTGCCATTAATTAGTCACATTGAGTCCAAGTATTGCAAGCATTGCTACATTTTATTAGATGGACAGATCTGGCTTTCCAGACCAATGTATCCATTCATTCACACCTCATTCTACGGATCCACACAGCTGCCCGGCAGGCTGACAGAGGCGTGACTACCAGTTCACGCCTACAGCCCTTCTGACCATCACCAGGACATTCACACACCCCAGGACACAACGACGGATGGCTGGCGGGAGCGAGGATCGAACCGCCTATCCTTTGATCATTGGCCGACCTGCTCTACCACCTGATCCATTATTGCCCCAAGTTTCATTTTAAGTGCTATTTTACTCATTTCATGTTCAGTTATTCAAACAAATTAATTAAATTACAACAACCAGATGTTTTTCAGCTGCTTTTATACTTTTGTTAGACACTGTGTTTATTTTACTTTTTTTTAGCCACAAAAGCTTCTGGTTTTCTATTTGTAAAAAGTACTATAAGAGTCAAGTAACAAAACAGAATTCTGAGAGTTAGACAAGATCTGGGAGAAAAAAATAATTTTTCACTCAACAATTCTTCAAGCTGTCTTACTTGATGTTGATTATGTTTAATTATAAAACACTTCAGCTGTCAGAGACAGAATAAAAAAAACACAATTTAGGAAGTCAGATTGTATGATTTTTTTTACTAATATATCAGAATACTTGTGCAGAAAAAACTATTTGTGCAAAAAACAAAAGCTCACCAATCTCCTCAATATTTTGTCATTTTACCCCAATTAACAATGATGGGGGTCAAATCTTTCTATATGTCTTTACCAGGTTGGGACAGTGACTGGCAGATGCCTTTTTACCCCTATGTTTACATGCTATCTTTAACTACTTTTATTTAAAAATAGAAACTATATTTTTATTTTTCGAATATGACTACTTTTAGTATTTGAGTGTCCTTTAAATGGTTAAACTTCACAACATGCAGAGGCCAATTCTACTTCACAGTTTACCTTTTTATAAGAAGTGTGAAAACAATTCTCTCCACCTTTACTAAATGCTTACTCAGTAAGAAATGAACAGCTTGAAAATACTTGTTGGTCACATTTATGGGTTATTGTTATTGCCTCGTTGCATTGATCAAACTGCCTTATAATAACCACCATGAATCTTTCATAACTTAATGTTTCTTGCTTTATGTGTAGCACCTTAAGAAAACCTCGATGTGAACTGGCGCTTTATAAATAAACTGAACTGTAGAATGTGTGTAGGTGGAGAGTTTGTTTGCCTAGCAGATTTAAAAAAAATGTTAAGTCGTTAACTTCAGTTAATTACAGAACTTAAACCTTTTAAATAGCGCTTTATAAATACTAAAATACATCTCAATTTAACAGATTTTAAGTGTTACAAACTGGCTTCCATATCGGTTTGCAGTTTTGCCAAATCCCATGCAATACAAAAAGATGATTAGATCCCTGCGGCACAAAGAAAGGAAGGAATCTAATAAAAATGAACCCTTTAACCTGTGCAGCTTCAACTGGAGATACAGAGAGAGGCAGAGGGAGGTGTTATGCAACCCTGAACGATGCTCGTACACAGTGTGTGGTCCTACACAACCAGGAATTGTATTTTATCAGCAGTACCGAGTGCCTCCTGTTGGACTATCCCCAGTGAGGCAACTGTTGACAGGCTTATCTAGAACATTATTTCTACTCCAAGAGTCTCTGAGAGCCGTGAAACACAAGGCCTCTTTCTTCTCCGTAGAAAACCACGACCCACACGGACCTGTAGTTTCTATAAATCTCTCATTCTGTTATTAGAGTTCCCCCACATAAAAGAAGGAGGTATTAAAGCGGCGAGATCGGGCAGCACAAAACTTAAGTCAAACCGGGAGAGGATGAGGAAAAAGAAAGGACGAGTAGTTGGAAGGGTGAGTGAGCTTTTATTTAAGTGAACTGACAGAGGCTGGAGGCAGAAAGGTGAGTGGGAGGAGGGAAAACTATGAAAACAAAACGAGGCAAAGGTGAAAATAAGAGGAACTGAAGTAAGAGAGTGTGTGTGTGTGTGTTTGGGGAGGCGTGGCGTGATGGAGTGTTTCCTTGAACTGGAGTGGTGGCATTAAAGGGGGGTGTCAGTGGGTAGTGTCTATGTATAGACCTGCGAGCGGAGTGGGAGCACGACTCACATGTGGCAGGAAGATATTAAGCTGCGCTGCTGTGGCAGGTGTACACACAAACAACACCCTCTTCATAAACTGTTCAAAGGCCAAGAGGAGCGCGAGCGCTGCCATTTCTGGGAGCTTCCGGAGAATCTGTCCACTCCGAGCCGGGCATTCTTTCTCCACTCGCCATTGTCTGTGTAACAAGCGTGTAGGAGCGCACTGCGTCATCCCACCTCCAGCATGTGACCCGCCTGACTCCGACTGTCAAACACAAAATGTTTGATAACCACACAAGCTGCATCCCAGCCGAAAGTTAAGTCTTTATACCCCTTTCTTCAGCCAGTTTTTCCACAACCAGCCTCACTGGTTTTCCACCAAAAGCTTGAGTCTCCTGCTGCTTGGCAACAGCGTGGACTGCCTGTGTGGGTGTGTGGCGCCGAGTGCCAGGCAAAAGCACCGTCGAGGAGGGGCACAGTTACAGTTACGCCTCAGCTACGCACACCAGACACCTGCTCTGGGTCCGTATGCACATGTGCGCGCGGCGGATTGGCTTTCAGCTGAATAAGGCTGGAGTGCAAGGAGAACAATTAGACTTCATTTAAATGTAACGTGGGCAGCATAAAAAGTGAATCAAGAAAACGGGATCCCTGCAGGTCACCAGGAGGAAGACCAAAACAGATCTGGGTCATAAAGAACAACTAACCGTCTGCAACCATGTGTCTCAGGAACCACACCTTCCCCCTTTTCCTTTTGGTGCCTGTACCGAGGAAAGGGCTGCATCTGTCTTCAGCGCGTCCCCTTTCCTCCACATCAAGTCGTCATTCAATCCTGCTTCTGTCTTTCACCTCGCTCCTGCTCTCACTCCTACCCTCTTTTCAATTCTCTCCATCTCTCTATTCTGTGTTCCTCGCCCACAGAGTTCTTCACAGAAGAGCTCACAGCGTTCCCACGGTAACCAGTATCCCTATTCTGCTCTGCGGAACGCGTACAAGAGTGTTTGACAAACATCCCGCCTCAAAAGTGCTACTTATCCGTACGTGAATGGGAAACCGTGTGAATAAAGCGTCAGGAAGACCTGGAAGACGCGTGTATTTGCGTTCACCAAAACGGGAATTCTGTGATCCGTGAAAAACTCCTGGTAGAATGAGCAGGGGGCAGCACTGATGACAATACCCGTAATTATGTTAAGAGACACTGGCGACGTGGACAGCGGCCTCTGCCTTCCTAACTAATGACAAAGCAAGACCCCCTAATCGGCGCAGCGATTCATCGCAGATGTTAGAACCCAACGGCTGAGAAAGGCTGGAGAGAGGTTGAAAGAGTAAGAAAAACAGGAAAGACGGCGTGTCACGGTCAGAGCATGGGCGATGGGGAGCGGGTGGGAGGGAACGAGGCAGGATGCACCAAAAAAGTAATATAGAAACTGTCTTCAGACGAGTGTTACAGTTTCCAAAGCAACTGAACCGCATTCCTCACAGCTTCTTCGCCCTCATTCACTTCCAGTTCAAAGCTTTACATCGCCTTTATTCACCTGCCCTCTTACAGCTGAGGGATAGATGTACGCATCAGGATGCAAATGAAATCCGCAACCTATAATTAGCTTGTGGCTTATTCGTTTATGGAGGAGAAGGAAAACTTGGAACAAAAAGACATTTTTTTCACTGCATAAGATGTTGCTTTGATGCAAAAAGAGTGCTATCATTGCATTCAAGTATGATGGAACTCCACACTTTTTATTTTTACTGATCCAAAAAATGGTCCGAACCGTGAACCTAAAACCGTGACACGATCCAAACCGTGATTTTTGTGATCCGTTACACCCCTCGTAGCAGTTCAAATACAAGTATGCCTGGGTTGATAAAATCAATTAATCAATTCGAATCGACTTAAACTTTCTCTTTAACGTTTAATGGAATGTCCCAAAGGATAGCTTATGCTAATGCTCAGTCGACCTAAACATACATTGCTGACTAAATTAACATCTTAAGAAACTCCCAGGCATGAATTTTCCAAACTCTTTTAAGGAAATATTTTTGCAGCATTTTTCTGATGATGGAGGACATTTATGAAGTAAATTATTCATAAAACTGCATTTTTTAATTTTTTTTTAGTCAAGTCATGAATCAGGAGCAGACAAAAAAAGCTTTTTGAAAAAGAGGGTATTTGTGGAGTAGAAATCCACTTGTCGACGACAAGATCCATGTATGTCCTCGGCTTCCTCGTCCGAGCTGGCAACTGGCTCAAAAAATAGCTCAAATATTGATTCCCATTTTTGCTGCACCACTAATGCTAGGGAGTGTGAAGGGCTGTAAGATAGCTAGAGAGAGCTCTCAGTAACCCGGTGGGGGGGGGGGTTGCTCCACACCAATGGCCCCGCCCACAATCCAGAGGTACATTTCTAACAAATTACTGCTTCCCTGAAAAAATGATGTCCTAGAAAACTATACAATCTTTCTAATTTAAGCTATAAAGCCTATTTCTAGCTAGATCTGAAAGAAGTTTTTTAAACCGACATTGAAAATCTGATTCCAGTTTGATAAATGAAACATAAAAAGAGTGAAAAATTCATGAAGATCGTCTGTCTCTGTCTGTTAGACAGCAGTGGCCTTGATGAATCCCCTTTTATTTATTTGTTTATTTTGTACGGCGGCAGCATGTGTTGCCAAGTAGCTGTTAAAATAGACAAGAACCCCTTCGGTTTTTACTTTTTTACTAAATCCCCCTCCATCAACTCCACTGTAAACTTGTCCGACACATGTATGTCGAGTAAAACAAGCTACGGCTGTGTACGACACAACACAACCAGAGAGCCTCATTCGACTAAACATGGCCATCTGTACCAGAAGCTGACAGCATTTGTTGCCCTAGAGACAAAATCCAGGTGCTCCTTGTTTTTTTAGTTCACTGAAGACACTTGTGAATGTGTCTTCAGAGGTCCAGGGTACTTCATGACTAAATATAAATGAGCACTGGTGTATTGTTGTCTTTTTTTTTTGCGTTGCATGCACAGCATGAAGCCATGTACACTCACTTCACTAGAAGGCAAAAAGCACCACCCACATACATTTGCCTCCCACACACACTTATCCTCATCATTTAAATTTACGTCAGCCTGAATTGTAATCATATTTTCTTTTATTATTTCCACTATGAATTCGGAATTTGACAAGAAGAAATAAAAAGAAAATAAGAGGGGGTTCTGGAGAAATCATTTCAACCAGAAAGTTACGGCAAATACATCCCATAGTGCAGCATGTGAGCAGGTCAGAGTTTTGAAATAACCCACACGTTTGCCGGAGGCCAGCTTCTTCCTTCATACAGATACCTCCGTTACAGTAGGATGGAAGGAAAAAAAAAAAAGCAAAAATGCTCTAATGGATGTATGGGTTTAAGTTGCAACGCGACAGCTGTGCTTCAGCTAAATGTAAAAAAAAGTGAGCAGAGAGGGGAAGAGAAATAAAAAAAAAAATAAGAGGAAGAAGTGATTTCTGCAGCTTCTCTGAGTCATATCTGCAGCAGTGGTAAAAGGAAAGAGCGAGGGGGAGACAGTGAGTGTACATACGTGGGTATGTGAGAGAAAGAGCGTGAGAGATAGAAAAAGGGGTGGAGAGGAAGGGTTGCGAAGGGGATGAAGGCAGTGTGCAGCACAGCCACGCAAAAATTAGCAGCTGCTTCCAAAACAAAAGCCCACAGCAATTCTCCAGATTCCTAAAAAAGATATCTTTTTTTTTTTTTGCTGAGTGGAACCCATATGTAGAGATGGCAGATACTGTAGGCGCCAGGAGATGAGCGGGGACACAAGTACCTTCGCAGCACTCTTGGGAGCTTTTGAGCACTTCCATTATGACAGGGGAAATAGCACAGCTCCTTTTCGTTTTTCTTCTTCTTTTCATTATGTAACAACTGCTCTCAAACTCTGAAGACTTTTGTCCAGAAGTCCAGCAACCTCTTGCCTCTCAGATTTCACTCATCCAATGAGAAACAGGACAAAAATCTGATTGTTTCTGTAATAAATATCATAAAAAATGAGCTCACACAGTCTGTACTGTCAACTTAATAAAGGTATTCTCTGGACACACTAATTACTTCGCTGCCAGGCTTCCCGCTCGCATGTTACGTAAGGACACACATCTTTACACACAAATTGTACTTGCATGACTTTGCCCCCAAAATAACAACAACGAAACAGCTGCTGCACTCTCGGCGAGCTGTGGCCATGCCCTCAACCCCGCTGCTTCTTGAAGAAGAGGACTCGACGTCAAATGCGATTTCACCCCGAGGCCTCAGACTCCTATTGTTTTCACCGCCATTATTATGGCAGCATTTGGGGCAGCTGTTTATGGCACACCGCTGGGAGAAAGACGAGGGAGCAACTGTTTGGATGCACTTCCTACACGCATGACTAATAAAAATGAAGATGGTTTATTCCGTCTGAAACCCAAATTGAGAGCTATTTGAGTCCCAGAGCGGGGAGGAGGACTCCTGCTGGAGGAACCGAGGCTAAAGAGGGAGCAAGTCGCTCCAACGTTGGCCCTCCCCTCCTGGCTCTTCCTCCCTTTGCTTTAACACCCTGTTGACAGATGGCAAGTCAGTGTGTGTGTGTTCCACCTTTTCTCTTTTAGACAGAGGTCTGTAGGCCTTCCTTCCCACCGTGACAGCCATATTTGCAGCATCATGGGCCGCGAAGGCAAACTTCAGCCCATTTGTATCAAATCCACACTTAGAGCATACTGTCACAAACCAGATCTAACAGACCAGCTTGGCTTAGGCTGAGTCAATGCCGGACAGGGACAATATGGCTCTCGCAAAACAAATCTTCATCGGATGTGACACTCTGAATGACGTCTTGAGCCGAGATCCAAGGTCAGCCACATCTGCTAGGGGCCTTTACCAAAGCAGCAATGGCAAGATCTACATTAGCTGAGTTAAACACCCACATAAAGAACTAATATGTGCCTCTGTGTAATGACTAAGTCCTCTCAGGGGAGGAGGAGAAGGTGCCGGAAAGAGCGCCCAGCCGAAGTCGATAAGGGATTCGCATAAACGTGAATCAATCACTAATAAGAGGGTTGGGACCATGAAAAAACAGACTGTGAGCAAAAAAAAAAAAAAAGAAATAACATGAATAGCTGTTTGCGGAGAAAAGAGTCCCTCAAAAAGGGCTTTTTTCTGTGCGTACTTCTTCACACAGGCTGCTGCCTACTCACAGGGCTCAGTGCTAAAAGAACAAAAGCTGACTTTATCTGCATGTGCGTGGTTAAGGAAAAGCAAGGACAGATGCACTTGCTGTTTGCCAGAGTTGTGTTCTTGCAGAACTCTGGCATCAGGTGAAATTAAAAAAAAAATTACAAATCAGAAAAGAAAGGAAAGCACAATAACTAAGTGGGTTTTTAGTCCAAATTCACCTGCCTACAAGTTTACAATGTTTTTTTTTATTCATACTACACCCGTTTCATACAGATAGTTAGAAAAATCCAACTCTCTGCTGGAAAATTACTCGTAAGAGGATGAATACTTTGGGCATTCATAACTTTACCCATAATCATTTCCTACAGCGGTGCGGTGAAATATCCCCTCTCAGCTTTAGTCTAATTACTGAGTGGATTATCTCTGATGACTTGAAACGCCGCTGCTGCTACACATCCTACCATTATGAGGGCTTAGCATATAAATGTTCTGACAGGCTTAAGAACCGACGCCAGCAGTGGTCATCCCTACAAGACAGGAATCGCTGACACTCGCCATGAGAACAGAAGCCAGCAGATGAAGTGTGAACTTACTTTCTGCGCAGGCTGGAGCTGGCGTTGGTGTCTGTGCTGTCGGTGCGCTCCAGCCGGTCGGTGGTGGAGGAGCCGCAGGAGAGACCTCGGGTCAGCCTGCCGTGGGTTCTCCTCTCTCGGCTGGGCGCCGGAGTATTGCCCGACCCGGCTGTCACCTGCGCTGCGGCGGTGCTGCTGTTCCCCCCACCGGCTCCACAGCTCTGATGAATGGGGAGGGACAGCGGTTGGTTGTGGTTCTGCTCGGGGGTGTCCGATCCAGGGGTCCGCGGGCTGCGCTCGTGCCGCAGGTCTTGGTTCTCCTGGCTGACCCGGTCCAGCTGGCCCTCCAGCTCCTCGATGCGACGGCGCTGGGTCTCCAGGAGCTTGGCCTGGCTCTCGATTATATTGTTCAGCTCCAGGAGGTACTCAACCGCCCGGTTGGGGCTCTCTGGGCTGGACTCCATGGTGGGGGCCCTACCTTTGGCAGGGTCACTGGCCACAGTTTTGGACCCCGGCGGGGCCAAGATCCACCCTCCCCACCAGCCCTAATGAGTTGGGGGGAGGGAGGGACCGACAAAGTCTCTGTCTAAGGTTAACTTTAGACTTTGGTGATCCAGAAACAGGAAGTCAATGAGGTAAGAAGGTTGAGGGTTCAGGGAGCCTACATCTCCCCAAAGATGAGGGCAAACGTGGGCATTATAACATGTTAGAGGCAATAAAAAAGGTTGCAAACAAAGCTGAAAAAAAGGCCCATGATACCATGGTTTCCTGGAGTCATTTTAACAGTAAGCGCCATTTTTATCCAATTATTTAATCAAATGAGATCAAACACAGGTGGGTGGGGTGAAAAAGGTAAATATTGTCAACTGAATCCAATATCTGACTAACTTTTCTACCCTTGGGGCTTTTTACTTCAGAAAAGCAAAGCAAAATAATAAAAATTAAAACAAAAATATCTAACTTAGAATATTTGAACTAATAATAAAACGATATGTCCCCCCAAAAACAACTATGTGGGGGTGATACTCGCAAAGATTTGGCACAAAATATCAGGCGCTGTCAATTATTACATAACAGAAATAATTCTTCTTCCACCCACGTTGAATGTCCCCGCAGTTTATCCTCCGAAGGGCTGCTTTCAACCCATGGTTTCACCTGTCTCTAAAGCGCAAAAAGTAAACAGCTCGGTGCACAAAGTTCATTCTCAAAGTCCAAATCCCCCCCGCCGCACCGCCAAAAACTACATGCCGCTGCGCCGAAAGTCACATCCCGACACGCAGCTCTCTTCTCATCCGAGAACGGTGCAGAGTTTACCTGCGCCTCCCGCATTCACGAAGGCGGCACCCCGCCGTGAAAGTTCTTCACCTCGTCTCACCCGACGTCTGTCCGGAGAGTCTCCACAGCCCGGGCGGGACTTGTTTTTTACTTCTTCTGGATCTGGTGTCTCAGAATTTCTTTGTTTTTAACCGCCATCTTTTTGTTGTAACAGAGAATCCGGCAAAAAAACGTCCGACTTCTGAGAGTGTCGTCTGTGTCAGGTGGTTACTCCAGAGAGAGGACTGGCGGTATTTTCCTCGGAGGTGTCGCAGAAACGGCGCTCGGTCTGAACGGCAGCAGCGCGCGGCTTCTTCTCCCAAAACAATCTAAAATAGTAAGAGCGGAACATCCGGAAAGGACTTTCAGAATAAAAGAGCCACCACTCGCAAGAAAATTTCGTAAAAACTTTATTAACTTACACATGGAGGTGAGACTGAAGGTCAATTCAATACGGAAGTATTTTTTTGTTTGTTTTTGATTTTTTTAAAGTGCAAAAATGTATAAAATGAACTTTTTTGCTAAATTGTTTTAAAGTTGGTTTTCTAAATCCCCCAACTCCCACTTTTTTTTTTTTTTTTTTTTTTTTTTTTTACATTTTCCAATATGTTTTGAAGTTATTGTAACCATGAAGAGTGTTTTAAGAACATGATAGGACCCCCCAGAGATGATAGTAGGCAATAGTGGTTTACCCTTCAAGAGCACAGAGGTCAGCCATCCATGTGATTCTTGTTCCCTGGACCAATTTAAAACGCTGTTTAAAAGTAAAAAAAAAAAAAAAAAAAAAAAAAAAATGCAAATAAATAGCATTTTAAACATTTTAATTTCATACATTGTATACCTTTTAAAATTGGAAGAGTTTGACTTCTTAACTAACAAACAGTTTTTAAAATCAAACTTAGTTTTCTTTTCTTTTTTTTGTTATTTATTCTTTTTTCTGTGTTTTGTGTTGGGTTTGATTTTATTTGTTTACGTTGAAAATTTGTTGGATTTTAACCTGAAGTCTTAATTTAATGTGACATAAAAATATATTAATTGTTTAATTGTTTATTTAATGTTTTCAGGATTTTTTTTTCTTATATTTGTTAAGTATTCAAATGCTTCCCTACCTTTATTTAATGAAGTCCAAAGTGAAAATGAATCTCATCAAAAAAAAAAAAAAAAAAAAAAAAAAGAGAGAGAAAATAATAATAGTAAACTGCGCAAATCCACTTCTTCTGGGACTCAGTAACTCCTGATATTTTGATAGCTGATTGCTAGTTTTTCTTTTCATAAATATAAAAGCAATAATGTAGTATCAAAACATTACATTTAATTTTATGGCATTTTATTTTGAAAATCCCTGCAGCGCACCTGCGCAGCTTTATAGTTTGAGTAGCTGTCTGGAGCGCACAGGTAAGAAACACTATGAACTATTTAAGGCTGCTTCCTACAAATAGTCCGAGCATCTTATTGATGATTCAAACATTCTGTCAGCCCCTGCCTTTCCGAGCGCAGAATTTAATTAAGTATTTTATTTCTTCTTTTGTTTTGGAGTCCAGGATGACTCAAACAGTGATGTGGCAGAGGACAGCATGATAGAAAAGGGACCTCAAAGGGATATTAAATTTAGTATCTCTGCTGTAGTTTAGGAAATAAAGTGGTATAAATCTCCAGCCCTTTCATTTAAGTGCAATACTTCCCACAGGTGAGGGCAATGTTCGGCACTGAGATTGAATGGAGAAATGAGAAATCCTTGTTCTTCCAAAAATATTAAATCATTGATGTGGATGAAAAGATCTTGCTTTACAGGTGACTTCTTTTCCTTTCAGCCTGCAGAGGCAATGATTCCTAACAAGGGGGCAGGGACCCCTTTGGTTCTCTCACATTGCAGGTGAAAAACATGGAATACTGACCACATTAGAGCATTCCACAACAAACTTAATAATGTAGAAACTTTGTGTTTATGTGTTCATTGGAGCTTTTACTCCTTATGACATAACTCAGCTGGTTAGTTCAGCCAAAAACCACAAATAAACATACAATTCCTGATTCTGAACTAAGATTAGAGCTCATTAAAGCTGAGCTAAAAAAAATAAATAAAATGTAGTTCCACAGAGACTACATTCAACAAAAAGCTCCCTTCCTCAGCCTCAAGAGATTTTTGACAATTCCATGAAGCCCCTGCCTCTATAAGGGCATCAGAGCATCAAAAATTGGGTAACAAATAGTAAAAAGTTAAAAAAAAATGAAATGAAAAGCAGAAAATATTCGATAAAAATAGCTAATATTAAATGCAAATTGCTTTTATTTAGCCATTAGGTGTCATATGTTCTATCTTAAGTCTTTTGAAATTATTATTAACTAATAACTAATTAAAGAAACAAAATTCTCATGGTGCAATGGAAAAAATAAGAATGTTAGGAATCATTTAAAACATCTCAGCGTTTCCGCTGAAGTGCCTTCAAAACCAATTTTAAAATGAAGTGTAGTCCACATTTCTGCTGCCATCTGATGTCCTTTATTTCTTGTAGTGTTTCAACAGCAGAAATAAAAGGAATCCATGACGACAACAAAGCATTGGTTCAGCACTTTATTTGCACTTTACAGTTCAGTCAAACATCCTTTCTTTAAGAAATCAAAATTTAATAAAAGAAGATTAGCAAATGTTATAAAATAAGTCTTTCAAATTCTATAGGCTCTATATGGCCACGGTTGCTCGTTGAGTCAACGCCCTGCTTTTTCTGAGCAGCACGGCAATGCAAACAAATGGACCGGGCACTCCGCGTCTTTAATTTGGTTTAGCGGGTTGTTGCAGATGAAGCAAATAACAGTCTGTGTCTCTCAGTGCTGCCAGAACGAATCAGCATGATATTGCTTTGACTCGGAAATAATAGGAACCCACTTTGTGCCGTGAAAATGATGGAAAGTCATCGTAGCTTCATCTTTCTCTTAATGGCTTATCTAGAGCAAAGTATCAGAAAACCTGAGTATATCAAAAAAAGATAATTTCATAGAAAAATAACATCTCACAGCATCCATCCTGTATAATTCCAGTTCCTTTTTATAGATTTGTATATTTAAATAACATAAAAAAATAAGAGAGAAAAAAGAAAGGATGTGCTATATCGCCTCACGAGAGTTCAGAACTTTTCGATTTTGCTGCTGCAGATTTGGAGTAAGGACCCTTTATTTGGCTGAAATTACGAAACAGCCTATCTATATCTAGTATTAGACACCCTGGAGCAAAGGTTTTCACAGTAAGAAAAATCAGTGGTTAGGATAAACTGGTTTGTTACCAAGGCAACTGTACGTGGCACAATGAGCACAGCACTCTCTTGAATCGAGATAGTGGTTTTGTTCTGACCCCACACACACACACACACACACACACACACAAAGATGAACAGAAGCAGAAGTATTCATGTGATTGGCATCCCAAACATCCAATAAACCACACTTGAGCAGCAAAAACGTTTGATCATGACGAGGACAGGTACTGCACGACGAGCCCCGTTTGCAGGAAAATTAGGCAAGGTGTCTAAAATACAACAAAATAGAAATCTCTGATTTGTTCCATAAGCAAACAAGCGTGAGGAAAGTGATTTTTTAAAGTGTTTTCACTCATCGACTTCATTTAAAGTTTGTCAACTACAGCCTTTATGTGTGGACAAAAAGCTAAACTAAATATTGTTTCAATTAGTCTCAAACTGGACAAATCAAATTATCCCATAATTAGCAAAGCACAAGGTAACGGAGCTGCTAAATGTACTTAAATTCACCTTCATGTCCTTTGCATACTAAGCAAATTCCTGGAAGTGGTTCTGCTCCTGAAGGCCAATACACAGGGAAAAAAAACAAATATATGTAATTAATATTAATACAAAAGGCAAAGTGCACTTTGTACTTCTTCAAATGTCTATAAAAATACTAACATGTATGTGTCATCTGGGGAAAGAAGGAGTTGCAATTTAGAGTGGCTTATTTAGTAAATCCATTTTGCTCCTAGGGTTGGGGCAGTGGTTAGAACTCTCACCTCACAGCACAGGTATTGGTTTGAAGCCCAGTTGGGACCTTTTGTGTGGAATTTGCATGTTCTCCTCGTTAAAAACATGGTTCATAGGTTAATTGGCATCGCTAAATTGCCCCGAGGTATGCATGTGTGAGTGCAACAGACTGGCGGCCTGTTGAAGGTGAAGCCCGCCTTCGCCCAACAGTAGCTGGAAAAGCTCTAGTGACCCTGAAATAGATTCAACAGGTTCTAGGAGGATCTCAATGTAGAAACGTTCTAGATCAATGAGTGAATGACATATCTATTACATGACACGTGATTCATGTTATGGTTTAACAAAAGTATGGAAGAACATTTTCAGAGGATAATCAGTATATTTTGCTACATCACAAAAAATTGGCACTTGATCTAATAAGAACCACATAATGACAACTATGCAAAAATACAAAATGAAAAAAGTCAATAGAGGTGGGATTATATACTTCTTCTCACTCAATAAATCAAACTCTCCTTGATTTGAGTTAACAATACTTATAATTAATGTATTCTTATGTGACCTCAGTGTGTAATGAATGCATTTCTGCAAAAATCTCTTTTCATGATTGCAAAAATAATAATAATGTAAGAATAAAATGAATGAATTATTTATTTCTGAAATGAATTGGATTTGTGTGTGTGGTTCCTTGTTGTATAGCCTGAAATTAATGCTTAAAATAAACCAACAAATCAAATCAAATCAAAGTCAGGACATGTTTGTCCTGACTTTATTTATCCATTATTGATCAGCATGTGTCAGCTGAGCATGATGTTTATATCAGTGCAGGAGAATGAGGGTATGTGAGATAAATAAAATACTTCTCTCTTCATGTTTTATCAGCAGATTGTGAAAGTCATATTGATGCATGCAAATGAGGGCTTCTGTTGTTAGAAATTAGTGGGAACAGAGTAGATCAATTTAGAAGTCAGTCATGACAGACTAAAGGGCAATGTATCTGTGGGTACTTTAGTCTATGTGACCCCATTTTACTGTAGTTTGCTGGATACAATTAGACGAAAATATCTGCTTTAGTCTTTTTGTGGCCATTATTTTGCAGTCTTGCATAAAATTTAATGGGGGAAAAAAATTCTGATTCTAGTGTTGAAAATTCCAGAATTTATTCCTGTGTTACTGCTATTTTATCTGTAGCTGTGGAAGCCTGAGCTGGGAGTTCTCTTAAGCCTATAATTCTGCAGTAGCAGGCCTGCTTGGGATTGAAGGTCACTTTTCTTCCAAAGATTTGTGACCTTCTCCAGATTCAAGTTAGTTTTTTACATCACAACCAGCAGGTCATGAGTTTAGACTCCAGTATGGTCATTCTCCCAGTCTCCTTCACAAATGCATTAAAAGAAATCGACCTACTCTGTACCCTCTTGCAGCTTGAGATCTTACATTTCTCATCCAGATTTTTCATAGTATACCTGAAAAACAATTTTAAAAATTGAATCTTTCAACTTTTAATTGACAAGCTGAGATTTTTTTGTCTTTCTTTCAACTCACGACATCCTCATCTGTTACCAAATGATTTGCAGATTGCAGCGATTTCGGCTGTAATTGGCAAGCCCGCTGAGGTCGATGAGTGACAGTGAAAATCATTCTCCCCGTGGATGACAACAAAACAAATCACGCTGCAGATTTAGGATTTCGTCGCTTTTTAGAAACCTGTACTAACTCGACTGGAAGCGGGGTTCTGTGATCACAGTTTGAGCCTTCGCAAAAGCAGAGTACCAATTTTCACGCTCATCACACAATAATAAATAATTTGATAGGTTAACACTTTGTAATATGTAGGTATACTGCATATATTAAAATATTTAGACTTAATATAATGTATTACAATACAATTATACAAATTAGGGCTTCTTTAAATAGACTATTTACAATATGGCCTGGTACTGTTACAGATTGCACACCTGGATCTGGAGGGGATTTGGATCGTCACAACCAAAGATCCTGACAGTAAGACAAAGAGGATACTGTACAAACGTTACACGGACTCCACTCAGAACAGGTCATAGTGCAGCAGTCCAGGTGGATACGAATAAATCACAAATGGTTGCATTATTATTGCTCAGCATCGTCATGAGGTATATAGAGAGGGAGGTAAATGAGGACGCTCTGGTCAGAAGCGAATGTGTGATTGTGAAAAGGGAAGCAGTGAAAGAAAAATCAAAGTGTCGTTTAAAGAAAGCCACCTGGAAGAAGACTTTGGGGAGGGATCTCACTTTTTCTATGTTAAAAATTTCGGATCTTTTAGAGCTCGGCAGCATAAAGGCACAACGTAGGACTTCTACTGTTGACATCAAAGTGACTCAGATAAAGTTTAAAAGTGTGTGGCTCGTTGCAGACAACAAGTAGAGGTCTAACAGTGAGACATAATACATCACAGTATCATGCAGCTGCCGCATGCTCAGTTTCCAAGGAAAAAGTCAAGAGATGACGCTTCTTCTTCTTCTCCTCTGCTATGACGGTGACCTGGGCTGCCTGTTCTCCACTGCAAACTGAACCAACCTTTGCTCGCTGGGTTTGAGCCAAAGGCCGGGCGGCGCCTCCGCCCTCGGCCTGCCCGTCTCTCTGCTGGTCGCAGACAGGCCTGAGATGCTAGCTGCCGACGTGCTGACGTCAGACAGGCTGACGTCGGACAGGCTGTCTCCGGACTCTGAGTCGGCCTCCTCCAGCTGGTCTACAGACAGTGTGGAGGTGAGGAAGGAGAAGGGCTTTCTCTGTGACTCCGCCAAATTCACAGCAACTCCTGGTAAAGGCCTCTGAGAGGTCAAGGACCGGGTGTCTTGGTCTTCATCGTCACCTCTGTCAAAACCCAGGGACTCCGCCTGCTGGTTTTCATGTCTCACTAGCTCCCTGTACTCTGCAGCCATGTCCCACTCTACACGGCTTTCCACCTCCCAGTTTGGCTCGAGGCCGGGAAGCCTTCGAGTGGGACTTGGAATGGGAAGACTAGCTTTGTTTTCAATGTCGTTTCTCTTGAAATTCCCTTCATTCTCCCTCTCTTCCAACCACCTCTCCACTTGAACGGAGGGTGAGTAACGCTCTTCACGTTTTGCCCTCCTCTCCCTCTCCTCACTCCTGCTCTTCCTCTCCTCTCGGCCTCTGCTCCTCCCCTTGTCCCTGTCCCGTTTCCGTCCTCTCACCGTCCTCCTTTCTGCGTCGCTGTCGGCATATTTCTGGTTGGGGTCTCTAGGTAAACTGTGCGAACTCCTTTTTCTTCTCCTCCTCCTGTCCCTGGACTCATGGGAACGGTCACTCGGCTCGGAGATGGGGCTGTGTAAATCCGAGCGGTCTCCTTTCAGCGACCTGTACCTCCTTCTGCTCCTCACCTCCGTCCTTTTCTCCCTCTTGTCTCCAGCTGATCTGCTTCTCCTCGTCTGGTGGGAACTGCGCCCCCTCCTTCCAGTGGAGTTTACTGCAGCCAAACCCTGCTCCTTGGGGTTGTAGATGTGGGAGGGGGAGGTGATCCTTTGTTCACGGCCTGGACACATCATGGATGAAAGCAAGAGGGAGGGAAAATGGAGTGAGGAAGCAGGTAGGAGAAGACAGGGATGCTACAATCCAGGACATTCGTGAGAGCAGTTACACAAGCGCTCCGGGACAAAAACTTCTTGTTGCCTTTTAGGTCAAATTGTATAACAATAGCTGTTGTAGTTCAAAATTTCTTTGTCTTTATTTATTGCTTCTATTAATTTCATTACAAATAATTACAAATCACAAGAAAGCCACTTAAAGGGAAAGTCTGAGGAAGAACAAGCCTTTTAAAAATATACAATGCTGTGCATCCTGCATCACTAATGAATTCTTATGCTACAAACACATCGGCATGTGATTCAAGAATGTGCTGAATATGAGTTCTTGAACGCGCTTTTGGGCATATGATGTTCACACTTGACTGTTGCGACCCTAAGAGGATTGATGCAAAATGTGGAAGTCACAACTTTATTCCAATATATGAAAGACTTCAACTATCACCTTCTCCTTCATGATCATTTTCAAACAGTTGGCACTTCCGTTCGTGAAAAAAGACACTACATATGTGCCATTGACCAGATCCAAGTCCTTGATTGGTCCTTGATTTATTTTATATTAATTTTTCGTGCTTGGTTTAGTATTATTTTTCTTAACGTTTTAGTGTAAAACACTTTGTGTTATTTCTTTTATCAAAATTGTCATATAAATAAAGAATGACTGATTGATGTCGAAGTTTAAGTGGTTTAGCTTTCAAATTGGGTTATACGGCTACATTTTTTGCACATAGAGCCTAAAACAGGCATTAAAACGTATGTAGGGTAAATGTGATTACATTACACCTATTTACATAGACTTTTAACCCCAAAAGAGACATTGAAATAATAAGAAAAAAAATGAAGTTAAAATTTTATTTTTTTCTGAAGAAGAAATAATCTGGTTTGTAACTGCTTTGCAAAAGTTAGTGAAAAGGAACAATTTTTGTTAGCTTAAATTTTTAGAGAAAAACATTATTTCAATTTTTTTAGAAAAACATGTCCTATCAAATTTGAGTCTCTGATTGGTCACAGTACCACATTGATGAGGCCATTGTGAATGTAGCATTGTACTGAGAAAGTCTGGTAAAACTAAATGTATTTTTATCATTTTACAATTCTGTTAGTGGAGACAGCAAAAAAGTGACTGGTTAGAGGGATGTAGAGAGACAGAAAATCGGAGAACTAACAGGAACCATTACCAACCGCGTATTCTCTGTCCGTCCAATGACATAGAAGCAAGGCTCGCCTAGCTTGGAGTTGGTCATACACAGAGACAAACTGGAGAGCTCCACTGAGAGGCAAAGAGAAAAACCGAAGGGGTGGAAAGAGAGAAAGTTGAGAAAAGAAATGGAAGGAAAAAAGCAAAAGTGTGGCGTGGGAAATGTTAAAAAGATTGAATGAGTCAGTGATGTCATGATAGTTAACGAGGAAAGACAAGGTGAAGAGTAGAAAGTGCTTTGGTTAGACCATGTCCATATAAAACAGAGGAAAAGTAGAAATAATAATAACCCCAAAGACAACATGCACAGCATGCAGAAGACATTCATTTCTGTTCTTGGGTTTCTATATATAGATCATGTGCAGTAGAAAACATCTGCCATGTTGCATTCAGGGATCCTGCGGGTCACTCTTACCATAATCAGGCACGTAACCGTTTCCTCTCTTGAGAACCAGGTGGATGCGCTGGCCTCCTCTGCGGATCTGCTCGACAGCCTGGCTGTGGGTCATTCCCGCCGTACTGTTACCGTTGATTTCTACAAGCTGGTCGCTCACCTGTGGCCAAAAAAAAAATGTACTCGACAGCAAAAGCAACAAGAACAACAAAAATGATCACAATTCCTGTAAGTAAACTTGCAGATAGAGCAACCCTTCCTTAATACTTTCAATCTTTTTTTAATTGCTACTAATTTTACTTTTTCAAACCTCTACAAGGCATTAAAGATACTATGAATTGGGGTATTGATCTGATACCAAGTAGTTACAGAGCTAGTATCACCCAATATCAAATACCAAAACTTTTTTCTTGAAATGTTGTATTGTAATATTGTGTTGGAAATGAACATTTTCTTTGTTAAATAAGTGTATAATAATAAAACACAGGACTGAGACTTTCGACAAATATAAATGATAATTAACAAATTACAACAATCTGAACTGAACATGTATCAAATATAAAACATGTATATTAATAATAGCATAATACCATTGTGATGAGAAGAAAACAGCAACTAGTACACAATTAAAAAAAAGGAAAAACATAACAGAATAACAGCACATGTAAACATGTATTTAATTAATGTGGTTTGTGACTTTTCTTTTACAAGACGTGATTGCATTGATTTTTTGGGGGTTTTTTTAAAAGTCTTTTTTATAATGTTTTACATGACATGCATCAAAGTCAAGGTCCTGGGGCCGGATCCGGCCCTTTATATCCGAGCCTCCAGAACATTTTATTTTATTGTTATTAATGGCCAGATGTTATCTCGCGCTCATTTCTAATTTGTATAATTTTAACAAAATATAATTTTAAAGAGTAAAATACTTAAAGTTATTTAAGGTTTAAGTGGATTTATTCTGAAATAATGTTCTTGTCTGTTTTTGTTCATAGTAATGTTAAAAAATTAAATTTTAACATTTAAAAATTAAGTTTTAGTGTGTTCAATAAATGTTTATCCTGTTCAGCCTTAAGGTGTGTTTTGTATTTTGGCCTCCAGAACCGTTGAGTTTGACACCCCTGTTTTATATGTTTGAAATCAAATCAAATCAAATCAGAGGGAATTAAACAGATTTGAAATGTGGATGGATGCTACCACTTACTGTTTAAGTTTGATTGTCTGATTTGATTTTTTTCTTAATTTTTTTTTTTTCTGTTGAAACCTGTAATTTGTGGAGTCAAAAGCTAGTGGATCAATGCAAGTTAGCAAAACTTTGACAGACGTTTTTAACAAACTGAAAAAGAAAAAAAAAGGTACTTTTGAAATAAAATCAATAAAACAGGACAAAATAAATCTGGGTAATGCAAGGATTTGGCAGGAGACCATTTTTTTATTTGCACGTTTTTTTTTGGGTACAATTTAATTTGTAATTTCTTCTTTGTTTTTGTCATTGCAACATTAATGAAAAAAAAATGTATATATATATATATATATATATATAATATATATATATACATATATGTACTGTATATATATATATATATATACAGTATATATATATATATATATTTTTTTTTTTCAGCACTACAAACTTGTCTTATCATTGCATGAAATTCTTTCTGCAGAAACTCACCTGTATTTTTTGGCTCCGTGAGGCCGGCCCCCCCTCCATCAGTCCCAAAACGTAAAGACCCATGTTGTACTCACTCCCACCTCGCAGGCTGAAGCCGAAGCCCGAGGGGCCTCGATCCAGATCCACGCTGTAATACCTGGAGTCACGCTGGAACAAGAACTGGGATTATTCTCTTTGTTGGAAATATTACACATCTGCGGAGAAGAACACGTCTGAGCCAGATGTTCCTACCTTTGGACGTGACCTCTGCCCCCTTCTGCTTTGTGCTCATGCTCTGTGGCTTCTGTAAAGTTTGTTGAGTCTGAAAAGGATAAGACCAGGAATCAGTGACTATTAATCCAATTTGATTTCTGAGTCAGGATGCTGGACGTGTGCACGTACGGGTGCTGGTGCGGGGCACGATGGTTAGACGCAGAGTGTTCCCCGCTCGACGGAGAATCTGGGCGAGTTCCCGATGGGGCAAAGTCACCACGGAGCGCCCCTCCACAGCCTCCAAACGATCTCCAGGACGAATCTGGCCGCTCTTTGCAGCCGGACTGCCCCGCCGCACGGTTACAAAGCGGTGAGGAAGAAGAGAAGCGGCTGAAAAGCGGGACAAAATAAAACAAAAGTTAGCGATTTAATGCTCAAAACTGCTGGGCTTCACACCTCTGTTTCCTTTTAGCTTAAAGGCATTGAATATTAACTGGCAAGAAAAGCAAATTATTTTAAAAGCAGATAGATTTATTTCATCAGCGCACCTGCCAGAATTCCTAAAACAAGCTGTCATAAAAGGTCATTTTGTTTTTTGTCAGGATTTATGGTGCAAACTTGAATAACAGGCTTTCCAGAAACCCAGCTCTCAACTGCGTCCTTGAGGCATTCTCCTCCATGTTCCCATCCATCTTCCCATATCAACGTCTGTCATTAGACGGGCAAAGAGTTGAGTTTCGCTATGAGACAAGAGTCCAATCTTTTCTGCCCCAAATCTGTCAAAGTCTGTCAAAAATCAGACTTCAGGTAGTTACATTTTTGACCACACAGCATCACAGACTTTCATTCTCAGCTCCTACAAGAACCCTGAACATGCAGGTTGTCTGGGTGTTCAGGGGAAAAAAAAAAAAAAATCAGCTTTTATAATTCCTACCCAAATGCAAATAAGACAAATTGAATCAATTCAGAAATAATTCCTCCTTTTTTGTGTGGTGAAATTCTGGCTCTCATCCCCATGCTTGTGCTCCATTGTTTACTCAATTTATCTGATCCATGCATGATGGGATCTCCCACTATAAAGCTCAGTTCTGATCAAACATTCTGAACTTCCCAGAATGAAATTTTGGACAAGTAATCTCCTCTTGCAAATTGAAAATGTGTTTAGCTGGACGTCTTCTGCTACTCTGCTTCCATTGCAGTTAACTCCCTGTTACTCTCTGCCTGACCCCACTTGAGCTCTTGGGTGACAGCTGGCCCCTCTAGAGTCTTGGCAGAGGCCTTATGTAACTCATTAACACTTTAAGATTCATTTTTAGTTTAGAAGTAATAACCCTTTTTTGGGTTTCTCTTCTTCTTTGACTCCAATAAAAATGATTTTAAAGGAAATAAAAGCTTTGTCACAGGTTGCAATTTTAACAGGTGGGCGAGTAATATGTCAGATGAGATAAAGGCAATGTCACAGTGGGATGATGATTCAGTTAAAGGGCAGAGTCTATAAATCAGAGCCCAGAAACATCTCCAATCTGGGCCTAATCTGGGTGACCCAGGCAGAAACAGTAATCAGGTCAAATCAAAGCCAAGGCAGCTTTGGAGATAGTCTTCTTATCATGCATAATACACCAACAAACACATGAATGCACACGCAAAACCGTCCCATTGTGCGCACACATACACGCGTACAGTGACTCACATGCAGAGATAAACTCAGCCACAGATGCACAAACAGACACACTTCATCCACACAGCTGCCTCCAAACGGGCTGCTTCCCGCTGTCGTCTGTTCCCCTGGCTCTCTGTGTTCTCCTGTCCACAGTAATCCCACTGCGGTATGCCCAGCAGCCAGCCAGCCTCTGTCATGCTCACTGATCAGAGCTCAGTTGAGGTAGCAGCCCCGGTTCTACCTTCACCCCCCACCCCCCCTCTCCTCCAGATGAAGCTGCAGACATGGCAGTCTGCAGATGCTAAATACAGACAGGACACAGGAAGCTTCTTCAGCCACATCTCTGTGGTGTATGTGCAAACAGCACTGCTAAACCACTGGGAAGTTATTGGCAGGCGTAATGCACGAATCATTACCACGGCCAAAAATGTTTGCAGAAATCCCCCCCGGAAACTGATCGATCTCCAGAATCCAAACAGTAAAACTATAAAGAAGCATAACAGTCATTATGTCTCACAGCATGAAGACCATGTGAGCTTCAGAATCTAACTTCTGTCCTGTCAACACTAACACAAACTTCAGAGTGCCAAGCAGAACTCACAGCCTCCAAGTACACATGAAACACTGCATCAAACCCGCCCCATTTCTGATAAATAATTACGTTTAGATTCCTTCATAGTTCTCAAAGCAGACTGTAGCCTCTCCAGCATGGCTTTAAATTTGCATGCACAAAAAGGAACAAAAACAAAAAAGGAGGACAAACGATGTATTCCAGCTTGATGCTCAACATGCAGTGGTCAACAGGAGACAAAACAAAGGTCGGTTGTCTTCCTCTGTTGCTCCGCATGAAGGGAAACGTTCAGTGCAGCGTTTCTCTTTAGCATCCAGAGGGTGATGGAGAGAGCATGAGAGGTAAGAGGGAGGGAGGAGAGGGAGGAGGAGAGAGGGAGTTTTAATCTTTGGGTAAAAAAAAAAAAAAAAAAACCAGACTGGACGCTTTTACTGCAGAGTAAAGAGGAGTGTGAGACAGGGAGTGGGCAGGAGCTTATGGGATGAGGGGTGGAGCGAAAAACTGATGACAGGAAGAAGACTGCAAACAGGAGAACATGGAGAGATAGGAGACTGATACAGAAGGGGGTCGTGGGACGGGATAGTCGTGCTGCTGCAGAGACAGAAACACCTGCAATCTTAACGTCATCGAGAATAAACAGGCACGTTAGCCTCAGCCATACAGGAGGCTTGACTGCTTTAAAGGGGCAGCCAGCACAAGACAGTGGAGGGTAGAGGGAGTCACACATCATGGAGGTTGGTGGTCCTACGGTAAAGATTACACTGAAAGGTGATGAGAATAAAACCTAACAATATTTGGTCTCAGGTAGGTTAGAGTAAACCACAGACTCAGAAGCAAACCATCTGAAAAGGTCATTGTGAAGGAGACAAACCATCTAGATCAGGGGTTTCAAACATAAAGCTGCGGGCCACATGCCAGATGGTTCAATCCAGCCCAGTCATGAAGAGAAAGAAATATAAGCATGTTGGGGGGAAAAAAGCAAGTTTCTAGCCCATTCCTGTGGCAAGTTATGGTTATTTAAAGAAATGGCCGCAATGCGCAATTCCGCCACAAGGGGAAGCAAATGTGGAGTCCTATTTGTGCCAACATATTGGAAGCAAAAGTTGTTGTTTTGAGATCAAATTTTCTAAATTCTAACAAAATGTAAGGTAAAACTTCATTGAGATATTTATCGGTTGCTTTCAAAAATCTTGTTTTTTTTTACCTTCTAAAAAAATGTTCTTGCTTTGAAATATTTTTTTTCCGCTTTGAAATTTTTTTTTTTGGCATTTGCAAATGCTTTTTTTTTTTGCTAAATCAATATTATTGCCTTTGCAGCACAAATGTTTTTAGATGGGTTGTGCCTCATCTTGCTGTTATTTTTTTATGACAATAAAAATTTGCAAGTGCAAAAATATTTTTCAAAGCAAAACATTTTTTTTGAAATACTTAATATTTTAATTTGCAAATTGCGACTTTTTAAAAAAAAAATGTTTTACTTTAAATTTTGCTTGAAATTCAGAAGATTTTGATCTCAAAACTGTGACTTTTTCTGTCAGGGATTGTGGTGGAGGACCCAAATGCAGGAGACCAGACTTGGTGGCAGAAACATAAAAGTTTACTAAAACAGGACAAAACCAGGAGAACAAACCAGTGACATGACAGAACATAGATGAAAAGATGACCTGACAATGAGAAACTGAAAACTTAAAAACACTGAGGATGATTAACTAAATGAAGACAGCTGTGGATGATTAACATGAATGTGGTGAGACTGACAGGAAAACAGAAACTGACCAAAACTAAGCACTGAATCATGACATTTTCTTGTAATACGGTGGCGTAAAAAATCCCTCTATAGGCAAAGGAAAAGTAATACCAGCATAGATGAGATGAAGACATAAATGTCATTTCTTTGCAAGCACGTGCCACATCTGGGTAAGAAGTTGGGTTCCCTGCCAGCCTCACAGCTGTTAAGTTGTTGTAAAAATGACCAGGTTTAACACCACAATTACCAAAATGTCCTTTTCTAAAGATAATAATAATAATACCATTAGTAATGATAAGTGATTAGGCTACTAGGTTGGTTGAGGCAGAGAAAAACAAAATAGAAAAACAAAGCTACAGATAAAAAGGTCACCAAAGGCTATTTTGGCATTATGTTACCCGTCCGACCCACTTGAGATCAGACGGGTCGAACCAGAATGAGTTTGACACCCCTAATCTAGATAGAGTTTGATATCAGTATTTTCAAATTAAGAGTAACGAAAAAAAAGCCACATGTCTTCAAACAACCAAAGCACTAAAAGACCCAGTCTGATGAAAATAGGGTTTTTATTATAGTGTTTTACATTGTTTGCTTTACTTTTATATTTGTATTTTTTCAATTCTTATATTTGTATTTTTAGATTCTTATGCTTATTTTGTATTTTTGTACTTTTAAATTCTTATATTTGTATTTTTCAAATTCTTATTTTATTTTCATTTAGTGTTTGTGTTTGAAGGCAAAGAACAATAAAAAACAAAATTATGTTCTTGTGGCATTTTTCTAATGTTGGAGGACATTCATAAAGAAAGCTCAAAATGGCATTTTTGAGTATTTATTCAAAGTGTTGTAAATCAGCAGTTCAAAATAAGCTTGCAGGAGTGACGTAGGACCTACAATTGTAAGCTACAAGCTCCTTACTCTGTTCTATTCGGATGCATCCACTTTCAGACAAATAGATCCATGCACGTCTAGTATCGGACACAAAACTGTATGGCTGGATAGCTCCAATATAGCTCAGTATTTTTGTAGCAATGCTAATGTTAGTCTGGGATTGTGAGGGGCTGTAAGCTAGTGGGAGAGAGTGTACACAAAGGGATGATGGGAAGGAGAGCAGGTTTGTTCGCACCAAAAGTCCAGCCCACAATTTCTAATGAACTCCTGCTGCTCTGCAGCACCTATGTCCAAAAGGTTTTTAAAATTTTTTTTATAAAATCAGCCAATAAAAAGATCACTGGGAACGCTTTTACAATAGATCAAAAGATGATTGGAGTGGGACTTTAAAGATGTCACTTTTTTGCCTGTAACTCTTTTGGTGAGATGTAACTTCCTGTTACTCAAATTCTAGACAATTAAGCAAAAAGGAGACACCAAAGTTAATTTTCTTCAGTAGTGCATTTCAGGCCAACCTGGAAGAACATGCAGGAGAAACTGTTGATCATGCATTGTGACTCATCAGTGGCATGTGGCCATGGTAACCACTTTTTATTATATAATAATCTAATGGTGCTCCTGCTTGAAAGGCTGTCCAAATGGAAGCCATTTCTCTGGGCAGGCGACCAAATAGCTTTATGGGAAAGAGGTTTCCAACCAAAGTCGTGCACCATCTTATCAGTTAAGATTTGGCTGGAAAATACTGAAGTGTGCAAGAATAGAAAGTTGATAAAGTCTTACCTTTGCCATGCTCTAAATCCTGAGACGCTATGACAAATCCAAAGCCTTCCCCTGGCTTCCTCCGCAGCACCACTTCAAGCCCTCGAAGAGGTCGACTTTGTTCGTTCCTCTTTTCCAGACTTGAGTCAGGCACCGAGATGCCCACGGCTTCGTCCTCCAGACCTATGTCGATCCAGTCCTTGGGGTCCATCGTCAGTGTGACGGGGATGGACTCCAGGAAACTGGTGCTTTGGATGAGCGAGGAATGCGTCGGGGAAGGAGCAGGGCTGTTGGATGTCCGGGGCAAAGGCAAAGCTTCTGGATAAGCGGAGAAGCTTTCTGAGGCGTCGGGCGGAGGAGGAGGCCGGAGAAGCGGAGGGGGGAGTCTCCGAATTGAAGCGGGGGACACAGATGAATGATAGATGCCTGATGAGGAGAAAAAGAAACAGTTACAGTGAGTGTTTGTTCATGCATACTTAAGATTTTCCACCAAAATCCTAAAAATGTGCAGTAAATAATAATAATGGGGAATATTGAGGTAAAGTTTTGTACATTTGTAGACAGAAAATCCTGGAAAAAACAATAAAACAACCAAAATTAGCTGAAAATAAAAAAATATCAGATCATTTTGCAAGTTGCAAGAAGTATTTCAAGCAATTTAGTGTATATGAATCAGAAAAGTAAAAGAAGAATTTTTTTTAATCTTACAATTTTTTGTGTGTTTAGTCCTGATCTACAGTTAAATATTTACCTCCTCTGTAAACCAGCAGGATAACTTCTCCTTGTTTGGTATGTTCCTGCAGAATGGAATCAATCTACAAGAAAAGAAAAATATATATAATATTGAAGTCTTTTATTTTGAAAATAGTTTATAAAAAAATAAATGACCTTGATTACATGTTTTATCTTGTATTCTTTTTTCTGTTACCTGAGTAAAGTTCAGACTCTGGACATCAGCGCCATTGATTTTCACAATAGCGTCCCCTGGCTGAAGCGAGTTACACTGCTTCCTGTCCCAGACTCTGTCCACCACGGTCACCCGGCCACCCGGGCCCCCGGCTGTCATGCTGAACCCCAGACCTCTGTCTCCCTCCGTCTGCGCCAGAGCCACCGGAACCAGTTCTCCTCCGCTCAAACCCCCGACCCCGCTGCCCAGGCTTGTGGCTCCGGGGGAGGATAGAGTACTGGGGCTGGCGGTGGGGCTGGTGTTGCTGAGGAAACCGTTCACGCCGCGATGGAGGGGGCTTTCCGGGTTGGAGAGGGGCCTGAGATGGGAGCTGTGCCCCCTGAAGAGGTGGGCGTAAGCCCTGCCACCAGGAGAGGAGGAGGGTCTGTGTGGTGACTCGGGCATGGGCAGCCGAGTCCCCGGCAGTGTGCAGGTGGACAGGTCACTTTCTGATGATTTTGACGTTCCATAGCGTAAAAGGTGAGGCGGCGTCGACAGAGAGTTGTTGTTGTGGTTACGGATGACCGATGCTCTAATGGGAAAAAGAGGCAAATTAAACTAAAACCATCTCTGCACACATCGGTGTTTGTCAAACCAAATCTCACCTGTGTGAGACAACTTCACTGTCACTCTGGCTAGCCAGCGTCGGGTCAAGCGACTGCAGCCTGGCTAAGCTTCTGTGGGAGCGAGGTGGCCGAGCCGGGGAGGGACAGCCAGCATTTGTGATGCTTGAGCGTCTGTATGGGGGAGGCGGTTTGGAAGCAAAAGCAGTGGCATTTCCATTAGCATCGAGTGCAACACCCGGTTCCATGTAACTTCCATTACTGTGGAGCCCATTTAAGTACTGAGTCTGGGGTGTGGGCGTTGGGTGGCGGGGCAGATGATGAAGGGACTGGGGCTGGGTGGTGGTGGGCCGTAGGTTGGGGTCCGTGCTGTCCAGCATTCTCGGTGGGGACTGCTTGAGCCGGCCGTCCGGGTTGTAGAGCAGCGGGTATCCCCTTCGGACCTCTATATCCACGCTGTGGCCCACAGGCACCGACTTGAGCATCTCTACGGCCTCTTTATGAGACAGCCCCAGCACACAAGCATCATTGATGTACACCAGAATGTCCCCTAATGAAGAGCAGACAAAAGCAAAAAAAACATCAAACAGCAGCACATTTTAACCCTTTAACAACAGAGCTCCATCGTTTGTCAATCAATCAATTATACTTTATTAATCCAAGGGAAACTGGTGGACAACACATACAAGACAGCAGCCACGCAAATCTGCCAGCGCTAATCGCAACAGGCAGGCCTGGCCCTGGGTTGGATGGCACCCTAGACAGAAAAACAAATTTGGTGCCCCCTGCAGGATCTGAAGTTCTGACATTCACGGTGGGGCTCAATCAAGATATGGTCCGTTTAAAGGCAATCAGGAAATGTTCAAGAGGAGAGTAGGGGAATTTCAACTTTTAAAGGTGTTAAAAAAAAACACTAGATTGCCAGTAAAATTAGTCTTTTTTAACCAAACTGCAGGAGGGGTGGGCTTCTAATCAATTTTAAATAAGTGTAACAGACAAACCTGTGCTTTGAAACCTCGTTTCCTTCTCTTCCCTTTGTCATCCTTTAGATTTTAAAGAAGCATTAACAGCGGCAACAAAACACCCCCAACCCCCAGACAGTAGAGACAGGAAGGCATGGACGTTGTCTATGCAGGGTTATTGATTACATCAAACTAGTTATTTTATCCATGTCTTATAATTATTACTTTTTTTTTTTTAAACGAAAAGAGTGGTGCATCGAACTGTTTAAAAAAAAACGGAAAAAAGTTAATACATAATCATCGTGATTTGACGCCCCCTTCAGGAGAAGGCGCTCTAGGCGGCTGCCTAGGTTGCCCATGCGCAGGACCGGCCCTGGGCACAGGAATCATGCAACAAATCAAGCATCTTTCTCTTGGTTCGCAGTAGGACGGCATAGATTGAAGTACAGAAAAAATACATCAACATAAAAGCGCATTGATGTAACAGACGAAAGGTCCACACAAACGGACTCCCACACGCCCAGCCTGGTGGCGGCCAGGCATCATCATGCAACGCTCTATGGCACAGTCGGGGGGGTCCAGAACAGAGAGTCACCAAGGTCTTAAAATCTAGGGAAAGGGTCATGGAAAGGGGAGGAATGCAGGTTTCCAAGATAACGGGCTTTGGTTATCGCACCTGCAGCGGATTGTTTTGGTTAAGCCAAGGGAGTGTGCCCTTGGCTCAGGGGTTCCTGATTAGAGATGATTGTTTAGATGCAGGAGGACACAGCTTCCAGGTGTCCAGGTGCTACTTTATTCCGGCATATTCACTGATCAGGTACATTTTTGGGGTTTCCCACAAGTCGAGCCATTATTCGTTTCACGATGTTTTCAACTTCCCAAGGGAAACTTTGATGTGATACATGTGGGCAAACAGAGTATCAACCTTAGTCTCCAGTCCGTTCAGTTTGTAATTCTGAGTTTGTATGGCTTTATGTTATTTGATTTACAGTAACTTTTCAATAGTTAACAAGATCAACATAATTCCAGCAGATTCTTAACAGTTGAAAACTTACAATATCTTAAAGATTTTATCTTCAAGCATCACCTGATGACGTCTCAGGTGTTAAAGGGTTAAATATTTGCTTTTATTCCTATTTCCACCATTTCTACTGTGCAGATCTGCATTTGTAAATGAAATACTGCCGGCATGTTTTGTGTGGGTGTAGATTAATCCAACCAAGTAATCCCCCCTAAACCAGCCTATTAACAGATATGTAGTGGATCAGTCCCTGCAGAGACATCCTGTGCTCTGGCATCCCGGGGTTGTAATATCTGCCTGCATGGCCACTGGCGTGCATGTCTGCACCACTGTCTTTACGGGTGTTATGATAGCGAGATTACGACATGCTATCTCAGAGGATTAAAGATTGCTATTTACACAGATTCTGCAAGATTGGGAATTTCCAGTCTCGTGTTCATGGAACTGGAATTACACATTTTGACATTTGCGAGATTTCAGCAATGAAAAACCCTTTTTATCCTCAAAAATATAAATTTCACCAACCTGTTTTGAGTGCAGATGGTCCACTTGAGGTCACACTGTAGACCTGCAGGAACTCCCGCCGCCTGCTGCCCCCCACAATGTTGAAGCCAAACCCTCTGTGGCCTTTGATCAAGTGTGCGTGCACGGTGAAACCTCGGAGCTCCTCGGGCTGATCTGTGAACCCTGGTCGCGGATCGGCAAGGCCGATAAAAGGCACCAAGAGGGAGGAAACGCAGACGGGATAACAATTATTCCTACCTCAGACGGTAAAAGGCTTCCAGGAAAATGTCACAGAGCTGGCGAAAGAGCGCGGAGAGTCCGGTGGGTTTATAGAAAAGTGATCGGGAAAGGGACGCGTTTTAGGCACAAAGGAAGAAGAGAGAAAGCCCTAACACCCCAGACCAATCGCCAGATGGCCTTTGACAAAATGCAACACGAACTAAAGCATATGGTGGAGAGATTGCACTAAAAGCAGAGTCCATTAAAGACTACCAAGTTAAAACTGACAAGATAATCCATCTACTACTCAGCTTGACTGAGCTGCACACTATCATCAGTGTCTCCTTATTTATTTATTTTTAATATTCAAGCATCAAGAGTTCCAATTTTTCTTCATATATTTACCCCAAAATGTATTTTTCAAGGTGATCACAGCATTTAAATACTTTTCAATAAACTTTTTTATATATGAATATTGCTTTATCATAATAATCTACCTGTGAATCCTGATCAAAATGAATACTGTGCCACCTTCTGCTGGTAGAAAGAGTGTACTGCAAGTCACAAAAGCAAGCCGCAGCTACGGTAATCTAACACGGATTTATTTTTTGGTTTACAGTTATGACAGGCAGACATCTAACTGGAGATAATGTGATTGTGGCTTCAACAACAAATCATGGGAGCAGTCACATGTCTTCCTCCCGTCGACCCTGCCAGGCTGTGCAGCAGGTCTGGCTCCTGGCCAGCAGCTCAGAGCTTTGGGCCTTAATCACTTACATGTCTCTGTTCGGGGAAAAGCTTATTCTATCTCATCTGACTCTAACAAGCTGGCTGTGGCTCCCACTTCCGTGCAGAGACGCTCTAAAAAAAAAAAAGCCGAGCTTCGGCGATGCTGTGCAACGGTTTAAAAAGGTTGAGCGCTATGTTCGGCGGCGTGCAGACAAAAGAGGTGGCTCACATTCACTTCTGTAGTCGGTCTCTCTGCTGGAGGGTCGAGGGATCTGCCAGCTGGTTCTCCTTGGGCTTCGCCTTGAAAAGTCAAGCAGATGAGGAGACATGAGGAACAACATTGTCCAATCTGACATTTTTGCATGAACACTAACTGTATATTCACTTAGGATGGCACTTACATTCCCACTCCAATCACCTTTTTTTTTTTTTTCATTTTCTAGGACATAGTTTCTGCAGATTTGCAGTAGCTCATTAGAAATTCCACTCTTAGTTGTGGGCGAGACTGTGTAAGCCTGCACTCATTTCCCATCATCCCTTTGTTTACACTCTCTCCCACTAGTTTACATCCCCTTACACCCCCAAGCTTTGTAACTAAAAATGGTGAGCAGTATCGGAGATATCCAGCTGTACAAATGTAAAGAGATGCCAGCTCAGACAGGAAATCAAAGACGTTCATGGATCTATTTGTCTGCAAGCGGATGCATCAGAATGGAACAGAGCAGGGAAGTCCCACATTACACCTACAAGCTTTTAAAACTTGAAATTTTTTGCAGCTCACAGTGATTTGAATAAAGGAAAACTCAAAAATGAAATTTTAAGCTTCATTTTCTTTAATTATGTCCACCACCATGAGGGAAAATGCTATGTTAAAAACTAGATTTTCATGGATCATCACCTTTGAGTTAATAACTTTACACAGGTCCTGGTCCTCTTTTTGCTCTTGATGACAATCACGTTAATTTGAGGAAACGAGGGAACACTCACTCTATGTAAAGTGGTTCTCCTGGATCGCTGAAGGCCTGCTCCCAGTGATCAGGCATCACCCCTCTGATCCTGGCTCCACTTTTGCTGCTGATGAACCCGTTCTCTAAGGGGTAGCCATCTCCTCCGGTGCTGGACGCTCGAGGCCGACCTGGGGAGCGGTGACCAAAGGGGACGCTGTGGATGACACCTGCAGAGTCTCCTGTGACGACAATGAAAAAAACGTGGATTTAAACGTGAGAAGGTAAATGTTTTTCTTTTGCAGAAGAAGTTTGACTTGATGCTGACCGTTCCGTTATGCAGAAAGACCAGAAGTCAGCACCTCTGCTGTCTGTGTTCTCCCCCCCAGGAGGAGGAGGAGGAGGAGTGTGTGACCATGCATTTTTAACAGCCAGCAAAAGACAAATAAGCAGTTTTTTTCCTCTCAAATGTCCTTGAAGCTATCCTTCTTCTCTGAACTCCAACATGGATCTGAGAGATCTCGGCCACTGGGTGCCCGTCTCTGCCCCTCCACCCACACAGTTACTTGAAAAGATGACTCAGCAGAGGTCAGTGTTGGACGACTCTCCAGACTCCGTCCTGCATCCGTCCTGCATCCACTTCTGGCTTCTCCACCTGACTCCTTGGAGCCCGTTTGTAACTATCTGGCAGCCTGCGTTTTCTCCTCCCATTCTGCTTGCCACTCCCTTGTCTTCTGCAGCATTCTGGCTCTGTGCCTCCACCCTGCCTCTCTTACACTCACTCTTCTTATCCCTCACAAGCATTACTCTACAGTTGCTGCTTTTCCTGTTTCATTGATACGTTTGGTTTTTTCATTTTGTTTTGCATTCGCACACCTGAAAGCTCTGTTTCTCTACCTTTTTCCAAAAATAAAATATCAATTTTTAATCCCTGTGAAAGTTTTTAATCATGCGCCTCCTGACCAGCTTTACAGAAACGCAAGAAGCTTAGTCAGCATTTCAACAACAAAGCATTAATATAAAAAAAGATATTCAGCTTATAATAGATTTTCACAAATATCTCATTTAGAGGGTTTCTAAATTAATGTTATCAAGAGTTTAGAGCAAAAAAAAACCCTAGTCAATAAAACTATTTTCAGAATTTTTTTGTCAAAATTACTTTCTGTATTTATTTTTGATATATATTTGATGTTTACGTATTTATTATTTTATTTGATTGGGACATTGCACATTTAAAATGATCTCTGCAAATGCACCAGAGTTAGCCAAAAATGCTAGTCACTGGACAAGTAGCATGTTAGTCTCACTAAAAACAAAGTGAAACTAACAACAAAAATAGAACATAAACATAAATGAGAATTAGAAGTATATATACATATATCAATATTGTAAAAGGATAAAAAAATTAGGAGTGTAACGATAAAATTTATCATAATTTTTGGCTGCCAATCTGATTCATAGTCAATGTTGGATCATTTTGATCTAATTTACTGACCTAAGATCAATCCAGGAAGTATTTATCCATAACTTCCACCGGTGTGACACAGAGATAAATACCTGGTGCGGAACAGTGAAGGTGAAGTTTTCCAGACTCCCTCTATTTCTTGCAAGATAATAAAGTATTAATAAAAATGTGTACAAACACACAAGTAAACAAGAATTAATATTGAATACATTCGCATTTAAGTCAGCACACTGTTGTTTTTCTATATCAAAAGAATGCAAATTATTAGATGATTCTATTCAAAATGTTTCCACACTTTTGCTGTCATCACGTGTTGTTCACTGTGAAAGTATTTTGTTTTTTTTTTAGATTTTATAAAATAAACCTCAATCCATATGGTATTTTCCAAGATCGATTATCGATTATCTATTTGGAAACATTTTTACATTTGTATTGATCAATTCAGCTTGATCCTGCCTCAGATTGATCTGGTTAGATTGAAGAAATAGAAATCGATTAAACAACTCATTGTTACACCCCTAAAAATACAGCCAAATATAAATGAGCAATAGAAATATTCAAAATGATTAATCTGATGTGGTTCCATGTTCCCAGAAGTACACATATCTGTTACAAAACCCCCACAGTTAACTGTACTGGCTGATAATGAGGATACAATTCAGATAGGTGAATGTCCCTGACACTATAGCAGCGACAGCTAGTACCTCAAGAAACAAACTGCAACTAGATTTTATTTCCAAGTCAAAACTCTATTGACTGTCATATGTTCATCTCTATGCCTAGTATGAAAAAACCTCTGTAGTTACTAATATTATTTTGTATATCACAAAAAAAAGATAAAAAGTGTTGATCAGTGAAGAAGAAGTGTGATGAAATAAACAAAAGTTTAATTTCAGCTGTTTTTCTGGGATCCAGTTTCTTGTCAGATCTCCTTGTGGTTCCCAAATGCAGCAGAACGAAGCTGCTTTCAGCCTTTTGATGAGCTTTAGATTAAAATATTTAATATAAGATATTGTTGGTTAAACTTAGATATTTATACAATTTCATTGAAATTTCAAAATATTAAATTTAGGGTTGATAAAAACCTGAAGCAGTAAAACTGTCTATTGACGCAGTAAAAGTTGAAAATAAATAAGGGGAATTTTGGAAAAAAATTTGCCTTGGAAGCCTCATGTATCAAACATTTAAATTAAATTGTATTTGTTTTGAAATACCATTAAGTACTATCATGTAATGTGCCAGTAATGTTCAACTTTATTACCATACATACATATACATGCAAAATACATATAAAACCAATTTAATTTCCTTACAATACTTTATAATAAGATTCCTTAACAAGCTTTAATAAAACACCAACAAACATTATTAATGCGTTTATAGGATGTTAGTAAGACATTTATTATTACAATAAGAAAATTAAGGTTTGTTGACATATTTAGTAAGATTCATTAATATGTAAAGAGAGACCATTGTCTACAAAGGCCGTAATAATAAACTGCCCACAAGCTTAACAAATGGATCAACTATATTTATCAACATTACATTAAATGTTGTGCAGAACCTCGTCTAAGCTGTTCGAAAAAAGTTTTTTAAATAATTAGTTAGATATAAGGAACATACAAATATTTTAAGATTTAGTAAAACAAAAAACTTTATAATGGATGCTGAAAGATAAAAATAGAGAGATGTCAGAGAGTCTACAAAAGTTTGTTATTACCTCAGAAGATGAAAATCAAAATGATGGGGTTTTTTTTCCCTAATTTTTGTGTCGTACTGAAAGTCTGGAATGCTGAAAAGGGAAATTCTGACGAGTTGTACTAAAATCTTTCGTGTCAAAAAATATTTTTAAAGAAGTAACTTAAGCAACTTAAGTCTAGGATTGTCTCTTTTTTCTTTTTTTTTAAAAGACCCCCTTTTATGAAAATCACATCTTTTGAGTTTTTTGGCATTTTTCTTATGAAAGAGAACAATGTGTGTACTTGTATACATACCTTAATGTAATGTAGTACTCTACATGAAAGGAACAAATACACATAAAAGTTTAAATTTAGGCAAAAAATCAAAATGATCTTTTTCTTCATTTTTTGTATAGAATTCTGCATTCTCAGTGTTTAATGCACCTTTATTTTTCTATTGCTTTTCATTTAATGTTCCTGCATGCTGCAGAGCTCTGTCATTCCCCATGAGGCACGTTGCATAGCTATTCAAATAAAACTGTGCTGTGTCTTTTAACAATCATCCTTTGTGTAATTCACTCTTAATGCTTAAAGCAAAAACCGTTTCTATCATTTTGCATAGCTTAAATATTATGATGAAAATGTGCAATTGTTTGGTTGTTTAACTCCACATATACAATGTAAACTAAACACTTAAAATATTAGACATCTTCTTTTTTTAAAGAATGAATTTTTAAATTGGCTGCCATTTAATAACCATTAAATATTTCATAACATCACTCAGTGTCTTGCAGCTGTTAAAAATCTGGTATTTTCCAGATGATGCTAAACCAGCGGACTGTTATTTGCTACTTGCCTATACTGATATTTTTCTATAAAGGATGAGAAAAAAGTTAGCCTTTTAGTCTTTTATTTTAGTCATCAATCACATCCAAAATATTGATGTGAGCTTGCTGTCAGAATTTGAATTTATTTAGTTTTCCAATAATTGAATTGAAACATTTCTGGCTCCTTCCTCTTCTGCCTTGAGTGCCTCATCTCCCAGTTTGCACATTTGTCTCTCTGCTTGTCTCTTTGGCTGTTCAGCCTGAGGCGCCGTGACCTTCCTTTGGTGGTGATCCAATAATCAATGAGGCCCCAGCCCCACTGAGAGTTTGCAGCATACTAATCAGCCTAATGATTGATTAATTTGGGGATCAGACTCTAAAAGCCACAGTGGATATCTGGTTTTGTAAGTCGAACTATCAAAAAAAGACCCTGATCAATTTGCAGCTAAATCGTGTACGATTCACAGCGGCTAAAGCACCATTTCTATTTTTCATTTATGGCATTTATCTCCTGGTTTAGCTGAGTAACACTTGCCTGACAGGCCTGCGTCGTCCTCACTGTGTAGTCCTTCCCCTGCAGCCTTCTCCAGGTTGCTGAGCGATTTGCTGCGTGTGCGGAAGTTTCTGAGCAGGTTGCGGTGCTCCTGGTAGGTGATGGGGGGGCTCTCTGCGCTTACGTGAACGGGCCGAGGTGTGCCGTAGTAATTCCCTAAGGTGGAGGGGGGCAGGACAAAGAGGCTTTGCTTGAAGAAAATCAAATGAAGCAAGATGAATGGGATTAAAGTAGACATTTAATTAGTGAGAGATGCCTAGATTGAACAGAAAAATACCGGTAATAATAAATAGCTAAAAATATGTCCCAACCAGCTGCAGATTAGGCTTTACAGTGCACCACTACAATATATTAGTATTTATATGTTTCCCTGTTTTTCCTCTCAAGAGGAAACCACATCCCTGCCATGTCTCCCCTCTATTTAGCGTTTGGAGGTCCAAACGGGCCGAAAGGAAACACTAAAATAATGAAGTGGACTACAAGGCTCCTGGCCTTCACCATTTACTGCAGCTCCTGCGGCGCTTCAGTGAAACCCAAAGCAACGAGTCCGTCAATGTCACACCTAACAAAGGTGAGGATGACATTTACTGCTCCCATTAACTCATAAATTATGGATGCTAATGTGTAGAAGCTTTTTAATCAAAGGCTGCACTGTGACCCCTGTTGGAGGAGGACATGAGCTGAATCTCACCTGATGTTTCCTATTCAAAGACCCGCCTCCCAACTCGAACTGTGTGAAGCTTGTTTGTTGTGAATCATTTTGATCATTTGTGCTTCATCATTTTTACTCAGTGTTTTTAAATTTACAAGAAAGGAGGGAAAATGAAAAAATAACTTTCATTGAAAACCATTAAAACCAAGTTTTAATAATGAGATAACTAAGAAAAAGAGTCAAATCAGTAAAATAAGATGTTTCTAACTCCTTTATTTCTGACTGGATGTAAGAAAAAATGTACGATTTTATGAAACATGCAAAACCATTTTAATGCACTAGTATACAAAAAAATGTAAATGGTGCATCTAGGAAGTTTTGATGGCCAGGAAATGATCACGTCCGCTTTAGGTTTTATAATAATGCACACAAAATCTCACAAAGTATTTAATTTTCAGCAAATAAAAATCTGATTACATTGGATGTAACACTAACTTATAAGTCATTTTCTGGTAAGGTGCAATGACATGTTTTAAGGCAATACTGTAAGATAATAATGTGTTTTTAAGTTATTTGATCTTCAAAATATAATTTTGTGCGGTTTTTACTTTGTAAATTTTTCATTTTAAAAAGGGTAAATAGTGTTTTATGACACACTTGCTTTATTTGAGAAAACTGGATAGTTCTATCCAAAACAAATGGATTTAACAACAGGACTAAAGAATAGAGGTGAACATACATTTACATGTCATTTTTAAAACAATTACATTGTAAAATCTCTAATTCTAGACTTACTTTTGGATGATTATTATCTTGAAATAAGAATAGTTGCAGTTATGCTTAAAACATTTAATATAGGGGATATATATATATATATAAAAATATTTAATTTAATATAATTATAAGACATATTTCAAACACACTATATACTATATTTAACTGAAATATTCCTAAGAATGAACGTTTATAGCCAATTTCAAGATTTAACATTGCTCCAAAAGGCTGGACAACACGACTTCTTAAAAAAAAAAAATCTAAGACAAATTGTTTTTATCACTTAAGACAAGGGAAATCCTATTGTATTTTAAACGCATTTTGAGAGGAACATTTTTCCAGTTTTGTAAGATAATCATAGTTTATTGGTTGAAACTGTCCAGAGACTAAACAAAGTGCCCATCTCTTACTGCCAGATGTCTCCAACGTCACAGGTTTCCTGTTTCAACACAGAAGACATCATGTTGGGCTGGGAAAAACTTAATTCGACTTTAAACCAAAGACAGCACAGAAACTAACAGTATCCTAAAGTAACAAAGATCATTATGGAGTCAAACTGTGGTGACATGTGATTAATCTGTAAATATTTATGTTTCTATTTTAATCACTCTTTTTATTTGTCTATTTTTTCAGTTTCAATCCCTTTTCTTTGCTTTTTAAATTAGCTTTTTATATTTGTTCTTTTCTGCTGCTGTTTTCCCCTCACTTGTATCATAATATCCCTCCACTATTTTTTTTTTTTTTTTGTTTTGTTTTCTGTCTCTTGCCAGCACTGTCCTTTTATCCACTATTGGATTATGGATCCTCTACACTGCAGCACTTTTACTCAAGTTCAGTTAAGTTTTGTCTTAATTTATTTATCTTCCTTTATGCCTCTAGCCCTGCATTTTAGTCGTTCATCACTCAGTCATGACAGGTACAGCCACAGCGACTCACAAGTTATGCATGACCACAATATCAAAGGATTGTGGCTCTGATTTAAAAAGATTTGAGGATAAAAAGTCTGACCTCAAAACTGTAAAGTTCCATTCTTGGATTAACTTATTTCAAAATGCTTTACATATAAGTCATGTACCATAAAGCAAAAAGAACTTTTTTTTTTTTTTTTTTTTTTTTTTTTTTTTAAGATCTCTCCCAAATTCTTCAGTTGTAAAAAGTCTGCACTAGTTAGGGACAGTGGGCAGGACTGGTCTGCCTCAAAGTTGATTAGTAAATAAGGGGTGAAGTATATTTTAATTCAAGCTTAATTGCAGCAAATTAAATATATTTAGATTTTTACAGCTGAATATGTACCAAAACATGAGAATTAATGAGTAGAAAAACATTCAAAAGATGCAGGAATGCTGCAGACATGAAAGAATAACAGTAGTAAACAGTAAGAGATGAATATTGCAGACAATTTGAACCTGGACCACAGAAAGGAACACAAAATTGAGCATGTTACAACTGAAACATAAGCGGAATTTATTTATTTTTGTCTGTTTAAACTAATCTGCATTCTTCACCAGGATCAAATAAAAGTCCATGAAACAAAAGTCTGCAGAAGACACTCAAATAAATGCCTTAATGCCTGAGTTTACTTCCAGCTATGAGAAAAAAAAGAAAATTACCAATGTTTTTGCTTTCACATAAATGAAAAATGATGGTAAGCAGAAGTGATTTGATGTATATTTGCATCAATAGGTCTGTTTTATTTTTTGCAAAAGAAAAGGACCGTTTAAAACTTGCACTGGAATACAAACTGTAGTTTAAAAAATTCAGTTAAGATGAATATAAAAAAAAGAACTGTCTAATTACTGCAAATATTTCCTTTCATTTGTGCTTCAGGTTTGAAACTTTGTAGTGGATTTTTTTGGTTCAATTACATAAGGTTAGATCTCGACGGATCAGGAAATCCACTGTAAATGTGAGCACCTGTTGGGTTTAGAACCTTTTAACTTTAGATATTTTGTGCAGAAAACCCTTTTCTCTATCAATGCATTACCCCAAATGCACACAGGCCTTCACATGAGCCTGGCTTGAAACCCATTTTCTTCCCTCATTTGCATTTTTTAAAAGCTTCACGAGGCGCTTTATATTTTCAGCGATAGCTAGGGGTCAGAAATGCTCTCTCGAGGTTATATTGTCACATATTTTCATGTTATATTACATATTTCACATGCTATATGAAACTGAACCTTCCAGCCTGAGAGAGCATAAACTACTACAGCTCTGTAAAAGGAGTGTTATTTAAAGGCAGGATTTATATTTATATTGTATTTTTACCCTTTCCAAAGAGCTAATTAGATTCAGTTCCTGCAGTTATTTGTTAAAAACAGTGACAACGCACAGAAAAAAGTCCCCAACCTTTGAACTTTCCACTTTCCAGCAGCGCCCCGGACTCCTCCAAAGAGAAGAACTCCTCGATGGAAACAAAGTTATAATCTACTCCTGAGATTTCTCCATCTCTGGGCTGTCTGGTCGTACCTGAGACAGAACAGATCAGGCTGTACATCAGTAAGAGTAGAAGAAAGATAAAGATACATCAGTTAACCAAGGTTTGACTCATCCATCAGCACTCAGAAGTACCTAAAGTTTAGCAAACTTTTATAAGCAAAGTTTATATCAGGTCAAAATTACGACTTATTTGAGAATTATGCAGAAAAATTCAATGCAAGTTGAATTTTATTAAAGAATCTTAAATCAGCATGAAAAAAAAACCACAATGAATCCAACCAAACCAGATTTTTCCCATAGTGTGTATTCACAGGAGGCTCTTTTATCATAAACAGATCAATTACAACTAAATGAATCATTAAAGATGCACCTAAAAACTGACTTTTGTTACTCTATCATTTTCATATAAGCTGAACAGTTAAATTATCAGTGGTCAAATTGAGATTTCCGTGTATTTGTTTTGATTTGACCCAGATTTAAAAGCTGCACACATTTAAGCACAAGTTCAGGCACGTGGCGTAAAGAACACCGCATCCTTTTGTTTGCCATTTGGACGGAAGAGCAATTTTAACGTGTGAATCGGAGTGTAGGGTGACATTGGAAAAGGTCGCTCTCCTCCAACAAGACAGGATCACATCAAATCCAATGAAAAGGCGCATTTCTCTCCTCCTCCTGGAGGACCACATGTGATGCACATGCGTGTGTGTGTGTGTTTTTGTAGGGGATAGAAGGAGGAAGTCACACCCAGCTACCCTATAAAACCTGTGATTAATGCAACGCCATCCTGGGAGCAGCTCTTGCAGCCACAATGACACATGCAGGACTGCAACGAGGATGCAACACACACAGAAAAAAATGATAGCTCTTATAAAAGTGTAGTCACATGTAGAACACACACAAAGGACAGCCTCTCCATCAGCCTGACCTCCTCTCTGTTTACGTTCTCAGCTCTGTATCCGTGCTGGTGGTCCAAATCCTTCCACGGCTCACATGCTGCAGAGCCTCTCCTAATTTGTGCCATTTCTCTTGAAAGTTGTGTGTTTGGTCTCTTCCGCATGATAAAGCCCCTTCTCTATTGGATGACTTTTTAATGGGTCTAGCATTTTTAATTGCTTTTTTTTTCTTTAGAATTATTCATCAAGGTGGTGCATCAACCTTCGCTATCGCCTGTACATGATTGCATTTGTGCAATCTTTGGCAAACTGTTTACATCTATTTAAATATTTGATAAAAAAAAATCTTCAGATGTCATCTAATGTGTATTACTAGGATTGGGATTCTGATTTTTTTCAATTCTTTCAATCCTCTCAATTCAATGCAATTTTTGAGTTTACAAATTTTTACTTATTTTTTTAGAAATACAATTCACTTACTATAAAATGTATTTGTGAAATTATAACAAAATATTTAATACCATACAGTGTTACATGGATTCTCATAAGCTCCAATGATTGTTCTGCTTCTCCTGGAGGGCGTTTCAGTTTGACCACAAGGTGGCAATTGTGCTGTAGCTTTACACGTTAATCCAGAAGAAGAACAAAGAACGAGCAAAAAACTGCTTCAGACCACAAATGGTTAAATATTTCCCTAAAAGGTTTTGGAAAATTCATGCCGGTGAGTTTATAAAGATGTTTATTCGGTCAGTAATGTACATTTAGGTTGAATGAGCGTCAGTTTTATCCGTCCTATGGGAAATCACATTAAATGTTAGCATCAAGCTAGCAGACTTTAGCATTATGGGTTAGATAGATCTCTACTTTTATGGATTGATTATTTATCTCTAAAGCTTTGATCATTCAGGTCGATTAATCAATTTCATCAACCCATCCCTATGAATTACCCCTGTCTGTCCCAGAGGAGCCACAGCTAATGCGCTGCAATGCCTTTTAAATGCACTGCTCTATAGTAGGGGCAGACTGCTAATACATACAGATATAAATGTGTAAAAATGATGTGCTTTATATATAGCATCTCGGCAGGGAGACAAAGAATGGATTATTGACATCCTTTTCTCCCCTGCCTGTCCCTGCAGGCGCCGCCCCTGGTCTCCTTGAACACGGATGAGGAAGGAGGGGTGAAGAGGTAATTACACAGAACCCTGTATCAACATCCAGAGAGAACTGCCTGTCAGAATCCTTGCACCCGAGCAGCAAACAATGAATCCCATAGATGAAAAGGCCACAGACAGTGTGCCTGACATGCCGGAGCGAGCATATTAAAATAACTAAACGATGATGCTCCTTATCTCTGACTCACTCTGAAGACAATTACAAAAGTCTTTTATGGTGAAGATGAAGAAGCTGGCAGCCTTGAGACCATGACTTTGTCTCTGAGTCATCCAAGGGCACATGTAAAACTGGGTATACATTAATGGACGGGAACGTTGGAAGAGGGTAATGCGGGTTCTGACAAGCCTGCAATTAGATCAAAGTGGTGCCAGTTTTTAGTGAATATTTAGATACTCCTCCTTGTCGTGGAAGGACAGTTGTTTGCTAACACATGCATTGTACCTGCTCCCCTGAGCTGCGCAGCCAGCATCCGTCTGCCTCAGTATTAGCACACAAGTCCATTAGACTGCAGCCGTCCCCTCCTCCACTTTGGCACTGATCAGCATTTGCTTTCAATTTAATCTCCCCGCTTTAGATTATTGATATTGTACCCTGCATTTACTTAATTCTGTCAGTCATTTCCTTTTCCTCTTAACCGAGCCTGAATAATGTTATTAATGCACCGCTGCCAATTTTTATATTTATATCCTTGTCTTCCTGAAAGCAAATTTATAAGCCACATTTTTTTAAAGAAAGACGTCAGCTTTCTCTACAAAAAAAAATGAGATACTTCTAATGCTTGAAACGAGCCGGATCTCACCCAAAACTGCTTGAATAATGCACGGAATAACAAGGAGCAGGAAGAACATACTTATGGTCCTGAAGGGGGCCACAATGAGCCATCGATGAAAGCTTCCTCAGCTGTTCCTGGTAAACCCAGCTGCCTCCTCGAGGAAGAACAATTCATAAAAATAAAGGAGGAAAGATTTAAAAAAAAAAAAAAGGCCTCTATCGTCTAAAATGAGAAATGATGGTTTTAGATCCGTCTCGGGATCAGGCTGGCGTGCGTGCGCTCGTATCAGCATGAGAACAACAGCATCTTACTGTGTCATCTTGGAGAGATCAGGGGATTACACACCCAGGGGCTGAGCCTGCCTTGTTGTCGTTCTTACTAAATTAAAGCACCCAGAGACGCGAGGAAGTTCGCAAAGTTTAGCAACATAATGGCTGGAGGGCGTTAAGGGGTCGCGCAGCGTATTATGTCTTCTAAATATAACCTTTCCTTGGAGCTATCTGAACATGTCACCTGACTACAAATGCAACAGTTTGTTGTTGTTCATCCTAATAACTTGAGCAACTCAAGATGATTTCAACTAAAAACTGAGATCAACTCTAATGGCAATGTGGCGCCCTCTCGCACCCGTCTTTCGAGCTTTGATTTGGTCTTTGCCGTGTCAGTTAAAGTGCAGCGTAGTGGCAGGCTGTGCCATATGACCTACTTATTGGACTAAAGGAGAGATTAAAAACAACTCCATCCTCACAGACAAGGTCAGGACTTCACATACCCACTACAGGTGGCATGCGTCCTCTGCATGACCTCCTGAGGAGAAAACCGAAGAAGACAAAAGCGGGCGCGAGGAGCACAGCCTCGTCTCCACCGCTCCGCTGTACGCTCTATCCGTTTGCAGCAGTGACGTCACGAAACCGGGGATTAAGATAGCAACAGATGCACAACTACGAGCTGCCTTTGGCTGCCACTGTGTACAGCTTGATTTATAATCAAAATGAAAGCACTTTTTTAAAAAAAAAGAGAGACAAAACCTAGTACAGGTGCATATCATTGCCAGATTACCACCTGCTAGACAACTCAGTAGCAGCTTCTTTCTTTTTGTTCACATTTTACCAGCCTAATTATAGATTCAAGACATTTTCAACATTTTCAATAAACTATGCTTATTTAATTAGTTAATTAAGTTACCCATGCAGACACGAGGAAGTGTGGAAAGTGGTTAGACATGCCTAAATTCCAATTAACACCAAGATATTCTCATGGCAGCGACAGGAGGTTCACTGTCACAGAATTAATGAGGTCTGTAATGAACAAAGGAGATATGCTCGACTGAATTATTCACACAAAACTGAATAACAATCATTTTAAGTTTCACCTGAACCTCGGCGTCAGCTGTAAGGGACGTTAAACAGCAGGAAAGATGCATTTAGACTTTTATGTGCCATCTATTAATATTGGAAGAGACTTACAGGGTATTGCTCGAAGAAGAAGGTTCTCTCTAATCACCTGCTGGAGCTGGCTGTCTACGGAACCAGGTGTGAAGCACTTGCTCAGATATAACCTGAGATCCTTGCACAATGTGGAGCCTGAGGGGAAGAAGAACAAGTGTGGCGTCAAGAGGGGAAAGCATAAAGGTGGTGAAAAGAAATTTACTTTGAAGGTGTGATGATCTCTGTTGAGTGTGTCTGAAATAATCATCGTTACTCTAGCAGGCTTCCTTTAACACATTTCATTGCAACGCTGACTCTCACGTTCACACCTGCTGATCTCTAGGTTTCGCTTCAGTTCTTGGGTCTCTAATGCGCACATCTCCGTAGAGAAGGAGCTGATCGCTCTGTTTTCTCTCTGTGATCTCTTAATATCACCTCAAGTGTTTTACGGCCTCTGATGGCAGGTCACTTGAGGTTATTGATGGGCCTGAACACATCTCCCGCTTGTCAAAGTGATGGATGAGCGCCGTGTCGGTGTTTCCTGTGCAGGCTGCCGCCCGGCTGTCCGCAGCGGTGACACCTCTCTATCCCTTTCGTTCACCGTGGCTTTCAAGAAAAAAAAAAAAACCAAATGCTACAGCTTCATTACTAGTGGCATTCATTTGCATACAAGCATGACCGGCCACATATGTTTGCAGCCTATAAAAGGAAATGAATATAGCCTGCTGCCACTCGGGAGAAATGATGGGCTTTTGCTTAGCTTGTTATGAAACAGCAGCTATTTTCTAGTCTGTTGAAGAACAAAATTGAGGCCTGAAAATAAGCCCGCAGCCAAATGAGCCAACAGTGCTTAGGTTTTATGACCATTTTATTCATTCTGCGAGCATAATAGGAATTACAGAAATGCAAAAGCACGGAAATTTCTGAATTTGATCATTCTCTGACGTGGGTCTTGGAACTGGAAGCTGTAAAATGCTTCTGGGGTTCAGGGTGTCACGTATTTGATAGCTGAAATTGAGGTAGTTGTTGCTGCTGAGAGGCGAGGAAGAGGTGTGCTATAGCAACCCAGAAAATCAGCCCATCCATCACTGTCCTACACACCACATTGCAGTTGAGCTGCCCGGCAAGGGCTAGAAAGACTTCACGGCTGACAATGGATCTAGCTGCAGAAGAGGAAACAGGAGCAAAGGTCCCCGTTTACACCCTCGCTGCCAAATCAGCTATCAATCTGGCGAGGAAGGCCATTAGGAGCCCGAGTCAGGTGACACCATATTGACACACCGCTTCATTCTGAGCTGGCCTGGCTCTTAACTAGGACCCTTGTTCACGATATCAAGGCCTCTTGAGGGGTGTCAGAAAACTGTATCGCAACACTCCAGTCACGTATCTCCGGACGTTTTTAACTCTCATATGGAGCACTCACCTTGACATTCACCAACTAACTGACAGGTACAATTCAGTATGAGGATGCTACAAGCTTTACACAGCGCTTATGAGGGCCAAGGGAGTCTAAGTAAGCTGGACTGTAATGGATAACGTTGATATGCAGTGTGCTAAATATTGTGCAAGACAATTTTAGCATGCAACAAAAGACTATATGTACAAGTTTGGGGGTAAACTACATTTACAGACAGATATTTAATCATCTAAAGACAGACTCCAATGAAAATTGAGTTTTTGATGTTTTAAACATATTTTGCTCCATTTTGAATTAAGTTTAAAATTGTACTTTTGTTCAAATTGTAATGAAAAGGGAGCAGACAGAAAAATTAGGTTTGAAAAAGCAAACAGCGGTGGCGTCTGTGCTACAGTTAAGCTTCCTGCTCCGCTCAGTTCCAATGCATCCACTTGTAGAAAAATAGTTCCATGTACGTCTTGTCTGAGCTGGTATCTCGCTCAAAACTGTACGACTGGATAGCTCCAACATTGCTCACCATTTTTTTTTTTCACCATTAATGTTAGGATTGGGGTTGTAAAGGGCTGTAAGATAGCAGGAGAGCATATACAAGATCAGGGCTCTGGAACCTTTGAACCTAGAAAACACTTTTGCTATAAAAAGTTACACCATCACTTTTTGTCACCCAACAAAAAGTATTTGTCAAAAAAAAAAAAATAGATCAAATTATGATAACACATAATGAATTACAGTAGTTCTCTATTTTTTTCAACTGTGGTAACAAAATGGAAAATAAAAACGTAGGAAGATCGTAGAGACTTGGCCTTTGGTCCACCCATTCCTGGGACACATGAGTCTTTACCCAGGAACCCTCAGAAAAATGCAACATATTATAAATCATTTAAATACTTTCGCTCGTGTGTGAATCACCTCCTCTAGGGTCAAAGAACAATTTTCTAACTGACAAAAAAGCCAACAAGAGTCACAAAGTCCCATTTTAACTTCTGGATAAATATAATTTATGGCCTTTAAGTCCATTATTTACAAAATGTAGCTTTTACATGTTTGAAATAATCGATTTAAAACAATGTTATTTTTTATATGTACAACAATTGTAATTTATTTAACTTTAGGCTGCAAAAGACACAAGTTCCTTTCAAAATAAAATACATCTTGCATCAAATAACTAGCTAAGTTGTTATTTTTTTTCAAAACATTTGCACAAAGAACCAATGAGGGATAAAAAAAGCTACATGTGGCTCCAGATTTTTAAGTTGCAATCCCCTGATCTAGACTGATGAGAAACTTTGGCAGACCTGCTTTTACTCAAACAAATCTTAATATTGAAAGTGATTTCAGTTGCTTTTATTTAATTATAACTCAATTGATTGGATAACGAAGTTACCAAACTAAAAGAAGTTTTGTGTCGGAGTGCTGAGTCATACCTGGTGAAACAGTTTTGATACGGATAGGATGCGGGCAAGAGTTGAGGACCCCACGAACGTCTCCTAACGTCATGCCTAGCACTGGTGTTCCTCCAATCTCTAGGATGATATCGCCCACTGTGAGGCCTCCCCCTGGAGCCGAAGTGACAAAAGGAAACTCTCCATAATCTGCTCCTCCACCGATGGCAATCCCGAGCTCCGTCGTGCCGAACAAAGGCACAAAACTGTCTTGCACTTTGGAGCGCCAGTGTAGTTTCTTCCCTGTTGTCTTAGACATGGCAAAAGAGCTGCTGAAAAACAAAGCAGGGACACAGAGTATAGGATTAAGACAAAAAAAAAAATAATAAAACTGTCAGTTACAGGATGAAAAATAGGAACAAATGCTTGATTTGATGTTGTTTGACCTTTGCCAATGTAGAGTCTGAGAAGTTTCGCATCAGAACGCATCAAACTCATGAATAATTCCCATGTCAAAAGTCAAGATTTTCTTGAAATTCAGGAATAACACCATATGTTGGAAAAACATCTTTGTTTTATGCAAACACATCACAGCACAGCAACAATTGTCCTGTGACAGAATCAAAGCAGCTTTCCCTCATGCCCACGGTGCTTGTAGAAGTCTAGCATTGTGTTTATGTGTAAACAGACGACACAGGACATTCACCAGCATGCAACGGTTTCATGGGAACTCTGTGTTAACATTACACGAACACATAAAAGGCTACTCAACATTCTGAGGTAAAATATGATTTTTAGGATTATGCATTATTAAAAATATTCATAAACAACTGCTTTTATAAGCACTAAAAATATCATCTGCTCAGATCTAGTACAATAGAGATGTTTTTGTCTGTGCTAATTAAAACTACCATCAAGGTGACAAGTCTTACAGCAAGGCTGTTTGATGCTTAGGGGTGAGAACTATGTGTTTTCTTGCAACATGCTTCTTGAAGAGCAAAGGTGAGTGTGCGGCGCCCTGATGTCACTGACATGGTGAAGATTTGCTGCAGTCAAGCACGACGTGACAACTGAGGTGCAAGACAATAATTCCTCTGACATGATTAGAGCCGCAGTCACCTTAACACACATGACAGCGGAAAAGCACGTCAAGGTGATCAAAAAAGGAAACAAAAGAAAGGGAAACAAAAGACCACTATTAGAGAAAATCTGACATTTTGAGGAAAAAGATCAAACAGTTGCTGAATGCTTATCAAGCTGACGTTCAACCATTGCTCTGATATTAATTCTACTGGTATATATTTGTTGTTTTCAATAGCATATGTCAAATGAAGACAAAGTTTATTAACTTGACATTTTTTGTGGCGGTACCTCTTTTGTCACTAAGTAACCGTTAGAATAAAATCAACAGTTGTTTTATTTGATGTGGTGCTAGGCTAAAAGGTTGTCATCTTATCTTAGCATTGGATTTGTGTCTGAATTTCTTTATCACTTTTTAATCCCTAAATAGCTATAATGGGAACATTTTAAAGCAGTATAACTACCCTTTTTTAACGTAAATATGATGTCACCCATTTGCAAAAGTAAAAACTTAATAAATATTGAAGTTTTACAAAGACTATTTATAAATACCCTGTGTTCTGATTAAAAAAAAAAATTGGAGGAGTTATAAAAAAACTCTTGACACACATTTTTTCCAATTCAAATGCAATGCATTATGGTCTATATTGCCAAATCTATGTCTAAATTTTTCCCTACTAGCCATTTTGCAGTGCTGTATTGTATCCATCCCAAAATCAAGAGCAGTAGAAATTTCCCAGAAGTCTTTTTGAAAAACTAGCGTGTATCAATGCTCACCACAATGGCGATTATGGACCACAATGCATCGCGGTTGAACAATTTTTGCAAAAACAAAAAAAAAGTGTTTAAATGTAATTTTTTAAAATAAACATTTTCATCATCAGAACACAGTAGAGTCACAAATAGACGTGAAATGTTCATATTGATTCAATTTTCAATTCGTGAAATTGGAGACTCCATAACCGGTACTACATTACTGGTTTTTCTCAAAGACTTCTGGGACATTTCTAGGGCATTCAATTTTGGAATTATAAATTCAGACAGCACTCCAAAATAGCAAATGCACAGTATAGTGAGTAATGAAGGAATTCGGACATATCCTCAGACAACTCAACAAAATGGAGAATGCTCTATTAAGTGCTCTAAGTAGGTAATTGCATTCACACAAGACAAATTCATGTGGCCTTTCCCTATTTTGCCACTTGGCGAATTCGCTGCTCGTTGCTCAAATTGGGCTGCTGCTAGCCCACCGGGCCACGCCAGTCCCTCCAATCAGATTGCCTCAATTCACGTCTGTACCATTGACTTAACATTGAGACTGGCGGCCTCTGTTGTGCCAACCGTGTTCGGTGTGAATGCACCTTTAAGCTGCGCTTGCACCGAACGCGCTCCGTGTGTCTTTATCTCTCTTTCGAGGCGTATCAAATTCACTGTTTGACGCTCGGCCAAAAACGGCACATTAGGGTGTGAACACAGCTTTAGTGTTCTAATTTAGTCTAGCCTGTCTTTACTGATAAAATAAAGTGTATTGAAAACAAAAAAGCTTAGTTTATGTGGTGCAGAGGTGGAGTGGTCGACCTCTAATTAGAGGATTGTTGGTTCGGTTCCAGCCTTGCTCCCCCATGTGTGGAAGTGTCCAACAGTGTTGCCATCAGTGTGTGAATGTGTGTGGATGAGAAGGATTGTGAGTGTAAAGCACTTTGGGCCTTCAAGGAAGCTATAGAACTATAGACTGTAAGTTGTTAATGGGTCTGCAACCTGAGGTTCTAGAGCGGGGACTGTTCATTCCTGGTCCTCAAGATCTATACCGCTTTTTTCCAGATCTCCAAGCACCGCACAACACAACTTTTGTAAATAGTGACAGATATATTTGTCATTGGCAAAACTTAGCATAATAACACTTATTTCATTTTCAAATTTAATGCAAAACAAGAAAGCAAATAGTTTTTGTTGGATTTCTAACAGATTTAGATTTAGTCCAAATCTTCTTAAACGATGTGTCAGAGTAACATATTTAATGTAAGGACCCCCACTGTGAGAGCCTTCCATTGTTTCTGAGAAAATCAATTCAAGGAGTCAGAAAAGGGCTGGATATATCTAATACATTCCCTTTGAATGACACCTCAAAAGGCAGATGTGACAGATATCTCCCCCTGTACTGCTGCTCCAGAAATGATGTCCCTAGTGGTTTATTTACACTGAAATTGACAAATGAGAGCAGTGGGTGCAGCAAAATTGAAATACTGTGAAAGCAGAACCATGTAACAATGAAATATGAATTGTTTTTGTTTTTTAGAACAATGACAGAGAAAAAAAAAGGTAAGCATAGAGGTCAGCGAGAAATCATGAGGCACCACACAGCCTGAGGTTGGCACCGGATTTACTAGTTTGACCTTGCAGAAATGTAGCTTGGTACAATGAAATAAAAAAGGCAAAATCCAGAGAAAAAGTTCCATGTTTCTTGAAAGTAATTCCCCACAACAAGTAGTGTGTGTATTTTAGCCTTCTGTTTGAAGAGCTTCAAAAGGTTTTGGAAAAACCACTAGGAAATAAGTCACACAGCTTCCTTCAGCCTGAAGTTATGCTCATCACGTCATCCCTGCCAAACAGTGGCCTCAGTCCCTCTCTGTCTACCCCACTGTGAAACCTTCTGCAGCAGAACTGTCAACCTGCCTCCCTAAAGCCAGCCAGCCATCTGTGCAAACACAACACACTCCATAAGTTAAAGATGCTATGAAGGAGGAAACAAGAAATAAAGAGAAACGTATTCACTACTACTAATTTCAATGACTCTGTTTTATGGATTCAAAGTTTAAAGTCAGACTCTGACAGAAAACATATTCTCTGGAGTCATTATGATCAGAAATATTCAAAGCAAAATTATTCCCCTTCTTAATCTCTCCTAAATAGATACATAACCTTTAATTTATCCTCTAAATAGAGATCTGATGATTCGTTTTGAAAGATTCAATTCTTATCATGATTGATAATACAATATATATTCAATATTGTTTCAATTGATTGATCTGATTCTCTGACCCAAAATCGATGCAAGACATATTTAGCCAAAAATTCAACCAAGTTTGACTCACAGATAAATAGCTGGTACTGAACAGTGCAGGTGAAGTTTTACAGATTTCTTCTATTTCTTCTGACAAAATCAAGTGTAAGTTAAATATGTGTAACATCACATGTGTAAAAACAAAAAACTACACATCAAAAGAAGAAAATGCTCATTTTTACAATGTAATAAATAAACCACCACACCTCAATCAAAACAGTATTTTACAATATCGATTATAATCAATTTATTTAATCTTAAAACATTTTTTAATTTTATAGGTTGATTTAATTTGATTCGATAAGCATCTTGCCTCAGACAGATCAATCTGGTTGGATTGTAGGAAAATGTATTGATTTATTGATTATGTAGATTAATTTTTGCACCCCTAGCTGAAAAGTTACCTCATCAAATGTTATATAATGTCTTATTTCACATATTGGAGATATTTATTGCATTTTTTTTTTTTACTTTTAATGAGTTATAGCAGTTCCTCACAAGATTTTACCAAATGCACATGGCTGAACTTCAAACAAAATGTCAAAATATTTGAGAGTAAGCCTTTCAGACTAAAGTAGCAACATGCGTTTTATTTTATTATAAAAAGCCTACAGCTTTCAAAAGGTTAAAAATGTTGAGAAACTTCTACCAAGCACACTGGCTATAATGAACAGAGATGTGAAGACAGTTTGGAATATTTGGAATACACATCTCTGTTATATAACGACCAGTGTGTATCTGTATCTGTTAAAAAAAAAATCCATTAACCTGTAAAAGGGGTACAAGATGATAATTTCCAAAAAATGAATTCTCCTTCCCCTGATCCTAAAACCTCTATAATCTTCATCTCTTCATCCATCATTAAGAGATTTCTCTGAATTTGTCAGTAGTAAAGATTAAAAAGCTAAAAATAAAGCAGCTCGTGAATTTGAAATATTTATCTTTAACTAATGAAACTACATTGTGTGTCTGGAAAATATTCATGAAGCCGGAGAGTCATTTGGGATGAGCTGTTGTTCTGACCTCCTGCTTCTAATGGGGGTTTAATGAGGTAACGTCTTTTTTTTCTTAAGGCTTATAAAGACGTGAAATGAAGGAGGGTAAAAGTAGTTTTTTTATTGAAAATCCAAAATCCGGCTAAAACATGGCACAGCCGCTGCATGATTTAGCTTCTATTTAGTAAAACAACAGAACACAATGAAACTCGTGTTTCTATTCTGAAACAAGGTTGAACCAGCCAGGGCATGTTTGACTTATACATTTATTAAAAATATTTTCTGAAACACATATTTTATCTGAAAATAAGAAACAACTGCAAACATGAACAATTCTAATGCTATGCCAAGACTTTTTACAAAAAACCTTCATTCTAAAACAAATTATACTGATGTTTTCTAGCCATTAAACTCTTTTTTGGGGCTTTTGCTTCATCTGTGCTTTATTATCTGAAACTGTTTTGTTTGTTTGCTTTACTTTTTTCTGAACTTTAGCCTCCTTTTCTTGATCTTACAAATGTATCATTCACTGTAAAATACTATTTCCAATAGCATGTTCACTAACTTGTTTTGACCTATTTTTGCTTATTCTTTGGATTATTACAGACCAATAAGCTCCCAGGACTCACTTTGAAGTTGTTGTTTTTGTTTGTTTGTTTGTTTGTTTTTCACAAGTTGCACTTTACAGTATGTATGCATCTAATTATATATGAATATAAATATGTATTCATAGAATATCTAAAAAAAACAATAAATAGATGATAAATAGAGTAATAACAGATAAATATCTTGCTAGCTAGCACAGATAGACAGACAGAGAGAGAGAGAGAGAGATAGAGAGAGAGAGAGAGAGAGAGAGAGAGAGATAGATAGATAGAGAGAGAGAGAGATAGATAGAGAGAGATAGATAATAGAGATAGATAGATATTAGATAGATAGATAGATAGATAGATAGATAGGATAGATAGATAGATAGATAGATAGATAGATAGATAGATAGATAGATAGATAGATAGATAGATAGATAGATAGATAGATAGATAGATAGATAGATAGATAGATAGATGCACATATGGGACCATGAAAAAAATGCCAAAAATACAGATCTACAGCATCAGCAAGGTCTCTATCAGACAAAGATTTCAAAGCAGACTGAGGTTTGAAGATGTGCTGTTCAAGCTGTTTTTCAGAAGAACAAAGAGTATTGTAGACGCAGTGATGAAGGTAATTTAGTGCAGCAGATAAAAGACTCGTCATGACTAAAACATATTTCAAAATTTACAATAACTAAAGAGACTTACATCCACCTATTGTCAAGATGGCAACAAGGCCAAGCAATGGACATAGACATCAGAAAGGCATGTGGTTAGTTGTAGGATATTAAGCCAACAACAAGAAGCCCTGGAAGTGATGGTATGGCCCACAAAGCCCTTAACTCAACATCAAATTAAATGTTAGATGGTAGTAGATGTTTAGAACAACAACCAACTGGAATTTTTAATGTTTATAAAAAGTGTTGTTTTCATAAAGTGTATTTTATCATAAAAAATGCAAAAATCACTTTAAAGAACATATTTTTAAAGTTTTATTTATGTTTTGTCCGTCTGTGATTTCTGATTCTTTGTGCTTTTCTATGGAATTTTTGAACGCTTAAAAATTAACTAAAATTTTTATATAAATTATAATTTTTTTATGTTCAAAATTTGAGCTTGCATTTAAGCCCTCCTGTCTCGATCGACTACATGGCAGCTTGCAGAGAGCTACATCTGCTGAATGATGCAGGTTTTTAAAAAAATAAAACTTGTATAATAATAATGAAATGAAATATATATATCTGAAACAGTTTTTTAAATCTTTGATTTTGATGTGGGGGAAAGATTTTTAATTATTTCAACATTTGAACCAACAAATCATCAGATCACTAGTCCAGAAAGAAGCAGGTCCTGGTTGAGGGTCAGCCACACCTCGTTCTGATTGTGCGTCTCCACTGGCGTGAGCAGGCACCTCTTACCACTCCATGTCAGCTTTGATTCCATTCAAAATGGACGATCGTGATTCATTGGATACCAAATTAGAAAGTGCCCCCAAGTGTCGGACAAGTCATCAGCATTTTTTTCCTTTTCTGTCAAAGAAAATGACAAACTCCATGATAGCATCGAGTAAAGCTAGTGCTGGCGAAGTGGCCAATGCAGCATCAGGCAGAACATTATTTCATTCTGTTCTTTTAATGTCTTTAAATATGAGACTGACCTTGACCTAACAGCTTTCATCGCAAACATCTTTCGAAAGAGTCATACCATCAAAAATATGTGTAAATTGAAGACAGATTCAAGGATTTCTAACCACAATAACAGCAGATGCGGTTATGATGTGTGACCTTTACGTCAGGAAAGAGCTGACCATCGTCATATTTCACTTCCTCCTCAGAGGAGCTCAGAATCTTTAAAGATCCAAACAATGACCTTCTAGTGTAACTTCAAACCACAATCTACCAAGGGTAAAAAAATAGAAAAACATCCTCCTGCTATTCTTAGAGGCAGTTTTTTTTTTTTTCTTTGTACCATTCTCTTATCAAAAGACATATGCTAAAGGCTGTTATGACTCAGTGTATAGTATAAACAGATGTGCCACACAGTTGTGTGTTTGAAAATGACTCTTTGGTCTGAACTAAATGAACTCATACTTGTGTTTGGTTGGAGAACAAATACAGTAATCCAAGTTAATTATCCTTGTTCCTTCTTTTTTTCTCTCTCTCTCTCTAAAAAAAATGTAAAATTATGCTTCAGGATTAATTTTCGCAAATAATTTCAACTTCTGCCCTACAACAGCATTCTTATCAGGCAACACTGGTCCTACCCAATTAAAATCTTTGTGGTGATTAGTCCAAAAAAAGATGAGGCCACTTTGCCTCTGGAAGCTGGTGCTCACGAGCAGAATATCTATATTACCAGACAAATTAACTACACAGTTATTTCAGGTTGGATCTCGGGGGTGTTCATTTATTAAAGTTAGAGATGAGCTTTGCTACAAAGCTCAATAATTCAATGTCAACTTGAAGCAAAACAGCAAGGACGAGGTGGGAATCCTCCTGACATTGGGAAGCAGGAATGTCTCAAAAGACCTTCAAAAACCCAACGATAAAAAAGTACATTGGCAGAAATCATCCATTATGGCAATTAATAGCTATATTTTTCTGTTTGAGTCACAAGTATGAAAAGAAAGGTATTTGAAAAAAAATATTCAGTTGATTAAACTACAATGTGCACACTTTCTTTCCCTTTTGACTTATTATTTCAATATACAAAAAAATTTATTCTGTTTTAATACCTCTTTTTAAAAAAAGCTAATTTAAAACAGTCTGAATAATCTGGTCATAAATAATCTTAATTTACAGAAATCTGTGGCTAATACTGAAGGATGTAGTAGAGTAAACTCATCAATCTGCTTATTGGAAATGTCAAAGAACTTTCTAAAAAATGTTTTCAGCCTTTTTGAAAATGATTCAAACTAACTGCTCTCTGGTTATTTTTCCACAAACACTCAAAGATGAAGTTGATAAATCTCTAGTAGAGAAAAGCAGTCTGTATCCTCCCATGATTAACAATTTTAGGCACAGTTTGCCTCAAATCTGAACCTTGTCAGAGTCCCACCTCCACAATTTGACTCCTTTGCCACACCTGCAGCACGTCCCACCATAAACATGCAGCTTTCATGCATCATATGCCATGCACAACTCCATGTTCTTCATAAATATAAGACATGCGGAGTACCTCAGGGTTCAATTCTCAGACCTCTGCTATCCGATTAGTACATGGTTCCGATTATGTATCCTCTTTCATGATAGCCATGCTTTTGGACTATATTTCACTCACAGAAAAAGTAATATATAACTCAAACTGGAGTATAACTTGCACTTTTGAGATACATTTTTTCAACAAAATACAACAACAAAAACATATATTTCATTTTGAAAGACAGATCATAACATAATAGATATCATAATGGGCTAAATTTCTCCTCACTTCACTATAGTAAAATACTGATGTTTATTAAGCTTCATGAAACAGGAAAAGTTTAGAATATTAGTGTGATATGTAAACAATTATTCAGATAACCATAGAACAAGCTAACCAGTCAACTAAACTCCTTATATAACTTTAAGTCACTAACTCCATTGAATTCTTGATCCTCTGTGTTGCTTTGAGACAATTCAAGACTGAGCAGCGGTCCTTCTTCTGCGTTGCTCTCAGTAGCAAATACTGATACACACAAACCTACTGCGCCCTCTTGTGGTTGTTCCTTTTTTTTGTGCTAAAATACAGGTTGAACCCCTGGCCAAACTGTATAAAACTGCAGCTTATACTTTAAAAAACATGGCAAACAGATTACGCTTCATTTAAAATACTGCATTCTTGTAAATTAATATTTTTTCATTGATCTTTTGTTATTATCTTTTTTCTGTGTGTCATAAACCAGCTGGTGATGAAAATGCTTCACGTATAAATTGATGATTTTCTAAATTAAAAACGTGCCCAATGCTTTTAAGAGTTTTCATGATTATCTTTTTTCTTGGATCAAAGATCAAAGATCTGAATCATGGCTTGTCAGACCAGCACTGATTACACCATGGTCCTCGTATTGATAACAGGAGCATAGCGCTAAGAAGAAAGCACCGGCTGTCAGCTCTTGTGATGCTCCACGTGTTCTCCGTGTCTCTCTGGATGCCGACCCTCATCCCCATCAAAGCCACCTCTCAGCTCGCAGATCACTCACTGACATAATCGGCTTTGACCACGGCAGACTTTGATAAACTTTTCCATTGAGGATAAACTTTTAACACAATTGTCTGTTTGGGGCAAAACTCTCCATTTCTCTGTGTGATTGTGTAATTCTGTGGCCGCAGATTGTTTCCTTCAGCATTAAATGAGCAATCGAATTGGTAAGTGCTCATAAAAGCATTGTGCTGCTTTGACATTGTTAAACAAGGCATCCTCTCTCGTCCACATTTGTTTCCGCTCTAGAAGAATTGTACTGTAATGAAATTCACCTCCTCAATTAGCTCAGGCAGTGCAGTATAAATTCATGTGAGATACTTTGTATTTCATGCATGTACACTGAGAAATGAAGAAAAGAAAAGGCTTTCTTTCCTAAATGTGAAGTCTGGTGGATATTGATAGACTGACTGTGTGCTTTGTCAGCTGAAGTGTGGCCTGCATGCCAAATACTACAATTGTTGCATTTCAGTGAATAGAAAATATACTTTTATAGAAAACTTGAGATCTTCCTTTTTAATTGTTTAGTTAAACTTTGATTACCTAAACAATCAGCTAATCAAAACAGTTAGCATTTGATTTTCTAACCATTTTGATTAGCTAACCATTGTGATTCGCTAACTGGTTAGCTAAAGATTTTGACTTTAAAATGTATAATTTCTGATTTTCCCTGATTTCTGCTTAATGACTTATTTCAAGAGTGTTTTTATATATTTTTTCTATTAAACTAAATATGAAATAAATTGTTCTAATCGATGGAAAAACATCAATTTTTTACTTAAACATTGCAGACACACTATGCTATTTTTTAAAATAATATTTACCTTCTTATAATTGACATTTCAGTTCTCAATATTTTGTGAAAGCTAGTATTTTTTTTTATATAGAATGAATTAGCTTTTCCTTTATACAGCATTTCAAAATAAAATGGGGGAACTTTTTTTAAACATATATTTGACAAATAATAGTGTGGGAAAAAACTTTTGAGTTAAAACATCTAACTCAGTGAGCAAAATAACTTTATTTTATTTTATTTTTTCAAAATAACTTGCATTAAAGCACATAACTTAATTCTTCTGCATCTTCCCAGAATGGTGTCAAGAGTTACACAAAGTGAAACCTTGAATCTATATGCGCTTTTTCCTTTTAACAGCATTTCAAAATAAAAATTTTTTCTAAATATCTGTTCAAATTTTTTTAGCAAAACAAAAGATAAGTGTGGAAAAAAACAAAAACTTTTAAGATATATGACCTCACTCAGTGAGTGCATGAACTTTTTTCCTCCCAAATAACTTGCAAATGAGCTCACAGCTCTCAATTTTCCTTCATCCTCCCAGAATAATGCTGAGGGTTAGACAAATATTATAGCTAAAAATAGCCAAACGAGGCACCTTAAATAACCAAAAGCCTAAAAACTTGATCAAAGCTAACTCACAGATAGGAAACGAACAGCAGAGATTCTCCTGATCCCGACCGTATCCCCTCATCCCACATATTCCCGCCCCTGACCTCTCCATCTTAGCGTCTGCACCGGGCCATATAGCTTCACGGGGTGAACTAAACCTCCCTGATGCTCACTCACGTCAAATCTAGGGCACGAGATTGCTCAACACAAAACAGACCGCAGTGACAGATTTAGAAATAAAAGATTAAATGGTTGCAAGAGAAACACTAAAAAAAGAAAATACAAATCTCCTCCTGTCATTTGCAGATACATTTCCTCTCTTCTCACACACTTAGCTGACAAACTTAATACATGGAAACTGGCAAAAAAAAAAAAGTTGCATTTAATCCTCAGTCTACTCCAGTTGTGATTTTATCTAATTACTGGTAAACGCCGCTTTGGTCTGGAACATGAAAAAAGAGCAGAAATGATTGGTTCAGCACCCGTCAACACTTGTTTACTCACACAGACACACCTGACAGAATGACACCGGCTCAGTGATGTGCCTCTCGGGGAAATTGTATATTTAGAGTTATAGGGTCAAGGTCAAGGCAGGGGCACATTAGTAGGACGAGTTGAGTTGTGTACACTCCACACTTTCCAAGGTGCAGCCCAGTGACAACAGGTCGTCTTTTCCCAAAATATATTAAGCCCCTCACTGTGATCCCAGATTAGCTCTCATCAGGAGGAGGGAGCAGTTTAATTAAACAGAGCAGATTGGCTCCACAACAATTTGTGGATAAGAGAGGCCGAGAGGGACGAGGCGGAGAAATTATTACAAAAAAAAAAAGAAGTGTGTGTGAAAAAAAAAAAAAAAAAAGTGAATTCACTTCAAAAATGACAAAAACAAAATGAATAATTCAGAAGTGGAGAGAGAGAAGGCTCAGTCTGCTATAATGAGCATTTTTGAGAGGTCGCAGGATGGTAACCTAAGCAGGCCTTCCAAGTGTGTGTGTTTTTGTGAGTGTGTGTTCAACAGACATACTGCTGATTCAGTCGGGATGGGTGAAGGTGACCCTAGCCTTCCTCTGCTGCCTGTCTCTCCACCTGATATTGATCCCAGTTGTCCAACTCAGATCTGAGTCTGGGATGCATCCTCTGCTCCACGGAGGTCTCAACTAAAGCGTAAATCTCATCATCATCATTGATTTGCCACCACAGTCAGAACACGCCACATACATTAACAACTCGCGTCGAATCTGTAAATGTGCAGGGCCCATATTTGCAACTAGAGTGCATTGTTGTTGTTTAGATTTCATATCAGGCCCCACGCACTGAAAGTGAGGAAGAACTAAGAATAGAGCAGGCTACAACCGCAGAATTCAAATGCAGTGGCTGGGAGCAAAGGTTTGGGCCACAGATGGGGAAAGTGCCTGCATAGCTCTGCACTGTCAAGGGTAAATGGCCTGCCACGCACAAAAACACGCACGTACATAAATAAAGCCTGTGCACGCTCTCCCCTCACCTTAAAGCTCATCATGAATATGCATGTTGCTGAAGGACGCAGGAGGTACATAATTAGACAATCAACAACTCCCAGATGACATGCGTTACTACGACAGCAGGTAAGTTCACCCCACATCATCCTCCTCTCTTTTTTGCAGCAAAAATAAATAAAGTGCTGGGTGTTTAAACTTAGGCTGAAAAGTGAAAATAAGCAAAAAAAAGATTCCTCAATGAAATCTTAAAGCTTAATGTATCTCATCTTCTGACCAATTTCTCATTTGCAGCGTTACCTTGATTGCGCTCCAAATCCAGAGCGGCACACAAGTCAGGGTCAAGCATCCATCACTTGTATAGGGGCACACCCTAACAAACAGCAACAGAGCACAAGCTGTGCCGCAACTCACACCTGCCTCTGATCTGTACACACAATCTTTCAGTCAGTCTTGTTTTTATAGAGACACAAATGGCTGCAGGTGCTCTTCTGTTTAGATTTCATTATGGTAATCTCTGGAGCAGGAGATTGAAAAATTAGGGAGCAAAAACAAAGAGATCTAACTTTCATGCAGGAGCACACACACACACACACACACGTGATGTCCAGCTGTTGCAATAGAGATCCCATGCAAACTTCATTGAATGCATTGCCCTGCACACAAGCTTATAGTTTACATGCACACACCAACTGTCAGCCAGCACGCCCTCTCCATTGCGCACGCACTCACACTTGGACAACAGATTCTCACATTTCTTATATTTAGACAAAATACTGACCTGCCCTGCCGCTGACACACGCACATTCTCTTCAAGCAGTTCAGCCTTTCAAAGAGGATCCGTTTGAACGCGTCTATATACATTGACCCGGCTGAGGTTAAAGAATGAGCCAGCACTTCAACAAATATGAGACAAACAGAAGCGGCGGCGGCGGCGGCGTCTGATGGATGAATGCGAGGATGAGGAGTAGGAGGAGGAGGAGGAGGAGGAGGGCTCCGGTCCCACAGAAAGTCAGACACGATGTGCGCGGCTGACGGGATTCAGGATTTGGACCACTAGTGATGCTCTCTGAGAGCTGTGCTGGAGAGTGAGGGAGCGGAGAGAAAGAGGCACGTGCGCGCACAGACAGAGACGCGCGCGCGCACTGCTGGGCAAATCTGACGGCGGCCGCTCATAATTTCCAGCAGCTGCTGCACTGCTGTGGGCAAACTAGTGTTAGAAATGAGTGATCGCGCTCAAAATGCGTCACCAGAACTTGCGCAAAAGTCTTTTATTTTTTAATCTGCAAATCACTTACCTTCATATTCGCGCTCTCCATGTCAGATCCTTCTTTCTGAAGTGTCCAGCCTTCATATCACATGGGAATTTTTCCAGAAACACTATTTTTCTCAAAAACTGAAGGCCAATTAAGAAAATTAAAAATGGTATTGATTGGAGTGAGTGAGGGTGTCTGAGAGTGCAGGGAGGAGAGAGAGTCCCTGTATGTGCTCTTGTTCTGAAAGAACAATACGCATGTCTATTGTTTGAAGGTTATCTCGAGAAGTTCCAGAACACAAAGGGGAGGGCAGGAAAAAAAAAAAAAAACAGTTCAAGTACCGCCCCCTAAAACAGTCTGTGCCCTACCTGCATTTGCGGTATCACCTTTCGCTTTAAAGACTCAATGTGAAGTTGTTAATCCCAACACACCCATACAAAGCTCGTGTTGATTTATAGGTTTAAATTTAAGCATATGGGAGAAAGTATTAAAATATAAAATTAAGTTTAATAATGAGGTTTTAAACCTTACCCACTACAATAAAATGTGCTTTTGTGGTGCATTTATCTAGTTCTTATGGTATTTTTCCCCCTGAATGAAAATATGTATGATGAGAATTAGGCCTTGAATTGTATTTCTAAGTATTTCTTTCAAATTGTTGTGAATCAGGAGCAGACGAAAAGATTTGAAAAGGATCATATTTTACCTAGAGATTGGGCCTCAATCTCCCTGGTCCGCTCTATTCTGATGCCTCCACTAGCAGATAAACTGATGCATCTTTGTTTTCCTCATTTGACCTTGTATCTGGCTATAACTGCTATCTTCAATATTTCTCGTCTTTTTTTGTTGCACCTGTAATGTTATGGAGTTGTGAGGGGCTGTCAGACTGTAGAAAAAAATGTAAACAAATGGATGATGGAAATAGGGCCAGGCTTACTTCCGCCCTTAATTCAGAGGAAAATTTCTGATAAAATTCTCCTGCTCTGCACAAACTGTCACACAAAGTGACCTTTTAGATTTTGGCTGACAAAGGCATGATCATAAATTTAAAAACAGCGGGAATGTAAATAGATCAAAAGATGATTGAAGTTGGACTATTATTAAATGAATCAATTGAGATTGATCAAAAATAGCTTACAGATATGTTTTAAATGGGTAAAAAATGTGTAACAAAAAGTCAAGTTTACTTTTTAAACTTCTAAACGTTGTATATTTGTAAAATATGATTACTCTTAATGTATTCAGTATTTGTTAATAATAATTATTGGTCTTACAAGGATTTTTTTTTTAATCATTCTGTTACTTTAAAAAGCTAAATGTCAACTCTGTAATTTCGCTTGTTACACTTGATGGGAAATGTAGTCTCAGAAGCAAACAGAACCGCTTGTCAGCGATGACCCGCACTACAACTCCCACAATACACCACTCCTGCTTCGGTCTTCAAAAACAGTCATGGCGGCCCAGGGAGACGGAACAGCGGCTTTTAAATCTGTCCCCTTTGAGGAGAAAGGCCAAAAGAAAACGTCGATGGTTTCATTTGGGTTCACCAAAACAGTGAATAAATTTAAAGCCCCCAGCGCTGAGGAGACTAAGAAGAAAGAAGAACGAGATTACTTGACAGGGATTCACGGAAAGGAATTACAGAGGTTAGCTAATGCTAATGCTAATGCGTAGCAGTTGCGTTTCTCAATCTATAAAGGCATCATTCTAATCCAATTCATGCTTTGTATTTGTTTGTTCTTTATTTAAACAGGAGAGCGTGTATTTTTAAGTGGTGCTGTCTTCCGGTTAATTTCATTTTCTTGTCTCCTTCAGCTCAAAACCGTCGGAGAAGCCCAAAGAGCTCATCATCCCCCTGATCCAAAAGAACCGCTGGCACAGGCCTGATCGAGCGGGCCAGAACGCGGAGGATGAGAGTAAAGCTCAAGAAAAAGGCCAAGAGAGCGACTCTGTGGAGTCCCAGGCTGTCAAAGAACTTATTGAAGGTAACAATTTAAGATTTTAAATGTCGTCCGTGTAGCTAAATGCTTTATAAGGTTTATGGTGTGAAGATGCTTTAAATTGACAGACGTGTCCATCACTTTATGGTATATGTTTTTTTTTTTTCTTCACCATCATGGTTTTGGATTTCCTGTTCCCACCCCTTTTGCCATAGAACCAGGTGTCATCCACTGCAGAAAGATGACCCCCTTTTTATCCAGGGAAATCATTTGGTTGAGCTAGTCTGCTTTTTATTCCCAGTATGACATCCTAAGCCTTAAGTATTTCTCACCTATTAAATGTAATTCTGAGAAAAATTCATGTGATATTTTATAAATACAGTTAAATTCCTTGTTCATTAAAAAAAATAAAAACACAGGTTTGCTTGAGTGACCTAAAACTGTCAGACATTCTTTACATCCATTCTCTCTACCCATTTAATGCCCTCTGGGGTCACAACGTTGCTGGAGCCTGTCCCAGCACACCTCGGATAGGTCACCATTCCATCACAAGGCCACAAACTCACCCCTAAGGGACAATTTTAACCTATAAGCATGTTTAAGGCCTGCAGGAAAAAGCCAAAGTGCCCAGAGAACACCAACGCATACATGAGGAGAAGTTACTAAAACAGATGGATCCAAGCCAGGATTTGGACTGGGGGTTTGTCGCTGTGAGACAAGAGTGCTAACCACCACACCCACTGTGCAGCACCTGTCAGATATTCTAAGGCTAAATAAATTCTTGTGTCCTAAATTAAAGCCTTTCTTTTGTCTAATAGGACAATAGGATCTTATTGTGAAAAGGGCAAATATCTGATAAAACATTTCAATGACACATTTCTAGATGTGTACTAATTGCTCAAAAATTGGTAAATGGTTCAGAACAATTCTCAAAATCTTTTCATCTAAAGTTAGTATTCTTTGTCAATAAAACCAAAAAAGAGAGGATAAAAACACAAATGTCATCCTCAAATACCTGAAGAAACTCACTGAAAAAGGAGAAGTTAAATAACAACCCCTCGACTTTGACTTTATCATTTCCTATAAGTTTTCCATTGAAAGGCAATGATTTAATGTCAGGTTTGTACTCACTTATTTGCATTGATTGTGTATCTAAACTTAAGAAGTCATCACCACCTCTGTCATCTCTCAAACTTTTCCTTCCAGATTCGCGGAGGCAGCTGGAGCAGTGGCAGAATGGGTCTGACTCAGAAAAAAACTTGAACCTCGCCATCCCTCTGTTGATGCAAAACAAAGTGCCAGAAGGCTTCGAGGAAGGAGAGCTAATAAATGTGGGACTAAGGCCTGAATCTGTAAGTGTGTTTCATGACCTTTTGTGTGTTTTCCATAAAGAAATCATTAATTCTTTGACCGCATTTCCATCGTGTGAATAATTTAATGCGTCGCAGGACCAGAACAAAAATTTGAATTGCCGGTTGTAAGTTAAGGAATGCATATTAAACGGGGAAGAACAATATAAATGCTTGAAAGTCCCACTTTGACCATTTTTTTTAAAGTATTTTCATAACGTTCTCAGTAGTCTTTTAATTATGATTATGCAGTTTTTAGCCTAAACCAGAAACCCTGTGACCTAGTTTCTGCAGAGCGGCAGTCGTTCCTCAGAAATTCATTCATTTTCATCAGAGGGTCTTTCGAGAGTTGTGGAAAACTGACCTTAAATCTTAAACATTAAATTGTGAAACCTTGACATCCTTCTCTTAAAAAGTTAATGTTGGTAATCAGTCGAAAGCAGAAGTTTTCTTGCACTCGTTTGATTTCATGATCTCTGTGCTTGACTTTTGCCATTATAAAACAGAAGTTGAAGGGGGCGTGGCTTCCAGCCTGTCCTTCCCTCAAGTGCTAAAACGATACGATGTGAACGTCCTCAAAGAATCTGCCAGTCAGCCGTTTAAAGCTAGACATGAAAATGCTTGACACCACGAAATGTCTGGCACAGTAGACTATGCTGAAATTTGAGCGTGTGTGAAAGTGCTGAGTGTGTAGCATTCGCGTGGCGTGTAAGGCTACGGATGACTTTGTCCGGACAGGCGTTTGTGGTAGATTGACACCCCCCCCAGCCAATCGGATCTCCTTCTGCTTCTTTTAATCAGAGGCTTGGCACGTCTCTTCAGTGTCATCCCGTGTCTGCCCTCCATCGCCGCCGATGTGAGTGGCAGAACATGGGAGTCAGGAGAAGTGGCTCACTGAGCCCCGCGGCTCTTTTTAATGTGGCCTCCTGGATGACAGAGGGCTCCCAGTCAATCTCTGAGGAAAGCCTAGAGTGGGGACAAGGATGAGTGGGAGCGCTGCAGAGATCAGCGCGGCTTCAGTCAGTCGGCGCCGAGTCCCACAGCCCGAAACCAACAGGCTGAGTAAGACTGACATTACAGCCGGCTTCCCACCATCAGCCGCCACGTTCCAGACTCGAGCGTTACATAAGCCTCTCATTTAGGTCCTCCTTGTTCATTATTTTGGTAAACAGTTCCGGCTTTCTTGTTTTTAAGTCTACAGAGGCAGACTATGAAAGAGTTCCAGTGGAGGCCTACGGACTTGCCATGCTCAAAGGGATGGGCTGGAAGAAAAGTGAAGGCATTGGACGCACTTTTAAACAGTAAGTGATCACTCACTTTGTCCTATAATCTAAAATAGATTTATAAACAATGTGATTTGCAGATTATTTTATTTTAAAATAGAACTAAAAGTGATTTGGAGATCAGGTTTACAGATTAACAGTAGACATTCCACCTTTGCTGCTGTTTAAGGCAATCTTGTTCTGAACTTCCTCATTATCCACCTAAATAATCTAGAATATTAGCAATAATTTTTCTTAGTAATTCAGGTTGAAAAGTAAAACTTTAAATATTTGTAATTATTTTTAACTTGTATATGTTTATAGTCAATGTACTATTGTGTTCCCTTATTTTTTATGGGGCTTGTGCTCAAAAATAAATTGCAAAAGGTGAAATCCACAAAGTAGGATTCTAGATGTTTTAAGGCTGTAGACCTCCTCACTATATACTTTTCTCAGACACACGTGAACATTTTCACACTGTTCTTGTTTGAACACTCAAAGTTGAAACCCTCTTAGAAAAACAGTCCAGTATTTTTAGTCCAGAATGAAAACAAAGATCAAAGATTTATGTAAATTTAGCAAACGCAACACCTTCGGTACAGGAGACACGGCCCCAGGGCTGCCACAGATGATTATTTTAATGGTCAGCTAATCAGACCAAATTGGATGTAAAACACACACCTTAACCATCATTAACTTTAAACTTAAGATGTTTAAACTGTACGCTAACTAAAAATAAAGACGATGGTTTATTGAAGCTTTAATGAATCATGCGGCTTCTCTCCTTCATTTGTTTCTGGCAGTAAAACAAGACTTGAATCAAAGGAGTTGGTATAAAAAAGATATAAAAAAATGACAAATCGACTATTAAATTAGTCGTTGACTATTTCGTTAATCGACATTGTCGTGACTAATTGACAAATCGGGGCAGCCCTACACGACACACGGGATGTTGAATGGCATGGTGAACAGCCAATCAGGATGCAGAAGACTTTTTATTTAAAATTAAAATAAAATAATTAAAATTGTACCGAGAAAAAATATGTGAAAAAAGGAAAACCGCGATATAGTGAGGGACCACCATACTTCAAGCTACTTTTTTGTTCAAAAAGTGGGGTTTAGTGTCACTGAGCAGCAGTCCATTCTTTTAAGAGCCTCCACAAATTTTTACATTTTCTCAAAAGTCTATCAAGGCTTCAAATCATCTCTATTCTTTGTGTATCTTTGTCTCCATTTGCTTAACTTTTCATTTGTGCTCGTACAGCACTCTGAACAACCAGCTTCTTCAGCAGAGCTTTTATTTTGTGTATCTTGCTCTTCCTTGTTCTTCCTGTCGAGCATTGTGAGGATTTTCCAGACAAATATCAAGTCTGCGGGGTTCCACATAATTCTGAAGCAGTTTAGCCAGATTTTCAGAATATTTATATATATATATATATATACATATATATATTTTGTATTTCAAATACATTTTCTAATGAAAGTATGACACAATGCTCAAAATTAATTATTTTCACAATATTCCGATTTTCCGAGATACACAAGTTAACTTTTTTCTTTCTAACGTTCTACATGTGAAGTATATATCCAGTGAATTTAAAAAAAAAATAAATTTTTTTGTTACAAACTGAAGTATTTCGAGAAAAAAAAAAAGCTTTTTGGTGAGTTATTGACATACACATGTCATTAGTCTGCCTGGAGGCACATCTATCTTCAGCTATTTAAACACAGAAATGCTTTGATACTTTTGACACGTGCAGAATGCTTTTTTTGAATCAGAATTGCATTAGTCTTTTTGGTGACTGCTCAGAAAACAAAACATCTTGTTTGCATCATTCTTTGGCTTCTTGCTGGCTCAGCAGGTTCCACATCCCCACACATTTGCACCAATGCAAACTTTAAGCTGTGTGCTAAAAATAAGTAGGTCAGCCGAGCTTCCGCGTAAGCTTTTAAGCTGGACCGATGTCTGGTTGGATGTTTGCGAAGACAGTCGGAGGAGCCATTATTTGATAATTGGTTTGTCACTTCCCCTCATTGTTTGGAATTTGGGGTGTTTAATTGGGTAGCTCCTCACACCCGCCCGTGTTTGTGAGGAGGAGACGGAGAGCACGGATGCAATGAACTGTGGACGTCTCAAAGCAGAACATTGTGGAAGGAGGAAAAACAAGCTGCTGTACGTGTCCAGGCTTGATCAGTCAAGCATCAGTTTCTGCACAGCCTCTCAGTGTCAGATGAAGTTATTGTACTTCATTGTTGTTATGATTACATGAAGACGTCAAAACAGATTTTTTTATTAATTTTTCATCTTGTAGACTTTGATTGGAATTTTTTTTATTTTTTCCTTGATTGAGACATTTTGACTGTTTGATCTTCGATTTTAATAGATTGATATTGATATTAAAAGAGTTCGTTAACCATGATAAAAGTTGCTAACTTGATTAACATATATAATAAGGATTTATTATATGCTAATATTAAGCATATTTATGGCTAAATGAAATTTTTAATATTTTCTCACAGGCATGAACTTTCTAAACTCTTTTAGGGAAATATTTTTAAAGTAACCATTTCTTTTCTAGTCTAAAGTACAGTTTTTTACTTATACTTTCTTTTTCTTCTGAAATGAGGTGTAATGTTATAGCACAATCGCCACCTAGTGGCCAAACTGAAACACCCTCCAGGAGAAGCAGAACAATTGTTGGAGCTTCTCCGATTGAGAAACCATGAAAAACTGTATGTTATTAACAATCTCATAAAATTTCATTTGGACATGTACATGTGAACTGTTTCAGACTAACATGAACATCTTCAAAATGCGTGTATAGATTATTAATGTATTTCTAAACAAATGTGTCTAAATGTGTGAATCATTTAAACTCGAAATTGAATTAAATCAAAATGAATTGAGAAGATTGTAAGAATCAAAACAAAAATAACATATAAAATCCAAATAATGAAGAAAATGGAAAGCAAGTTTTAACATGTGATCAAATATGAACTTAAATCTTGTCAGATTTTATTTAGTTTTAATCTGTTTATCGTTCAGTTTGTTTTTGATAGAAATCTTTTTTTTTTTTCAGGGATGTGAAACCGATCGAGCACCAGCTCCGTCCAAAAGGCCTGGGCCTCGGAGCGGATCGCTCGGCAATAAAAGATCTGGAACCCAGCCGGAACCAGCGTCCGCTGAAGCCCGGCGACGAGCCGGCAAAGGAGGAGGAGCTAGTGATGGGTCCTGGAGGTTGTGTGCTGGTGGAGTCGGGCGCGCACAAAGATCTCTATGGCAAGGTGGAGTTCAGCGTTTACCCTCACTGTAATCCTTCTATGGGAATGTTCTCCATGACATCAACCTTCCTGACTTTCCCTGGCGCCGCAGATTGAAGGCGTCGATGCAGACAACGCTCGGGTGGTGGTGAAGCTCGCCGTCGGGGGAAAGACCGTGACGGTCAGCCAGCACGGCGTGAGACTGGTTGGGCGAAAAGAATACGACAAATACAGCAAAGACCTTAGTGAGTGTCCTCCTCAGTTTTATGGATTTTTCCTCCTAATCTGTTAAATAAAAGGTCAAACGCAGAATCATTGTTCCAAGACTTTTCTTTTAGTCGCATCTGGGCAAAATAAAACACAAATGGTTCAGACAATATATTTATAGTCAGTCTAGAATACAAAATAAACTCTCATTTTAGTTTTTAACTTTCTTTTATTTGCTTTCTTGCAACAGGTCGCCTCAGTAAAGCACACAAAGAGAAGGAAAAGGAGAAAGAACGAGAAAAGGAGAAAGAACGACAGAGGCATGAAGAGAAGGAGAGGAGGAGCAACAAGGAGAAAAGCAGAGGCTCCGAAAGAGACGAGGGAAAAGAAGAGAGGAAGAGGAAACACGCGGAGTCCAACCAGGACAGGTACAGGCCTCTAAAATATCCACAGGTCTACAGCGTTACGGCTTGAACCAGAACATGTCTGCTTCTGTTTCTGATGTAGAGAGAAGCCTCCAATGAAAGAAGCTAGACAAGCGCCGGCGCCGCCCACCTGGCTCCAGAGAGACCTCAAAGTTCGCTTTATAAACAAAGCTTTCAAAGGAGGGAGGTACTACAACTCCAAGGTACTAGAATCAAGACGTCTGGTACTTTCAAAATAAAAGCATCGACGTGATTCACTGTCATCAGAAAAACCTTTGGTGTAATAGTTGTATATTCAAAATATTTTAAAAGAGGCTTCTAAATATCGCCAAATAAATATAATTCCTTTTAACTTAAAACTCCTCTCTTTTAACTATCAGCTTGAGTGATGGCTGTTTGTGATGTCATTTCAAGTTTGTACATTTTTTTGTAAATAAAGAAAAAAGTTTAATTTGTGTCTTTTTCTGTAGATGCAAGTGGAGGATGTCCTGACGCCGTTCACCTGCGTGTGTCGGACAGAGGAGGGCAGGTTGTTAGATGGTGAGTCTTCATTCACTTCACAGCCTCACTTCGTTTATGTCATTGTTCTATTTGAAGCTCTGATTCCACATAAACTCACTTTCCTCTAAGCCTTTTCTGAGAAAAAGGTCAGATTCAGGGAAAGACATGAAGATTTTCAGGTTTTTGCTTGCTGGGATATTCTGGAAACGTTGCATTTGTAAATATCAACAATGTAGCTGTGATTGTTTTTTTTTTTTTTTTTAGGCTTTTTCTTCAGTAAAAGTGTTTTTTTTTTTTTTTTTTTTTTTTTTTTTTTTAACAGTGTAACCTCTGATCTGTGCTCTCATAGATGATCTATGACAGGGTCTGCAACCTGCAGCTCCAGAGCCGTATGTTTACCCTCCATTGTGGCTCTTTTATTAAAGAAAAATAAAAAAGTTTCTAAATGTTAAAAAGTAACTATAAAGTAAGAAGTGAGAAAGTAGTTAAGGGGAAAAAGTGAACTACCTCAAACGTGAACTCATTTAAAAACAGTTGTAGGACGGTGCGTAACACAAGTCGAACATTTTTACACATTTTTGTGCATCCTGTCCTGTAGAACAACAAAATCAATGGATGTCACAACCAGTATTCAAGCACACCAGATTGAGCAAATTTTCTATTTTTGAAAAAAAAAAGGAATTTTAAGTGTTTGAAAAAAATGACAGCGGTCACTTAATTAGCTTTTTGCTTTGTTAGAGTTACAATTCTAGCAGAGATGCAACAGTGGAATAACCTATTTTAATTGAATCGCTGCTGACATTACTTTTGCTGCATTGAGATGATCATATTTGATCATAATTGATCATATTTGTCTTTTCTTTTGAAAAGAACTTCTGTCAAAAGTAAAAAAAAAGGCTATTTTCTTTTAATACTTGTGTTTTATTCATGCAAAATGATAACATAAATACAAATCAGTGTCTTTATTTTTTTTTAAAGGGTGAAGGAAAACTTTGTGGCTCCTACTAGGTTGTAGTCGACCCGAATGGCTCTTTCAGAGCTAAAGGTGGTAGACCCCTGATGTAGGATTAATGACAAACTGACAAATTTGTGGACGATTTTAGCGTCAAAACACACATTTTAACTCATTTTTGTTTCGTTTTTCTTTTAGGTTTTTAAATTTTATATTATTTCTAAAAGTTTAGGTGATGAGAGATCTGCGTTTACATGCTCTCCTGCTAGCTTACAACCCTAACCGAACTTTTTGGCTGCAACAAAATAACAAAAACTGGAGCTATCCATCTGTACAGTGTCGAGTAAGATGAAAGCTCAGACGAGGTAAACAAAGTCGTTATTGCAACTATTCATCTGCAAGTGGATGCATCAGAATGAAGCAGAGCCCAATTTATTTTCTGTCATATTAGCTATTTTTAAAGAAGCATTTTTTTTTTTTTTTGTCTGCTCTTGATTTTCGATTTTTACAATACTCAGCATTTTAATCTCAATTTTCTTTATATATGTTAGAAAAGACAAAAGAACGTTAAAAACACACAAAAAAATCTAAATTTCTATTGGAGTGTGTTTTTAAATAATTGGAAAACCATTTAAAATCTTGTTAACATCAACATTTGGCCTGCTCTGATGATGCCTGGCGACTAGGTAATCATTTTTGTCTTGGTTGCTACCATGGCAACCATTGCTGCAAATATCTGCGGTCATTAACCTGTTTCTTCTCCGCGTGGCAGATGTGAACCAGGACATGCTGGAAACCATCATCCCAAAGAGTGATGGCGACTTTGTGATGGTTGTTCTGGGTGAGCACAGGGGGCAGGTGAGCACTGGCTTGTTTTATTTTTATTTTTTTCTCCCCCGGAGCGCAGAGTCACGTTTGAATGCGATGGAGCATCACTAATCGCTGTACACCTTCATTCAGGTCGGCCGGATTCTTCAGAGGGACAAAAACAAGTGCAGAGCGACGGTGCAGCTCAACAGATACGAGGAGAAGTTGTTCACGCTGGATTATGACTCCATTTGTCACTATGTGGGAGCAGAGGATCATTAATCTGTCGTTTCCACTGGAGTTTCTTATCTTCTCGTTTCATCCTGTATCAGTGTAAAACTTATGTTCCGACATGCATTTTAAAGCTTTTTTTTTAATGAAAACTCCTCAGATGTGTATTTGTACAGGTGCAATAAATCAATAAAACAGGAAAAAAGGTTTTTTTTTCAAATTTATTCACTGATGATTCTAAAGGAAACAAACTGATCTGCAGGTGTAAAAACATATTTACAAGTTTTGATAGGAGTGACAACGACAGGGAACACCAGTAACCACAAAAAACAGAAACCAGCGCATGCCTGCTGTTTCCTGCTCACTCCTTGGGTTGTTGGTTCGCGCGTTGGCCCGGAGCACGGCGCCGGGGCTGGGGTACGGCCGCTGCTGGAACAAAGGTCCGGCTGCTGTGGTGTCGGCGCCCGTCTTTGCTTCATTTCGCTTGGGCAGACCACTTGACCACGATCCCCTTGGGACAAAAAAGATAATCAATAAACTTTTAAGAATATCTTTAAAGCTTTTAGTTAACAAGAATTGTTTACATCTGAAGAACAACGTGCATAAAATCGACTGTCAACTATTTCTCCTTTTTTGTACCTTTTAAGGTAAAATCTAAACACTTTAAATCTCTCACCAAAAAAATATTAATCCATGAATTGTACTCTGAATAAGCTAACAGCATTATTCTACAATGATTAGATTATCAAAGTAAAAGTATGGAAAAAGTGTCTAAAGTTGTTTGGAACAAAAAAGTTCCCTCAAAGCGCAGGCGACACCCTTGCTGCAATTAGCTACAAGCTATCGACTGACGGATCCGCACTGTCAGCAGCCGCCAAAGTTTCTAACCTGCATGCATCTCGTTAAATCAGAGCGACAAAGTTCTGATGGTGAAACAGCCTGGAGTTGTGGGGCTCTTCATTTTGGATCATTACTTTAAATTAAGAAACTTAAGAAAAAAGATTGGAACAATTGAGACTTTTTTTGTGGAAGGATTACATGAAATCCTCCATTAAGTGAATTACTGAGTTTTTCCAGTTCAACCAAAAGACTTAATTCATAATTTCAATTTTAAGCACAAAAAAAAAAGCATTAAACACAGACTTAACAGCTCTTAAGTTAGAGAAATTAACATGGTATTGTTTACCTTGGAGCATCAGAATAAGCACTGGGATCCATGGGGTCCATCTCATCATCATTTTTTCTTCCTAAAGAAAACAAACCATTTTTAAGTAAAAAAAAAAAAAAAACAAAACATCTTTTGTCAGGAAAACTGTGGAGGAAAATATAAAACAATGACCTCTTTTGTTCTTGCTGTACGGTGCAATGTCTTCTTTTCTTTGCCGTCTTCTGTCCCGGTCCCTCCCCTCCTCTCTCTCTCGATCCCGATCCCGGTCTCGGTCCCGCTCTCGATCTCTGTCCCTCTCCCTGTCCCGCTCTCGCTCTCTGTCAGGCTTCTCAAACGACGGCCTCTCAGCTCTTTCCTCGCCTCCATCTTTAAAAAACCAAAAGAAGTTTAAGGATCATATTTCAATTTAAAATACGAGACAGATTCTAAAAAATCTGAGTTTAAACATTAAGGTGTAATAAATATCTGACATCAATAAAGTCCCTTTAGATTACCTTATGCTTTTATGTTCCCAAATGCTTATAAAAGCAAATAATGCTTTATTCAAATAAATTACAATCAAAAGAAAACATTGTAATATAATAGCTAGAATTTAAAACCTACATTAGATAATAAAAAATTATATATATTTTTTTTATTTCAGGCAAGACTTTGGTTCATTTTTAATTAAAGGACCCCAAAAACACCACAAAACCTCAAAAGCTTTCAATTATGGAAGGATGTATATATATTCTATTCTTCAATACTGCAGAGCCAAACGCTTCAGCTAACCAATATAAAAAACAAATACATAAAAGATGGATGTTGCCTTCAGATACTTTGTGTTTTATGCTGCATTCTCTCTAACCGTCACTAGAGGGCGACACTTCAAATCCCCAAATGAGGAAGATGGTAATCCTGTCAGATCATTTTTCTATTGTGTGGTTTAGAGCTAAACTAATTATTAGGAGCTGTCAGGTTTGGGAAGACCCACTTGAAAAGAAATAACCATTTAATTTATTGTTTGAGGAGGTTGTAAATAAGAATAATTTAATCTGTCCTGCCTGGATAAATAAAGGTTTAAATAAAAAAACAATTAAATAAAAGGACATCAATTCAAACCAAACTATACTTTTTTTTTTAATACATTTTCTTTTATAACCACAACATGAATGTATTTTTTATTTTTGAACGCATTTGTGTTCAAAGTTTTCTCAGTAAGAAATGTATTGCCTTTTGCATTCAGGATTTAAGTAAAAACCAACTATGTGGTTAATGGAGCAACATTTTAGCAACTGTTTTAAAACTCTATTGATCCAATATAACACATTTCATTGCTATGAAAACCATTAAAGAGCCTATATCGTGCTTTTCTTAAGACTTTCAGAGCAAACTATATCCATTTATATGATCATATAAATGGATATAGTTTGCAAAACTAAAGAACATTTTTTTTTTTCTAAAATATGAGTTATTTTTGGAGCACTTTTCCCACCCAGAAGTAAAAAGCCTGGATCTCTGTGGCGCCGCTGGTGCCGCCAATTTTACAACATGAACCTCGAGCCAGCCTCAGCAGTGTGGCTGCGTTTTGCCCACAAACAAATTACAATAACACTAATACAAAAGCTAAATGAAATCGTTTTGTCATTTTATTACATATTCTTGCAATCAATGTTCCTTTTTTGCTTCCTTACTCTCACATGAAGGAAGTGCAAAAACAAAAAAAAAATTCTAATACTGTGAACACAAAATGACGTATTTCTCATGCAAGCGTAGCAGCGTAATTCACTTAAACATCTTCTTACCTTTTGCTTTTTTGGCAGCTTTTGTAATGACTGCTGAGGGATCGTTTGGGGAAAGCCAGGAAACCAGATCCGACTCCATGTTCCAGTAATAAGGAAGACCACTGGGGAAAGATGATGATTGATAAAAGATTGATAAATTTATCCCCCTGGGATATTAATAAAGTTCAATTCAATTCAAAGATGGAAACAAACAGTTTTAGCTAAAAATACATTTCATTTCAGTGGTATAGATTTGAAATTATGTATAAATCAATGACACACAGCGATCCTATTCATTCAAACACAGCAGAGCAGCTGATCAACTTTATATATACCTACCACGTCGAGTCAAACACTTTGTACCAGTTTGGAGGAAGATTTTCTAACCGAGTGGCTTCATAGTCAACATTGTTGTCATCGTAATCTTCAGCGATAATCTCCTCCTCTATTTCTGTGTTGATGGAGTGAAGAAGTAGTTTACACACAGAAAGAAGGATGAAAGTAACCTCTGAGAGGATGTAAAACACTACCTTGATCTGAAGGTTTAACTATTCCTCTCTTGGCCAAACGGGCCAGCAGTGCTGGAGGTAGAGGCATCTGGAAGCACAGAGCAGTTAGCATTAAAGAATGATGGAAATGCTGACAAATTCATCAAATGGTTAGATTTTGATTAAACAATTCTGGATTGGAGTTACAATTTGAGAAAATCTGATTAAATAACTTATTTTGGTAAAAGGTTCCATTCCAAAACCAATGATGTTCATTCACAAGCATTTTTGCCAAACTAGTGTTTTAAATACAAGAAAACTGGAACTTACGTCAATAAAGTTAAACTTTTGGCATTAAGAGAAAGCAAAACAAAGATTTTTAAACCAATAAACACAAAGTATTCTAACAAAATCAATGCCTGAATTAAATAACTGACAAGAATTTTTGTGGAATTCTTGTCATAAAAGCACAAAAGAGAATTTCTTTACCCCAAATTTTGAAAACAGGTTGTATGACCAAATACTGATGTGTACAATAATAGCTTATGTAACGATAAATACAGATACGTTGTAACTAATTTCTTACTGTTTGCAAACAATTTCCCAACAGAAACACTTTTTTAAAGATGCAATATTTCAGATGCATCCATATAAAAACATTTTTCAAAAACCGTATCAATTGCAGAGCAGGTCAATGAATGAAACAGGACTTTTCTGAAAGTTGTTTTGATATTTCTTGTTGCACGCTGCGACTAAAAAACACTCAGACTATAAGGACTAACCTTTCCTTAAATATTGAGGTTAGTTATAACACAGTCAGTTTCAAAATAACAATTAATAACAAAGAAATAATCTTGAAAATGGTGATTGCTTTTAAACATTAACCTGCACGAAAACATTTCCAGGCCCGATTCACAGCTGCGGTTAAAACATTAAAATCACATCATTTTGAAGTTTCTAACTATAGTGAAAGACGCATCAAACAAAAAAGCATTAATATAGTTAATACAAAAGGAGGAAAGTCAGTACCTGCTTTTAAAACGATAATTTCAATCGTATAAATCAACAGAAAACCACACCGAGCGATGAGCCGGCGCCGGATTATGACGTCAAGGCGCTTAATTGACGACAAGAAAGATGGAGGAGTATGCGCGTGAACCTTGGTGAGCTAATCTTTTCTATTGAACGAAACCTAAAATAATTTGTTTGACTCTTGACTTTCATGCAATTTCAACTTGTTACTAAGCGAAACCTGTTCAAATTTAATGGTTACAGGTTCACGAACGAGAAGTGATATAATTTCAACGAGTTTTCTAACATTTCACATCATACACAATCCGTTATTTCGATTATTATATCGAAAAATAACTGTATTTTATGAAAGAAGACGGCAACATTATATTTGTACTGTTCGTGATTAGTTTAATTTTATATATTTTTTTTACTGCTTTAAACATAGTGGAAACAAATTTTACATTTGTGAATTTAAGAGTAACTTGCAACAGAGCAACGAGTTTGTTATTGTTTTTGAATCAGAATAAATCCAACTTTTATTATTGTTTAGAAATGGATATTCTATATCACAGAATAATTGTATTTATCTAAAATGTTAGCATTTAACATACAGTTAATTAATAAATACGTTGCATTAATCTTAAATCCCTCAACAGTCTTCAGATATTTTAAAGAATAATAAAAAGTTTCTACTATTTAGTAAAAGGAAGGATTTTTTTAATATTACAATTTTATTAGAAAACTCAAAACTTCTGAGGCTTTAGGTCACAGAGATCTCCTCTAAAGCTGCATTAAAGGATGGTGTCATTCAGATGACTGGACCAGGGAAAATTGATAATGATCAAACTAAATATTGACACTGATGCAGGTAAGCTTTAAAGAACCAGTTTTGTCATGATTAACCAATATACTTCTGTATTTAAAGCAGGGTTCTCAAACTCAATTTACCTTGGGACTACGTACTGAAGGCAAAGTCTGGCAGAGGCATGTCTATGTACTACTAAGCAATATCTTCTACGTGTTCTGTAGAACGAAGGAGCCAACAACGCTAGCAACTGTTGCTAAGGACTTTTTATGACGACCAGACCATAGCAAATGTAAAATGTTATCAAAGAAGCATGGAGACGCAAAAGATCAAACATTCAGAGCAAAACTCAGACACAGATGAACATTTTGTCGCACAAATAAATGGGCTGAACGGTGCCAGTGTGGAGTTTGATTTTTATTTATTTTTTTATTATTTTAGCTATTCCTATTTTTGATCTTAATTGAAGGATGTCTGTACAGTAATCTGTAACAGATTTGTGTGAGAAGAAGATGCAGTGGGTCTCTGACTGAGATTTCTTGTGTATTATTTTGCCCTGAGAAAGTGAACCTAAATGGAGAGAATCAACCCTCAATTTATAACTCTGATCATGGAAAAATAGAATGAAAAGTAAAATCCTTTAATTTATTATTTGATTCATGTAGAAGTAGAATAAATAGAAGCAGTAGTTTATTTGTTTGTTTTTTCATTTGAATAATTTCTTGTTTGTCTTGTTTGTTTTGAACATGTGATTCTCTTAAAATCGCAAGAAAGGTCAAAGTGTTCTTTTGTATATGAAGCTGTTTTGCTGTCTTAATCCAATTACTAATTATTTCAACAGGTGTTTAAAAGATGTAAAAACAATTATGCAGATTTAATGTGACCTTTATTAATGTCAGTAACAAACATTTAATAATATATAGTAGCTAAAAGTGGAATGATTGTAGGATCCTTCAAAGCATTCTCAACAAATTAATAAAAGGACATTACTTCATTTACATTTTAGTTAATTTAGATTCTGATATGAATCAATTGACTCTTTTCTTTCCTCTGAAACAAGTTTAAATTCTGTTCCTGTTCTCCATCGTCTCCCTTGATTCCTGCAGCCCCTGGAGGATTGTGGATGACTGTGGGGGAGCTTTTACTATGGGTGCAATTGGTGGAGGGGTGTTCCAGGCAATAAAGGGGTTTCGAAACTCCCCTGCTGTGAGTTAAAACAAAACTCTGTTCTCTCCAATGCATCTGTTTGTGAGGCTAACGGTTAACAGCAGTCTGACCTTTCAGGGTGTTGCTCACAGGCTGAAAGGAAGCGCAAACGCAGTGAGAATAAGAGCACCCCAGATTGGAGGTGAGGAGATTTTGCTCTTATTTATAACAAACTGTTTCCTTCACTACAATGTAATTTGATATTTATCTCCTAATTGGAACAATTTATTTTAGTTGCACGAACCTAAATATTTATCATTTGCTGTCACATTTTTTTCACTCGTATTAACATTTTTGAAGGTAGCTTTGCTGTGTGGGGGGGACTCTTCTCCACGATCGACTGTGGTCTGGTCCGCCTGAGAGGGAAAGAAGACCCGTGGAATTCAATCACCAGCGGGGCCATGACCGGAGCCATTCTAGCAGCGCGCAGTAAGACCGAGTCTGAGCCCTAAACTCTCAGCAGATCGTAGTGTTTGGTGGTACTGAGCAGGCAGGGTGTCTTTCCTCAGGCGGGCCGTTGACCATGGTGGGCTCCGCCATGATGGGAGGAATATTGCTGGCTCTCATTGAGGGTTTTGGGATCCTGTTGACCAGATACACAGCACAGCAATTTCAGAACCGTGAGTGAACCTCTGAAGCTACATTTGTCGGTTCTTGAATGCTCTTTTTCTTCATTCAACGTGTTTATTACTACCAGATTCTAGCACATTTACTCACAGTTGGAAGAGGCTTTGTGAGAAACGTGGAAGTGGTGCAAATCCCACAAATCTTCCCCAAGTCCCAGGGTTTTTCTTTCACAGCTCCATTCCGATACAAGGAATATTTTAATTACTCCTCCGTGATCGTTTTTTAAACAGTTGGCACTTCATATTTAAAAAAGAGCCTGTTCATACGTTGCTACCAAATCCAAGTCCCTGATTGGTCAAAGTTCAACTGGTTTAACTTTCAGCACGCATTCAATGGGTATATGTTACCCAAAAATTGACTTTAAAAACTTGCATATCGACACATGATTGAGAGAATTTATATCCATGTACGACTTTTCATAATTTGGAAGTGGTCGCTCGAATAAGCCTGGCAGAGGCCGGTGTGAACACAGCTTGAGACTTCTGAAAATGTGAATTGTATTTTTTTTGTCCTAATGTGTGTTTTTGCTATACTACTTTTACACAGCCTAACTTTAGCAAACAATTTTAATCTAAAATTGTGATTGTATTCAACTTTTCAAACCTGGTTGATGTTTGTGTCTTTATTTTGGGTATTTATTGCTACCTATTCAAAGTGTGGAAGTATTTTCTCTGCAAATGCTGAAGACGTCAGAAAAGTGACACCAGAAAAATCTGACTTGCTTTGGTTTAAAAACAATAAAGTGGCTAATGAGGGCTGCAGGGATAACTGGAATTATTAGTTAAATGCACCTGTGCATGGTTGACCCCGTATGGTAAATGTGTATAATCGTGAAGTATTTGTAAGGATAGTGTAAGTTACACACACACTTGTGCTGTGCAGGTGGTGGCGTTGTATTGTTCTCTTATGCCACACTCTAGTCATCAGTAAGGTGTGCACACTGGCTTCTTATTAAAATGCTGCACACACATAGTGTGTTGGTGATATATAAGTACCTGTAAGACGACTACTAAACTATCATTGCCTGATTTCTTAAATTCTAGCAGTCAGACTGAATGCAAGGAGCGCACACTTATCACCTAAAACAGTGGTTCCCAACCACCAGACCATAGATCAATTGCCACAATATAATTATTTGTATACCTGTTTTATTTAATATTTTATCAAATAACCAGATTTTCTCAGCTACACTTTTAATCACTTGAGCTGGATGTTTTGTTTCAAATGAATAAGGTATAAATGAAGGAATGGAAGAACAGACAGACACGACGTTCCATCTGTTTTATTATAGGGTGAAAAATGCATCTCACCTACGTCACTCTTACTCGTTGTTTAAAGGGTAACCAAACCCTAAATCAACTTTTTTTGGCTGTTGACTTCTATAAATGTGCTGTATGTTGGTCATTGTCAAATTTTTGACTAATTAAAATAAAATTGTTTAATTCCTAAAAATAAAGTCAAAAACTGTCTGTGTGCTGCCCCCTAAAGCCTGAATCGAGGTATTACAGTTGAATTTTGTCATTGGTCAAACCATGTAAGTTTCAGAAGTCTCTCGTCATGATCTGCAGCTTCAGTAATGATAACAGTTGTTCCCCAGTCGCACCCATCTGACTGTATTTTCATATTTCGGCTGTGGGTGGAGTCAGCCTCCAACTGTCCTGTTTGGTTTCCCTTTAAGCGTTTCCTCCAACCTGTCACTCGAAACATGGACGTAAAAAAAAAGTGAAATGCTTTATACTCATTTCATCTCATTGTGGAGACACAGAACCAGCGTGGATGAAACTTCTCTAAAATTAAACGATATTTGGGATTTTCTGAATTAAACTCGATCTTCTCTCCTGCAGCACTGCCCTTCACGGATGACCCCAGCCAGCTTCCTCCAAAGAACGCTTAGCAGCAGATTTCAACGTATGCTGCATCACTAGAAAAGGTCAAGAGACGGATGTGAGTCCAAAAGGCGGAACACGGTGGGAACACGACTGCTGCTATCAGATGATCAGACGATGAAGATCTCTGCAGTTAACGTGTGTAGTTGCACTTTTGTTTGCTAACCTCAGGGAGAATTTTCATGTAAATGTTTTAAGGATGGACGTGTGTTTCACCATCCCAAACTGTATGCAATATCGTCTTATTTTACATGTTCTTGTCATTTCTGTGGGTAAATGTGTACACAAAATGAGTTAACTTATTTATACTAAAAGAAAAATATATTTAAAAATTGCTTTGTTGCTAAGGAGGAATTGGGAGCATCTGTCTGATGCTGTTTGTTCAGTAAATATGCTCTGGAGCCAGCGGCTGTTTGCTTTCCATGAAGACTAAATCTTCCTGAAAGTGTTTGAGTCTCTAAAGCTCAATTATTAACAAGCAGAATCTCAGTTCCTTTATTTATGTACCAACTGCTGATTTATGAAGGAAAATGTGCCGAGTTTGCACCATCGTCTTTTTAATCAGCAAAACAACCAAAATTGTCATTCCTGAACACTCGCCTTTAGTAAATATTTCAAGCTCCAGGAGGTTCAGCCAATCCCCGTTCCGTTCACTGCTGTCAGGCTTTCCTCATCAATCATTCCCCACGTTTGCAGGAGGATTCTTTAACCTATGAACGTTTTATGATTTCATAAATGACCCAAATCTCATCTCAGAGGTGGAGACTTGAGTCGTTCCTGTCGGCTATTTCTCACTTTAATTGCTCAAGAATTTATAAAGTAGATCAGCACTATTTACTCTTATAGCACACATTATATCAGGTTTCTCTGTCAAAGATTGTTCAGAAAAACATTTTATTGTAATAAAATATATTTATGAGAAAATGAAATGTATTTATTTCTTTAAAGGTTTATAGAAAAATAAAAGTTTAAAGATTTTGCTCAAGAATTTGTTACTCTTTCTTTTTTATTTTAAAAGTTGTGCTTTTATTTCTAAAACTGCTTTTTTAAAAATGTTTTTTTTTCTTTTGAAATTGCCTTATAGAAACAGTATTTAGAGTCCAAACATTAGTTTTGCATCTTCTTTCATCAACCTTTTGCTTACTTTTTAAATCAAAATTTAAAATGTATTTGATTAATGCGTCAAAAAGGAAGATAGCTGTTTAAATTGTCAGCAAATCTTTGAAAACATTTCACTTTTTTTAGCTTATGAAAGGCGCTTAAGTCTCTTTTTAGGTGGCTTTCTTACTTTTTCATGTTGCTCATATTTAGAAAAGGCTTGTATAGTTTATCGTAGATGGTTAGTGGTTACAAATGTCCCTGTTGAGAAAACCCTTTAAATATGAGATATAAAACTCTTTAGAAAGTGGAGAAATCCAAAAAATAGAAACATACAGGCTATTTATAATCATAACCATATACATTTTTTTTACTCAAAATTATTAATAAATATGAACTTGGTTTGGATTGGATTCATTTCTTGATAATAGAAAAATAAATCAATCTGTAAGTATTTCCTGAACACCAGCGCCCCCTGCTGTCTCTTATATTGTACTGCACCGGTTCTGTCCATGGTCCTGATATTTGCTTTACACTTTTCAAGAACTGTTTAACACATATTTAAATGACTTTTTCTACAATTCTATTGTTACAGAGGTGAATCTCCTTTTCTCCGACGGTCTCTCCTCCTCTGGCTCCCCCACGTTCATCCTTTTAACCGGCTCAGCTTTGTTAATCCTCACAATGACCATCGCAGATATGTGCGTGCGCTTGTTTCAGGAACTGGCTGCCGTGCGCCATCATTGACAGGCTCTGGTTCAGATCTCGTCGACTCGTCAGAGGGAGTTCACAGAGAGCGGGTCCTGTTGGACTTTTGGATGAGGTTGGGTGTGCAGAACGACCCGCAGGATCCCAGCAGGTCCTGGCTCTCCGCATGTGGTCATGAGACGGTGGGCTGCAGGGGCTGCCTTGTACCTCTCCTGCTGAAATCTCCCTCTTGTTCTGGGACTGAGTTTCTGTCAGTGGTCCGTCACGGTTCACGGATCTCCTGAAGAGTGGATGTGGCGTTTTCTCAGGTGACTTTGTGGTGAGAAACTACAGACATGGACGGAGTCAAGAAAGGTAATAATATTTCCAGCTTTTTGCACAGAGTTAGAAAGCAACATTGCGTTTTTTTTTTAAACTCATCCCAGCAATATAAAACAAACTAGAAAAGCTATCATTACTCCAATTTTCTCTTCCCAAAGGCCTCTTATTGCACCTGTTTTCCTTCTATTTTATCTTCTCTTTACCTGATTTGTTCATAGCTGATCCTATAAAAGTGTCTGCAGTTAATTCTGTGCAGGTCCAACAGGTGTTAATGGGCCCGTTTGGAGATAGAGCTAAGTGGGCTAAGTGCCGTATTGCTCCCTATAAAGAACTAGGTCACATCTGGTCTGATAATATGAAGCCTTCAGCATAGAATAGCGGTGTGATGCAAGCAAATCCTGCCTTAATTGTGTTAGATAATATAACTGGGAGTGATGGTTGCAATACCGCAGCAGCCTGGTGTGAGAATAAATCAAAGAGCCACAAAAATGTACATTAAACGTCAACCATGTTTTATTTCATCATTTATTTTATCCTTCATTTCACAGATGCCCCCCCTTTGGGGGAGGCAGGCAAATCAGACACCCTGGGGTCGACCGGCTCGGCCAGGAAACGGGGAGGGGGGGCCAAGAAAGCGATGCAGGCCAACAAATCCGCCCTCAGGGCCCCCCGAGCTCTTTGCTGCCTCACCTTGAGCAACCCCATCCGCATGGCAGCGCTGGCGTTGGTGGAGTGGAAGTATCCTTTTGTCTGTCACTACCTCAAAGCATGATGGGAAATGTCCACGCTGTGGCCTGGGTTTTTTTTCCCCTTGACTGTCGTCTCCAGACCTTTTGATATTTTCATTCTGCTCGCCATTTTTGCCAACTGCGTGGCCATGGGGGTCACCAAGCCGTTCCCGGATGACGATTCCAACCCCACCAACCACCAGCTCGTGAGTTTCCTCCCTACTCACAAATAATACCTTTTCATTTGTCGTTCTGAAGCTGGAAAAACAATCATTCTCAATCAGAACAAAAAGTACTGAGTTTCTTAAAGATAAATTAGATTTTCTTGATTGTAGATCAACATGTGAGGATTTAAATGAGAAAAAAAAGCCTTAAGAAGATTTGATCCAGCTGAGTTGTCAAATATAAAAAGCATAACTGTCATTGAATCATTTCTCTGAGTTCTAAAAGCCCCAAAAAAAGTTAATTTCACGATGCAGTGAGTGAAGGCCGCACTTCCTTAAGATAAAATTAATTAAAGAAAATAACCTTCATTCTGCTTCTTCCAGAAGTGAGTGTCCAATCAGTTGTGTTAGTTTCTTTGTTAATTTAACTTTACTGACCTGATTTAACCCTTTATTTGACTGCTCAGCCACATGGTGGGGAACATTTAGAAAACATTTTTGAAATATATTGATCATTATTTTTAAATATATTGCAATAGGCATTGGAAAATAGCTTGTTGTTTGTTGATTTTGTCCTTTTTTTGGTCTTCAACCCTTGTGCTATCTTAGGCATGTTTACATTTAAAAAATGGGGTCATCTGGACCCCACAAGACAGCGCATTGATTTTATTATTTTTTGTAAGGATTTTTTTTACCATCACTGGTGTCTGTGTCAGACAAATCCTTTTCACATTTGTCATGGGAGAGATCTCACATCAATATAAGGGTCGGGTCATCACGACCCCGTAAGAGAGCACAAGGTTAAAGGGATCAAGAACATCAGGGCTGTTGTCTTTACCCGTCTGATCACCTGCTCTCTGTTAGAGAATGTAGGACTAATAAGCCACTTTGTGACCTTGTCTTCTCTAGAAGTAAATGCTAGCCTCTTTCTCTAAGTGACTTGAGGACGCTGTTTTACTGAGTGAAGTCCTAAGTCTACTTTATATAGTTATAAATATCTATAAATTCGGAATTTGTATTTTTTTAATGGACGAAGTGGATTTTTTTTTGTTTTGTTATAAAAGCAGAAACAGGAAGTGGAAATTCTGCTTCCTCCTGAGTCCTGCTGGGTAAGGAGGACATTAGAGGAGAAAAGTTGCGCCGTGACCTCGGTCTGGTGAGCTTGTCAGGGATCATGATCTACTTAAACACCGACCATCTGCACCACCTGTTCTGTCTTTTCCCAGAGCTTCTCTTTGTTTCTGTGACACTGTTCATTTAATGTGTGCTCCAAAGTAAAACTGAAGAAAAGAAGAAAAATAATTATGTTTCCTCCCCATTAAAGAAGCCTATTACATGCATGAATCATGCAGAATGTTATGGCTTAGTTTCAAATAATCCTTCCATTGATTGCATAAAGTTATTAAATGAATGAGCCTGAGCTGTGTAAGCGATCTGCAGACATGCACACCTGCTTGTAGCAGGATGAATATTCACACAGATCCCTTTATTGGATTTCACAGAACAGTTAATCCGACTGTGAGATCTGTTGCAGGGGCTTCACATGTCTTAACAATTTTGGACGGAGTGTGAGTGAATGTTACTGTAACAGCGAAACGCAGCTTCCCTACATTAACCCAATCATTCCTGGCTCATGCTGGTGGACTCAGGAAACGTGATAATGACGGTGATTAGCAGCTTTAGGGTGAACGCTGCAGAACAGGGACCTGGCCAGAGACTGGATGTCTGAGTCGGTAGGTCAGGAGGTTAGAAAGCTCTTGGATCAACCCTCATGTTGCTCAAATAAAAAAAAAACTACAAATGCAAAATGCTGCAAATAACAAGAAATACTGAAATAAAAAAATGCTGCAAATTAAATGAAAATTCAAATAATAAATGCTGCAAATAGCAAGAATTGCGGCATATAATAAAACCCCTGCAAATAAAAAGAAACTACAAATAATAAATGCTGAAAATCGCAAGAAAGGCTACAAATAACCAGAAACGCTGCTAGTAAGAAAGTGCTGAAAATAAAAAGAAACACTGTTATAATATCAAGAAATACCACAAATAAAAAACCCTGCAAATAAAATGAAACTACAAATAAAAAAAATGCTGCAAATAACAAGAAAGGCTGCAAAAATAAATATAAAAAAAAAAAAAGCGCTGCAACCAAAACACTAACAACGGAAGTGGATTATTGAGGAAATTTAGGAAAAGTTGCCTTATTGGATTGCTTTGGCTCCATTAGTTTCTACTCAGATGTGTTTTTATCTGGGGAAGACACTGCTCTGAACTGAAAACCCATGGTGGTACATGTATTTGTGTTTTACTGCATATTGGAGTAAAGCTGCTACAGAACTCGATTCTCCTCACATCAGTGGTATTTTTATTTCTCCTTGTTAGCCGAAGCTCAAAGCAAAAAAGTCATCCTCCAGTTTACCTTCAAACCTATTAAATCTAACAAATGAACACATTAAAAAGTTCACAAAGTTACATTGAACTCCAACATCTTCGAACTCCTGTCATGTTTTTCTCCTTCTTCTCACAGTGGTGCATGGTCAAAAACAATCCCCAATAATCCACTTCCACTTGCTGTATTTTATTTGCAGTATTTTATTATTTGCAGCTTTTCTTATTTTCAGAGTTTATTTAGTTGTTTGCACAGTTAACAATTATTTGTATTTTTTCTACTGTAATGGCAGGTCTCAGCCACTGTAGGTTTATCTTCTGGTTGCGTAAAATAAAGTACTGTATATTATCTACCAGAACAACTTCTCCTTTGTGTTCAGGAACAAGTGGAGTACGTTTTCCTCGTCATCTTCACCATTGAGACCTTCACAAAGATTCTGGCCTACGGCCTGGTCATGCACCCCAGCGCCTACATACGCAGCGGATGGAACTTGCTTGATTTCATCATTGTCATCGTCGGGTACGGTAGAGCATCATAGAATCAGAGCTATGTTTGGATAAAAGCATGATAAAAACCATCAGTTTTGTTTGTCTGAGCAGGTTGTTCAGCGTGATGGCAGAGGGCATGACAGACCATAAACCTGGGGAGGCCCATCACGCCGCGGGGAAGCCTGGAGGCCTGGACGTGAAAGCCCTCAGAGCGTTCAGGGTGCTGCGACCGCTGCGTCTCGTTTCTGGAGTGCCAAGTATGTTTTTCATTTATGATTGTTTGGTCAGTCTTGCTCGTCACCCCGCTGAGAACTGTGTGCTCTGTTCTTCCAGGTCTACAGATTGTGTTGAACTCCATCATGAAAGCCATGGTCCCCCTGCTGCACATCGGCATGCTGGTCATGTTTGTCATCATAATCTACGCCATCATCGGCTTGGAGCTCTTCATCGGGAGGATGCACAAGAGCTGCTACGACACCAGCACAGGTCTCCGCTCCGCTCTGGTTCTTGTTTGGTGTTTGATGGAGGAGTAACCCATCACCTGCTGATCTGCTGCTGCAGGCCTCATGGTGGAGGATGACCCGTCCCCCTGCGCGTTCGCCGGGAGCGGGCGCTTCTGTGTCACCAACGGCACAGAGTGCAGGGGAAAGTGGGAAGGTCCCAACGGTGGAATCACAAACTTTGACAACATTTTCTTCGCCATGCTGACAGTCTTTCAGTGCATCACCATGGAGGGATGGACAGACGTCCTCTACTGGGTAAGACTTGAACCTGAACAGTCCGGTTCCGGGCTGACGGTTCTCTCCTAACTTGTGCCTCGCTCCGCAGATGAACGATGCCATCGGTTTCGAGATACCCTGGATTTATTTTGTTTCTCTGGTCATCTTCGGGTCGTTTTTCATCATCAATCTTGTGTTGGGTGTTTTGAGCGGGTAAGCGCAGACTTCCTCTTTACTTACACTCATTTGATGAAGAATCGTTGGTGATTTTGTGCCAATCTGATTCGCTCAGAGAGTTTTCCAAGGAAAGAGAGAAGGCCGTGGCGCGAGGGGAGCTGCAGAAGGCGCAGGAGAGCAAGCAGATGGAGGAGGACATGATAGGCTACATGGACTGGCTGATAGAAGCGGAGGACGTGGACGAGGAAGGAAACAAGCGTCAGTTCAGTGCACGTTTGAGCTCAAGCAAGCCTTAAAAAAGCGATTCAAGGGGTAATCTGCCTCTGTGTGTTTGTGAAGGTGCTGCCATCGCAAAGAAAAAGATGATGAAGAAGTTTGGCTGGTACAAACACAGCGAGGACGGAGGAGGTGAGGCCGCCGCCTAGACCCTGTGGTTAGGTTTATGTGGCACCGCGGCACAAACTGTGTTTGTGTGTTTCACCACAGAGTCCGACTCCGATGATGACATCGCGTACCTCGATGACGACAGCGGCTTCTGCGCTTCCCTCATGTAAATCAAGAGAACAAAGACTTTCACATTTATCATAAAAGACTAATTCTGAAATATTAATGTGCTTTCGTCTTTTCTTTTTTAGGGCGAAAATGATGGCAAACAGCTTCTGGTGAGATTTGTTGACAATACATCAACCTACAGGGCTCTTATAAAACTTTAAAAACATTTCTATTGACTAATCATCTGTAATATTTCATATAAATCTTCATGAATATTTAAAACTTATGTCAGTTCATAGATTTTTACCCACAATTTACGAAATGTTTATAATATCCTCAGAATTTGAGTAAAAATAGACTTTATTAGCATCTGCTCTACATTATTATAACAAATAATGGAAAAGTAATAATTCAAATAAATAATTTTAGTAGCTTTATTATAACTTCATGATGTTTCCGAGTGTTTTGGTCCACTCTCGAGAGTGCAGTGTGAAAGCTAAGCAAATGAATGCATTAATTATTTTTCAGGGTTATGAACGACGGTGGCTCAGGTGGTAGAGCAGGTCGGCCAATGATCGAAGGATAGGCGGTTCGATTCTCGCTCCCGCCAGCCAAAATGTCGTTGTGTCCCTGGGCAAGACACTTAACCCTACTTGCCTCAGTGTGGCTCCACTGGCGTGTGAATGTGTATGAATGTCCCGTGATGGTCAGAGGGCCGTAGGCGCGACTGGCAGCCACGCCTCTGTCAGCCTGCCCCAGGGCAGCTTGGCTACAGTAGTAGCTTACCATCACCAAGTATGAATGAGGTGTGGATGAATAATGGGTATTCATTGTAAGCGCTTTGAGCGTCTGGAAAAGCGCAGATAAATCTAATCCATTATTATTATTATTATATACACAAACTATATTTTTGTAAAATCATGGAATGTTTTTTCCTAATTCCAGAAGTCAGCCATATTATTGAATGTACCACAAATGTAAATGTTCAATAATACAGTTCTAAGCATGTTCTACTTTCAACCAAACCTCAGAGATCTTCATTGTTTTTTGCGAACCGTCATTAAAGACCCATATTGATCGTCTTTTAAACTATTGTAAGAGTGTTCCTAGTGATTATCTAAAATTTGTTTTACAAATCCTTGTTTTCTAGCACATAGTTTCTGCAGAGCGACAGGAGTTTTTAAGAAATTCTCCTCTGAGTTGTGGGCGGGACCTAAAAGCCTAAGATCTTTATCCAACTGCATTTTTTTCATCTGCTCCTGATTCACAATTTAACAAAATAAATAAAAAATCAGAAATGCAATTTTAAACCTAATGTTCTTAATATGTGTCCTTCATCATCAGAAAAGATGCTACAAGAACATGTTAAAAACATCAAAAACATGACGGTCATCAGAGTGGGCCTTTAAAAAACTGACTCCGCATGAAGAACTTGAAGGATAAACATAAAGTTCAATAATAGTTGGTTTTGGGGAAAAATCCATTGTCTCCGTCTAATAGAAACACACTTACGGAGTATATGGGTTAAAAGTTGTGAACATTCCTGAAATAAAACAAAAAATTTTCTTGAAATGTAATTCCCAGTGTTGGTTAAATGAATTTTAAAGAGGGATTGATTACATTACTTTAGTTACTGGATGAAATTGTAATTAAATTGCTTTACTAATTCCCCATTTTAAAAAGTAATTCACCACTGCTGGTTACTTTTTTTAATATCACTTACAAGTGAGTGAAATTATTCCTTTATTCAAAGGAATAAAGCTATTACAAACAAGATTCTTTGTAAAATCCCCAAAATAAAAATATAGAGGCACGTGCATGTGTGTGGATGTGTCGTTAAATGTTTTTTTTTTTTTTTTTTGGTATCCCTTTTTGTTTCATTTAACCAAGATACAATGTCAAAGACAACTGTTTACACAAGTTAATTTGTTTTGTTAGTCACCAATAGTTTCACTGCACTAATGTGTGAGAAATTAAGTAACGAGGGTTTCTGAAGTCTAGTAACTGTAATCAAATTAAAGTAATTTGCTATTTTGTAATTCATTACTCTCAACACTGGTTATTCCTAATTTTAATGCTTTCTACTTTTGTTTTTAGTGACCAGTTGTGCCAGCTCAACCACACTTTCAGGAAGAACTGCCGTGTTGCAGTGAAGACCACCAACTTCTACTGGCTGGTGCTTCTGCTCGTGTTCCTCAACACTGTGGCGAGCGCATCCGAGCATTACGGTCAGCCCAAGTGGCTCACAGAGCTGCAAGGTAACACTTTCTCCTATGACCTTTCTCCAACAGGTCGGACTTATGGAGTTTGGAGGGATTTTTGTGTCACCATTTTGCGAGCAAATGTCACAATTTTTAGATCAAAATTTTCTAAATTGCAAAAAACATGTAAAGTTTAGGATAAAACTTCATAATTTGCTAAAGAAAACGTTTAATATTTGCTTTCAAAAATCATTTTTTGCCTCAAAAAATGTTTTTGCATTTTTAATTTCAAAAATATATTTATTTTTTGCAAACTATTTTTTTTCCTTTCAAAAAATGTTTGGCTTTGCAGCACAAATGTCTTAGATGCATTGCGCCATATCTCACTCTCATTTTTTGAGGGCAATAAAAGGGTTGAAAATTCATATTATTATTTAAAAGCCAAAAAAAAGTTTGTAAATGTGAAACTATTTTTACGCAAAAACAGTTTTTGGAATTAAACATTAAATATTTTCATTTGCAAATCATATAGTTTCATTCTGAACATTTTACATTTTTTTTGCAATTTAAAATATTTTGGCATCAAAACTGTGACTTTTTCTTTCAATATGCTGGCACAAAAATCCCTCCATATTGGAGGAGCTGTTCACGTCTTCACCTCTTTGTCCCTCAGAGCGAGCCAACAAGATCCTGCTGCTGCTCTTCACCCTGGAGATGCTGATGAAGATGTACGCCTTTGGTCTTCAGATATACTTTATGGCTTTGTTCAATCGCTTTGACTGCTTTGTGGTGTGTGGCGGCATTCTGGAGACGCTGCTCGTGGAGATGGACGTCATCCCGCCCATCGGGATCTCGGTGCTGCGCTGCATCCGACTCCTCCGGATCTTCAAGATGACTCGGTGAGCCGCAGGACATTTACGTCTGTCCTCCTCTCCTCCCGGCGCGTCCTCACGCCCTCTCTTCATTTTCAGGCACTGGGCCGCCCTCTCTGATCTGGTCACCTCTTTGCTCAACTCCATGAAAGCCATTTGCTCCCTCCTGCTCCTGCTCTTCCTCTTCCTCATCATCTTCGCCTTGTTAGGAATGCAGTTGTTCGGGGGTAAATTTAACTTTGACGAAACGCAGATGAAGAGGAGCACCTTCGACTCGTTCCCTCAGGCTCTCCTCACGTGTTTCCAGGTGATCTTCAGAGCCTCGCTTCACTTCCTTTCTTCAATCCAATCACTCACGGTTTTCTTTGCGTCTCTGTTGCAGATCCTCACCGGAGAGGACTGGAACGCCGTGATGTACGATGGCATCATGGCGTACGGAGGGCCCATTTTCCCCAACATGGTGGTGTGCATTTACTTCGTCATCCTCTTTGTCTGCGGTAACTGTATCCTTTGCCACGACTCTTGTTCCCAAAACCTTAAACTGCTTTTCCCAAAAAAAGGAATTGTTTCCTAAATGTTCCGATCAGACATTCTTCTCAATGTCTTCTTGGCTATTGCTGTGGACAACTTGGCAGGAGGCGGAGGAAAGAAAAAAGTGGAGTAAGTTTCAGTTTGCTCCACGATTTTATTTCATTATGTGTAAACTGGAAATGCCAGTAAAGCAGCTGTGATGTGTTTTTAGAGAGAAAAAGGAGGAGGAAGAGGAGTGGGATGAAGATGAGGAGAAAGAAGATGAGGATGCAGGGGTACGGTCTTCTGAAATCTTTCATCAGAAGTAGATTATTCATTGAAAATGTCATAAATCGAAGCAGCTGAAGGTTTTTTTTGGATGTAGAATGAAGAGGATGATTGGCCGGAGAACGAGGAGCTGAGAGCCATCGAGGGACTGGAAGGTGAGCGGTGATGGAAACACGACCCGGCTGATTCGATGGACACTAACGCTTTCATTTCCACTGAAGGGGTCGCTCCACTGAAGCCAGAATTCTCCGGTCCTAAAGAGAAGATTGTGCCGATCCCAGACGGAAGCTCCTTCTTCATCCTGGGAAAGAAAAACTGGTAAATTTGGGATGTTCACGCTCTGTTTCCGGAACCCAGATTTCACGTCACCTCCTTTTTCCTCAGCTTGCGAGTCGCCTGCCACAACCTCATTCATCACCCCTACTTCACTAACTTCATCCTCATCTTCATCATCCTCAGTAGCATTTCTCTCGCTGCCGAGGATCCAATCAAATCCCACTCGTTCAGGAACATTGTAAGCCATCATGTTCTCCAGTTCCTAATCCTGCCTGAGAGCTCCTCACAGAGGCTGACGGCTGGACTGGCTTCTGTCCTCCTCAGGTGCTGGGATACGCTGATTATGTCTTCACCTCCGTTTTCACCGTGGAAATCGTACTCAAGGTAAAAAGCTTTAGTGGAATTGGATTCTCCAGGCTGAGACACCCTTTAGTGACTTTGCTTTTTCTGCTACAGATGACGGTTTACGGAGCTTTCCTGCACACAGGCTCCTTCTGCAGGAACGCCTTCAACCTCCTGGACCTGCTGGTCGTCAGTGTCTCCCTCACATCTTTTTTCCTACAGTATGTAAATTCCAACTTTGACTCTTTTTTTTTTTTTTAATTAACTCATTGGTTCTGACTTTCCTTGGGCTATTTATTTATTTTAATTGTTGTTTTCAGTTCAAGTGCCATCTCTGTGGTGAAGATTCTCCGTGTTCTTCGGGTTCTCCGGCCTCTTCGAGCCATCAACAGAGCCAAAGGATTAAAGGTCTGTCCTGGTTTTGTCTGTTTCTTGTTATTTTAACTCATTTTAAGCCATTTCAAAAATGTTTGGGAAACAATAAAGAAAAAAATGTTAAAATTCAATAATTTAATACCTGGTTTTTAAGCATTTTTAAACAAACTATTTTATCTACCTGTTTACAAAAAGAAAAATATTAATTTAAAATAATATGGTTTAAGAATAATATTTTATGTGCGTTTATGATGAAAAGGTTTGAAACATTTTATCAGTTTGGATAATTGTTGAGTAAACTCAATCTCTTTCAGAGTTGTTTCACCCATCTGAAACAGAAGGGGATTATAGTATATTTAAAACTCTAGATTACAAATCACAAAACTCAAGTAAGTCAGAGTAAGCTCTTCAAGTTTAAAATAGGCTTAAAGTCATGAAAGATAAAATAGTAAAAATACAACAGTCCTAGTGTTTGACATTTCTTTGACTAAGGACTTACAAAAAACATTCTTCTAAAACGTTAAACAGCAAAATATAAAAATGAAAGAGTATAATAAATGAGGAAAAACAAACCAAGTGAGAAGTATTGTGATTTAAAATCTAATAATTTTATGTGCTTAAAGATTCACTTCAATGAAAATTGTGTTTTTTTTGTTTTTTTTTTAACATGTTCATGTAACATTTTTTCATGATGGAGGACATGTATAAAATAATTTAAGATTAAAACTGGATTTCTGAGTATTTCATTATTGAAATTAGGATGAATTGGGAGCAGAACAAAAAAAAAAATCCTGTTTTGAAAAAATAATCGTTTGTGACACTGCAACCAACAGAAATGGATGGGAATTTCTGAAGAACTCATCCAGCTCTGGACAAACTTTGTCTAAAGAAAACAACAGTTTTTTTTTTATTTATTTTTTTTTTATTTTGACTAAAAACGGTATTATGGTAATTAAAAAAACACTGAGAACACTTTGAAAATAGAAAAAATATAGAGTTGGAGTGGGACCTTAGGGGTCTACCTGTATCATGCTATTCTTAAGCCTTTCAGAGTAAACTTTATCTTATATATATAACACCTTTGATACAGTAAAGAAAACATCTTTCTATGAACTCTTCGATCTCTGAGGCACCGCCTTTTGCTCCTTGTGGGTGGCGTCCATAACATGACGTCAGTCTAGAGCAGGGGTAGGGAACCCTGGTCCTCAAGAGCCACATTCCTGCATGTTTTCTACCATACCCTGCTCTGGCATGTTCTTATTGGCTGAACACACCTGACCCAGATAATTGTCATGAGTCCCTACACTGATTACCTGGTTCAGGTGTGTTCAGCCAATAAGAACATGCCAGAGCAGGGTATGGTGGAAAACATGCAGGAATGTGGCTCTCGAGGACCAGGGTTCCCTACCCCTGGTCTAGAGCCTTCCTCGTCACCGTGTCTGGGTTTCTGCCACAAAAACAATATCCAAACTTTTGTAAAGATGGTTGTACATATTGTCCATTTAAAATAAAAGAATTTTGCCGATCACAGGTACCCCCACTGAAAAAGTGATTGTTAAGTTAGTCTAAAGTCTACTTGTTTTTGTGGATTGGAAGGGGCTGGTTCTCACAGAGCACGGTTTTAGAGGAATGCTCAGAAAAGTGTGAATGAATAAAAATAACACTTTGGGTTTGTTTATAGCAAGTAATTACCATTATAAGACACTTAAAAGCTCAAAAAAGTTGATTTTGTATGAGATATACCCTTCAAAAATCTAGAACTCTCGAAGTGCTGGAACAGTTTAAAAAAGCTAGAAAAGTGCTAGGAATTTAGCAGGACTTCACCAACAATTTCTTTATTTAATTTTAAAGAGTTTATTCATAAACCCTTTAAAAAAATAGTAGAACTATGTTTCTTTAAATAAAGTTGCTAGAAATAAAAAGTAGCAATTCATTGCATTCCAGTGTTTTTCCGTCCAAGTCTTTAGATGGTTTATGCTCCGCCTGTAACTCCAGCTGTCTGTGTCTCTCTCCAGAACGTGGTGCAGTGTGTGTTCGTGGCCATCCGCACCATCGGCAACATCCTGATCGTCACAACCCTCCTTCAGTTCATGTTTGCTTGCATCGGGGTTCAACTTTTTAAGGTGCCTCCTCAGACATTTTCCAGAGGTTCTCACGTTTGCTTCTCGTGAGCGAGGACGGTTCATTCAAACCTCTTCCTCTGTGTTGGATGTTGCAGGGAAGATTCTACAGCTGCACTGATGAGGCCAAACACACTCCAGAGGAGTGCAAGTCCGTTTCCTGCCCTCCACAAGTTTCCATCCTCCAACAGTTTGAACAGCTTAAAATAATCCAATCTGTGTTTGATTTTAGGGGAACATTTGTGGTTTACAAAGACGGAGATATGAACCACCCCATGGTCAGGGAGCGCATTTGGGAGAACAGCGATTTCAACTTTGATAACGTGCTGATGGGAATGCTGGCTTTATTTACTGTTTCAACCTTTGAAGGCTGGCCGCTGTGAGTACAAAACATTATTATTTTTCTTTAAAATGAATTGTTCTCAACATGATCATCACTCTAGATCACAGCTCTGCAAGCCAGTCAATTTCTCTCTTGTGGTGGAGGACCCTAATGCAGGAGACTAGACTTGGTGGCAGAAACATAAACATTTACTAAATCAACTCAAACATGACAAAACCAGGAGAACAAACCAGGAGAACAAACCAGGAGAACAAACCAGGAGAACAAACCAGGAGAACAAACCAGGAGAACAAACCAGGAGAACAAACCAGGAGAACAAACCAGGAGAACAAACCAGGAGAACAAACCAGGAGAACAAACCAGGAGAACAAACCAGTGCCGTGACAGAACATAGATGAGCAGATGACCTGACAATGAGAACTGAAAACCAGACACTTAAATACACTGAGGTTGATTAACTAAATGAAAACAGCTGTGGATGATTAACCTGAATGTAGTGAGACTGACAGGGGAAACAGAACATGACAAAACCTAAGCACGGAATCATGACACTCTTGACTTTAATCGGACTTTAACATTAATAACTTGTGACTTGATTCAAACTTTAGCCCTCTCACTCAGAAAGACTTGCTACTGTCCCCCAAATCCAAGGATTACAAAGTATATTTTAGAAATCCCGTGCCGCCGTGGTCTCTCTGTCTCTGTTTATTTACATCTGTGTGTGACACCATCTAATCAAATAAGAGCCACAAACAATCCAGTCAAATTGCAGAAAACACTGCTCTATTAAAAGTTTGAGTTCCTGTTTGCCAGTGTTTTTATGTTCCGGCAGGAAAGTTAAGAGTTTGTCATGAAAAAGTGGTTTGCAGTTTGCAGGAGATGCAGTTAAAAAGATGACTCGAGACTTGTTGATCTTGACTTGTGGCTTGACTTGGTACTTGACTCGGACCTGAAGACAAAGACTTAAAATTTATCTGTGACTTGGAAAAACAATGACTTGATCCTATCTCTGGTAAGTATTGTAATGTCACCAGAAATGTAAAAAACTGTTTGTTTACCATTCGTGGTCATCTCAGCCAGAAAAGTGCAACTTAACAAACAAAAATTCAGTCCTAGTTATTTACCATATTTTTTAAACCATAAGGAAAATGGAAAATCCTTGAATTTGTCCAAAAATAGAAAATCGGCTTTATAATTCAGTGCACCTTAAGAATGAATTCTGGTTGACCTCAGATTGATTTTGTATGGTACAAACTACCAAAGATCGATGGATTATTGGAGAATTATGGCTACTGTTACCAGGAACCTCATGGTTCAACTGTTTCTGAAATTGTTGAATAAAGTTTTTTTTTTTTAATTATAATCTTTGCATTTTTTTTTTCAACCAGAAAGCCACAACGGAGGGTTAATGTGGCCCCCTGATCTAGATAAACCTTTTGAACTACGGCTTCTGCTCCTACAAAAACTCACTTTCTGTACTCATACCATTGATTAAAAACTAAAATATACTTTAGTGTCATAATTTTCTGCTTGTAAAAGAAAAACTCTTTTGTCTTTCAGTGATTTTGACAAATTTGCATCAAATTGAAGTTACCCCAAAATACTTTTCCATCTTCTTAAATAGTAAAGCTTGAATATTTAATATTTTGTTTATTATTAATAAAGGCTCTTGTACCGGGCCGTGGATGCCAACGCCATCAACCGAGGCCCCATCTACAACTACAGAGTGGAAATCTCCATCTTTTTCATCATCTACATCATCATCATCGCCTTCTTCATGATGAACATATTTGTCGGTTTCGTCATCATCACATTTCGAGAGCAGGGAGAGGCCGAGTTCAAGAACTGCGAGCTCAACAAGAACCAGGTTGGTTTGCTGTTTGTTGAAGTTTTTCAGAAATGTTTAAAGGAGATTGATAATTAAGCCTTTAACACCTGAGATGTCGCCGGTGACGCTTAAATAACAAACACTTGTTAAGATATTGTAACTTTCCAAGCGTTAACACGATCAATGTAATTCCAGCAGATTCTGAAGCAACGAAAAGCGGCGCTTTTCGTTGCTTCAGAATCTGCTGGAATTACATTGATCGTCTTGATGATTATTCTAAGTTAAAGAACTTTAATAATGGAGCGTCACCAACATCTCAGGTGCTGATCTATTCTGTTTATTGACCTGCTTCTTCTTCCTCCCTTCTGCAGCGCCAGTGTGTGTATTACGCTCTGAAAGCCCAACCCATCAAGATCTACATCCCCAAAAACCCGTCTCAACTCAAATTCTGGAAAATCATCAACTCCAGTCAGTTTGAGTACGTCATGTTCGTGCTGATTCTGGGAAACACGCTCACTCTGGCTGTTCAGGTACGCTTCAGGCCTTCAGGCGTCTGTCAGAGCTGCGACCTCTACCTCACTGACGCGGCCTCATCTTCCTCTTCCTCAGCACTACGAGCAGTCCAAACTGTTCACCTCCATCATGGACATCCTCAACATGATCTTCACTGTGGTTTTCACCATTGAGATGATCATCAAGCTGTTGGCTCTGCGTGCTCATGTAAGGAGATCGTCATTTAGGCCCCTCGGGTGTGCGGGCTTGATAGTAAAGATGACGTTTTTTTTTCGTTCACAGCACTACTTTATTGATCCTTGGAACTCCTTCGATGCTCTGATTGTGGTCGGGAGCGTGTTGGACATCGCCGTCTCAGAGTTTAGTGTAAGTTTGAGTTATTTTGTAACCAGAAGTCAACACAAAAGAGGATACATTATTATATTTTTTTGGTTTTATGTACTCTCCTCCACCCATGGAAGCTAACCCCACCAGGCTTTTGACGTGAAGTCAACCTGCTGACTCAACATGTTCAACATGTTGAATTAAAAACCCAAAGATTGAGTCAACAAATGTTTTTACATTTGCAAAAAAAAAAGTAAATATTGAAATAAAACCTCCTAAGATAAAAATATAATAATAATTATTTTAAAAAATAAAGTTTTAAGCCCACCACTAATTCAAAATGTAAGTATCTAAAGGTTGTTGTGCCCCATAAAAGGACACTTAGTAGTCTTTTAACTCACTAGTATGTTTCCCAATTACATGGACTGCTAGTATAGTTTTCATTCAAAATGTAGGTTTGAAAAATGTTTTTATCAGGGATGTAGAAGATATTAGATACACATTGTAAGGCCAATCAAGCAATAGGAGGAACAGCAGTATCAATCAGGGATGTAGATAGAGAAAAACTGAGAAAGCGAAGCACTTTGGTAAGAAAGCCACATATTAAACTAGATTATATTGATAAAACAGGTATAAAATCAATCAAGAAGCTAATAATCAGGTTCTGGTAAACTGCTAAATTCTCTTCCTGTCCAATCACAAGCTTGCTTCTACCAAGTCAGGTGACATACAATTGGCTGAAAGTGAACCTCACGTGTGCACGAAGCATTTAACATACCTAAATAAATTAAAATGACACTTTTTTTTTAGAACAAAGCATTCTAAAAGTTTTCATGTTTTAAGCTATTACGTCAAAAATATTTTGTTTTGTTGCTTAATAAAAAGTGCAGATAAAAAAAGTGTCTCTGTTACAAGGGAAGCGTTATTATTTGTAAATTTAAATGCCAAAAAAGAAAGAAATGAAACAGACCATATCATACCACCACAAAGTTTTTTAAATCATTTATGTACCAATTTGTGGAGCATGTATGGAGATGTCTATCAAAGTAAAGATGTGCAATCCTAGTTTTTAAAATTTTACTATTTTATTTTAAATCAAAGTTTGCAAGAGTTACAACACATAATAACAATAATCCTTGGTATAAAATGGTATAAATCCTTGGAATATTGCATTACATTATTTAGTGGAGTTTAGCCTATTTTTTTAGACATATGTTATAACATTATAACGTGTATTTTTCAGACTATAAGGTTTAAGTGTAGTATTTTTCCCTTATCATCACACTCAATTGATGTGTATATGAAAGATTCATCTGTAGACTTTCTGTTTGTTTGCCGCTCAAAATGATAATTAATCCACTTTAGAGCTGTGATGAACCGCAAAGATAGTTAAACAAGTATGTTAGAAAAAGTCCAAACAGGAAAAAAGAAGACACAAGGAGACAGTTACATATATATTTTTTTATATCTATGTGTTGCTCCTCTAAGTCACATGTTAGAGGGCAGTTGGTCTGTGATTTGGAATAGAAAGGCTACACTTGTGTTGAGAAACTGGTAGCATTTCACTGAGAGGATTAACTCTTCCTCTGGTGTGCATCTAATGAATCCATACACTTGTGCACAGTGCTGCCACCCAGTGGACAGTTTGGGAATTGCAATAACTCAATGGGTTGGAACCGAACCATGTAATAACAATTAAAGTAAATAAATTAAAATAATAAAAATTACGGGGTGTTTTTTTTTTTTTTTTTTTTCCTTACTTTTAGCTATTGTCCAAGCTACTAAATTTGCTGTTGTGAGCATTTTTTTTTTTGCGTTTTCTTTAAAAGTGAGATGATTAAAGTTTTCCACTTCTTTTACATGACTCATCTGTCTGATGCTACAATTGATCAACCAGGGAGGAGGAGGAGGAGGAGGAGGCCATGGAGAGGTAAAAACCAAGCTCCCAGTTCTCATTTCCAATTTTTCATTATCAAATGTTTCCTTTTAGTGCACAGTTTTTCTAAAAAAAGACATTTTCTCCAGGGTGGTGGTGGTGCGGCTGGGGGTGCAGGAGGAAGTGGCGGCGGGAAAGGAGAACACGGAAAAGTGTCCATCACGTTTTTCCGTTTGTTCCGAGTGCTGAGGTTGGTGAAACTGCTCAGCAAAGGAGAGGGCATCCGTACTCTCCTCTGGACGTTTGTCAAATCCCTGCAGGTCAGTCGTCCAAAAATGTCATGACATGACTAATAAAATCATGACATGACATTCATCATCAGGCCCTGCCGTATGTTGGCCTCCTGATCGCCATGATCTTTTTCATCTATGCTGTGATCGGCATGCAGGTGAGATAATTCACCTGAAGTTAATTGAATCCTTCAATTGTTATTAGTTGGAGCTTCATTTTCTTTGACTTTCAGATGTTTGGGAAGATAGCTGTGGATGATGAAACAGAAATCAACAGAAACTGCAACTTCCAGACTTTCTTCATGGCAGTTCTGGTGCTTTTCAGGTCATTAAAACCTTCTTTTCACTTCACCTAAGCAAACAAAAAAAGCTTAAGTGTGTGTTGAAGAACCCCGCTGTGCCTGTGTGCAGGTGTGCCACAGGAGAGCAGTGGCAGCAGATCATGCTGGGAGCTCTGCCCGGCAGACGCTGCGACCCAGAATCCGACACCGAGCCCGGTGAAGAGTTCACCTGTGGCAGCAACTTGGCCTACATTTACTTCATCAGCTTTTTTATGCTTTGCGCTTACTTGGTGAGTGAGGCGGATTATTACTGATTTAACCACTGTGTTTCCAGGTGGCACATTTCAACTGCAGTATTAAGATTTCTCTGTGCTGTCTCCGCCCACATGGTTTCTTTTTTTTAGGTCCTTCCATGGATTTAAACAGCTAATTTTAGTACGGCTAAGCACCACATAGACAGATGGTCTCAAATTTATTCCTGGAGTTCCTCATCCACACATTTACATGACTTTTTAAACACTTTTTAAACAAATACTGTCTCAAATGCTTTGCACATTTTTAAGAACTACATTTTTACTCTTGAGACATTGTTGTGTCAGTCTCTTTTGGCAGAACATGTTTCCTGCTGTTAATTGTGTAGTTAAGGTTTGAAACTTTTTGTAACTTGCTTACGTCAGTCCATAACCACATTAGGTTCAAAGAAATCTTGGATGGGCAAAGTGATGCTTTCCTTCTTTGGTTTTGTTGGAAAATAAATGTTCTCACTTAAGAGCAGCACCGACAAATCCTCTGCTAAGAAAATATTAACATGTGCTTACATTGGTGATAGGATTGGGTATCGATAATAGTTTCCAGAATCGATTCGATTCACAATTTTTTTTTTCTCCAAATTCTTTCGCTCCACTCAATTCAGTTGGATTCAATTCAATTCTGAGTTGACATGGTTTACACATTTGTTTAGAAATGCATTAATAATATACTATATATTTACATTAATCTGATACAGTTCACATACTGTAAAATGTATTTGTTAAATAATGAGATTGCTAATAGCGTACAGTGTTAAATGGAGAAGGTCAAACAGAAATATTCAGATCATTAACATTGTAAACATTGTTCTGCTTCTCCTGGAGGGCGTTTCAGTTTGGCCACTAAGTGGAGCTCATGCTACAACAGTATACTTTTTTAAAAAAGAAGAAGAAGAAAGTATGAACAAAAAATTGTGCTTCAGACCACAAATGGTTACTTCAAAAAATGTTTCCTGAAAAGAGTTTGGAAAATTTCTGCCTGTGAGTAAATAAAGATGTTCCTTTAGTCAGCAATGTATGTTTAGGTCGACAGAATGTTAGCATCAGCCGTCCTATGAGAGATTCAATTAAATGCTAGCAGAGTTTAGCTTTATGTGCTAGATCGCTCTCTATTGATTTATTAAGCTTAGATCAATTTAAATTGATTTTATCAGATCAGCCCTAATTGGTTTTTATGGTAACTAAATATTACAGTGAAAGCGTCCATTCTACTCTTCTATTCCGTATTCTGACATTTTTATTTAATATTTACTCTAAGAACTATTTAGAAAAAGTATTTTCTATTTGGATCTGTGTTATTACAGTTTATGCTTTCCTTTTTCTTTAGATTATCAACTTGTTCATCGCTGTCATTATGGACAACTTTGAATATCTAACAAGAGACTGGACCGTGTTGGGGACTCATCATCTGGACGAGTTCAAGAGAGTCTGGTCAGACTACGATCCAGAGGCCACGTACGGCACCTTTCTCCCCCCGAGTGTTGGCACACTAAAGTAGGACGGCCTCATCAGTTATGGGTTTGTGTTTTGCAGCGGTCGGATCAAGCACATCGACGTGGTCACCATGTTACGCAGGATTCAGCCCCCTCTCGGTTTTGGAAAGCTTTGTCCTCACCGCGTGGCGTGCAAAGTAAGGTGGCACTCACCTGCAGTCTGCAGACATGTTCTGGATCACACCAGTAAACGGATCTGTCTGGTTCTGTGCGTTCAGAGGCTGGTTGCTATGAACGTCCCGCTACATGCCGATGGGACAGTCACCTTCAACGCCACCCTGTTTGCTCTTGTGAGGACCTCACTTAAGATCAAAACTGAAGGTGACCCCCCCACATTGACCCAACATTTTTCCAGACTTCTATGCAGAAATGCTTTTTTTATTTCATGTTATTTTTATTTATTTATTTTTACCCTCTCAGGCCCCATTGATCAACAGAATGAAGAACTGAAGATTATTATAAAGAAGCTTTGGAAAAGGACAAAGCCAAAACTCATCGATGAGGTCATTCCGCCCCCTAGAGGTAAATCACAAAATTGCAACGTCTGGTTTCACAAACTATCCTAAATGAAAATATGGATCACATATAATATTTTATTAGGATGTCTGTGTAGTAATGTTATCTGTACTTAAACATGCAACAGCACCGGACTTATTAATCATTCTTATATTATATAACTTTTTTATTCTCTGAAACAGATTTTTAACTTTTCTTGTAGAATTTCTGAAGAAGTGATTGCCTTAATTAATTCATATATATAATCACAGTGTAGTTCGGTGATTGACCATTCTATTTAAATGTCTTAAATGTCTTAGAGTTAAATTAAGGCATATTTTAAAAACAAAAAGTCAAGAAATGAAGAGAATTTACCTAAATAAACATCATCACCGTACGTTGATAGAGTACACACTTAAACAAAGTCTCTTTCCTTTATAGGGGATGAGGTGACATGTGGGAAGTTTTACGCCAGCTTCTTGATTCAAGATTATTTCAAAAAGTTTCGCAAGAGAAAAGAGAGGGAGAGGAAATCTAAGAAGAAAGACAAGGCAGCGGCTCTTCAGGTAAGAATGCTTTTATAGTGTTTTCTAAACAAACGAAAAGAGATTCAGTGTCACCTGATCATATTAAAACTCTATATTTACACCTGATAGGACAATATTTGGTTCACCTGATAGATTGATGTTTTTGCTCTGACCGTGTTTGAAGATTTGTATCATTTGACTGAAATCAAAATCCTACCTTGTGTACTCATCAAAAAACGTCTACGTGGAAATGTCTAAGCTATAGAAAACTTCATTAATCTTTCATGAAGATAAAAGATAAACAAAAATTAGAAAAAACCAGGAGTCCGCAGCCTTCAACACCTAAAGAGACATTTGGGTCCATTTCTCACTGACAACATTCCAACATTATTCACTTTTCAGGAAAATAAGACACTGATTTCTATGAATATAAATGTACTTTTTTTTTTTTTGCAAAATAAAACAAAGCATTTTTTAAAACCTGAAATAGTTTATAATTTTTATCAGAGATTTCACATGACTTCCTTTCAAAATAAAATACACCCTGTGTCACACAGGATCATCAAATCATTAGATTTTAAATTCTCTGACAAAAACTTGCTAATGAACTAAGTTAGAGCTAATTGAATGAAAATAGTTTTCCAAACACTCAAAATCCTTAAATTTCTTTAAAACTAGAAAACCTGACACTCAAAAATCTGTCAAAAAGCATCTGATACGTAATGACCTTCAACTGTTTAGAAATTATTTTAATCAAGTTTTATTTTTTTATTTTCATTTTTTTTTTACTTTACTGCTTATTTACTTTTTACAGTTATATTTAAAAAAAGTTTTTTTTTTTTCTTTAACTAGAGAGCCACAATGGAGGGGTCAGAGAGCCACATGTTGCTCCCGAGCCGCAGGTTGCAGAGTCCTGCGCTAAACTGTGATCATGTGACATTTATCTAAATCAAATGACCAATATTTAATTAGTTAAAAACGGTTGAAAACTTTTAAGGAGTGAAAGGCATAGAAAGTCAAATTTGAAAATCCTTTAGCTCTCCAAAACCACGTAGAAAAGCTGTAATCTTCTTGTCTGGTTTGCATACTAACGCTTACTCTTTCTGCATTTGGTTCATATGAAAAACTCTGCAAAAACTTGTTCTTGTGGGTTTTTTTCATGCTCAGACTATAAAGGGGTTGTGTGGAATCTTTATAGAAACTTTTTTTGCATTATTTAGCAAGGTCTGCGGACGCTGCAGGACCTGGCCCCAGAGATGCGCCTGGCCATGGCCTGTGACCTGGATGAAGACGAGGCCACAGAGGGTGAGATGACGGGCGACGAGATATTCGACAGTGAGGCCGGGACTTCGGTGAACACCACGCCGGCCCCCACCCCGATGCCACCCTTTGAGGTGCTGGTGGAACAGACCGCCGTTTTAATCGAGCCGCAGCCTAAGGCAACCAACGGGGGAGTCATCACCGAGCAGGTGAACGGCCTGCAGGAGCATCAGAAACCAGGATCCGAGCTGGCGGGGGTCAGCGTCGTTACGGAGCAGCCGCTGCGGTCTGAGCCTCTGCCTGTCAGGTACTGGAGAGGTTCATCCCTTAAAAATATTTGTGAAGTTGATTCCTGATGCCCTGATCTCTGTTTCAACTCTCAGTGTGGTCTCCGTCTGCGAGTCTCCTCTTCCTTCTCTACCTCCTCTTCCTCCTCTTCTCCTCTCCTCCCCCGGAGTTGCTGGTGGAAAGCGAGCCGGTTGTAGAAGTGGCTGCAAGTGCAGCGACAGAACAGTTTTGTAGCAGTGAGATGGACGCTGCCAGCCTAGCATCAGTCGACGTGTAAGAACTGAGACATTTAAGGTTTTTTCAAATTTAAAATAACCAGTTTTTAAGCTAATCTCTTCAATCTGACAGGTATTCCTATCCAGAGCCCATGTCTCCTTTACCAACGGATTCAGGCTTCAATGGCCAAAGTCTGGATACAACCAGCAGCATAGGAGAGATACCCTACGACACTCCCATCGCCAACGACTTTGTCGACAACGGCTACAGCGAAGGCAACATCAACGTGGAGAGCGCCGCCGTGAGTCCCACTCCCTACGAAGAAAGCATACACAATGGCAACGGATACACAGGTTACCACGGCAACGGTGACGCCAGCATCAACGGCAACGGGAGCACGGTGAGCGGCTTCAATGAAAACGGCAGCACGTTCAGCGGGTACAACGAGCACGGCTACAGCGAGAACGGCGGCCCGTCACAGTTCGTCAGGAGACGCCTCCTCCCCTCCATCCCAAAAGGTGAGTCTCCTGTCTTAGTGTACAACTCTTTAGCCTCTCATTTGACTTCTGAAATGCATAAAATGGGTATTAGATAACATTTTTCTAAAATATTAGATCCCAGACTCTAGATACACGTTAGTATTTTACTTCCAAGCAAAAACTTAGTGAATTTAATTAAGTAACATTCTAATGGGGTTGTCAACAGAAGAAACACAAAAAATAACCAAAAAAAAAATGTAGAAATAATAATTAAGGAAAAAAATAGAAAGAAGAGATCTAGATACACGGAGGAAATGCAAACAGAAAATAATTTTACAAAATCTGCACAGATGAGTGCGGCAGCAGTTTAGATTGTCCAAAAGCCAAATGAGCTCAGAGTTGTTTTATTGTTGAGGGAACTGAGTTCCAGGTATGAGATACTCGTATACAGCCTGACTGAAGGCACTCCTCCTGAGAGGAACACTGCAATCCCCCCTGGAAACTGCTCCAGTTGGGTTTTTGGTGATAAATGTCTGTAAAGGAGGAGGGGCCAGGCCATGTAGGATTTTGTAAATTAAAAAGTGAGTATTTGACATAATTATCCCAGTCTGGCAGGTTGTGTTTTTTCGGTGTATGGCAGTGATGATGGCCTTTTGTTCTAATACTTTTGAATTTAGGAATATATTTCATTACAAATAAAATGTATCCCATTAAACATGAACTAATGTGTCAAATGAAGAAGAGAAATTATTTATAAAATGATGTAAAATGGCATATTTTAACTGGAAGTGCTTAAATGTTGGGAAAAAAACAATAAACTTCATCATCAGTTGCATCACAATTACATGTCAGATTTTAGTATTTCCATTTTAAACATTTTTCATATTTTCCTGATGTCAAAATAAAATAAAAAGCAGAAACTAAAATCAGAGAAAATATTTACTTGTTTCAAGTTTCATTTATAATAAAGCATCTTTTAGACAAGCAACATGCTGCTTCATAATCATGACTAATATTGAAGCAGCTTCAAAATATTGGCTAGACTTAGGTCCAAATTCGGTGCTCAAGTTGTAAATATTTGATACACCCAAATACGGAACTGCCAAACAACCATGAAGTCCCAGTTGGTTTGTGGTATTTTGTGCTGCTTGGCCTGTTAGTGCACCTCACTGGAGCAGACCTTCAGCTGAAACCACCGGGGAATAAAATGTTTTATTTTAGGTTGAATGTACTTCACCAAAATCATGATGCAATGCAGTCATGCAAATGCAGAAGCTCTAAATATGAGGTTACTGGCATGTTCAGTTCCACCTGCCTTCCTGTCATTTTTAGGCCGTAAGCCCGCCTTCAACTTCCAGTGTCTGCAGCCGCAGAGCAGTGTGGACAACCTCCCCATCCCCGGAAACTATCAAGGCAACACCTCCCCGACCAGGTCCCGCCTGCAGGTACCGTCAGAGCTTAAGGTTTTGGTTCCTTTCATCTACATCTGCTGGTCCTCATCCTTTGATTTTGGTTACTCAGGCCCAGCTCAGCCTGGACTCGCGACCCAGCAGCGTGTCCTCCATGTCCACCGCCTCCTGGGCCAACACGGCGGCAGCCGGCACCACCCCTGTTCCGGGCTTAATCGGCCCCTCGGGGCGGAGGGGCAAGCTCATTTACACCCCTATGATCCTCGTGGATGAATCCAGCGGGACGAGTCAGCCGCTGTGGAGCGACGGCTCCGCCAGCCTGCCAGCAGGGAGGCGCTCGGGCTGGTACCCCGGCCAGACCAGAACCTTCACCAGCGTTCGGATGCCGGCGTCTGTCAACCCGAGCTTTGTGGAAAAAGGCAGCGCGGACAGTCTGGTGGAGTCGGTGAGTTATGGAGCAAAGTTGCAGATTTGTCGTTTACATTCAATCGTAATGGAAAGAGACTTTTTAAAGGCGAATAACAACAAGAGGAGAGTTACAAAATATATATTAAAAAAAGTTTAAAAATCACAGAAAACGTTTAATAAATTCATAGTTTTTGCAAAAATCCACCTTTATTCACTTCTAAGTTTAAGTGACTAAACCTTTATAGAGAAATAAATAAATTTTTTCTGCCTTCTCTTTTGTCTTTTTCCTTCTTTACACCAGATTTTGATCTCGGAGGGTCTGGGTGTTTACGCCAGGGACCCAAAGTTTGTGAACTTTGCCAAGCGAGAGATTGCCGAAGCGTGCCACATGAGCCTGGATGAAATGGAGAACGCCGCCGCCGACCTGATCGCACGTGGAGCCAGCCAGTCGCTCTCCCGCTTCGAGGACGAACTCGCCGATGAAATGAACTGCGTGATTTCTTACTGAAGGAAGACTCAATAGCTCAAGATCAAAAGGAATCACTTCTGACGCGTGGCGTGTGTCTATGTTAAGTGTGAGGAAAGACCGCTTGTGTTTCTGAACTTATATATGATGATCATGTATGAAGCACTTTTGTTTATGAATGCCAAAACACTCACACAAACACACTGACTCTAAATATTGGGGGGTTTTACAGAGAAATCACCTGACGTAAATAAATGGGTCACTTTTTTCATTGTTTTCTTTTTTTGTACTTTACCGGAATTGACTTCAATAAAATAAAACCCGAATATATGAAAATATTATTACATATAGATCAATACAATTGTTTCGAACAGAGATGAGGTCTGTTCAAAAGCATTATATTTTAGAGAAATATTTAGGTGAACTGAATATCCAGAATGCAAACTTGTAGCAGAAGTGTCTAAAAGTGTTTGGGATTTGTGGCTGTACCACAAACACATATTAAATATGTTTTATTTTTAAACTTATGTTTCATTTATTTGCATGTTCACTTGATGAAAGATACTTTTTGTCACAATCTAAAAGTTTAAAGGACAGAAACAGCAGAAAAATACGTGCAGACAGTTAGATAATCTGTAAAAGTGAATGAAATGTTTTATCTATAACTTCTGCTTCCTGAAGAACAAAAGTTATATCAAATTTTGTTCCTTCCTCCACACATAGTACGGAACATATATACACGCCCTACAAGCAACTACCAAACCAAAGCACTACTAGGTTTTGTTAGGCCGATTGTGAGCCACTGCAGGGGCTGTGAGGTGTGAGGTGATGACCAGCGCCACTCTGAAGCAAAACCAGACCTTTACTGCTGTAAGCTAAACGGATAGCTTCAATAATCCAATGTGAAAGCCTCCGCCTAGATAAAACACGGTCCCAAGATGGATTAGCAAAGCACACGAACAGCTGATCAGATCTTTCGCTGGAGAGACGACAATATTCATCCTGTTGTGCTGCTTCAGCACACTGAAATGTTTCTGGAAAGAATTGGAAAGAGTTTCTTTTCTTATACAAATTGTGTTTGAAACATTTCTTAATTTACTGAAAGAAAAGCATCATGAATGTGTTTGGGTAAAAGCAACTTGAGATACAGCTGAGGTGCTTAATGCTGTAATCATTAAATAAAATGAATTTTTACCATTTTATTAACATGAAAGGTGTATTAATTTTTATGGAATATATCATAACATATCGTGAGACATGTATCGTAATACGTATTGTACACACCCTAACTCTTTAGTGCGGTCAGTGTAAGTGCATTACGCACAGGAGACAATTAATGTAACCGCCTCTGCTCCTCAGATGCAAAGAGTGGAGCATAAAAACTTAAAATCCCAGTCACCATAGAGACCCCAAAGCTCTGTTCACACAGTTTGCGTGTCAGATTTTGGTTGACCGCAGCAAATTTGTTACTCAACGCCTGTCCAAAAAAATGCTGAATAAGCTTTACACCCAAAATGCGTGTGAGAGGAGCTACTACCAAATGTTTTCAGCCTGATCGCTACATGGAGCTTTTTCTGTTCATATCATAGATTTTGAAGAGCTTTAAAAAAACATTTGTAATCATCTTCATGTCTGGGTTCATGAGATCATTCAGAGATCGCCGCAGTATGGTAAAGTTTTCATTATTGATATTATTTGCAATATTTAATTTATGCACAATAATCGTATAATTTATATTATTTACAATATTTAGATTATTTTAAAAATTTACAATATTTACATTATTTAAATTATTTGTATCATTTACATTATTTATACAATTTGACACTATTTACATTAAGCTACAATAATTACATTATATACTACATTATTTACTTTATACTACAATACATTTTTTACATTGTATTACTTATTGATATTTTACTTATCATATGACTTTATTTCCATGATACTATACAATGTTGTTTTGCGTTTTATGTATTATAAAATGCTGTATTATATTATTATTCACATATTACTTTATAATTATCTTACATTACTGTATATCAGGCTACAAAACATTATCTCATGATAAGAAGTAGCTCAAACAAAGCTGGGATGTCGTTTTATGTCTTTTAGCCTAACAACCGATGGCAAAACTCTGACAAAGTGGACTTATTTTACAGATTTTTCTTGCTGTTTTCTGACTTTTACTTCTTTTTTCTTTTTTTCTTTTTGTTTTTGTTTTTTTTGTTGGATTTTCCGGCTTCAGACTTTGCAGGTTTTTGTCCAGTTCTGCAGTCTTCTTTACAATTTAAGTCTGTCTGTCACTCATTATTTCTTCATTTTCCTCAATGAATTTTTTTCCTCTTGAAGCAATTCATCATAAAAACATTTACCATTTAGACAACAATCATAGAAATGTTTAAAAACGTAAATATTGATAATCACTGACATGATTCTGAAACCGTGTCTCAACCCTGCTGTTGATGTAGTCCTTGAAACAGACCATTCAAGGTCTGCAAGGTTCTCAAGGGAAACCATCAAGCCAAAAACGAGGTGTAACATCTATAAAATACTTTAAAAACCCAAAATGTCTTGTATGTGAGTATCAGTCCAGTTTATTAATTTCTCCAAAAAAAACTTTAAATTATTCCAATTCCAATATTTTTTTCAGGTTCCCAGAATGAGGAGTTCAAGAACAAATAGTAGGATGCTTTGATTACAGGCGGCCCAAACTGTATTTATTCCCAGAGGAGACGACATCTTCTGAGTTCCACGACAGGAAGTTTGTACAGAAATATTTGAACTGCAAACAGGTAATGGTGATGAGAATATCACTGTGTAATTTTTGCTGATAAAGAAAGAAAGCTGTGACCCCACCCAGACTTTAGCCAAAATAATAAATGCATCTTCCTGCTGTGCTTTACGTCCCATGAGAACTGTGTTTACTGTGTGAACAAAACTGATGTGGCCAAAAATGTGCCCACGGCTGCAAAAGCCTAACCACAAGTCAGTTCAATTTTAAAAAATCTCACAAATTTGACATGATTATGAAAAAAAATCATAATTAAAAGAAAACAACAGCTCCTCCCCTAAAGTAGCATTATTGTTTTATTATTCAGTAGTGTTTTGGATTGTATATTTTTCTCTTTTGGGATGATAAGATAATATGTAATGTTTTGTGTATCACGTTGCCATCTAGTGGCCACATGTTGGAGAGACATGCAATCAGGAGATGCAGGACAGACAGCGCCTCACCTGCCATCATCAGATAATTGAATAAATACGTGTTTTCTGATCTGAGCTGAAATTAAATTTAAATCATTTTATTGTCAGAATCTCTGTATTTTGCCTATTTCCTGTTCAATTGTAGTATAGGCAGCACCGAGCTGGTTGATCATGTGCTTTTAGCTTACTCACTATAAGTGCATTGTAGACATTTTTATTACGCATCCTCACTTTCCATTTATAGGTTATGTATTTCACATTTGTCAATTGTTTATATAGTGTTCGGATCTTACATAAAGCTGCACTGAACATTAAAGTTCAACAGGAATCTGTAATATTCTGTTTTGCTCTGACTGACTGCAAAAACAATGGATATAATATCTAGAGCTGGGTATCGATAAGAATTTTCTGAAACGAGAGCCTGGATCTATTCGATTACGATTTATTTAAATTCTTTCAATCCTCTCAATTTAATTCGATTCAATTCAATTTTTACACATTTAGACACATTTGTTTAGACATACAGTAATAAACTATTATATGTTTTGAATATATTCTATTGATCTGAACAGTTCATATAGTGTATTAGTGAAATAATGAGATAGTTCATATATTACATATTTTAGATATTGTGGGCCTCGTCTGTGGAACAGTCTGCTTGAGGACGTGAGGACCTTATCCACTGTTGAGGTTTTTTAAAAGAAACTAAAGACATGTTTATTTAATTCAGCTTTTAAGTAGATTATGTGTTTTGGTATTTTACTCTCGTATTTGATATTATGTTTTATCGCGTATTTATTTGTTTTAAGCTTGCCACTCAAGCTGCACTTTTTATGTATTAACTAATTTTATTTATATTTCTTTTATATTTTATCTGTTTTATTTCATGAATTTTGCTTATGACTTTTACACCTGTACCAAGTGTTTTCTCACTCTTGGCTGGGGTGTTTGGGATCCTGGAGTCATGGTCCTGCTTGTCCTCAGGCCTCTTTTGCTATAGGTCTTCAGAGCTGTCTGGCCTTGTGTGCCAGAAGAAAGAATGAGCCAAAAACAGTAGACCAAAAATGTTACTTGAAAAAATATTTCCTTATAAGAGTTTGAAAATCAGTGCCTGTGTGGATATACAGATGTTCGTTTAGTTAGCAATGAGTGTTTACTTTAACTAAGTGTTAGCATTATCCGTCCTATGGGAAATTCCATTAAAAGTTAGCATCAAGCTGAATGTGCTAAATCAAACTCTATTTTTTATTAATCGATTATTGATTTATTAAACTTAAATTGATTCAAATTGATTAATTGATTTTATCAATCCAGCCCTAATAATATCATTGAAAAATATCACAGAATTGGACTTTATATCAAAATGTGAATTAACGTATGATCAATACTGAACTAACCAACAAATCTTCATTGAAACTGAGAGAATAAAAATTAAAATTAAAATTAAAAGAAGATTAGGAGGATTTTTATGCTTAAGCAACAAGTATCAGAGATTTTTGTCCACAAGCAGAAACATATGGACTTCATTTACCAGTAAAGGTTAGACCAGTTTTCAAAGTTTGCATGTATGTGTGTGTGTGCATGTGTGAGAGAGAGTGTGCATCCTCTGTAGTGTCTATTTAGAGTCTGTCTGTAGCATTCAACCTGGTGTTTTTCTAGAGGAATATTCAACTGCTGTACATTTTACTTTCTTCCTTGGCTCACCGTATGAAGCTGCTATGTTAATGTAATTGAGCTGATATGAAAAACAAAACATGAACGACACAAGATCAGAAGGAGCTGCATTGTGTCTGTGTAGATCATGTGTGGGGCTCTGCAACCTAAAGCTCCAGACCAGGTACAGGGTAAACTTTCTGACTCACAGGCCTCAAAGGGTTCTGAGAATTTGGTATAAGAAGCAGATGCAAGGGGGTGATTTGGTAATAAACCTTAAAAAAAAAAAAAAATACCCAAAAAAATGTGGACAAAAACATTGTTTAATTTTGATTAAAAAAAAAACAAACTAAAACAATAATTAGAATAATTGATAGAATTTATTTTAATTTGGCGGGCCAGATTGAGGTGTTTTTTTTTATTTGCTATAGTTCTATTGCTTCCCCTCATCTCATACAGTAGATTCTGTTCTACAATAATAAAAATAAAAATAAGCAGTTTGTGAAATGCACATCCAAAGTCAGCCTTGCCTCACCGACCTCCCTGCTTTCCCCTAACATGACGCCGTGCGTCCACCTTAGCGTGAACAATCTCCATGCGCTCCTTCCTTCATCATGACCCTCCGGGCAATCTGTGCTCTCTTAGAATAAAGCCGCGCTGTGATTGGACAGAAGGCTCCATCCCTCTCTACTCCAGCTCTGACGTCACCGCGCTCCAACGCAGTCGCTCAGCTGGTGACGCAGCCCGGCTGTTCCTCGCGAGCATCCTCCTCCCTCCGGGCTGTTCCGGAAGAGACGCCTCCCTCCCTCCGCATCTCTGATCCTCTTATCAGCGAGGAAGCGGCCAAGATGGATGTTGTAAACCAGGTAAGGCTTTGGGGAGGAAATCATCCGCTTGGAATATTTTCTTTTCTAATAATGATTAATGGCGTGTTAAGAAATAATCACAACAAATTCATTAAAATATCGTCGGTCATCCTATTTTCCGTGCATCCCCATTCGAGCAGCCATTTTTAAATCAAGCTCTCAGAGATTCACAGGTAAAAGGAGAATGCAGTTTGGTTGGAACAAAACGATGCAAATCTGCGTTTTTTTTCTCCCGTCGTGCGTCCTGAAGCTGCGGTCGGCGTGCAGCGCGGCCCGCTCACCGTCAGAGTGTGGAGGCTGTCCAAAGACTGCTGCAGCAATGACATTTTAGCTCAGGAAGGAGACGATGCTGCCTCGCTTTTATGACACATACATTATATATATATATATTTGTACCTCCATCTCTAGGGAGTGCGGCCTAATTGATTCAGACCGTCTTAATTGGTTTGTTGTTGCTAAGACAACAAAAACGGAGGATGCAGATGGAGATCCGCAGTGGGCCCGGCGCGCAAAAGCCGCGCGTCTGGATCGCTCCATCTCTGCTCGAAATAAATAAATAAACAAACCCACAGAGGGAGAGGGAAAAGCAAATTAAATTTAAAAAGCTGGCTTCAAATCACGCGTCGACTGTTTAACATGGATGCCTGGCACCCCCCCCCCCTCCCCTTCCCTCCCTCCCTCCTTCCCTCCCCCCATACAGGAGTCCAGCTCCACAGCCTGAGAGGAGGAAAGCATCCATTTATCGATGCACGGCGTCGCATTCACCTGCACACAGACAGACCCGCCTGCTCTGCTCCCTGTAGTGGACATGCAACCCCGCGCGCGCGCTCGTAAATGAATCAAACCGAAGGCTGCAAGAGAGCAGGGGCCCGTTAATCAGCTTTGTCTTAATTGTAATGCTGGCACGCAGCAGCCCCTGTCTCTCTGTCGCACACATCCACCCCTTCAAAGCAATCTCACAATTGCCCCCACTGGTTTATTTTATTATTTGACATCATAAATTTTACCAGCTGAGGCTGGTGCTGCTCCAGGCAAGCAGGTGCCACCACCAGAGCCCTGCTGGCCCGGAGGATGAGGCCTAATTAAGACCCTTTATATAATTAGCATCCTCACATCCATACATTTCTTGCAAGTTAGAGACAAAAATGAGCAAAAATTATGGAAATACTTCCTTATTTCTGATTTCTTGTTTTTGACAGCTGGTGGCCCAAGGGCAGTTTACGGTAGTCAAGCAACCATTGGGATTTATAAAAGTTCTACAATGGGTAAGTCATGGAAACAAATGTTTTATTTTTTTTTTGGATGAATTAATGCCACCAGAGCTTATTGCATCATAGTTGTAGTAGCAGTGCATTTGGCAGCAGAGGGATTCAGAAGGCACAACCTCAGTACACTGCTGCAGCCTTCTGATGTGCAGCCTAAAGAAAAAAGATGACAGAAATTTTATTATTCATATATTCATAAAAATATGAGAATTTTTACATCATATCCACGGTTCGTTTTTATTTTAATTATAAGTTTAGCCAACATTTTAAAAAACTGTCCCTGAAATGAATGTGTGTCATCCATAAGAAGCTTGTTTTCCACCTCTATGAGCAGCTCATTTAAAGGAGCCGCTTCAGGGTTGACTGTGGTTCAGCTCCTGTGCAGTTTCTTTTCTTGCCCATATGCCCGGGGGAATGGAGAGAGTAGGTGTACTGATTACGCATACAATGAAATGACCGTATGTTGTTTTTATTTTTAGAAAGTTGTTTATTTAAGCCAGTTGTGGTTCTTAACACAATAAAAAGCACATTCTAGAGGTCACCTTGAGATTCCATTTGGCTACGTCTCTGTGCTCGAAATCGCTACAGATTTTTTTTCTGAGGTTACAAATTTATCATCTTGAGTAAAGGCAGCCCCTACTATGGGGCGGTTTTGCAGATTTTAGCCCCCCCCCACTCATCCGTGCTCCTGTAAGCTCCCAATAGCTGACGAGGCTTGTGCCAAAGTCGTGTTGACAGGGCTCCCTGCTGCAGATATGCTGGAGAACAGTCAGAGGCGTGACTCTGTAGTCCTTCCCTGGAGCTGTGTGAGTGTGTCCACACCTCATGGCTGCCTCCCCGGGTCACGGGAAGCCACCCACCAATCAGAGGCCTCGTTCAGGAGGCCGGGGCACATGAATCATCTGTTACTGTCAGGCTGGAGGAGGAGCTGCCTCTTTTTCTGGATTTATATGGGCATGCTTCACCCGCAACATGCTGGGTTTTTACGAGGAGCGAGAGCAGCCAAACCTCAGAGAGAGTTCTCTTGAGCAGCATCCAACGAAAATACGAAAAAGCTGTTAAATTCTTTTAAAATACACAAACACACATAGCAGAGCGAGAACAGTGAGGATGAGTCACAGCAAGTGGACCTGGCATGTAGGTGGGCTGAGTGAGTGCTGTCCATTTTACTCATGTGACATAAACGCTCAGCACCGTGGCTTTGCTCACCTCCTGGAGCGACCCCGCCCTCTTTCTGTCTCTCGGGAGGTGGTGGTGGTGTGTGTGTGTGTGTGGGGTGCTGCTGACATTGCTTAGATGTGACGGATGTTGTAAGACATCGAGTTCCCAAATTCGGCTCGCATATAGAGCTCAGAGGAGAGGACAGCCCGCCTCCTGCCTCTCCTGCTGCTCCAACGGCGCAGCTGCGGCGGATTTAATCTGCATTTAAATTTTCTGCTCTGACTCATTCTCTGAAATCATTAAAAACTGTTTGTGTGAAAGCAAAGAAATATATATATAATGTATCATATCAAATGTGCTCCAAAGGTAGTAAATCAGTTATTTGTGAAAGGCTGTGGTGTTGGGGCTCCACTGCTTGTGATGGATTATGTTTGTGCATTTGGTATTAAAGTATAGAGCTATAGATTAAGTATAGATTTACTCAAAATCTTTGCCTTAGAAAAATGTTCTTGCACTTTTATTTTAAAGAATACTAAAACAGACCAGGGCGATTAGTCGATTAATCAACGACTTATCGACTTTTAAAATAGTCGACGACTAATTTAATAGTCGATTAGTCATTATTTTATATTATATGTAGTCGGAGTGGAATAAAGTTCTTCTGGGATTATGCTAGTTTTTTCGACTATTTTGACATTTATTAAGGTTTTTAGTCTAATTTGGAGTTTAGATAATATTTCAGCTACATGCTAGCTATTTTGGCTAATTTAGGTTGTTTTCAATTTTAGGCTAATTTGGAGTTCAGCTAATATTTCAGCTGCATGCTAGCTATTTTGGCTAGTTTTTTCCTGCAGTTTTTTAGGCTAATTGCACATTTAACTAACATTTTAGCTGGCTATCAGTTTCAGCATTTTCAGTTATCATCTTCAGCAATTTCAGCTATTAGTTTCAGTGATTTCAGCTTTCAATTTCAGCATCTATCAGCCCTAGCATCTTCAGAAGCCAAATTCACCTTATTGCATTATCGCAGGTAATGCTATAACCTAAGTTTTAGTTATTTTAAAGCTAATGATGGTTAAGATGTGTTCTTTACATCCTGTTTGCGCATGAAAATAATCAGTGATTAGTCGACTATTAAAATAATAGTTTGTGGCAGCACTAAAACAGACAAAGAGAAAATGAGGGTGATGGATAGTTTGTGTGAGAGCGTGAAGACTGTTCATCTTCTCAGCACACAGGAGCTGACAACCACCCAGCATACCACGGGGAGATAGAAACTAGCCTCGTCGCCATGGGTGACGCTGCCAGAAGTGTTACTGTGGCACCTAACACTTTGTTTTTCCCCGTTCCTTTTCTCAGTCTGGCTTTCCCATTCCTTTGCTTCTCCTCCCACTCATCCACCACCACCACAGACGTGCAGATCTGAATGGTGCACAAATGGCTCTCTGGTTTTAACTCAAGCTGGCAGCTAACCTTCCTGGGTGCCAGAAACGGATCGGTCCGTACTGAAATGTCTGCTGGGACTTTTTGTTTTTTTTTTTCCTGTGCGTGGACACACAGAGACGTAGGAAGTAATCCAGTATTCCACAATGGCATTTGTGATCATTAAGGGACATGCGATGTTGGATTATTGGATCGGCGTAAACATTATTGCAGATGATTTTTAAGAACTTATGCAACATCGCCGTCAAATTAAATGCTCAGCAAATGTTGAAATGCTGAGCATGGCGCCTGCAGATTTTAGCATTTACATGCAATGTTACAGCACTGAAAGGTTCTTGGTTATGTGTGTATTCTTTAGATGCTCTAAAAAAATTATCCAGAAGAATGAAAATACTAGAGGCGTGGAAGCTCCGTGGAAGTCAATGTTTACTTTGTGTTCTATCAAGAGGAAGAAAAACAAGGCTTCAAGTGTTAGCGCTCTCATATTTATATTAATAAATGTCATGGATGGATGGTAAAGCAATAAATTCTGGCCACTAATAGCAGTAAATCGGTATGGATTGTATTTATTTTTAGCATAACTCACAGAATTCCCCTGCTCATGTTGAGAGGGGTTGTGCTTACACTGCAGTTGCTGCTCATGCTATAGATATTGATTAAAAGCTTGGCTGCAGCAGCACTTATCCTATCACTGATGATGTTTTGATTAAATTAAATAAAACACACAAATGTTTTGCTCAAATTTTTTTTATCTGATATCAATTGTATTGGCAAGAGTCTGGCTATACGAAATGTATCGCAATACTTATCTAAAAATGGGATACATTTCACAATATATCCCAAGAGTATACCGGAACATTTTTCATTATTTTTTTAAGCTGAAGACCCACTGTGCAGCTGCATTGTTTCACTCGTTTTTGTCTGAGCCCACTACGAAGCAACAAAAACCTCAAGGCTGACTGAACATTTAACAAAAACTAAATCTCTCGATTTTTTTTTTTTTTTTTGGTTCAGTGTAGAGCTGCTGAAAGAGGCTCAGTGTGCTGTGCTGCCAACTAGCTGTCGGGGGTTTAGGTGAAAAAGCTAAAGTAAGACACTGAAAGACGCTCAATATCTAAATATAAATATTATTCTTATCATCATTTTAACTCGATATAAGTATCGCCAAATGAAATATCGTGATATATCGCTTATCGATTTTCCCCTACACCCCTAATCTACAAGTTATAACTTATAAGTTTTTCTTGTTTTTAAAGGGTAACACAACAGGACAGTAGGAGGCTGACCCAGATTTGAAAAATGCAAATGGGGAGGCGGGGCGGGCTGCAGAGATGATCTCCAACACTCTTGGTGTCGCGGGCAATGATCAACAGTCAGCATCTTTAAAGCCCCATTTATAAAGGTCGACAGCTGAAAAAAGTTTATTTGGGGTTTGATTACGCTTTATTTATCACGTCGGTGTTTGTGAAAACCGTTCCCCTTACAGTTTAATGTGTTTTTTTTTTATTTATTGCTACTAGATTGCATTATTCAAGTCTCTTGAACATCAAATCTTTCTAGAAATAAAACAAACGGTCAAACCTTTGGATGATAAAAGCTAAACAATTACTGAAAATACTTCACATTGTTGATCTAAAACCAACACCTTCATGAGACTAGACCTCAGAGGGAAATGACGTGTGCATGTGAGCTCGTATGCGGAGGTGTGACTGCGCGTGTGTTCCTTCATGGCGGCCTGTAGTTGAGTATTGGGTGACAGATGGTGGTGTACCTCAACCAGATTAATGGCGGGATTGTCCGTCCAATTGGATCTGGCCCGCTGTGTTGGAAGGGTGTGGTTAAAAATAGTCTGACTTGTTTAATCTGCTCTGTGTGTGAGAGAGAGTGAGTCTGTCTCTGTGCATTTGTGTGTGTGTGACCATAGGTGGGTCCTGACCTCCCTGTGTGTTCCTGCAGGCAACCTTTGAATTAATATACCGGCAGGAATTTCCTGGAAACACACAAAAAAAAAATCTTATGGTAACCATGGTAACAGGTGCAGCCCTTACTGGGCAGCTTTTTGATAGCGCTGCATTGATTTGCACTCTCTGTGAATGTATTAGCAGCTCGTCAAGATTGGTGGATCCTGGCCGGCCTGCTGGAGACAGAACTGTAGCCCACCTGTCTTTGTTTACATCCCCACACCCACTGAATGTTCTAGTTCTCCACATGTTCTCCACTCAATAAAAGAATAAATAATGCTTTTTGACATTTTGTTTGAGATGTCCTTTGTGAGTTGTTCACTTCAGCAGGTCCTCTCTTCATGTCTTTTAGATCTTTGCAATCTTCGCCTTCTCGACGTGTGGGAGCTACTCTGGCATGTTTAAAATGAGTGTGGAGTGTGAAAACCCATCGTACGGAGACCTAGGCATAGAAGTAGAGTTCGAGTATCCATTCAGGTACGTAGGATGAATTCAAAAAAATAATCTTGAGAAAGTAAGAAGAACCTTGTTTCATGGAAATGTTTTTTATTTTCTGTCTTGCAAGAAAACAATCTCACCAAGAAAGTGTTTTAATAACAAAATAATCTTTAGTTTGAGACCCTTTTTCTTTACAATTTGCATATTTTTATTTATTTATTTACTTATTTAGAGAAAATTTGCAAATGGAGTAACAATTTTGGACTTATTTCAAAGGGTCCTGTTTTTACAGAGAATGAGAGCTACAGTTGATACAAAAATAGGCTTGTATCAAAGTAAAACCTTGGGTTTTATTCTGTTTTCATGAGTTCAACAAAACTAAAACTTTGTGGAAGTTTGATGAAACAGATGTATAAATGTAAAAAAGCTTTCCAACCCAAATGATTAAACAGTCAAAAAGCAAAGTGTATGAGACTATTATGGATGTTTAGTCAGACTAAAATGACTTAAAATTTGTTGATGTAAGCATCTATTTAACCAACAGTACTCATTAGAGATGAATGTTAGCAGAGGGAGTGATTAAAAAGTTAAATGGCTTTCTTAGTATTTATTTTTTCATTTAACTAACTTAAAAAAAAAATGAATATGTTAGTTTGAAGCTTTAATGATTTTCAGTAGCACTGGAATTTTCTGTATTTTGCACAGAATATCACTGACATCTGCAGCTGTAACTAAAAAGTCTGTAACACACAACTGAAATGATTAGAAGCCAATAAAATCAAATATAATGGTCAAAGATTTTCCAATTATGGTTTGAGGACATGGAAGACATTAGTTATTCCTAAAAACCCGTTTTTTTGGCTGTGGGAAGAGCTGTCTTGCACACTCTTATTTTATTAACAGCTGTAAATGGCAACCATCATTTCCCATCATGCCTTTATTTCACTTTATCGCCTATTAAGTATTTTAATGGATGTTTTACAATTACATTACATTGGGCTTAGATTCTTTTATTTCAAAGTTTCTAGCAGGTATGACTATTCGGAGTTGACGTCTTGTCAAAGACCATAAGAACCTCTGAGCCTGCTAATAGAACATTCAAGCAATGGATTAGCAGACAGATGCTCTATGTAATCATCAGTAAAATTGAAATCGCAGCTTTTTGCTTATCCAACCTAGATTTACAATTCTAACGTTTCTGACTCAGATGGTGTCAAGATTTCTTTGTTTCTGTCCTGATTTCACGGCGGTTTCATATTTCTATCATTCATCTCATCCTTAACTGTTGGTCCTCAGACAGTCATAATGACATTTAGGCTGACATCTTTTAATTATATGGGCATAAAATATGCGAATATAGAAAACTGATCATTGTGTTCACAAAGCAAAACTGCCTGATGCTGCCTGAATGCAAGCACTTTATCAGGTATTAATACAAATGCTTTCTCTTGATTTCTCTTCGTGACCATAAGAGATATTTTTCTTACTGACAACCACGTTTTATCACTTTTTACTGCTTTAAACTGTGCTTGAAAAACAGCCTGACTTGTGAATGTTTGGGCTGCTTCTGTGCTGCTCTCAGGCTCCATCAGGTGTACTTCGATGCCCCCACTTGCAAGGAAGGAAACAAGGAACGTTATTTCCTGACCGGGGACTACTCTTCGTCAGCTGAGTTCTTCGTCACCATCGCTGTCTTCTCCTTCCTCTACTCCATGGCAGCGCTGTCCGTATACTGCTTCATCCTCGAAAAGTACCGCGAAAACAACAAAGGGGCCCAAATAGTGAGTTTTTCCTCTCTTTTTTTAGCTACCTTGTGATAGAACCTCTCTGAATCAAAATGAAACTTTATGCACATTTTATCAGAAGGATGGAGAAATTCTGCTTTGTTCTTTTGTGCAGGACTTTGTTGTGACGGCGGTGTTCGCCTTCATGTGGTTGGTGTCCTCATGTGCTTGGGCTAAAGGCTTGTCAGATGTGAAAACATCCACTGATCCAGACGAGGTCATCACTCTTATCCCAGCCTGTAGAGAGAAAGAAAATCGCTGCCGTGAGGTCTACGAGCCCAGAGTCTCCGGCCTCAACACCTCTGTGGTGGGTATCAGAGTTACCAAGAGTTTCTATGAAAACCAAAGAGCTGACACCTCCTTTCTTCCTGCACAGGCTTTTGGCTTCATTAACCTGATCCTGTGGTTGGGAAACCTTTGGTTCGTCTTCAAAGAGACCGGCTGGTTGGCTGCGTTTTCTGGAACCTATGTCCCATCCCAGGAGAAACAGCCGGCTCCCGATTCCTACGGCCAGGGAGGCTACGGACAGCAGGACCCTTATGCCGGATCCCAGGGAGGGTACCAGCCAGACTACGGTCAGCAGGGGGGCTATAACGAGGATGGGGGTTACAACCAGGGCTATGAGCAGCAGCCCACCTCCTACTCTAATCAAATGTGAGCCTGTCCAACTAAACCACAAATGCAGGATGGTGAGTACACAACAGAGTACGCCAGGTACAATGAATGATTTACTTTTACTACAAACTACACCAATGAGGTGTAGTTCACTTGTACATAAAGGTGTTTTTCTGTTTACACTTAGTAAATTTTAAATCTCAAACACTCTTAAAAAGACAATTTCAAGCTCTTTAAAGACCCTTATCTATTTATTTCACGTAATTTTACACTATCAATGAAACTCCATTCAAAGTATTCCCCCCTCCAAGGTCTAAAACGCTCCCTCCCATTTGATTCCAGTTTTTTTTATTTTATTTTACCTGTACTATGGCACAGGCGTCACCAAGATGGTCAAAGTTCAGATATTCTAATCTTTTGATTGGATTACATTGTTCAGTGGCAAACAGGTTGTAAATCCAGCCAATCCAAGTGTCCTTCGACATGTACGCTCCTAAGAACTAGAAACACATTCCTTGAGAATATTTACTGTTCAGACATCATTGGGACAGAACGTCCCCCTAGAAGAAATGTGGAAACCTAAACAAGGATAAATAAGTGATGTTAGGGAGCGCTGTGATCTTTTTCTAAAAACATATGCCTTGGATTCAGATTTTTTTTAAATTTACAAACCATGCATGTTGTCCAAATGTGAAGTTAAATTTGGAAACTTTACGCAAAATTGTTTTGAAACCTTTAAGTATGTATTGGTTTTCACTCTCCATTACAATCTGTTACTAAAATAAGAGAAGACACCAACTTAGTTTAGACATATGACAACCATTTACCCAGTTTTTATGTTTAAATCAATGCCATACTGTGTAAAATAGTCATCCTGTGTTGGATTGAATGTCCCATTACATGTAATGCATGTAATTGTTCTTTTCTTAGAGTGTTTTATTACATGAGAGTTAAGGGGAAATCTACAGTGAAAACAAGAAGGAATTCCATTGAAAATCATACAAGAATATTAACACATTAAAGAAAAAAAAGAAATATAATGATTAAACTGAAAATGCTGGGTTATTATTATAGTTAAGTATTGTAATATGGTAAGTTATTATGCTACATTTGGTGACAAGCCAGACAAAGAGCAGCTCAGAACTCCTTCATGAGAAGTGCAAACAAAGATTTTACAATGTTGCCCAGATTGGCGTCACCAGGGCCCTACCCTGGATCCAGGCCTGGGTCAGGGCTCACAGGCGACCATGATCACTCTCCAGTGGCCTACCACCTGCAATTGAGCTCAGAAGGGGCCGGTGCAATGTGGTTTAGGTGGCATGAGGGTGCCTTGGCGGCCCAAACCCCGAGAATGGAACTTGGCTTTTGGGACATGGAATGTCACCTCTCTGCAAGGAAAGGAGCCTGAGTTCTGCAAGAGGTTGAGAGGTACCAGTTAGATATAGTCGGGCTCATCTTCATACACAGCCTGGGCTCTCAAACTCAGCCCCTCGCATTCTAGAGTTGCACAAGCTGATGTGGGCTTACTTGTGAGCCCCCAGCTCAGCCACCAAGTGTTGGAGTTCACACCAGTGGATGAGAGGGTCATGCCCCTTTGCCTTCCACTGGGGAAAAGGTTTTCAGCTGTGGTTCTGCTTTTGAGCCAAACAGCAGTGCAGAGTACCCAGCCTTCTTGGTGTCTCTCAAAGGGTACTATGAAGTTCCCCAGCAGTGGACTCCATAGTCCTCCAGGGGGATTTCAATACGCACAAGGGCAGTGACAGTGGTTCTGGGAGGGGAGTGATTGGTAGGAATGGCCTCGTCTCTGTTCTCATCATAGTTTGTCCATAACAAATACCATGTTAAGCACAAGGGTGTCCATCAATACACCTGGTATCAGGACACGCTAGGCAGGACGTCAATGATTTACTTTGTAGTCGTTTCAGACAATCTTCAGCTGTGTGTCTTGGACACTCAGGTAAAGAGAAGGACAGAGTTGTCCATTGATCACTACCTGGTGGTGAGTTGGATTCTGTGGTGGGGGAGGACTCAAACGTACTCTGAGCATCTGTAAGGAACCCCTGGCTGAGTCCTCTGACAGAAAGGTCTTAAACTCCCACAACTTCAAACAAATATCAAGGGAGGCTGGTGGCTTTTTGTCTAAGTGGACCATGTTTTCCACCTCTATTGACTCTGGTGCTGTTCAGAGTTGTGGTCACAAGGTCTCTGGTGCCTGTCGTGGTGGTAATCCCCAAACTCGGTAGTAGACACCGGAAGTAAGGGGTGCTGTCAAGCTGAAGAAGGAGTCAAATTTAGCCTGCTGGCTTGTGGGACTCCAGAGGCAGCTGACAGGTACCATGAGTCTAAGTGAGTTGCTGCCCGGGCTGTTTAGGAGGACTATCAGTTAACCTCAAAAAGGTTCTGGCAACTATCTGGCACCTTAGGAGGAGAAAGCAGTTTTCTGCAGGCACCGTTTTCCGTGTAGGTGAGGGGCTTTGACTTCGAGTGGAGATGTTGTCGGGTGTAGGAAGGAATACTTCAAAGACCACCTCAATCCAGCTGACATGCCTTCTCATGAGAAGCAAAAGCTGAGGACTTTGGGGTGGGGTAGTCTTTCACCCAAGCTGAAGTCATCGAGGTAGTAGATGAGCGAGCTCCTGGTAGTAAGGCACTGGGGTTTTGTGGATTTGGAGAGGGCGTCCGACTGCATCCAATGTGGTGTCCTGTGGAGAGTGCTCATGGGAGTATAAGGTTCGGGGGGCTGTCTGGTCTCTTTATGACCGGACCAGAAGCCTGGTGATTATAGAAGATTTTTAAAATAACTTTTAGAAAGCCTCATGTTTTAATTTATAAAAGTCTAACAACGACTGTGATGCCAAAAATAAACTAAAAGAAGATATAAAAACTGTATGACTGAGCAGCTTCAATAAATGATTTGACTTTCAATATGTATCAAAGTGCTTCATGAATCCACACCAATCACAATACATGCAAGTTTTTGTCTTGTACTGGAGTTGATCTAAAACCAGTTTTTTTTTGTTCATTGTCTTCAAGGCTGCATCTAGTCTCCAATATTTCCTAAAGTTGAGCAAATGGTCAGATCAGGCAAGTTATTGAAGCATGCCCAGCAAGGCCACCTTAAAGCTGGAGCTTGAGAAATACTTTTCCAATCTCAAATGTATATATGGTATCTAAGAAAAAAAATAACCTACGTACAGTTTAATTGCGTGTTTCTTTTGTCATTATTTTGCACAATTAAAAGACAGAGAAAGAAAATAAATAGGGTGCAGAGAGAGGAAAAAAACTCATCTTGGTCATGTACTAAAAAGCCACCTAATACATTTGCACAAAAATTATGAAGAACTCAGAAGTACTGATGTATATAAAATACCTAAAATATTTGATAGTTAATAAGAATTTTATCACAAAGTTCACAACAATAATTAATACAACTGTAAATGAACAAGACACATTTCAGAGACTAATTGTTTTTTGGGCATTTTCTGTAACACTACTGAGATTCAGCTTTTTATGGATTTTTTTAAATGACTCATTTGTTCTCTCCATCGCATCAATAAAAATGCAAAAAAAAGTTGTACAAGACAGCTGAGGCATTTTGATCTTGAAAAACACAAGATCAAAAATTGTAATTTTGGGCCGTTTGGCCTGACTTACTTGTGTAACAAGCCACCTAGTGCTTATGTAATAAACTGACCTGTCTCCAGCTAGTTTTTGTGTTTGTATCTTGTTTTAGACATGTACACAGCAGCGTGTCATCACTCACAAACTGCTCTGTTCTCTTTGTGTCTCCGCTCAGGGTGACCTTGTGTTCTCTGGAGTGTGGTTCTCGGCTCACCTGTATTTCCGCGCTCCTCCGTTCGTCTCTCTGTGTTTGTGTGGGTCGACAGGCCGGGGGAGGGGGGGTTGGGGAGGGAGGTGACACTCGTAGTTTAAAGGGGGGCATCGCCACCACCACCACCACCAAAGGGTGCAGATTTGGCGGGTGGGAGGGCCGGGGTGGGGGTCTTCGCTGTGACATGATGTTTATTCTCGTGACGTATTTAACTGTAGAAGACAACAGAGGATTGTCTGTTTGGTTATACGAGAAAAACTTGAATACAAAACCAAAATATTAGACGAAGAACATTTAAGGGGAATCTTGTAACGGGAAAGACATTTATGAGAAAAAAAATTGTAGTTATATTTACCTTGGGAGAATGTATTTGTCTGTTCTGTGTAAATATCAACATGCTGATATATAGGATTCTATGTACACAGTTGAATAATTGTGCACTCCATATTAGTTGTCATACAACAAATGTTGAGCACAGAGTTATTCAATTGCAATTGCTTTGGTTCTGTTTAGGAGCTCACTTTAAACTTTCTGTTCCCTGGAACTATTCAAAACAAAGTCCTGTTTTTCATTTGAAATATCAACTTTTTTTTATTTGCTCATTAATTCTTTTTTTTTGTTTTAAATCAGCATTACAGTTCAGATGTAATAATCAGGGTAAGAACTGCTAAACATGCAAATGCTATAAAAGAAAAGATGTTGGTCTATATGAAAACTGAGAGTTATATATAAAAATATTTGTGGTGAAAGTTGTAAGTAGGTTGTTTCAACTTTGTTTGTATATTTTTAGTTTTTCTCCATCAAAAGTTGGTGTTATTGCGTGGATGAGTTCTCCCCTTGAAACGTTCCATCCTGATGTCTAAATCTCAACGAGAAAACGTAGTGAGCATTGTAGCACTTCATATTTTGCTATGCTGTTCCACAAACTGCTATAGTGCTGTCCGTTTGGAAATCGTGAACCAGACAGTGAACAAGAAAATCCTTCGACGTGTGTTTGTTTGGTTGTTTTTGATGTACTGGCATCGAATATTTATTTATTTATTTTTTTGTCCTGTTTTTTCGGCCGCCTTTGACGTGATCCAGAGAGTTGTAAGACAGAATCTTGTAGTTTTTTAAACTGGTCTCTTTATCCCACGTAAAGCGAAGGAGGTGTAGGAATTAGGTTCATCACGGTTTTTTAAGCTCTTAGTTCGGCATGCCGCGTGTTCTATCTAGAGAGGCAGTTTGAAGAAGCATCTCCATCGACGCCCATCCCACCTCTTTGTGTTCCAATATACTGCATGCATCCCACTCGTTTGGCCCTGAAGGTCCCACCGTCCATTCACAAAGGCTGCAGGAAAGTGCTTGAACCTCCAGCACATTCTCATGCCTGATCCATCGTAGCGGTCACTGCGCAGCGCAGACTGACAACTTGCTCAACTTAAAGCACAAAGTACATGCTGCAGTTATTACTCCTATTCGAATATAAATGTACGGCTGCCAACCCTAGGTTTTAATGCCCAGAAGCATGTTTGCCAAATTATACGACATGGGTTTTGATTTGTACCTCTGCTTCCACGATTCTCGTCAGAATGGGTCGATCCTCAGTATATCATTGTCCATTGTACAGACACTTATCAAACAGTAAAATAAAATCAGGGTTTTTGATTCAGACAGTATAGAAGCTACTGGGTTTCTCTCTTCCTCTAGTTCCCTTTGCCTCTGTTATTTCTCTCTGTCTTTCTTTCTCTTTCACTGTAGCTCTAAATATGCTGAAATGAAATATACTCTGTTGTTAGTGGTGAATGGTGTCTTGTGATAAGCCTTTGGATAGTGCTGTGTTTAATGTGTATGATGTATTCATATTAGTATTTATGATAATGATAAATCACAGAAAAAAAAGATTAACCAAGACTCCAAACTTCTGATGTATTCTTATTATATGGGATTCATTGTGAAACAAAATGAAATAAACTTGAAATTATTCTGTTGAAGGTTAATTTGTAGTTTTTTGTCCCCTATCTGCTGTCATTTATGTGTGCTTGCCTTTTCTGCTCGATGACAAATGTGAATTTTAAGAATGCAGGCTCAAAAAAAAAAAAAAAAGAAACACACCCATCCCATCAATTTCAGTGATGTTGAGTTTGATTTACTGTAAATCATGCAGAGAAATTCCTGAAGTCAGAATCTGCCAGAACAGCTGGAGGGAAATAAGTTTGACTCAGCAAAGATTCACCAAACCAAACAAAATGTTGACACTTTTCTGTTTTGTTTTTTGTCAGTTCATTCTGCACGCTGCCCTCTAGTGTTCAAATCTAGAACAATTTTTCTTGTTCACTTCTTTTGCCAAATCTTTGAAATTCATCATTTCAATCACTTTTTTACACTTAAAATAGGTGCTGGTGTTTGTAATTAAATGGATTTTTGAGTTAAATGCACACTCAACAGTTCTTAAACTTAAACTCACCACTCAGTTTTACAGCCGGCCGCATCCTGCTGTTCAAGATTGAACCAGAGGTATAGAAGTATAGGTCACTATCTATTTAGTTCATTGTGATTTCTGTATTTGAGAATTGTTATTTTGAGGTTTTAAAGTCAGATTTATTTAAAAAAAAAACAAAATGTTTATCAATGATTGTGAAAGCCTAATTTAGAGACTTCCCATGAGCCCTTGCCTCTCCCTTATCAAGCTTGCATCCAAGAAGTAAATGACTGATGGAGATCCAGGCCCACGCAGAGGAACGGTCACTTATCTACATGACTTGGCAACATAATTCAAAACAGACAGGTAAGGACATTGCACCCTAAGCCAACAGCTCTGAAATAGCAATGCAAAAGAAGGAAAGACATAAAAATACAGTGAGGGAAGTAAGAAGGAGGGGACAAAAGAGCAGGTTGTGCTTCCTTATTTTTGTGCACATGTTTGAAAAAGGATCTGAAAATAGGCACGAGTGAGAATTCTTTTAATTGAAAAGTAAAACATTTAGAATTATGAATATGGCCACAAAATCTAAAGGAAAGAAGACAATTCTAGAATAAGTGGGAAAACCACTATTGGACCAAGAAAGGAGAAAAACAGTGAAAGTGACAGCAGCCTAGGGCTCTTAAAGGATAAGCAACTATTCTTCCTTATTAAAAATGTGCAAAATAAAGGCTGAGAAGGTGGCAAATATTTTTCTTTCTGTGATAGAACCTAGAAAAAAAATCAAGATGAACAGAAGTTTAATGGTGTGAGTGGCTTCAACAATTTCAATGTGTTAATCTAAAGGGATCAAAAGCAGTTCTCTGAGCACCATGACAAGACTATGAACCAGCAGTTACACCAGGAACAGCTGTTGTGCAACACTCAGCTCAATATCCTCATGTAGAAATACATCCAGTCTGTGAAACGAAACTGTATTTCCACACTGTGTGCACAATACAGCAAATTTAAAAGTAAAATTCTTCATAATTGCTTTTGTTAGACACCAAACTCAGTGCTTATTTTGACATTTTTAATCCATTAAAGCAAATATGCCCTTCTTTTACCAGATCTTGTATTAAGTTGCACTCAAGTCAAATCTTTATTACTCAACAGATAGAAAGTATCAGGTGACCACGATTTAGCTCTCTGAAACAGCTGTTTTATCTGATGCTTAGAAAGCTACATCAAAATGTCGAGGATCTTATAAGATATGTCTATTATAATAAATACATAACATTAGAAAAGGGACATTTTCTTCTAGGCTTTGGGAGTTGCCCTGTAAAATTTGCGAAGTATGTCCCTGAATCAAAGACTCAACTTTTAGAAGCAAACATACACAGATACGTAGCCACCTTGGACATGACATTCAAACAAAAACAAAACAAACAAGAAAATCAAATTGTTTCCTTAAATTAATCATTTGTATCCATGAATAATAGATTTGTGTGTAAAAATCAGCATTTTGTGCACATACGAATAAAGTTGATCATTTGTGACAACTAGTTAGCATTTTGTGTGCACCAGTTAGTATTTTGTAGCCACAAATGTGCACATAAGTTAGTCTTTTATGACAACAAATTTCCATGTTGTGTGAACTATTAAGTATTTTGTGGCAACATTATTCCTTAGTGCACACAATTGAGTATTTTTTGGCCATAAATTAGCATTTTTAGTGCATAAATTGGTCATTTGTGGTCACATTAGTTTTTTGTGCAAACAGTTTAGCATTTTGTGGCCATAAATAGACCTTTTTAGAGCACAAAGTAGAACTTTGTGACCACAATAATATATTTTGTGTGCACAAGTTAGGATTTTGTGGTTTCAAAATAGCATTTCGACTGCACCATAAATATTTCGTGGCCACAAATGTGCATTCTGAGCACATAAGTTAGTCTTTTATGGCCAAAAATTAGCATTTTTTGTGAACTACTTAGTATTTTGTGGCCACATTATTCCTTAGTGCCCACAACTTAGCATTTTGTGTCCATTACCATTTTAGAGCATAAATTCACCATTTGTGACCACATTAGTATTTTTGTTAATTTTTGTTAATTAATATTTTGTGTGCACAAGTTAGCATTTTGTGGCCGCAAATTTGTATTTTGAGTGCACCAATTAGAATTTTGCGGCTACAAATTTGTATTTTGTGCGCATATTGTTGCACTTTTTTCATCATACATTACTATTTTGAGCGCACCAGTTAGTATTTTGTGGCCAAATTAGCATTTTAATTGCAAAATTAACTATTAGTGGCTACAAAGGAGTTTTTTTTTAAATAAAATAAACAAAATTACGTTTTTTGTACTCAAGATTTTGGAAAAATAGTTTTATTTTTCAAACAAACCAAACTCATTGAAAACTAAGACCTTTTTTTTTAAATGTATTTATAGGTAGTTTGATATTAGTGACTGATCCTAACAAAAATGTGTTTTTGTTTTTTTAAAAAGAAAAACTCACAAATTTACCATAGCCTCAGGATGTCAGCTACATACTGGGAGAGGGAGCCAACGCCCCACCGAGAAATCACTCCTCCGCCGGTGATCCCTCCCTCCCTGCCGACACAGCACGCCTTATTTCACTTTCCGGAGAGCGTGATTCATCCGCCTGCTTTCCGTTTGAGTCAAAGAAGAAACTGGTTAAACCAAATAACTCCGTTGCTACGGCTGAAAACTTTTAAGCGACATCCTCATTTGAAGTTATCTGTTTTTATTTCTTTGACTTCCGTGCTGCGGTAGGACTTGTTGTGTTTCCAAACTTCGTCGATTAGTTTTTTTTTTTTTTTTTTTTGGACTTAAACAAACCCCGCTGCTGCTGCTGAACGTTCAGTTTTCGGGATGGCTGACACAAATGGGACCAGCCCCGCGGCCAACTGCCTGGAGAAGCTCAAAAGTTACGTGAAGACCCCCAAAGGTTTCATCCTCTTCGCAGAAATAGTAAGTTCACACAAACTGCTGCTCCCGGGGATAGCGGTGTAATATCAAGCTAATGAATATTTCAAACGTCCGTTTTACGTGCTCCATCGATCGACGGGACTATTTTAGCGCCTTAAAGGGAATTTCTGTCTTCATTTTTGGAGCGTTGCTAAAAGAATGACGGGTATGCGGTCTGCGGGGGCGGGAGGTCAGAGGTTTCCACCTGTCACTTTTGCTCTGCTCTCTCCACGTTTGTGGCAGATTAGTGTTCATGGCAAAAGTTTGCAGCAAATGCTGTGAGGACGCGTGTCTGTAGAGAGGAGGGACAGGGGCTTACTTACCATTAGGCAAAGATAGGTGATTGTTTGGGACCCCAATGCTTTAGGAACCCTGACATGAACACTTAAATTCATGTCCACGCCTATTATTATTTAACTCTGTCATTAAAAAAAAAATGACATAAGACTGCTCATGTCAGTGTTTTGGTCTCCCCCGTCCATGTGTAACAATGGACTATTACATCAACAACAATTAAGATGGATATTAAAATGCATTTCTTTAACATTATAAATATACTTTTTTTTTACTTCTCTACATGCAAACATTTGAGTTCTTGAAACAGAAGTTTCAAGTAAAGAAGTTATTTGATGGATTTTTTTTTTTAAGAAGTTATTTATACATCTGCTGCAGAGGCTAGGCCCTCTGTGGGCTCTCCAGGTCTTTTCACATCTGTCTTTAGCTAAGTGGAAATGCATGCAAAGGTGATAATAATAGGAGTAAAAAAAATTCCCTCTTTTATGGTTATATTTGAGTATTTAAACTCCTTTTTCGACCACCGCTACTATACACTTGACTGCTTCTGTTTGCATTTCCCACTGTCTTGTCACACGGCTCATTGTGTGTGGCTTCCAGTGTTTTGCATGTCCTCCTTAATCCAGTTTACAGTAAAGAATCTTTTTTTTGTTGCAGTTTTTGCCTAAAAGTTTTTGAGATTTGCACAACTTTTATCCATCTAACTGTGACCTAATATTTGACTGCATTCATTAAAATTACCCTGTCAAGTTTACGTCAGGCATGAAAGATGCAATCAGCTCATAAAATATCTTGTCAAAGATTAAACCGCCTAATAAAGTATTTGACTTTTTCACTGTGGCACCACTTTGACTGACATTTGCCTTTTTTACTGCCGAGTTTTTCTATCATACGTCATGCATGGTAATCTTCAATGTAAATGTTAAACTTTATTTGACCACAATTTCAAAAACAGATCAACACTCTTGTGTCTAAATGCCAACATCATTTCATATGAGTTTATTTTCCCTAAAAAATGAGCGTATTTACTCACAAAAACAAGGACTGTACAAACTTCACGTCTGGTGTTTCAATAACCGCTTCTTGTTTCAGCCTTGATGGCTTCCTGTGCTCTAAAGGAAAGCTCTAAACACCAAAGGAAATGAGCTGTGATAGTAGAAGCTTGAAATGTTGACATAATGGGCAGTGCTATGAATATATGGGGATTCTTAAAGACCCCCTCCGGTCAGTTTTTGATCTATTTTAAAAGCATTCCCAGTGGTCTTTCACTTATGATTACACAGTTTTTACTCCAAAAAAATGTAATTTTCTAGGACATAGTTTCTGCAGAGCAGCAGGAGTTCATCAAGCTACGTTGTTTCTTGACATGGGGCCATCTGCAGCCTTGGCAAGACGGGTTCAAGTGGCCATTTTCACTGAAAAGTCAATATAAAAGTTTCAATAACCGCTTCTTGTTTCAGCCTTGATGGCTTCCTGTGCTCTAAAGGAAAGCTCTAAACACCAAAGGAAATGAGCTGTGATAGTAGAAGCTTGAAATGTTGACATAATGGGCAGTGCTATGAATATATGGGGATTCTTAAAGACCCCCTCCGGTCAGTTTTTGATCTATTTTAAAAGCATTCCCAGTGGTCTTTCACTTATGATTACACAGTTTTTTACTCCAAAAAAATGTAATTTTCTAGGACATAGTTTCTGCAGAGCAGCAGGAGTTCATCAAGCTACGTTGTTTCTTGACATGGGGCCATCTGCAGCCTTGGCCAGACGGGTTCAAGTGGCCATTTTCACTGAAAAGTCAATATAAAAGCGAAATAATACACTTTTTGGGTTTCTGCGTTAAAAACTCTTATGTTCACACGCAGGTTTTTAACACCATTTTTGGGCTCTACGTACAAAACAGGTGTTTATTAAACAGATTGAAAGTTTAACCAGTTTGATCAAACAGGGACTCCTATTTGGTAGAGACGTATGGAGGGTCCCTTTTAATTCACAGAAGTGCCAATCGTTTGAAAATTTTCCACGATGGAGAAATGAATAATTGCAATTTGTGCCACCAAGTTTTTCATATATTAGAATAGATCTGTCAAAGAAAAAAGCCTGGAACGAGATTCATGAGATTTGACCCACTTTTACATTTTGGAGCAAACCTCTTCCAACTGTTGGTACGTGCGCTAGTATCTGGTAGCAACAGTCCAGTGTGAACACCACACGGTAAACACCTTCTCATCAGTGTGTGTCACATGTCCAGTGTGAACATTGTATTAGAAATTTGTCTCTGAGATTGAAGTAAGACTATTGGTGTGTAGCAACTCTCCCCGTTGCTGAGAGCTTTTTGTTTACATGCTCTCCCATTAGCTTACATCCCTCACATCTCCAATATAATATTACTGGTGCAACCAAAATGGCGAGCCGTGTCGGAGCCATTCAGAAGTATATTTTTGAGCACAGACGAGGAAAACAAAGACATACATGGATCTATTCGTCTACAAGTGTATGCATCAGAGTGCTCTCTTTATCAAACAACACATTTTTTCATCTGCTCCTGATTCACAATTATTTGAATAAAGAAAAACTTGTAAGTGCACATTAAAGCTGGCTTTTCTTTATATTTGTCCTCCATCAGAAAAACTACAAGTACATGTTAAAAAAAAAAGACCAAAAATAAAATTTTCATCGGAGTGAGTCTTCAAGTAATTTGGGAGTGACACTTTTAATTCGCTGAGTTTTTAGTATGAAAAGCAAAAAGGCTTGGCTGCACAAAAAAGCATGATGAAGCATGTTTTGAGCTGCAGACAATGCAGTCATGCATGTTTTCATGGCTTGTTAACGGTTAAGATGGCTCACACCCTCATTCTTTTTTTGTGGATTACTCCAATTGAAAGTAGGTAGTTGTTGAAGGTGTTGAAGCAGGACTTTTTATTTTCTTGATATTTTCTACTTTTGTTTTGAATGTGAGCAGTAGGAGAGAAAGTTATTCACTTAAGTTGTTTAATGAATTCAAGGAGATTTTTTAAATAATACAGGATTTCTTCATTGCAGATTAAACAGAAAATAATGATTTAAAAAAAAGACCTATAAGTGAATGATTTCCTTAGCAACAGTTACTGTTTGGTTTGTATCTGCACTACAGGCTAGCTCTCAGCTCTCCCGTAGCTCTCGGCTATAATTAGCTGAGTGTAACAATTTTCCTCCCCTCATTTTAAGGGAGAAGCCCTCTGGGAAAAAAAAAAGTCTCTAGATGAACATTTAAAGCCGCCCCTGTCAAACAGATCATTCTCTGTCAGGAGAAACATAAAGGTGTCAACGTCTCGAGGCTTTTCATTCTCTGAGGGACTCTTGTGTAGTGGACGTGCGACTCTGTTTGGCGGCCTCTTCAGTGGCTGCGACTTTCAGAGCCGCCAACTCGGAGCCAAATAGAGCTTCTTTTGTGTGGGAGCTTGTCCTCGGCCTCCTCTCTTCTGCACAGAGGCAGTCTGTGCCAGCCTCGGGGAAACACATGAGCGACTGATGCATCTGACCTGCTGGCTGCCTGTGGGCTGCCAGTGAGGGAGGGGGAGAGTGTAGAGACAGATGTAAGACTGGGGCCAAGACACCTAAGTCATGTGTATAGCATGTAGAGATTCCACACTGACTACAAAGGTGCCAAAGATGCACTCTGAGAAATTAGCCAGTGTTGGAGCTTGATTTACTCCACCAAATTAATTTCCCCAATTATTTTTTTAAGTGGTCTCCTTTGAGGCAGTTCTCTCATCCAGTCCATATGTGTTTTGTGGATTTGGAGAAGGCGTTCAACAGCGTCCCCCATGGTGTCCTATGGAGGGTTCTCTGGAAGTACAGGGTCCGGCGAGCCTTACTTAGGTACTTAGGGCTGTCTGGTCTCTCTATGACCAGAGCAGGAGCTTGGTTCACATAGCCAGCAGTAAGTCAGACCTGTTCCTGGTGCATGTTGGACTCTGGAAGGATTGCCCTTTATCACCGTTTCTAGGCACAGCCAGAGGGGATCTGGTTTGGGGACCACAGGGTTTCCTCTGCTCTTTGCAGAGGATTTTGTCCTGTTGGCTTCATCGAGCCAGGACCTCCAGCATACATGGAAACGGTTTGCAGCCAAGTGTGAAGTGGCTGGGATGAGGGTCAGCACAGTTGAATCTGAGGCCATGGCTCTTGGCCAGGTAAAAAGGTAGTTTGCCCTCTCTCTGTGGATGGAGTGCTTCTGCCTCAGGTGGAGGAGTTTAAATATCTTGGGGTCTTGTTTATGAGGGAAGATCTGAGCGTGAGATCAACAGGCGGATTGGTGAGACTGTACCACTCAGGTGAAGAGAGAGAGTGAAGTCAGAGAGCAAAATTCTCAATTTACCGGTGAAGCTTTGTTCCAGTACTCACCTATGGTCTTGAGCTCTGGGTTGTGACTGAATGAACAAGATCCTTAAAACAAGCGGCTTAAATGAGTTTCCTCCGTAGGGTGGCTGGGCGCTCCCTTTGAGATAGGGTGAGAAGTTGGGTCACCTGGAGAGAGCTCAGAGTAGAACCACTTCTCCTCCACATTGAGAGCAGTCAGTTGACATGGGTCAGGCATTTGGTCTGGATGCCTCCTGGACGCCTCTTTTGGTATGTGTACTGGTTATGTCCCACTGAGTGGAGACTCCGGGGAAGACCCAGAGACTACACCTCTCTGCTGGTGTGGGAATATCTCAGGGTCCCCCAAGAGGAACTTGAGGAAGTGGCCAGGGAATAGGAATTCTGGGCATCTTTGCTTGGACAGCTGCCCCCGCAAGCCGGTCCTGGATGAGCCGAAGAAGATGGATGGATTGGAGCAAAGATTTTAAAAGTTTAATTAAAACTTCTACAAAATCAGTTTGTAGATTTTTTTTTTTTGCATTACACTGCAATAGAAAGAACCCTGCTCTGTTTGTAGGTTGTCGTAGGGAGAAGGGGGAGGTAGAAAATCCTCAACCTCCACAGAAAGCTCTGTGGAGAAACTTGCATCACTTTGCTCTGTACCTCTCTCCATGTTTTTCAATTGAGCATAATGACAAACCACTCTCCATATTGAAGATCCAGCACACATTACATAAAGCTAACCTAATTGTCAATCATACATCCAAACCACACCTCTACTGCTCATTCTGGCCCCACTAGCCCCCCTTCGGCATTTTTCAAATCTGGACTGAGAATAGTCAGCCTCCAACTGCCCTGTTGGGTTACCCTTTAATGTCTACCCAATCAAATGCAGCCCTTTGTGTATTTGATCAATCAAATTGAGCTCTTTATGTTAGATACCCACCTCCTATGTAGACAAGGGTTAGGAGTTATTGATCTTGACTTTCATTTAGATACAATTGTCACAGTGAAATGGTAATGATGTATTAGTAATTTTTGTTTTGCAATTTGACTATGCATTGCAAGTCATATAGTGCACATCACAGGTTTTCCTCTTATCGTGCAGTCTTAATATTATCCCATCATGAAAACTAAATGCAGAAAAGCTGCCCCCTTGTGGGAGCAGACAGTGTTTGTGGTAGTATGCCAAAGAAGACTGGTTTTATGATAAGGGTTTAAAAAGTCACCTGTTAATAAAAAGATTACTGTCTTTGGTGTGCTTTTTCAAAATCACCAAAAATTGAATTTCACTTCCTTCACAATTACTGTGTATATTAAATCACATTATAGATGCTGAACCTCAATGAAACTAGAGTCTTTTGACTTCTTAACCTACTTTCAGAACTGTCTCTTAGCGGTAACTCTGTGAACTTGGCTGACTTCAGTTACCCACATTTTTGGAGATAAAGATCAGTTCAGAAGCCAGAGGGTTACCTCTCTGATTTAACACTTTAAAGGTGAAGAAATGTGTTGAGCTGCATTAATTTTTTTGAATGTGAAAGTTATGATTTATTTGTATTTTTCTGTTAGAAAAAGAAAAATCAACCGTATCCAACAGAGCTGTTAGTCTACCTTCAATTACTCTGTTTATTAAGGAGTCTCAAACTGGGAGACTTCTTTTTATAAATGCATTTTTAGTAATGGACACTAACTTTCTTTATGAAACAGCGTTTGCTCCACTCTCATCCGTTCCCAAAACTTACTTCTTGTAAGACTGTGACAATCTTTAGCTTTTGCATGACAAGTTTTTGTGAATTTTTCCAATAAAGAAAAAGAAAATGTTCTTTTCCCTCTGTCTTCCATTGCTATGCCAATTTTATCCTAAATGTTAGGTTTTAGTTTCTATGGTTGATTTGTGAATCAGAGCTGGGGGGAAAAAAGTTCACTTTTACTGCAGAGCTGATCACACTTTCCATGAAGTCTCATTTATACAAGTTAAGGGAGAATTGGAAAAAGGGACGAAGTAAGGCAACACCTAAAGCAATGGAATCCCTTCGATATAAAGAGCCTGAAATGTGTAAAGTTTTCAGAAAATGTTACTTGATCAACAGTTTTTAGAGGGTAATTAATTTTTTTCCTCATACTAGTAAAAACAATAAAAAAAAGTCTTGACCGCATGTCATTGTTGCAATCTAAAGTATGAAAAAATGTTATATATCACAGCATCAACACGTCCGTGTTGCCAAAACAACAAAGTATTGTCACTTCTCCATGTTCAAAGAAATGCTCATTTCTGTGTGATATATTTTTTTTAAACTTGGCACTCGATCAAGTGTCTCCCCTCTCATAGTTGTCATGGAGTTTGCCCACACTGTGTGAAAGCATCTTCCCACACACTTTCACAGCCGCAATAATAGCCGTGTTATTTGAAAGAAGATTCACAGGGAGGCGTGGGCAACCAGAGTTTAAGATTTCTTTCAACTGGCATCTTTTGGACGGACAAGCAAGCATGCTGCTTTTCCCTCCACAGGGGAAAGCATATGATAAATGTAACGCTTTGTGCATTTATGATGCAAGACTCACTGAACAATCAGAATCTATTCATCTGTTGCAATCTAAGGCAGATATTTTGTTGACTGGAAAGTTCTAGATCTGGACATAAAGAAAGCTTTGTACAGTCTTTGATAGTTCAGCGGACACAAATGATTGTTTGTTGTTGTGGGATGGACTTTCTGATCTACACTATTCCACGTATGGTGTCCTGCTAAAAACAATGATCTCCTCCATATTGACTCTGCATTTTCTCCTCTCTTAGCTCATCAGTTTCATAATCCTCATCTGCTATGCCGCATCTCTATACGGAGGCTACTCTGCCGTCGCCATCTGCGAGATGGTCTTCGCCATAATCTTCTTTATCATCTTCATGATGGACTTGGACAAACAGTTCCAAGTGGTGAACTGGGTCTGGAGTGTGAGTTGGTTTTCCCTTCAGGCACATGACCGACTCCAGCGCCCGCTGACCTCGCGTCACCTGCTCCCTTCTCTCTGTGCAGGATTTCTTCCGGGCCATAATCGGCGCCATCCTTTACATCATCACTTCCCTCATCTGTGTGATCGGAGGAGCTGGAGACGGAGCGCGGATCGCAGGCGGGGTCAGTTAAGAAACTCTGTCACTCTAAGATTATGTGTGTTGCCTCTTTCTATTTAATTCTATATATTTATATATTAGTATATTTCTATACTTATTTGTTGATTAATTCAATTTTCACTCAACTACATCACCAAACCTATGAAATCTCATCATAAGGAGACGTAAACACAATTAAAATGTTAACTGCTTTGCTTTTTATTGTTTCATTCAAAACAGAAATTATTTTTTTCAATTCTGGGAGGATCAACAAAAAATTTCTCTAAGTATTAAAGCATTTTTAGTGCTGAAGGGCTTCCAATCTTAGATCCTCAGTCCTGAATAATTGAACACAAATAGAGTGATTCAGAAACGCCAACTAAAATGAAAATCTAATATTTTGACGTTTACACTAACTGTGGAGCTGTCGTTACAAAAGTTTGTTTTTTTCCTCAGAACAAAAGTTTTTCTTCAATTATTCCACTATTCCTACCGAGGGTTTTTCTGCTCTGTGTAACATTTGTATCTGAGAAAAGGTTTTCTTTTTAGTTCAACATGAAGATGAAAATCATGTTTTTAACTTATGGCATTTTTCTCTTGATGGCGGACATATAAGAAAATTTAGCTTAAAATTGCATTTCTGAGTACTTCTTATTTCAAATTGTTGTGAAGCAGGAGCAGATGAAAAAATGTTTAAAAAAAAAAGCGTATGTGGTTTGTAGAAAATAACCCGGGCGGGCCACAGGCTCCCTGCTTCAAACTCTTTGCTACAGGAAAGAGAAAGGGGGGCGGGGCTGCTCCACACCAACAGTCCTGCCCACTACTGCCGCTCTACAGAAACAGTCTAGAAAACAACACAGATCTTTTGATTATCAGAATTAAAATAATGCTTTTTCAATATATAAAATAAGAGTAGGAATTTGATGTATTAGTTTTTTTTTTTACTTAAATAAAAACAAACCAGATTTTCCAAATGTTCCAAATAAAAAACCTGAAACTTGAAGGGTAAGAGGTCATAAAAGAAAGGTATAGAAATAGCAGTACAAGTCCCTGTTAATTGTAGTAAACATGTAGACAAATCATAACTTTTACATTAAACTTAAATGCAAACTATAAATGAAGGCAGGTTTTCCTCTCCTCACCACATCCTTCTCTGTGGCTGAAAGATGTTTGGTTTCAAGTCATATTGAAAGCCAAATGTAGCCAAAAAAGATGAAATGATAAGGAATTAAGTTAGATTTTTGTTTTGTTTATTCAACAAGTTCACATAATCTTTGGAGGCTTTCAAAGTATTAATTGTGCTCTTTCCTTCTCAGGTGTTTGGTTTGATCGCCGGCCTGCTATTTGCGTACGACACCTACACCATCTACTTACAGATCAAGAGTACCAGACAGCACACAGCAGCTGCCACTGGTGAGAAGAGCACATACATCTCCTAATATAACACCATGCATACTTTTTGTTTTACCTCATTTTGATCCCATGTTTTTAATTTGTGTTCTACAGACGACCACGCTTAAGATCGCCATCATCGAATGTGATTTTAGAAAGAAGAAGGGAGCAGGAAGGACAAAGAAGAGTAATGAGATCAAGCCAGAACCAACGGTGTATTTTGTGGCCTTACTTGTTAGATTGGCGGCACATGTGGAATTCCCCAGCCCAGTTCCAGCGTGGATGGACCACTAAAAGGGAAAATTGTCAGAATTTGGTTCCCAAAAAAAAATGTCTCTCGTTCATAGACCGTTGTAGAAATGGTATCTGTGTGTATTCGACTTTAGAAAGAAACTGGCTCAGTTTGGTGCTCTAGGAAATATTAAACGAATAACAGTAATAATAGGTTTCTACAGCTTGTTTTATGTGTTTTTGTTTCCATTTTGTCAACTGGTTAATATTTCATTCTGTTATTTAATTATTCCAACCAAGTTCTGTTGCTGTACTTTGGAATCTCATGTCGGTTATTCGTGTTTTAAAAGTCTAAAAATTTGAAGTGGTCTGCTGTTATTTATCAACATATTTTATCTGGTTTTGTACAAGTTCTGGTCGTAGTCTTTCTTTAAAAAGAAAAAAAAAACTTAAGTAGCAATTGGCAATAGGTTTAAAGCCATATTAGTTGGCATCATTAACGTTTATTTTTTATGCTTGAACATTTTTAGATGCAGAATATTTCCTCCATAAATTACACTGCCAGGAAGTGAAGTCAGGAACTTTATATTTTTTCCTTTAATGAAAAATAATTTTTTACAGAAAAGTATTACAACAGGTGTAAAAATCACTTGTTCACTTCTGTTGTCTTGTCAACTCGTAGATAATAATGAAGTGAGTTTGCCTTTCTCTCTTTATGTTTGCTAATGTGTGTTACATTGGTTTACAGCATGTCCATACCAATCTTGCTTGGAAGAATAAAGCCATTTGTTACTACAAGGAATTGATGTGCGTGTTGCTTCTATTGTACATCAGTGTTTCCTGTTACAGAATAGAGGTGCTTAAGAACATATTTTATTTCCAGAGGGTCATTTGAGACATCGTGACCTAAATGTTTCTATAAAAAAACAGTGAAACTTGAGAGAGCATTTCTTTGTCCTTTGCGTTTTGTCTTCTCGCCACTAGATGGCAGTAGTGTTCAATTTACATTCTGATGCACTTTAAAGGGGAAGCTTTACAAATGAGTTGCTGGCAGAGCTATTAATCTGAAATTATATAATATATCAAGAAAGCAGTGGTGTTGACCACCTGTCTTTCATCAAGTCTTCAGTTTTTACATATATTTATAATAGCTCAGTAGGGATCAAGAGCATCCTTCCTCTCTTTTATAATCTCGCACTGCTTTTTCAGTACATTATGGCAGGCTGACCCTACTTTTATACATAGATATTTTTGTCTTATTTAGTTTTGCTATGCCAATAATAACATTTTATGTGTGTTATTTTGAGAATCTGCGGCCGAATGATAATCCCTTGTCTAGAGTCATGGCAGCTGTTATCAAACTGCTTCCTGCATACATGGCGGCAGAATAACTCCCAAAATACTCCCGATTTCATATTCATTAACTAAATTTAATTATATTTATCATCATAATAGTTTTTGTCATTTATTGATTTTTTTTCCGTCAAGGAGGAAATGAAGTTAGAAATGTTTTAAATCCGGTTATTTTCAAAATAAAATGAGTTACGTTATTTTGCCTAACATCACTTGTTATTTAATGTTTGACAAAAACATAATTTGATACGTGTTTATTAACATATATTCATTTCGTAGCTCTTCATTTGCTTTTGCTTGACAAGAACAACAAACGTTTAAAATGTTAGCTACTTTGTTTTGAAGTGACGGCGGAAGTTCCACTTTTACCAGTGGGGCTAGCTTACATCTTCATGACAAACTCGTTAGCAAAGACGGAATGAACAGTCCTGGGATAGTTAGAGTAGCGCAGTATGTAGTTTAACCGAAGCTGAGCTTCTTTGGGGGTTTGGACCTCGGTGTTCGTCGGCGTTGTCTCTCTTTTTCCTCTTCGAGAATAACTATTCGGTTCACGTTATGTTCCTGCGCGGGTCCAAAAAGCGGCGGTCGAACCGCTCGGTAAGTGCTGCTTTTCTTCTTCTTTTTCTCTGCTTTAGCAACTTTGTCAACTGTTCTACGTCGTTTTCGTTTCGAACCAAGTGTAAAGTAGTCTTGCTCGTTTGGGTCGGAATGTTTTTAAAGTTTTTATCTTTGGTTTTAACTTTAAAACTAAACCCCAATTGAACTTCAATTCGAGACTGAAAATAGCTGGAACAGAACCAGGTCCTACAGTCCCACAGTTTTTTTTTTTAAATCTTATTTTTGACTAAAGCAAAATGTTAATTTACAGTTTACTATAAAATCATGCATTCTTTGTTTCTATAGTCATGTCGGGCGCCCCAGGTGTATTGGGGGGTGGGGGGAAGAGACTACGTCATTAATGTGTACCTGAGCAGGTTTGGATGAATCATAAACATGTTTATTCCCTTTTCACGGTCTCGTCACGACGCACGGGTTTTTGTTTTTTTTTTTCCTGTGGGTCCAAACTTTTGTTGCTCTGCTCGCTGAGAATAAACGAGCCCACGAACAGCTGGAAGGTAATGTGCAACATCTGGAGGCTCGCCTGCAGGAGGTCCTGCTGCTCCTGAATGCCATTCCACCACACAGTAACACAGTAACAGTTACAAAAGAAATCACACAAAGCGACCTTTTCATCCAGCAAATCAGATTACATCAACCTTTACAAATCTTATTGGATTTTGAGCAACCCTTTCCAGCGCACGTGAGAGGGGAGTGTGCAGAACTCCTGCAGAACCTGCAGCACAAAGAGCTTTAAATGACCCTAAAGCTGCATTCAGTCTCAAAGACTTTATACATTTACTGTTAATTTGTCTGGATTTTTATTTTAATGTATTTCTATCAAATTAAGTGCTTCTTGGTCAAATTTCTTTTAAATAGAAACAAAATTAAGATTAAACGTACCTTAATATACTAAAGCTCTACATTCATTTGACACTATTGTAGATGCAAACTCTGCTGTGATGTGCAAATTTGTACTTCACTAAAACACTTGTTCAATTTGCTTAGAAAACAGTTAAGCGTCATATATCAAAGAATACTCACTCTGCTTAAAATCCCACTGTAATGAAAATCTTATTTTTTAATGTTTTAAACATGTTCTTGTGGCATTTTTCTGATGATGGGGACATTTAAAAAAAATGTTGAGCTTTAAATTGCATTTCTTAGTATTTTTTTAGATTCAAATCATAGTAAAACAGGAGCTGACCTAAAAAAGTCATTTAAAAAAGATCTTATTCGTGACGTAGAAAATACACTGGGTGGGCCACAAGTTCCCTGCTTCAAGCTCTCAGAAATGGCGAGGGGAAAGGTGGTGGGACTGCTTCGTGCCAACTGTCCCGCCCACAACCCAGAGCAGAATTTCTGCTCCCTTCGCCATTTTGTTGCGTCGTTGAGATATATTATATATACACATATATACACACATATATGAGGGTATGACGGGCTGTAAGCTGGCAGAAGAGCAAGTAAATAGATGGGCGATGGGAAGAGGGGCACCAATGAACCTGCCCTGGTCTTCAGAAACTGTCCTTCTAAATGAAAAAGCTGTTTCTGGGCAAAGACAACATAATAATAATTGAAAGACTACTTAAAACGCTTTTCAAGAGATCAATAGATGACCAGACTGTGACTTCATTGTACTGATTACACAGACTGTCAGAGGATTCTTTAAATCTGCTCCTTTTTTGTACGTTTATTCACTTCTATAGCAGCTAATGGGGACTTCTCTTTTAGTTTTTTTTTTTTTTTTTACGCAGTCAAATTCAGATTTCCTTTAAGGATTAATAAAGTATTTTTGGATCTGGACTAGAACAGATGCTCTTTGATTATTAGGCTGAACTATAAACCTCTGCTTTTTATTTTATCTTCAGAACTATACCTAAATAATTGTCCAAATTCTAAATGGATATGTCGAAGCTCATCCTTTTATGAAATAGGTTTGACTTTAGCAGATGGAAGCAGTATTTCATAAAACTGTAAGCCTCACAAAAATGTGTGCTGGAGGAGGGAAAAAGTGGTGATGTGGACAGTCAGCTGGTCTGCCTGTTTAAACCTGACCAATGAAGAAAAAATCTGCATCAACCCAGCGTGGCAACACCGCAAAGCCCCCTTGACCTGTGACCATCGCTGTTAAAGTTTAAACCGTCCAGCAGAGCAACTTCATTGACCTAAACGACCTGGTGGTTCCTGTCAGCGCAGGGATGAAGGCTGAACCCGAAATGTGTTGACTCTTTGTGACAAGCGGTAAAAGCCCTAAAATACTAAATGGAGACCTTTTGTTGAAATGCTCCAACCATGTTAGTTTGCCGCCGTAAGTAAAATCCAATTTAGTCAGCGCAGCTGCAGGCTGATGTAAGATAACAAAGCTGGCAGCATTTCAGTTTGTCCATTAACGGAGTACAGTGTTACTTGGTAGAGAGACAGAACCAAAACACATCTTGACATGAGTCAACTTGGTATTCATTTGTGACAAACAAAGGAGCAAATTTATGGAGTACGAAGCCTAATTAAATCATGTGTAGGGAAATTCTACACCCCATCATGCTCACAGCAGATAAAGGAAAGCCTCTTTCTCATGTCCTAAACTGTTCTTTATGTTCTTAGGAAGTATATTTTTGTGCATCATTAATTCATGTTTGATCACAATTTATTCACTTACAGATAAAAGTTATCAGTTCTTATGTATCCGTGTTTTCTTTTCTTGCAGCTTGATGTTCATCTTTACTCAGCTTTGCTAATCCGTCCTTCATTCAATCTCAGCCCAAGCCTCGCTAAATTTGTAATTACTATCTGTTCTTAAGTTGAGAAGCATTCATTCTGCTGTTGACCCTCTTATCTGTCCAGCCAGTGTGGGAATTAGCTAAAAACACTGGACTCAATGTAGCTGCGCAGAGGCAGACAGTAATCAACCGAGGGGGCAGGAACACAGTGGGGTGTTAAGATACAACTTAAGAGGGAAAAAGGTCAGTCTTTGCAAGCTAACATTGATTTTTACAAAGCTTTGATTTAAAATGAGTCTTTAATGTTTAAGAATTGAAAAAAAAAAAGTTTCTTAAATGTGAAATATTAACTCTAAGCACAAAAATTTAAGTTTGCGTTAACTAGTGGCTCAATTTCATTCTTGAAATTCATGAATTTCATCTTTCCTATATTATGATCTGACGTTAATGTAATGTTTCCAATTAAAAATGGTCAGAGAATGTGAGAGCTAACAGAATTCCCTGAAACGTAACTGGAGGATTTTTTTTTCCTTTTCTTTAACAGTTTTCAAATATAAAAAATCACACATCTGATTGCGTCTCCTCAGTAAATGTGTCAGGTTTTGTGATATCTTCCGGCTCCTCAGCATGGTCGCCGTTCCACGGTGACAAGCGAGGAATTTGTTCTTGATTGAATAAAGGTGAAAGACGCAGTCAGGCATTAATCTTCTGCATGCTTCATTGAACCTATCTTGTCACTTTCATACCTGGCTGGGAGGTGACTGTTAAAGCAGCATGAAGCAAAGCTGATCTCAGTTTGTCCTATGAGTCTGTGATGCGTAAATTTGGAGCCTGATACAAATGATAATGTAGTATTTGTTATTGTTTTTTGCATATTTGAAAAAAAAATAGCATTTATATTTCAGGCTATGTGATTTTATCCCAATATAAATATTATTTCTGACTGTAGAAACATTCTGATATGGAATATAAAAGCACACATCTGCTATTATTCAGTCTACTGGTGTAAAGAACGACAACTAAGCTTAAAAATGAGCAAAGCTAGCTCAGTGTTTTCAATCAAAACACTTTACCGCAGCTGCTTAACGTCCTCATAAAACTGTCTGTGTGGTTAAACGGGTTTGACGTGAATCCTGATGTTTTTATGGTTAAAGTGATTGGGAAAAAATAGAGATGAACAGGTAAGCACAGGTACCCGGCATGTGTTTGGAGGTTTGCACGCTAACGTTAGAGTCACAAAATTCTATGTTGCTCGTTTTTGATTTTGTCTAAATTTTTGATAAAACTTAAAAAAAATTAGTTTTTTGTCAAAGCATTTCTGCTTCTATAGATGAGAAGAGTTTCATAGACATCAAACACGAAAAATCCACACTTGGAGCTACACTTTTTTTTTTTCAGCCCACACCAGGCTGATCACACAGACGACAGTAGTCGTACAGTAGAGCCATAGCGTCTAGGAAAAGAAAGTCGAGTCGTATTGACTGCGTGGAGAGGGAAAGGGTGCAGCTCTCATCCTGTGTCTGCTTCCTTCCCCTCATCGCTAAAAAGAGCCACGTGCACACGTAGCAGTGCATGAGTTTGCATGAGAAGAAGTGAGATGTTCACAACTTTTTTTTTTTTCATGCAATCCTTTAACTGAATGGTTGATCACATTTTGAAAAATTTTGGTTGTCTGAATTCCAACTCTAATCCCTAACTACTAAGAAACTATATAAGTGCAGGACTTTATAGTGTCCTGGATTTTAAAAGCAATTCAGACACCATTTTTCTTTCTTTTTTTCTAAACTCTGGATATGTCACTGATTTCACAACGTGAAAATCAAATTAATAAAAAGTTTTTTGCAAAATTTGTTTGACCACAATGCATTGTGGTCTGTATTTGCCAATGTAGTGAGCATCGATCCACGCTAATATTTTTGCAGAGACCTCTTGGAGATTTTTAGCTGACTGCTCTAGAAAATGGCGAACGTCCTATATAGTGAGTAGGGAAGCAGTTTGGAAATAGCCACATTGTTGATTTACTCACCGAATGCGATAAGCAATGTTTTTTTGTAGGGTTTAAGCGCCATTCAGATGAAAATTATGTATTTAGACATGTTTTTATGGCTTTTTGGATATTTTATAAAGAAAATTAAGGTTAAAATTGCATCTGAGTGTTTATTTGTGTGAGTCAATGGGAATCAGGGGCAGACAAAAAAGTTTCATTTGAAAAAATATCTGATTTGTGATGTAGAAAATAAAATGCTGGGTTGGCCACTGGCTCCTTGCTACAAGCTTTTAGCAATGGCGAGGGGAAGGGGGGTGTGGTTGCTCTGTGCCAACGCCCACAATCCAGAGGAGAATTTCTAATAAATGTCTAGAAAATGACACAGATTTTTAAAATGTTTTGGCCAAAAGCGACAAAAATCATAAATAAAAGACGACTTGGAATGCTTTTATCAAAAGATGATTGGTGTGGGACTTTAACGAGTTTACATTTGTTTATATTTGACTAAGATAGTACAGAGTACGCTGACTCCATATAAATATTTGCACTTGACTAATGCTATCTGACACATATATTTAAATAATAGTGACTTAAAACCTGTTTTTGTTATCAAACATAACACTATCCATATTTAAAAAAAGTGAACTAGGTCACTAAATGAATCTTAAACTGTCTTCTTTTGCTAAAAGAATGGAGGAGTCAATGTGCACCACCTTTGTTTTAACTCATGTTTCCGTTGCCAAAAGATACAAATGGCGCTCCGGTCAGGAAGTGCAGTAAGCTGAAGTGACTCTGCTGTTCCCAGCAGGAGGAAGAGGATCCTGACAGAGGACAGCCCTGCATGCGCTGTGGAGACCAGTGCCCCGGCTTCCGTCTCCACGGCTGGAGGTACGGACTGCAGCTCTCTTAAACTCTTGTCTGCTCTGGCCTCTGAACTTTTGCAGGAAATGTCTACGTTCAGTGAGCGTGTTTGTCTTCAGTGGAGCTACACTTTCTTCTGCTGGTTTGGGGATTTTTAGAGGTTCATAGAACCGTCCACATCAGAAAAACAGATCTTTCTGTAAACATCGTCCAGAAAGGACTCCAGCTGCTGCCTTTTATGTGGTTACAAGAAAGATTAACAGGGATTAGGCATCCCAGTTAGAAATTATAGAATCACTAAATGTATAGATTAGTTATGTCAGTTGGTCTCTAGCTTGGCCCCTACTAATAGGATTAGTAAAGAGCAAGTTTTAGACACCATAGAAATGGGAACGTTTTATGTAATTTTTGTCGTTTTCATCCTCAATTTATAAAAATGATCACTTTAAATGTATTATTTGAGAGCAGATCAAAATTTTATTTTTCTTTTTTGGCTGCTTAAAATGCGTCATCATTCCTTCAGATAGAAATCGGTTTAGCTGCAACGCGCACGCATGACAACCGAGGATACACATTAGTGGCAAACGAGCGTGACGCCCTTTATGATCCAGCTCGCCACTCAATGCTTGACAGAACAGACCTCCCCGGCTCGCTCTGTTGTCTTAAGAGAATTAGTGCTACAAATGAATGGATGCCAGTAAGCCTCTGCGACCACAGCAACAGAGGATCCAGTTTGTTTGAGTAAACACGATCCGCATGTGGAGAGGAAGCACAACAGAGCAGCAGGATTAACAGTAATCATCATCTGCCGCATGTGCTGGATGTCAGAGACCTCCTCTCAGCCATTCCTCTGCAGTGTTTGCCGAAATCGGACTTCTCTGTTTCAAATCTTAAAGACCCGCTCCAATGATAATGATGTTATTGATGAGTTTGAAGGACATATACGGAGAAATTAAGCTTAAAATAGCATCTTTGAGTGTTTATTTTTTCAAATTATGAATCAGGAGCAAATAAAAACATGTGATTTGATTAAAGAGAGTATTTCCTACATTGGAAATACACTGGGTGGGCCACAAGCTCCTTGCTCCGCTCCATTCTTATGCATCCACTTGTATACAAATAGATCCATTAATGTACAATACATCAACTGTATGGCTGGATAGCTTCAATATAATTGGCCATTTTTGTTGCAACGGTAATGTTAGGTTGAGGTGGTAAAATAGTATGTAAACAGAGCTTTCAGTAATGGGAAAGGGGGGTGGGATCGCTCTTCCCCAGCAGTTCCGCCCACAACTGAGAGGCAAATATTTAATGAACTCCTGCTGCTCTGCAGAAACTATGTCCTAGAAAACAACACAGATTTTTTTTTTTTTTTTGGCTAAAAACGAGATAATTGTTGTTAAAAGACCACTGGGAACATTTTAGCAATAAATCAAAAGATGATGGGAGTGGGACTGTAACTAAAGGGTTAATTGAAAACCTATGAGGTGAACTTAACTTCTGTCATCAAAGAACAACTTAGAGACACACGTGTGAGTTGATTTTTATTTTTCAGCTGTTGCAATTCGGATTGATCCTAAATAGATTACATTATATTTATTTTTCAATAAACACTAGTTTTACAATGATTCCAGTTGTGCACAAAGGTAAATAAAAATCTTAAATCTGTTTAATGAACAACATATTTCCTTTACTTGATATTTTTTGTATTTTGTAGAGGTTGGAATCTTGAGGCACCTCACAATTCGATTTGATTCAATTACGATTCATGAGGCAACAATTCAATTATAAAACAATTATCAGTAATACTTCATAATAAGAGTCCTTAACAAGCCTTCATAACACATTAACAAACATGATTATGGTGTTAATATGGTGTTAGTAAGACATTTATTAGCACATTAAGCCTAATAAGGATTATTAACATACTTAGTAAGATTCATTTACATCTAAAGAGAGACTATTGTTTATAAAATTTATATTAATAAATTGCTTATTAGCTTAACAAATGTATTTACTATCTTTCTCAACATCATATTCAGTGTTTTGCAGCACCTCATCTCAAGTGTTACCCAATTATCAATGCATCCCAGATTATCTGCATTTTTTAGAAATATTTATTTTTACTACAAGACATTAGACCAAAATTACTTAACAATATTAATACATTATTTATTAGGTTTTTAATATTACAATATTTCTCCACCAATGTGCATTTTTAAGTAAAGACAAGATCGGTATATTTGCTTAACTTTTATTGAGAACATTAAATTTCTAGCATGAAGAATATTTTGTTTGATGATCAAAAATATTTCACAGCATCTGAAGGGAAAAACTTTTCCCAGAACTCGACAACCTTTAGTAAAATCATGTAACGTTTTCATTAGAGCAGCTTTAATGAAATGCTCTGTAACTCACGACAAACTAAATAAATAGTGTCTAGGTAGCTGCACATTTAAATTTCACAGATTTGTTGTGTTGCCTACATATTTCATTTTGGTGTGACATAACTTACACACCGCATGACTTTTGTCCAATTGACCCTCAACACTGTGAAAACCAAAAAGCTTCTAAACGGTCGCTTTAAGCGAAGTTGGGGCTGGTCGGATGACGAGATCAGCCGTGTTTGTGTGCTCTTCAAAAATGTTAGTGAAAAACGCTTCACGTTTAGTTCCGCTTGTTTACTTGAAATCATATAGATTTTTCTACAGTTGATTATTTAAAATTCGTAAAACAATTCAGAATCATTTATAGATCATAATCGATGAATTCAAAAATCGATTGATTTTTTCGCCACCACAAATATTTAGTCGGTCAAATTAAGTAAATGTATTTGTTTTAATCATATTTTCATTTTTATTTTCATTAGTTGTTTGTTGGAATCTATTTATTTCAATGTTTTAGATGAGTGGATGTCATTCTTTAGCCCTTTTTTTCCAGCTGGTTAGCTCTCGTTCTGTGGTTTACATTAATGAAATTAGGCTCTGATAGAACCAGTGACTGTATATAAGAACTGGACATAGTGCGTGTGATGTCACTGATAGAAAATGGCTTCTTCTGGCTCCAGTGAACTGAAGTCAATTTAGTCACCTTTTTTTTGTGATATGGATGCCGCCATGTTTGACCCAGATGATGTCAGTAAACAGTGGTTAGTCCGGGTCGGTCTCAGTAAACCTTTGTTAATCATATATGTCATTCGCTTTCATCCTTCTATTGAGTTATCTGAATGACCATCTTATAATTTAAATAACTCTGACTACAGGTAAAAATATTATTTAAAAAAAATTAGGATTATCGAGGACATTTTAAAAAATGGTTACTCTGACAAATATAATGACTTAAGAATAGCAGTTTATTTATAGTCTGTGGGATTCTGCCTTCCAGCGGGTACTTCCTGTTTGGAACACGAGAGGTTACCAGTCAAGCTCTCGATAGAACCCATTTTGGCCACTTCACTCTGTTACCCTGTCTCCTGTTCTTCTGTACCTATTTATACAATTCAAAAAGGTTTGTACGTTTATAAAACCAAAATATTTGATTTAGTTCAACACTTGGAGTTTAAATCCTGGATGGAGACTGCTCTACTAAAGCCAGTGATTCCTTTAAAAATGGAGAGAATTCAGTATGAGAAACCGGAAGGTGCACTTCAGGTAACAAAAAGTCTGTAATTTGAACTTTGTGGGTGTTATTTTTTCACACTCTGCCGTGTATTCAGGTCAAGACAGAAGCATAGAGGTTGGCATGTAATCTAATGCACGTTTGTTGTGCTCCGACTCCCTGTGCTCATTGATCGTTTTTAGTATATTTAATCTGTGTGGGATTAACATAATACTTTTTATTGTTTACAATTTTATTTTTTTCATCTTACTTATTTGATGCAGATTAGATTAGAGGGACAGGGTGAGTGACGGGTCGGGTTTAGACATTTTGAGTCTCCTGTGAGAGCGATTGAATGACTGAGATTTATGAGGGGTCACTCTCTGAGACCTCAGAGCTGTAATTGCGCGCTCTTTAATAACCAATCACATCTCCGTGGATGGAGATGATCACCCAAGTGAGCGCTGCCTCCCCTGTGGAGCGTGATCCATCTTCATCCTGGGTTTTTACAGACAGATGTAAACTGGCCTGGGGGGCAGATGGTGCTTCCGCCACACAGCAGCAAGTGAATTGAGTTACTTTTGACCCTCAGGTCCCCCATGATGCTGCAGGAGTGCTCAAAGTCGCCTCTGCTATTAGTCAGTCACTTACCAGCGACAGAGACTTATGGGATGGGAGCCATCTGTTTCCTGGAGTGAAATAATTTTTTAACGCCGAAAGAATCACAAGTTGCTACTTGATAAAGGATATTGAAGAACTTTATTTAACTCTTTTGCCTCAAAAATGTGAAGGAAAGCCACGCTTTGCCATAGCACCAGACCAGAATTCAAAGATATGATTTTCAAAATAAAAGTTGAAGAAAAGTGAGCATCTTCAGGCAATCAGTGGGTGGGATTCTTGGTGGTGTCACACAGTCATGCTGTCTGTGTGACTTTTTTTTCGTCTAAGACTCTTTGAAATCGTGCATCTTGATGACGTAGTAATAACACATACAGCACAGCTGCGTATTGCTCACTAGCTCAAAATCTGCTCCTCTCTTTCTGTGACTAATGATGACGTCAGAGCTGCAATCTGTTAATTGAAGGAACAACAATCACACTCCTGCTGCTTTTGAACTTGTAAGCCTTTTGTGTTGATATGAATGCACAGAATTTTTTTTTTTCACTAAGTGTGAAACTCCCCTGAGCTGTGAAAACTTTGGGGTATCTTTTGGGGAGTGTGTCACACCAACTGGAGTGGCACCCTTTGTGCTTTGCGCCCCCGTGTGAGGAGAGAAGGAGGGTGGGGGTTTGTGTCCTGGTGGACGCTGAAAAAGAGCTGCTCGGACAGAGGAGGTGTCACATGGAGAGGAGCCGCCGGAGACTCTGCCGCTCCCTCTCTGATAGGCTGTCACACGGCAGGACCGGGGAGATGCAGATCTTTCTCAGAGGAGCGTGTCAGGATGAGAGCTCACTCCAACCATGTCGGGATCCATGCGTACGGTAATTGAGAAACCAGTTTTATTTTCCAGTGTGAGTGAATTAGAGGGGCTGAAAAGCAATTTAGTTGGTGAGGGAAATTTATGTTTTATGTTGTTTTCTAAAATATTTCCCAGGAATTCTTTGATTGGATTTTAGGATAACCTTTAAAAAAATTTTATTTAGTGCAAAAAAAATACAATTTTATGATTTATTTGATTTAGTTTGTGTATGTAGTTTTAGAAATAAATAAAACATATAAAATCTCAATTTTTTTTTGTTTAGTTTTACATTTATTGTAACTATTTGATCCTGCTGTTTTAAGTCAAGAGTCCTGTCTGTCCTCAGCCGGGATGCTTTATGCAGGTCATTCTGTTTTTATTTTATAATGTTTGTACTGAGCAAATTCCTGCCAAAAGTGCCCCACAAAAAGAAGTGTTAACTGTAACTGAAGTACGTTAAATAGGGTTTTTGTTGAGAAAAGCTAATTTAATGATTTGCTATGTTCTGTAATTTTATAAAACTTAAAAAAGATAAAATTGAAAATTCGACTTTAACAAACACTTTTTCTTAACCTTAGAACACTTTCGCAATAAAAAGTTACACCATCTCTTTTGCCGGGTAATTTTTACCCAATATAATATATCTAATAAAAAGTAATAGTCATAAAAATAGATCAACATATGACAAAACATGATAAATTAGAGTAGTTTTCTTTTATTTTCAACTGTGGTTTTTGTAACAAAATGGAAAATAAAAACATACAAATATCCTTAAAACTTGCTTGAAAATTACTGAAAAATTAGGAAATTGAGAAGAAAAACTTCTTAAAAAAATGATACTGGAAACTTGGCCTTTGATCCATCTATTCTTGGGATATGTGTGACTTTACCCAGGGATCCATGACAGTCAGAAAAATGCAAAATATTGAAAGTCATATAAATACTTTTGCTCGGGTGAAATTCACCTGGCGATATTGCTCTAGAGTTATAGATCCATTTAGATTAAAACTGTTTTTTGTGTGAACACGTATAGAAAAATAATAAGCTCAAAATCACATTTATGAGTTTTTCTTGATTTAAATTATTGTGAATCAGAATAAGACAGAAGAGATGCTGTTTGAAAGATTGTGTTTGGGACAGACACCATGCTGGACTTGCCTCCTTGCTCTAAGCTCTCAGCAATGGAGAGTGGGGAAAGGGGACGGGGTTGCTCCTCATCAGTGGTCCCGCCCACAACTCAGAGGTAAATTTCTAATAAACTCCTGCCGCTCTGCAGAAACTATGTAGTAGAAAACAACACAAATTTTTCAATTTTGGCTAAAAACAGCATAATCTTAATTAAAACACCATCAGAAACACTTTTACTACAGCTCAAAAGATGATTAGAGAGGGAATTTTTTTGTTTTCGAAGATGAAGAAACCTCTTCTTACTCCTGTGAGAGTTAGGCGGTTCGAGGGGGGTGCTGGCAGAGCGACTGGGTCAGCCTGTCTGTCATCTTTCCCATCATGCCACAGCTCCTGCTGTGCCTTCCTGCTCACATCTAAAGACATAAAGGGGAGCTGAGAGGCAGCTGGTTCGGTTTAGATTTGTTCCAACATGACTAAATCAGGACCAAAACAGTCTGGCTGTGTTGCTGGTGTTTTACCTGCTCTGCAGCTGTGAACACTCACGAAACTGAGCCCGGCCTCTGCAGAGACGCTGGAATCTCATAATAGCATCTCTTGTCTGTGTTTTGTCAACTCTTTAATGATTAACTCCTGGCGAGTGAAGAGCCCGTCCACGCTGACGTGCTGCTGCTGCTGTGTCGTGGTCACTTTAAAGACTGCCCACTTCTCCTGCAGTTTCTGGTCTCTCTTTGCGGCGTTAACCAGCAGAAGCTTTTTCGCTGTATGGGGGTGGGGAGCTGCAATAAAGCAGCTTTGTGCCTTATGAACTTGAGCCACAAGTACCAGCTGGCAAGCAGTTATGCAACCAAAACAGAGACGTACACAGAAAGTGCACGCCGCATATGGACGTGTTGTCACACCTCCTCAACTATGTGACACAAACACTTGGTTCTGAGCCCGGGGCATTTTGTCCCGACTCCACCTGTCCCACAACGCAGTCACGCCCGACTCCAGATTGAATGTGATGCAAGTCTGAGGGCAGGATGGTTGTAATTCGAGGAGATTATTACTCCCAATCTTCACCTCTCTCTCTTAACTGTCCTGAATTGACAGCGAGGCTTATGTCAGTGACCTCATTTCCTGCGTGTTTGGGTGAGACGTGCTGGTCCTGCCGCAGATCCTGTTAGATGTTGATGTAAAGAGAGTCTGAGTTAGAGTGCTGGTGGACCTTATCTGCCTCTAAAAGACGATGCACTCCATTACAGTCAAACAGAACTCCATAATTACCACTGAAACCTAAACAGAGTAACGGACAGTACACCCAAACATCCTCAGTGTTTGTACTCAAACCCTCCCCGTTGGTTCAAAGTCAACAGCCTGCTCATGGTGGTGGGTAAAGAGAGGACATTTCTGCTTGATTTAGTTACTTTTCAATCATGGAAATGTGGGTACCAGAGCCAAAAAACTACATGAATTTCATTTTTATTTTACAATTTGATTAATTTTTTGATATTAAATGAATTTTTTTTATGAATTTATATAAATTAGATTCACTTATTCAAAGGGGGGAAAGCAGTTTTATAAAGCAAACGAGAAAAAGCCAAATGTTTATTTTTCTTCTGTTGTCCTAAAGTTTTGATGTTAAAAAGCAGTAAAATATATGAATGTGACGGAACAGACATACACAGTGAGCGGAGACACAAGATAAAAGACTAAACACAAGTTTCTGACCCAAAACCTTTTCTTTTTTCTTTTTTTTAAAAGAAAAAGTAAAAGTTGATTTTTTTTTAAGAGCGTTTTTTTTTTTTAAGAACTCAAAATACCAGACCGGAGTGTACTGGACCACTCAGTGGAAACGAGGCTTTAGAAAATATGCTGGGTGGGCCACAAGCTCCCTGCTCTAAGCTCTCAGCAATAAGGAGGGGGAAAGGGGGCGGGGTTGCTCCTCATCGATATTCCCGCAAACAACTCAGAAGTAAATTTCTAATGAACTCCTGATGCTCTACAAAAACTATGACCCAAAAAACATCACGAGTTTTAAGATTTTGCCTTAAAACAGCAAAATCCTCATTAAAAGACCACCGCGAATGCTTTTAGGAAAGATCAAAAGATGATCGGAATGGGTTGAAATGTAAGTCTTACATTAGAAGAGTTATAAAAAGCAGTTGTTTCATTTCTTTAAAAAAAAAATCATTTATTTGAAAAATTAAGGTTTTGAGCCAATCAGGCTTTTTCCTTCAGAGGTCAGCACCGTAAATATTAATTTAAACTGTTCTTTTTTATTGTTCTGTTCCCCTTAAAGAGGTCGCTCACCTCTTAAGTTTGCGTTAAATCTTGTAAAGTTGAATCTATTCATAAAACATCTAGTTTTCGACCCCGCCCTAGAGGGGTGTTGCATTTGTAACGGCCAGGTCACGAGTTTGATTCCTGTTAAGTTCACAGCTCAATTGCATCAGGAAGGACAAACTCATCACATATTAACCACCAAAAATGCTGATTTAATTCAACCACTAAGACCGAAACTGTTGGTGCAACTTCAGCTTATAACAAGTTGGCAAATCCTCTAAAAGAATACATTTTACTGTTTTGTTCGTTCCTAAGAGGTCATTTCTGTTCGGTTCATCGTAGTGAGACTAACTTTATGTAAGCAGGAGGTCTCGTTCACTCAGATGTTTGTGACATAACGTCTCCAGCACGCCGCGTCCATACATTTTATGAGTGACGCATACGGGTGGGACGTTAAAGAGGGGTTTTATTGAAAGCTTTAACCCTTTGTTTATGATGTTTGATTTACTGTAACTTGAGCCGCTTTTCTCCTTCACAATCTACTGGAATCATCGCAGCAGTTGAAAAGTTACAGTATGTTAAATATTTTGTTTTTAAGTGTACTGGCAATGCCTCAGGTGTTAAAGGGTTAAAAAAAAAACATCCTAAAAGTTTCTACAGCTAGCATGTGAAACACCTGAAGCTACACCTTTCCATGTGCTGCTGAGGCACCTGCGACATTAAAATCAGCTTGATATTGGATCTGCGTCGGCTTGTGCCGTAAATCAGCTCGGGAAGCTATAACCCGTCGTCCCCCCTTCACAGGAAGATCTGCGTGCACTGCAAGTGCGTGCGGGAGGAGCACGCGGTGCGCTCGGTGCCCGGGCAGCTGGAGAAGATCATGACCAAGCTGGTGTCCGACTTCCAGAGACACTCCATCTCCGACGACGACTCGGGATGCGCCTCCGAGGAGTACGCCTGGGTCCCACCTGGACTCAAGCCCGAACAGGTCAGCCGAACAGAACAGACATAAATTCATGCAGCTCAAATACAGAAAGCACCGCTTTGGGTTTTTTATGTGAGCGTGTTGGTGCACAGACTCAGCAGTTTGATGAATGGCAGGTCAGCGGAAAAGCATTCATTTCTGTCAGCAGTGGAATGAATTGCTCTGTAATTGGATAAATTGCTCTCTCATTTCTGTCTGTATATGAGCATGACTGTCTTCTCTCGCAGGTCTACCAGTATTTCAGCTGCCTACCAGAGGACAGGGTGCCTTACGTCAACAGTCCAGGAGAGAGATACCGGATCAAGCAGCTGCTGCACCAGCTCCCAGCCCACGACAGCGAGGTGTGTCTCTGACAGGGCCGCCACGATTAGTCGACGAATCGACGACTACATTTAATAGTCGATTAATCTTTAACTTCATATTAAATGGAGTCAGAATGTAGTTGAAAGTTATATTGGCATTATGCTAGCTTTTTAAACTCTTTTGACATTTTTTAAGAATTTTTTTAGGCTATTTTGAAGCTTAGCTAATATTTCAGCTACATGCTGGCTGTTTTGACAAAAGTAAGCTTTTTCCTAATTTTTTGGCTAATTTGACATTTAAGTAATATTTGAGCTGGCTATCAGCCTCAGTGTTTTCAGCTATCAGCGTCAGCGTTTTTGGCTATCAATTTAGCATCTTCAGCTATCAGCACTATCATAGTTAGCGGCCAAATTCAGCCTACAGCATTCACACTAGCTTTATCACAGGTAATGCTACATATCTAGTTTTTAGTTAGTTTAAGGCCCTACCATGAAAATTCTTCTTTTTGAGGTTTTAAATGCATCTTACTGTTCATTCCTCACTATAAAGAACGCCAAAGCGGTGTTTTGATGCATTTATGCATTTAAGAGTAATCCTCTAAAATCCTGCACTGTCTGCATTAGCCCCTCGAAAACGATTGGTTTGAAACGCGCTGACGTAAGATCGTTGCCAACAGCTCCCTCCAGGAAGAGTCTGTGCTGTAAACTCCGCCCCCAGACTACAACAAAAACACACCCATCTTCTCCACGGAGCTGTGGTGTCGAGATAGTTCTTGCCTGTCGCCAGAATCTGGACCCAGTTTTTAAATGTAGTCTTGATTCATTTACCATCGAACTGAACTTCTGTTCACTCTGAGATTCCTCTGTCTGAATATGAAACGAACTGAGAGCGGCCCGTACCCGACAGTCATGTGATGTAAACACGTTAGAAATGAGGCGATTGGTGAGCTGTGGACAAATGTAAAGCATTAATTGTCATGCTATCCAAAAGGAAATAATTGGTCCAATTGTTTACTTCTTAGAACGTTTATTTTAACACCACTGAAAAATATATAACTCTCTTTCCTGTGTCTCATACGCGGCGTGTGCTGCTGCCGTGAGAGCTCTATTGTGTCAACAGAATTCTCTTACAGACAAACCATAAAACCACAACGATAACACACGGAAACTCATTCAATGTGGTTGGATGAATTCATGCTCAATAAAACAACTATTAAAGTGATCCACAATGATTCTACCGACGTGTCTTTTAGCGTGTGTTCCTGTAGCGTCTCCAGTAACCGTCATGCAGGATTCCTCCGCGGTACCAAACCCTGTTGAATCTGGTCTTCATACAGACGCTCAAAATCCATCAGCAAAATAGAGTTTGAAAAAGGGAAAAATCCAGACAAGATTTTGCAGACCGCAGCTCATCCATCTTTCTTATAGTTTTGTTTACATATTTTGTTCACGCTGGGGAGGCAGTTCAAGGACGACGTCGAGAAATGAGCCAAAGGCGGAGTCTCAGAAATCAAGTCGCTTTACTTCTGGGTATTAAAACGGGACACAAAAATGATTAATAGTTCATAAATAATTTGTTTTTTGGTGTTCCAAAGGTAATATATGATCATATATATATAATATAGATATAGTTTACTCTGAAAAGGCTGAAGAAAATCATGGTAGGGCCCCTTTAAAGCCAATGATGGTTAAGATTTGTGGTTAACATCCAGTTTGCGACTGACCCGATTAGTCGACTAATTGAAAAAAAAAACTGATGATTAGTCGACTATTAAAATAATCATTTGTGGCAGTCTCCAATTGCTCTTCAGGCTGGCACCTGCGCTCACAATCGTGACCAAAAAATATTTTTTTAAATGTGTGCTTCCCACAGCCTCAGTACTGCAACTCCCTGGACGAGGATGAGAAGAAGGAGCTGCGTCTGTTCAGTCAACAGAGGAAGAGAGAAAACTTGGGCAGAGGTGCCGTCAGGCTGTTCCCCGTAACCATGACTGGAGCCATCTGCCAGCAGGTGCAGAAGAGTTTCTATTTTGTATTCTGAAAGCGTAGCAGTCGTGAAACTGCTCTCATCAGGCATAAAAGCTTCCTAAAAGTGCAGAAATGCTGCATGTGAGCACAGGCATAGCTCAGGGGCTCTGACATTTCATGATCACAGAGCTAAACACACAGATTACTATGTAGACTACAATATTCCACAGGTTGCACTGCCTAATTTCCTTCCCTCTGCCCTTTTCATCCCCACCCAACCACATGCTTTTATTTTTCCAGTGCGGCAGGCAGATCTGCGGGGGAGATATCGCCGTGTTTGCCAGCCGGGCCGGACAGGGCAGCTGCTGGCACCCCCAGTGCTTCCAGTGCGCGTCCTGCAGCGAGCTGCTGGTGGATCTGATCTACTTCTACCAGGATGGACAGATCTACTGCGGCCGCCACCACGCCGAGAGGCTCAAGCCCCGCTGCCAAGCCTGCGATGAGGTGACGCTCGCCAAAATCACCGTGCTGGTTTCCCCTCAGCGACTGCAGAGTTCTGAAAGCGTTACTGGAGTCAGAGGGCAGAGATTAAGGCATAAACGTCCAAATTAAACTGAAAATTCTTATAGAAGTCATGTGGGATATCCATATGTCTTTATTTAAGTTTCTACAAACTCCATAGACACTTCTTTTGTCTTTCTCTTTCAGTATCCTCATTTCAGTTTTTACTCTCCATTTGCTGCTATTTTGTGACATATTCAGCATTTTTTTTCAGTATCTGTCTCCTCTTTGCTCGGACCTACAGATCATTCTGGCAGATGAATGCACAGAGGCGGAGGGGAGGTACTGGCACATGAAGCACTTCTGCTGCTTCGACTGTGAGGCTGCGCTGGGGGGTCAGCGCTACATCATGAGAGAGTGTCGACCGTACTGCTGCTCCTGCTATGAGTCCCTGTATGCTGAGTCATGTGACACCTGCGGAGAACACATAGGTACTGAGATATCTGCAAAGAGGGAGTTTTAAAGACTCACTAACGATCATCTTTTGAGCTCTTTTAAAAGCATTCCAAGTGGTCTGTTAAGTGCGATTATGCTTATTTTTAGCCAAAAGAATAAAAAGTATTGTTTTATAGGACATATTTTCTGAAGAGCGGCAGTAGTACATTAGAAACTTGCCTCCAACTTGTGGGTGGGTCTGTTGATATGGAGCAACCCCGCCCCCTTTCACCTTCCCCTTGTTGCCCAGCATATTCTTTACGTCACTGATAAACAAACAGCTGTTTGGTCAAAATTAGACTTCTTTTTAAGTTTTTTAGGAAATTTTGGAGTTTAGCTAATATTTTAGCTTTATGCTAGCTGTTTTGGCAAAATTTGACTTTTTTTAACTTCTTGGAGTAGCTAATATGTAAGCATTTTTACAGTTTTTTTTAGCTAATTTGGCATTTAGCTAATATTTTCAGCTATCAGCTCGAGTATTTTTAGCTAGTTTCAGCATTTTCAGCCATCAGTTCTGGCATCTTCAGCTGCCCCGTTCAGCTTACAGGATTCACACTTGCATTTTCATAGGTAAGGCTATAAATCTTGTTATTTCTACAAAAACATGTTAAAAATACCCCCATTTTCATCAGAGTGGGTCTTTACTGGGTTGTAATCCTACCTTGTGCAAAATTCTTCTATTTTTGTTTAGTCAAAATGCTGCTAACATGTATACACAGTGTGTGTGTGTGTTTCCTGGTCATCTGTGGGGGGCAGTGAGCCGGTAGAGACGGTTTGGCACAGCTGTGATTTGTTGATAACAAAGTTTTCCGTCTCTACCCGCAGCAGCGCCCTGCAGCAGCCAGAACAACGCCGCAAACACGCAGCGTCTAAATGTCTACAAGTCTTGTGAAAACAAGAAGACATTATAATTTTGTTCACTTTGTGTGCGTTTGGATGTGTGTGAGCCACTGATTATCCAGAAGGGTTTTAGACACAGAAGTAGTGACATCTAACAGTCTTAAATAGCTAACAAAATACATCCAACAACACAGATTTTTCAAGAGTTTGACTCACTTTAGAAGAAATTTTGACTAAAGAAGACACAAAAAGACTCATCACACTTTGACTAAAAACATCCTGACAGTCCCCAATATTTTTATAAATCTTTTGTATGTTGATAACAGAAACTCGACATTTTTAAGATGAGTTTTTCATTTTATCTGAAGTAAACTAAACTTTAAAACTGCTTTTTTTTATGAAGAAAGGTCATGCCGAGGCATCTTGGTTGTAGTATGATGGTCTGGGCCCATTTTGCTACTTTAAGTTCAAGTTGGAGCTCTACCATAAAATCTTAAATTAGAATATGACTTTAAGCTGAAACAATGAGACAATTAAATATTCAGTTAGAGTAAACAAAAAAAAACAGTTTGTGCCGGAGCTCTTTTAAAAACTGAACTTTATTTAAATTTAGCAGCTTTAGCGTGAGCTAACACTGAGAAATCCATTCATGCTTGAACACATATATGCAATCTAATGTGTTTGACTCAAACTTAAACATTATTGAAGAGTGGCCATTCCTTTCAAACTTTAACTATATGACTGCCAAGGACAGCTGAACCAGTCATTCAATTTTGTGGGAACTTGTTTTTCTCTATTAAATTAGAAAATTGTTTCATTTACTCTTATTGACTTTAACTTTGATATGATTTTATTTTTCATAAACATTTAATTCAAAACTATAATTCAAAAGGTAAATGCTTTTATAGAACCTCGTTAAGTACGTTTTTGTTCACTGATGTACTTCTTCCCAGGTATCGACCAGGGTCAGATGACCTACGAGGGTCAGCACTGGCACGCGGTGGAGGCCTGTTTCTGCTGCGCCCGGTGCCGGTTGCCTCTCCTGGGTCGGCCTTTCCTTCCACGCGGTGGACTCATCTTCTGCTCCAGATCTTGCTCGCTCGGCGATGACCCCAATAACTCGGACTCCTGTGACTCGGCTCTACAGAGCAGATCTCCTCCTCACAACAGACGGTGGGCGGGGCACCATAAATTACAGTGTGGTTCTCCACTGCAGCCGCTAGAGGGCGCCAGACCCTCTCCAACACCAGCAAAGGACTCCATTAACTTCACAGTGGAAAACAGAGGTCAGAGATTGAACATAAAAGTGTCACATATTTTGTGCATTACAGTGACTGAACGTATCTTGGACGTTCTTTTTTCAGGTGTACATTGCACCGCTCCAGTTTTAAATGGAGTTCCTTCATCCAGCGGTCATCCTCATCCCAGAGGCTCCTACTCACCTCTGCCCCACATTCATCTTGGGAATGGCTTAGGTCCGTCCTGGCCCAGCGACATCCCTCAGTACAGTTTCCCCCCAGAGAGGCGGCGGTCCGACCTGCAGGCAGCGGCCTCCAGCTTCAGGGAGAGCGGATTGAGAGCACAGCACTGAACGGCTGTAATCTGAGGGGAACCTTGAGTGATAAAGAGTGCAGAAACTGGGTGGAAAAGACTAATCAAGCCATGCAAGGTAGTGGGAATTACTTTACAAAAATCTTTATTTAAAAGTGTTTTTTTTTTACTTTTTCTGTTCTTTTCTCAGCATTTCCTCCTTTTAAACACCTCCTTGTCAACCCTCTCATTTCATTAGATTCTCCCCCCCTTTCATCACGAAGCAGCCCCACCCTCCCGCCTCCTCTGCCCATTAAGTCTCGTGACTTGATATCAAGAGATTCGCCTCCTCCGGCCCTTTGCCAACCCGAGGATCGACCCTACGAGTCCCCGCCCCCGCTGGCTCGCAGCGGCACCGCTAGAGTCAGCTTCAGAGAACCAATTAGCAGCAGCTATTCTGTGGAAGAGGAGGATGATGAAGATGAGAATGAAGACGGGGTTCTGCAAGAGAGCCAGGAGAGGCCGCAGGAAGAAGAGGAAGAGGAGGACGAAGGAGGTTTTGGAAGCAGGCTGCATCTGCAGAAAGGCATCCCCCCAAAGATGGACCTGCTAGGTAAAAAAAAAGACATTTAGTGATTTATTTAAGGTGAAAGACCCAGTTTGACTTATTCCTCCTCTTTTCAAAGATGGTTCTTCATACCAGCAGCGCAATCTGAGGCGAGGAGCGAACCGCTGCCGCATCCCTTCAGATCCCCGTCCCCGGAGCTCACGCCGCGAGCGTCCGCGTCTGGACGTCCTGGACTGGAGAGGCGAGACGGACAGGGGGTCCTCCGGCTCTCCTTCACTGACCCTCCAGCTGGGACAGTTCAAACACGAGGACTCCTGCTCCACCTGCTCCTCCTCCTCAGAGTCGGAGGAAGAGGGCTTCTTCCTCGGACAGCGCATTCCTCTGCCACCACAGCTTCAAAAGCAGCAGGCCGAGGAGAGCCTCGGCAGGGAGGCGCAGGAGGACAGGGAGGTGCAGAAGGACTGGGGGCTGAGAGGAAGCATAAGGAGGAGGAGAGCTCTTAGTCAGAGTGCAAAGGAAAAAGATAAAAACTGTTCTGTGTCCTAATCACTCTGTAAACATGAAAACACGATCGGGTTTTTTCTCTGTTAGGATGCACACGAAGAATTTTAATTCTAATGTGGATCAGGGTTTGATGTTATTGCAGGTATGAAAGCATACCATCCAAAGGTGAGCCACACCCATCATTCCAGACACACAAAGGGAAGCAACACAACTCTGAAAAGTCCCGCCTTTACAGTGTTTCTGCCTTGTATCACTTTGAAGAATTACAAAGCAGAAAACTCCTAACAGTCCTGCCAGCAGTCATGAATGTGGAGTGACTGTTGTGACTTGTCCTGCAGTTGCTTTGAACTGGCTGCTCAGAACATTATCTTGACTCGGTCATTACAATTACTCACCTACTAAAACATGCAGCTGCACTTTTGACTCTGGGCCAGTCTTTACAATCACAAGCTTATCAAGAATCCCTCCATCTTGTTTGGACAGACTAAACGTATAGAAACTGTAAAAGCACAGTTAATGTTATAAATGTGAGGACTTAACTCAGACCTGACCCGACACTAATCTCAAACCGTTCAGATTCCCACAAAAAGCTGCAACTATGATTGTTTTTGAATAAATTGGTCATTGGTATGTATTTTCAGTGTGATGTACTTTCTAAATAAAAAGAAAAAACAACATCATGTTACCTTTATTTAAAACTGCAAAAATGTTGAATATTTGACCCTTTAATTTTAGCAACAACTTAAAGGTGTAAAGTGAGCTTTTATTTTGTTGCCTGGTACAATTCTGTGTGATCTTTCTTAAAAAAAAAAATCTATACTAAAAGTCAAGCGGCATCCTTAAAGTTGACTTTTTATATACTATTTATTTATTGTAAACTCAAAAGCTTTAAATTCATTCTAAAGAAGTACTCGGTTAGTACACTTCCTACACTATATGTACATGCCTATACTCAAGTATACTTCATAAAATAGATATCAAGATTTCTACTTTTTAGTAAAACATATAGGAGCAAATTCTTTTTGGAATAGCAATAGTTTTGCTTCCATCTTCAGTTCAGAGTTATGTCTTTTTCATAAATAAATATGAACTTTTTAGTTCGTTTTCTGATAATATGGAAAGGTCAAATGTTATTTTAAGCATTTTAGGAACACTTTAAATGGTGTAAAGGAAATATCTGACATTCTTCCTCTTCTCTAAAACTAAAGTTAGATATAATTAAACTTTTCCATCATATTTGTTCTCAATTTCATGAATTGTCATAAAGTCTGATCCTTTTGAGTTGATTTATTAATGGAAGAATGATGTTTATACTGCATCCTATGGATTTCAACACTTTAAGAAGAAAAAGATGCAACACATCAGGTAAAAGAAAGCACTTCATACCTTGCTCAACCTGTCTATCAACAATCAACATTACAGCTGAAGGGTTCAAATTGTCTTTCTCTGAGCATAAAATTTGAAAATATATATATATTTCTTTAATTGAAAGCTTAAGTGCGCTATTGTTTTAAAATATGATTAAAAGTTTGGAAGGAAAGCATTAAACTGGACCAATTATTCTAGTGAAAATTAACTTCCTGCATTGGATTTTTTTCAAACTTTATTGAATATTAAAACATTTACAGAACATGTAAACAACATTGCTATACAAAATTATTACAGCAAATGACGTGAATAAGAAATTATAAATTAAAAAATGGTAAACATAGAATAACAAGACAGATCAAATGAGAATACTTTCACTAGAAAACATATACATTGAAATAATGCAAGACATCTTATGCGTCTTATCATCATATCAGATATAAAATTGGTTAATTCAGAAATAAATGAAAATAAAAATTAATTTTACTTACTCTGTATTTATGTACTTAAAATTTGGTTTGAAAAGTAACAAACATTTCTGTTTTCATGATCAAAACTAGAATAATAAAACATGTTTAAAGTTAATTTCACTGTTATATTTTTTCAGTTACTTTTAATAAATCCTTCCACCTGATTCCAGATCTTAAAGGAAAAGGCTCAGTTACATAATTTTACTTCCTCCATCGGAAAACCAAAGTGATTATCGATTTCTCGACGTCATCACACGGTGGGTCAGGTGACCTGCGGGTTCGTTTTCCTGTCTGGGAAGCCGAGCCAATCAGCGGCAGGGGGCGGGGCCAGCGGCAGCAGCACATGAGTTGTCAAACAGGTTCGTCTTGGACTCAGAGCGGATTGAAAACACGTTTATGGAGGCAGGACGTTGCGCCAATACCGAACCTCAACCAGAACTTCCAACGTGGAGCTCGACTGAGAGGATCCAGGTGAGTTTATCCAGAAGAAACGCCCAGAAATCATGAGGGTCTGGCGGGGCTGAGAGGCGCCAGGGCAGGTTCACCTGCTCGTCAGTGTGTGGGTGTCCTTGTGTTTATTCTTCCCTGTCTGACTCCATGTTGGCCACTTCCTCTTAGCCCAAGATACTGTCACCTCTTGACTTGAAACCATAAATCTAATCACCTGGAGGGGTTGTTTGTTTGTTTGTTTGTTGTTTGTCTGTTTACCCCCTCCTCCAAACTCTTTGAGCTTCTATTTACAAAGTAAAAGCCTGTTAGTGTCTACACACTTACTTACAGGAAGCTGGAAATGGTTTCATCATGACTGTCTGCAGCCCTTTGGCCTGGCCCGGCTCGGATTGGAATGGCAAATATGTGGAGAATGTAACTGTCAGATGCAGACTGCTCTTTAAACACACTCTCTGGATCTTCTCGAGGCTCCGGAGTACAGAAAATGTCCTTGGCTGCCAACAGATCCAGCTTTACGACTGATAAGAAGATTGTTTTTCCTTCTGATAAACTCCACAGAAGGGGAATCCAAACCCTGACGATTATTTAAAGAAGAGTCACTGTTCTGACAGCAGCTGTCGGACAGTGTCTGACCAGACAGCTGTCGGCAGGTTTGACCAGACGGCTGCTGGGATCCACATCCCTGCCTCTCTTCACATGCTACAAACCGAAAGTTGCTTTTGTTTCATTTGCAAAAACACGCTTTGTTTACAGATTATATGTTTTCTGTGTTTTTAACATGTTCCTGTTGCATTTTTCTGGCTTCTAGAATGAAAATTAAGATTAAAATGGCATTTTTTTCGTGAATCAGGCGGGAGACGACAAAATGCCGTTTGAAAAAGCTTGTAGCAGAGACATAGAAGCTACACGCTACCTGCCTATCATCAATAGATCCATGTACATCCTGCTGGTTTTCCAGAAACCCCGTTTTATCTGCTGCTGGTTACCTGGATCAGGTGTGTTTATCCAATAAGCAGCTTCGATGGCTGGTTCGTTGGAAAACATGTAAGACACCGGCCCTCGAGGCCTGACTTTGAACACCTCTGATGTGTGTCTTTGTTGTCCACATCCGAGCTGACACATGGCTCGAGGGGCTACAAGATAGCAGGAGAGCAAATAAACAGATGGATGATGGGAAAGGGAGAGGCTACACCCACAATGCAGAAGCATTTTTTTTTTACAAACTCCTGCCGCTCTGCAGGTATTATGTCCTAAAAAACAAACACTTTTTAAATGGATCAAAAAATGGTCGAAGTGGGACTTTAAAAGGCTGGTTAGTGGGGTTTATGGATAGTTTAGAGGAGGGGTCCCCAAACCACTGCCCGCGGGCCAGATCGGCCGTCCTTCACATTTGGCCCGGCCCCCCAAGCATTATCAGAAACGCATATATATATATTTACATTTTTTTCTCAAGCTGGCCAATCGAGACCCACATAGAACGTTTTTATTCCTCCCTTCTGTAGTCTGAACTATGACAGGAGAGGATAGACTAGTCATTAATTAATTTTTTTTAAATTCTTAGTGTTATTTTTTCTGTAAAGTTTACAGAAATTAATATTTAATTAATTATTAGGACACGGGCCGAACAGGATAAACATTTATTGAACACTCTAAAACTGAAGTTTTAAAAGCTTTTTACGCATTTATGAACTGGATATATACCATTACCTGTGATAATGCTAGTGTTAATGCTGTAAGCTGAACTTGGCCCTGAAGATGCTAGTACTGATAGCCAGCTAAAATATTAGATAAATGCCAAATTAGCCTGAAAAACAAAAAAAAAAAAAAAAAAAAAAAAAGCAGCCAGCTGTAGCTGAAAAAAATAGCTAAACTTCAAAATATCCTCAAAAACTTTTAAAAAGCCTAAATTAGCCAAAACAGCTAGCTTGTAACATTAGCACATTAGCTAAATTCTGTAATAGCCTAAAAAATAGCCAAAAAAACATTCCTAAAATCTTGGTAAAGGCCAAAATACTCAAAAAAGCTATCAGAATACCAATTTTTAAAACTTTGAATCCATAACTTTTTAACATAAATATGAATAAAAACAGGCAGGAATATTATTTCAGAATAAATCAACTTAAACCTTTAATAACTTTCTATATTTTACTCTCCATTAAAAATATATTTTATCAAGATTATACGCAAGTTAGAGTGCAAGATAACATCGGGCCATAATAAAAATAAAATAAAAAGCTATCAGTTACCCGGAGGGCCGGATCCGGCCCCCAGGCCTTGACTTTGACACACGTGGTTTAGACACACCCTGTGATTGTTACACTTTTTCTATTGGCCTACAAACCGACCACGGCTCCCCATCAACATCAGCTTTGTGGCCCTCACAAGAAAAAGTTTGTTGCCTCCTGGTTTAGAGAACGGAGACGTAAAGCTGTCGGTGTCAGTCACATGCAGCTGTCGCAGCAGTAGCTCTTGAGCCTTCAGGCCTAACGTGTTCTCTGCTTACAGCAGGGCTAAGATAAACACTTTGAATGATTGTTGACTTAAGCAGCTTCCTTCTTTCTGCTCTCTTAATCCGTTTGTATGTTTTTTCCAGGAAGTTTAAATGTTCAGGAGTTGGTTATCACCGTCCCTTAAATCTGCCTGAAGATGATGAGGCATTAGACACACAGAGGAAGAAGTCATTGGGAGCTGAAAAACAAAAATGCCTGTAGAGATGCTTCAACACACCGCAAGGCAACCAACCAAAGCTGCTATTGGAGCTCCAGCTCCCCGCTTACGGGCTAAGGGTCAGGTGGGCCCGCAGTTCTACCGACAGAACCCACCGGCACCGAGGCAGAGTGCCGTGGAGAGACTGGAGGCGGACAAGGCGAAGTACGTGAAGAGTCAGGTGGCCCTTTCCAAACAGCAGCCCATCCGACCCACGGAGCTGCACAAGCCGAAGCCCGTCCCCGCCGTACGGACCACCAGAATCGTCCCCGTTAACGCTGCTCAGACAAAGGTGGACGTCGTCCAGCTGGACTTGGAGCATCTCAGTAACCTCATCAGTGATGTCGCAGAGTCCCCCCGGATAACCCCGATAACAAAGGAGAAACCGCTTCCGCCTCCACGGCCAGACCGCTCCAGTCCAGCTAAGGTCCGGCTAAAAGCTGCCAGAGCGGAGGGTGCGGGCGGCGCCGTTTGGGCTCCGGCTGCCGGGGCCGTACGCAGAGTGGATGTGGTGCCTCAAGCCAGTCCGCAGACGTCGCCCTGCAGGCCGCTCCAGTTCATGCGGCAGCCGCTGAAGCCCATGACCTTACACGCTCAGGTTCTCCTTCGCCCGGCTGCCCCTCACCTGCGCCCCTTCCACGCCAAACCCCCACTTTGTACCCCACTGAAACCAGCTGCTCTGCCAAAATCTGACGACTGTCCCCCGTGTCCCATAGACCCCCCATCTGCTGCTGCTTTCCCTCCTCCCTCTCCAGCCATCACTCGCCTGTCCTCCACCAGCTCCAGGAAGCGGCCCTCTTTGACCCGCTCCAAGTCAGACATGAGCGACCGCTACTCCCGGGCCGGCACCGAGCTGGAGCGCTTCTTCAACCTGTGCGGCGTGGACCCCGACGACCTGCAGGAGCTGACCGGCTCCAACGCCGACATCGTGTCCCTGGCCCGTTTTCGGAGCGTCAGCGCTCCCGGGTCCGAGTGCTCCGGCTCCAGACGAGGAGAGGTGGAGGAGGAGGAGCGGGATGAGGACGAGGCCGGGAAAGCTGCAGAGCGGGTTCCCTACGGCGTCTCTGTGATCGAGAGGAATGCCCGGGTGATCAAATGGCTGTACGGACTGCGCCAAGCCAAAGACAACACCACTAAGAGCACCAACCTGTAGACTGCAGACCAACCGTCTTTATTTAAAAAAAATAAGAAAATTTCAAGTTTTAGTTTTCATTCACTTGGATCAAACCAAGTGTTTTGGGTTCCAATGGTTCAGTTGGAGTTCTCTGTAAAGTTTTTCACTCAGAGTGTTCCATAGTTTGTTACTCTTTAAGACTTGATGACCAAATTCCTGTTTGTTTGATATTTTTTTGTTATGGTTTTTTTTTTTCTATATATATGTATAAGTTTGGGGCTGTAATCTTCACAGCTCTCTCATGTTGAAGTGTCTCTGATGATTGTCATTCACATTTTGCTGTACATTAATGGCATTAAAGATAAAATGATGCATGTTCAGTTCTCTTTGTGATGTTTTTGTTGGAGTCTCAACAAAAGAAGCAGATCCAAGTAGCTATAAAAAAAAAAAAAAAAAGTTTTTTTAATCCTTAGAGGTGACGGCTTTCTGTTGGAGAGTTTGAATAAACTTTATGTAAAAGTTGTAAAACCTTTACATTTTGGACATGAATCTCTTCTGATATCCCTAAAACAGATTTTCATAATAAGTTTTTTTATTTTACTTGATGGCCTACAAAGGCTTAATTGTCACAATTTTCCCCGTTTTTAGTTTTTTTTACAATGTCTGCTTTCTTGGAAACTTCTCAACTGACCAAAAATCACAAAAAAATCATTGATAAATGTCACTTAACATGCATTACTTGAGTGTTCAGCAAAAAAAAAATCACATCAGTCTTTGTTGGGGAAATAACCTTGTTTTTTTAAAAACGCATAACAGATTTCATCCCTCAACATATTTCTGCGTCAGTATGTGAACCTGTATTAGCAGGTGTAAAACGAGCCCGGATTGCATCAGAGTTCTTCAGTTTCGAACACAAAAGTTTTCCTCAAGCAGATCATTCTTTGGTGGGATTTAAGAACAAGTCCTGCATTTGCAGAGGAGCCACTGTTGTTTGAACACGGCGTCCTTTTTCCCCGTGAGCTGAAGAATGAGCCGCTTCCAGAAGTTTACACATCAGCTGCAACAGCTGAGGAGCTGCTGGTCTGAGGAGTCATTCACTGAAGATCAGCAGAGGGTAAGAAAACATCCCATCTGCAATTTATTATTATTTATCATTTTATCTATTTTATTGTTTTGAAATTATCAAAGTATCGTTCTTTAGCTTCATCTGATTTGTAATATTTTTTTCTGATTTTGCCTCAAGAAACAGAGTCAATATAAAAGTTCAACAATTAAATCTATTATTTTTTTAATCTTTTATACTGATTTTAGACTTTTATGGTGTTTTATCGGACAGAAATGAACTTATATTGATGGAAAAACAGCTTCATGTTTTTCAGTCACTGTGCTGCTTCATACTTTAATAATCAAATCAATCGTTCTCACTGAAAAACACATCAGCTCCCCTCTCACTGTCAAACATTCAACTTTTCCTTTTTATAATCAGTTTGTGGTGAAAGAGAAAGCTCGACTCAGATGTCTTGTTGTGCTGTCTCTGTTCCTGACAGAAGCAGAGGGGGTTTCCTTTGGTCAGGAAGGTGTTTTACGCCGTGGGTGGGATCCCCTATCAGATGACAACAGCAGCTTTGAACATTTCCCTGCAGATTTTTCTTCTAGACGTTGTGCAGGTGAAAGTGCAACGTTGATGTTTTGTGTCCTAAAAGACCATTTTTCTGACTGAAAACCTCCACAGATGAAGGCTTTCTATGTGTCCCTGATCTTGTTTGTGAGTCGCGCGTGGGACGCCGTGAGCGACCCCCTGGTAGGGTACCTGGTGAGCCGCAGTAAATGGACGCCCATTGGCAAGCTCACTCCCTGGTGGGTCATTTCTGTTCCTCCGGAGCTTCAGTTTTGCCAACTTTATTGCTCTCCATCACTGTTTGTCTCGCAGGCTGCTCCTCTCCACGCCGTTTGGAGTCCTGTCGTACGTGCTGCTGTGGTCGGTGCCAGCGAGCTCCATGTCTGAGGCTGGCAGCGTGCTGTGGCTCCTCATCACCACCTGTCTGTTTGAAACGTTCATGACTGTGAGAGCACTAGAGAGGACATTTTCATATTTTATTCCTGTGCTATTCTGAATTTCCATGTAAATCAAAATGGGAGAAGACAAAAAATATATATTTATTTTATTCAAACATTTATTAAACAACAGGAGGAGATGCCCATCTGACTTTTGAGAGGTCCTTCCTGTTAGATTTATGGCAAAAGACATTCAAATCATTTAGGGCAGGGGTGTCAGACTCAATCGCACAGGGGTCCAAAATCCAAAACACACCTTAAGTCACAAGCCAAACAGGATAAATATTTATTGAACACACTAGAACTATATTTTTAAAAGTTTAAAAACATAACTTTTTATATCACTATGAGTAAAAACTTTCAGGAATATTATTCCAGAAGAAATCAAAACTTAACTTTAACCTTATTTAAGTTTTAATATTTTACTCTCTATAAAATATATTTTGTCCAAATTATGAAAGTTAGAGATAAGCGTAAGATAACATTAAAATAAAATGATCAGGAGGGCCGGATCCGTCCCCTGGGCCTTGACCTTTGACACGTGATTTAGGGTTATAGAAACAAAAACAGGTAAGTCGTAAAGTTATTAAAATAAAGTTTAGTTAACTTAAATAAAGTTAATAGTCCCAACCGGCCTGGGCCAGGCGGCCGCCTAGGGCACCATCTGCTGGAGGGGGACGCTAAAGCACAAAAATTACTTGTTTTTTTTCTTTCTCTTTTTTTGTCAAACAGTTTGATGCACCACTCATTCCATGTAAAAAAAAAAAAAAGTGATAATAATAGTTATAAATAAGATACTTGCAATAACTCTCCTTTCCTGTCATAGCTATGCTGGGTTTGGGGGACGCTTTATCTCCCCTACTTTCCTCTTAAATATTAACTGATCAGTGGCACAGTCAGTTAGTGAATTTGCTTTAAAAACAAAAGTTACCCGGTTTGAGTCGGGGCTGTAACGTTTGTATCCAAAAACCCTGCAGGGGGCGCTAACTCGTCTTTCACCTAGGGCACCATACAACACAGGGCTGGGCCTGTACTTAAGTGTGTAAAATGTGGTCTCTGCATTTGACCCTTCCCCCTGGGGAAGAGGTGTGCTGCAGACACAGCCGCACTCGGGAACCATTAGGTGATTTAACCCCCAATCCAACACCTTAACCCTTTAACACCAGAGCTTCAGTGTTTATATTATTTGATTTACTGTAACTCTTCTTTTCTTCCTCAGAATCTACTGGAATAATCGTGTTAACGGTTGGAAAGTTACATTATGTTAAAGGTTTTGTGTTTAAGCGTCATCGAAGACGCTTCTGGTGTTAAAGGGTTAAAGCTGATAATCCAGCAGTGAGTAACCGGGACCCATTTTTAGAGTCTTTGGTACGACTTGACTGGGATTTGAACTCATAACCTTCCTGTCTCAGGGCAGACACTCTTCCACAAGGCCACTCAGCTGGTTTATGTCAAGTAAATGAACAAACAAAAAGAAGTGGGAAGATCATGGCATTCGTAACAGCATAAATAAAGTAAATATTAATGTGCAACCTGTCCAGGCTGTATCCTGTCTTTGCACGGTGGATGGGATAGGCTCCAGCAACCCCCAATATCAAAATTGATTTAATAGATTCAGAAAATGAATGGCTGGAATTTATTTATTTAAAAAAGGCTATTTTTCATCTGTAAACAACAGAAACATAAAAATTAGAACATGAATGAAGTATCTTTTTCATCTCCCCTCTTAATTCTTTTTTCAACAACTCATTTTTCTGGATCAAGCTGAATAACTTTTTTCTCACTTAAACACCTTCAGTTTTCATAAAATGTCCAGACAGAGAATCCCCATAAAGCAGATTACAGGAAAAATCTAAAACAGAAACTAAAATGCGTTTGGAAAGGAGGCATGTGAGAACATGCCTGTAGTTTTTGCCTTCACATATCTCCCTTACAATCTGTTGTTGTGTTTCTATCAGTGCTACAACGTCCCGTACCTCTCCCTGAGCATGTTTCTGGGCGCCCCTAAGAAGGACAGAGACTCTGCCACTGCCTACAGTAAGAGGAGCCAGACTCCCTCTCTGGCTCAGCTGTAACCAAATACCAACTCCTTTTTTCATTGTCCTCCGTGGTCTTTCCGTCAGGAATGAGCGTGGAGATGATGGCGATGCTTCTGGCCTCAGTGATTCAAGGACAAGTTGTGTCTGCGTACAACGCGGAGAGGCAGAAGGCCTGCCAGCTCCATGAAAGCACATCTGTGCCGCAGAGCGCCTCGCTCCACGAAACGGTAGCTGGAGCAGCATGTGGGACACGAGGAAACAACCGCATTCTGTGACGCAGACGGCCCCTTCACCGGCATAATCTCAGAGATCTCCTGTTACCCTGTTATTAGCCGTTTCACAAAAGAATAGTTGTGTTGTCAGTATGTGTGTGAGAGCAAAAATAGACTGTTTATGTGATTGTACATTTACAATCCCAGAAACTAGTTTCAATTTTAGTTTTAGTTATAGAAAGAGTTTATTTATGGAAACACGTTTGTGGAAGCATTGAATTGGTTTTGGCATTTTACAAAATTTACTGTTTTTCTCAAAAATGAAAACATAAAGTTTGCTAAGCCAAGCTTGAAATCTTTAAGAAACTTTCTGTCTACAGAAGTTCCTTTTTTCATCCAAACTTCATTCTGCAGAAAGATCTCTATAATGTATAACTCACATTTTATAATTTAGCATTGCAGTTTGCAGCTGTTGGATGCATGTGTGAGTCTGCTATTCTTTATTTATCAGTTTGTTTTCCATGTGCGTGTCGCCTGCAGCAGAAGGCTTTCCTGACCTCAGCTCTGGTCATGGGTGCCGTCTTCCTTCTCTGCAGCCTCGTCCTCTTCTTCGGAGTGAAGGAGCAGCGTGGTAAGGCAGTTCCAAAGAACAACAAACATGAGTAAAATATTGGTTAAACATTTACCTGAGCTACTAAAAAGAGGGAAGAATCCATTTGGTGGTACATTGCAATATTTCATTTGGCGATACTTGTATCGATTTAAATAAAAGGCTGAGAAGAAAATATTTATGGATTATCTGTGAGCGTCTTTCAGCTACTTTTTTAAGTACACTTTAGCAGCTCTATTCATTTATATAATATAGTATCACAAAGCAATTGTCTCATTGGGTTCATATACAACACTGGACCAGAACAACGAGAACTCATGATAACCGGCTTGTGTTCCCTCTCATTGGTTCATTCAGCCTCAAGATTTTTGTTGTTATAAGACATTTACTACTAAGTTATTTTTCTAAGTCATACACTTAAAACAAAAGAATATTCTGGTACAGTCTTTAGATATATTGCGAAATGTATCGTATTGCAAGACGTGTATCACGATACATATCGTATTGGCAGATTCTTGTCGATACTAAATGCTGGATTTCTACACCCACAGAAAGAAGCCAAAAATCTGTTATTGCACACATGGCTGTTTTTTGTTGCTCAGAAAATATCAACACAACATCTAGGCTGTATCCAAATACCCGCCCCACTCAATATTTAGTGGATGTTTTGTATCTTCATGAACATGAGTAAATTTTTTGGGCTCTGTACGTGCCCCCTCCACTATTCCAAAATCAAAAAACTAGCGTGCATGGATGCTCGCTAAGTTAGCAAGTATAGACCACAATGCATTGCAGTCAAACAATTTTTACAAAAAAAAAAGTGTCTAAATATCTTCTTTTATAAATCATCCCTTTTCATTATCAGAATACAGGGGAGTCACAAGACGTCACTATATAGTTTTTTAGTAGTTTAGTAGGATTAGGCTGGGAATTTGGATGTAGCCTTGTTCTGTTCTCATGATACAGTAACAGCAAAAATGGCGGCTTCTTGAAGTGGGCAATAAAAAAAGAAATTCCGATCAGATCTCATCATGCATTAGAACTCCACACTAATAAAGCAATAGTTCTGCTAGGAAGGAAGCTTGTGTTGAGAAAAGCAACCCCAATATCAAGTTTACTGAAAACTTGTTTTTTTCTTGCAGCTATATTTGCATTAAGTCATTATTTTGGGACTAATTATCAGGATTACACTAAATCCAGGGTGTGAAATATGTTAAATGTAGCAACACTCTTCCTCAGTTGAGCTGTAAAGAGGAGCTGTGAGCAGCAATCCCTCTGATGCTTTTATTCGTTGATCCTCAGACCCTTTCTGCTCCGAGGACACAATGCGACCGTCCTACTTCAGCTCGGTAAAGATGCTGGCGCGCCATGTCCCGTACCAGCGGCTTGTTCTCAGCTTTATCTTTTGTGTTTCAGCCTTTCAGGTAAACCACCAAAAAGTCATAATTTAATCGTCTTTATTTCTCTTTTCTTTGTGCTCTTTCATGAAGTCTTGTAACTTTTTCTTCCTCCCTCCCTGTCTGTTGGTGTCAGATCTCTTTGGGTAACTTTGCCCTGTTCTGCAGCCATGCAGCCGGGCTGGGGGCCCAGTTCCAGCTCCTCCTGCTGGTCCTGCTGGTATGTTGCAACTCGATGTTTAAGGAAGAGACACTTAGTTTGCATTTAATGCAATAAATGTGTCGATGATTCCACAGCTTTCTGCTTCAGTAGCAGTTCCCCTCTGGCAAGTGGTTCTTCTGAGAATTGGGAAAAAAGTCACACTCTTCATCGGACTATCAGTGAGAATTCAAGTCAACGTCTTTCTACATCAACTCTCGACTCTTACTCGAGGCCTCCTCGTGTCCTCCTCAGCTCTTCATCCCTGCTGTGATCACAGTTGCCTCCATCCCCGGTAACCTGCCAGTCTTCATGACGATGTGTGTTCTGATGGGATTCAGTGTGGCCTCCATGTTCTTGCTTCCCTGGTGAGTCAGAGCTCAGCCTCTGGGGCCACTGTCAGATCCAATCCATATGGAAGGAGAATATATAGAGCACTTGCTCCATCTGACCCGGGACTGGGACAAATGTTGCACATTTTGCCTTGTTTGATCTGCAGTGATTCTGCGTGACGTTACAGGTCGATGCTCCCAGATGTGGTGGACGACTTTACCTCTAAGCATCCCTCCTGTAAAGACTTGGAGCCCGTGTTTTTTTTCTGGTTATGCGTTCTGCAGTAAGCTGTCTGGAGGCCTGTCTGCCGGACTCTCCACCATGACTCTGCAGTCAGTAAAGACCTGCACCCACACACTTTGTTCCATGTTCGCCTTGTTTTTCCCCATGTAACGTTCTGCCTTGCAGGATTGCAGGCTACGAAGCAGAGGCGTGTAACCATGGAGACGGAGTGCTGACAGCTCTAATTGTGCTGTTCTCACCAGTTCCCATCACACTTTTGCTGATAGGGATGGTGATATTTCACACATATCCAATCAATGAGAAGCAGCGCTTACAGACTGATGAGGAGCAGCTCCAGTAAGAGACTTTCTAGAGGATTTGTTCTCATTTGTGGTAAATGTGAAGTTGGATACATTGCAAAAATTAAAAGTTTAGGGTTTTTAAAGAACATATTTGTAAAAATAAACACGTGGTGAATAACAAAAAATAATCTTAATGGTTTATTATGTAACCTTGCCCAGCCAGCAAAGCCAAGTGGGCCCCATATGGTTTAAAAGTGGGTAGAAAATGTGGGACCCAAATGGGTTTGTCTGCAGTTTCAGTGGTGGCCCCACTTGCCCGCCGCCTGGTGGACAGCAAGCAAAAGGCTAGCAGAGCTATCTCGCTATATCGTCCACTAGGTGACTGGCTAGAGTCCACTGAGCGGCTACCTTGCGTAGCGAGCTTGCCTACTCAGTGCCCACTGAAGCCAGTAGAGTAGTGAGCTAGCTCTCCCAGACCTTCCTAGCTGGTTGAGCTGTCCACTAGGCGGTTAGCTTGCATAGCGAGCTAGCATAGAGAGTAAGCTGGCAAGCGTAGCAAGCCGGCCAACTGAGTGCACATTTAAGTAGTAAAATTAAAGTACTTTTTTTTATATCACTGTATGTCCCTGGCTTCTAAATCTGCATTTTTTAGAGATAAAAAAGAAACATTTTATTCTTTTTGACCTGAAGTGTAAAAAAATAAAACCTTTTAACATGTTTGTTAGCAAACAAGCAATCATGCTAATTTCAATAAGAAATTTTGGAATGTGAGTAAAGGTTGATTTTTGATCTATTATTTTTTATTCATTTATTTTGAACTGATAAAATAAAAATCATTATAAACAGAAGTTTAAGTTTGAATGACAATAGCCTATTTATAGTTCATGAAGGGCTTTCGATGAGGTTTATTAACTTATCGAGAACTTAAAGAAATTGAAAACAATCATAAAAAAACATACTAATGACTCCCTTCTGTCCAATTTCCCTTTATAAACGCATTTAATATTTTCATGGATTTACTATTTTTAGTGTCCTCCCTGGAGCTATTCCGCATCTTTTGTGGAGATACAGTGAAGTTTGATTTTCACAGTTGGTTTCATAAACATATTTAAGAGACTTTGAGACTTTATTATCTCTTAAATGGAGGAATCCTTTAAAAAAAGTTAAATTAAAAAAAATTAAACAGAAGTCTTTGGATGTAGAAACATGTCTAATAATTCTAATATGTTTGGCATTTATTCTCTGATGAAATCTTGCGTTCTTGGAGTTAGCTCAGAACGTAGAAGAATAAATCCCAGAGTGCTTAAACTTTAAGTCTAGATTAATATTTCGTAGAAATGATTATTGTTTTTTTTCATTTTCTAGTCCAGAAGTTTCATCATCAAATGATGAAAGAGAAGACTCAGAGCCACCAACAACCTTCCCTCAATCTCATGTCAGTTTCATATCAACGTCTCATTCTGGTCCAACCTTCACAAACATCTGCCAGGCTGCTTCCTCAGCAAGCTGTCACATTCAGAAGCCCTCTTCCTCCTCGACTGCACTGAACTGCTCAGCTGGAGGAAGCTGCAGGTCTGCGTCAAACGTCAACTCCAAAATATCTCCTCGGTGGTATAAATGTAAACCTTCAGGTGAAACTCAACGAGAAAGAAACGCCAGATCTTTATCTGTCAGCTCACATGTGAGAGCCAAAGTATCCTGGGTATGAAGCTAGTTATGCTGCAAAATAAAACTGTTACTAGTGAGCTTATTAAATTTAGCAAAAAGTATTTTCTGAATGTATGACAATTAAGCAAAAGCTAATTATTTTACCTTCTGGTTTTAGCGTCCATGTTGTTTGTGTGCATGGATAAATGCTGTGATACATTTGGAAATAGAATATGCTGCATTTGCATGTTACTAAAGTGAAATTTAATTTTTTTAATAAACATTTCTACACGTATCATTAAAAGTCTTGTTTTATATACACTGAAAAGCATATCACTTATATGTGAAAATCTCTGTACTTTTAAGTTGTTTTTTTCTCTTTACTTTTAAAAACTAGTTTAATCTTTATAATTTTTGAAGCAGTAGTTTCAAACCCACAGACACAAACTGTTCACTTTTATTCAAACTTAAATAACCAAAAAAGGGCTAAAATTTCCATGTTTAAAAATCAAATTAATGAGATTTCCTGGATTCCTTTTCAACATTTTATTTCTTACAGTTTAAGTATATTTATGATGAACCTTACAGACCAAATTCATATTTTAAGCCTAGAGCACAAGCAAAAGTATTTACATGATTTTCAATATGTTGCATTTTTCTTAGTGTCATGGATCCCTGTGTAAAGTCATACATGTCCCAGAAATGGGTGGACCAAAGACCAAATCTCCAGTATCATTATTTTTTTAGGAATATTTTGTTCTCAAATTCCTAATTTTTCTTTTCTTATTGAAACCTGTTTTAGGATCTTCCTATGCTTATATTTTCAATTTTCTTATATAAACCACAGTTGAAAATAAAAGAAAGCTACTCTAATGTATCATGTGTTGTCTTATTCTGATCTATTTTTTTTATGAGAAATACTTTTTATCGGGCATATTACATCAGGTAAAAATTACCCAGCAAAAGTGATTGTGTAACTTTTTACAACAAAAGTGTTCTAAGGTTAAATTGGGATCACTTGCTGAATCAGTAAATCAGTTTTTTTTGCCCCAATCTATGCCACCTATTGCTACACGTTTATTCATCTGAATGTCACCACCCAACCTTTAAAACATTATTTCTAAACATTTAGTATTAATGTTTTTAAAGATAGTATTTATGGTGGATATCATAAATGTTATTCAGAATAATGAGAATTTGTAAGCTTTGTGTTTCTAATATAAACGTTTTTAATTTAGTGCGTTTACCAGGGTGTAATTATTCATTTTAACAATTCTTTTCATATCATAACAAATGGTTGACTGTATGATTCGTAGTTAGTGGTTCATTTTGAACATCCAATTCCTAAAACATTTTCAACCAGTGACTCGAATACCTGCTGAACAGTCAAATGAAGTTTTCCAGATTCCTTGCAAGATAATCAAATGTTAAAATATGTGTACAAACAAATAAGATTTAATTCACATTTTGGTTTCATGAAGTTCAGCTCCCTGTTGTTTATCTACATCAAAATAATACAAATGCAACATTATCAAAGCATTCTACCACACTGTATGGCCACATCTGTGTAAAATTCTGTGTTTCTATTGCTTCATGTTCACTGTTATACATGCTTTTGCAGGTACATTTATTTTATTCTATAATAGTTCAGAAAAATCTAAGTGGGGGTGGGGATACTCGACTATAAAAAAAGAAAAGCATCTGAAATAAATGATATATTTTTAAAAAAAATGGGTTAAAAATAGAAAAAATAAAGATAAAAAAAACTGCTGGTGAGTTGCTCCCCCCTGCTCGTCGTCAGCAGGCCGGCCGGCCGGGGGTCTGCCTCTCTCCCTCCTTCCGCGCAGACTGCTGCTGGAGCGTAAAGGAGAACCACCGAGAGAACATGGGAGTGGAAATTGAGACCTTGACCCCAGGCGATGGTGAGAACTGTTTGTTTTAATTAAAACCGTACACCTCCACGTTAATTGTCTAAATTAAAAATATTCAACACAAACCTTTCATTTTGTCAATTCTCTCAATTTAGGACGGACGTTCCCGAAGAAGGGGCAACGCGTCGTGGTGCATTATGTTGGTAAGGACACTTAAAGAAGCTAAATGGTTTTATTTTTCTTTAACAAATTATGAGATTCAGATTTGTTCAGCGTGACCTGAAAAGTAGCTGTTTTCCCTAAAAAAAATTAATTTTAAAAAAGTGTCCGAATTTAAGGATATTTGAAGCTAAAAAATTAAGCTAGCATCCAGGCTAATGTCCCCACTGTAAACGACAGCAAATAAAACCAGCATATAGCGGATTATTGTTTGCTTCTGTGGCCTATTTTGAGTTTAAATCGAATATATATTTTTTTGTTTTATAACTAAGAAGATGAATGAATTATAGCTGGCTAATCTTATCCGATTATGCTAACCGGCTAGCTTTAGCCGCAGCTTCCGGTGGCTTTTTGAAACTAGTGTGGCACGACAAAAACAGCTATTTTCTTAAACATTAACTTTTAAAAAATGAATGATTTACCTGTCTCAAACCACACACATCTAATCCGGGAACATGACAGATTGTTTTAATGTCAAATATTTGTGCAAATGTTCTTTGAAATAGGCGGAAGTAGTGGTCTCCGATCTGCAGCCTAGCTTGTTTTTGCAGCTAGCTCTCAACTAGTTGCGACTAATTACAAGGATCAGGTGTGTTTTGTCACTCACTGTCTCGGATCACCTGAACTAGTTAACCAGCAGCAAGTGGGACACTCAACCCAGCAGGACAGGGGAGGTCCGTACAACCATTGGAGTGCCATGAAGTAAACTCTTCCCATCTGTCTAAATGCAGCAAAGAAACACTGGATTATAAATAGCTTTTTCTCTATTCTGTATCTGACTGTGTAGAAATTCGGTGATAGGAGCTCTGCAGTAGATGTAGTTCCCCCCAGTATAACTAAAGGTTTGACCCTCCTTTTTAATTTTTAATTCCACAAACTGATTGTGTCTCAACGTTTATGTTTCGCAGGAACTCTGGCAGATGGGAAGGTGTTTGACTCCTCCAGATCTCGGGGGAAACCCTTCAAATTTAAGATCGGCAACCAAGAAGTTATTCGTGGCTGGGAGGAAGGAGTAGCTCAGGTAACAACCACATTTTTACCTAAAGACCTAACTCCAAGCATTATAGGGATGAACGTTATCAACAGCACCAAAAACAGGACAGGTGCTAGCAGTTTTATTTCATTCATCCCGACTGCCAGATGGATCACCTGATACCTGTATCGCATGTAACCTGCCAGTGACCCACTGTAGGGTTATACCACGCTATAACTCATTCAAATGTTTTTTTATTTGTCCATACATCTGTCACATTTAGATTATACAGTGTTCCAAATTATTACAAATTATATTTGTTATGATTTTTCTAAAAACGACAAATGATAGACAGCATGATTTTCAAGTCACTGACGGTGAATAAAAATCCCCAGACATTAATGTAAGAGTTTAAAAATAACCTTTCTTCAGACTTAAAAAAATTATAATTTTAAGCTTTATTAAATGTTGCTCAACAAACCCCAACAGTTCAAAAATAAAAACTTTAAAAAGCAGTTTCACATTATTACAAGGGAGTTCCACAACATTTAATAGATTCTAAAGACCTGAAAATGGTCATTTTTGCTGCATTATGAGGTGCTATTTAATAAAATCTAAAAGTTTTCCAATCAAAAACATCTTAATTGGTCAAATTATATCTGAACACAGGACCCTCATTTTGTAGCAGCTACAACATTTTTGCATCCTTTGAACTTTATGGACAATTTCCTTGTAGTTGTTACATTGTCACGCATGAAGATGATTTTGTCACGGAAAGCAGTTCTTCTTTCTGTACCACTAAAGAAAATGGTCAGTCAGAAACTCCTCGTACTTTTCAGAGGTAATTTTCCCTCCATCAGGGACCCTACAGTGGCCGACCAGGTCTCTCTCCATGATTTCGGCACAAACCATGACTCCACCCCCTCCTAGTCCAAGACATTCACCTATTTCCCTCCTTTCAGCAGCAGAGATCCGTTTTCTTTCCCATATTGATTGAAAATGTTTTCTGCTTAATAATGTGGGACGTCCTTCTTTAGTAGTTTCTCCTTTAATTTTGATCCCAGTGACCCAAAGAGACACAAATCATCCATGAGTCTAATTGGAAACCAAAGAATTTGATCTTTTTGACACATGAATAACATTTACATAATAATTTGGAACACACTGTGTATCAAAGTTATTTCCTAAAAACAAATGTGTCTCCTAAAAATTATTATTAATATTATTATTTCCTTTTTTCATGTATTATTTGAGTTACCTCTCTACTAAGGAAATGCCTCCTATTTGCCACATTGTGAATGATGGCACTACCTTCTTTACTCTGTTTAGAAATGTGTGTTTTTGTATTTATGCATTATTTACTTACAGAAATGTGGTTTAACTTGATGTGAAATCTTTGCTGTTGTCCATCCGCAGATGAGTGTGGGTCAGCGGGCGAAGCTTATCTGCTCGCCGGACTACGCATACGGCAGTAAAGGTCACCCCGGAGTCATCCCACCAAATGCCACTCTGACCTTTGATGTGGAGCTGATTGCTCTCGAAGCCTGAAACTTACAACTTGGTTGTTTAACTTCTCTCAGATTTTCAGGGTAAGATCATTAAAAAAAAACAGCAACTTTGTCTTAAGAGTTAATCTGTCACATTTAAAGTCTCAGGTAGAAATAAAGTTAAAATTAAAGTCCCATTAGCTGTCATGACCATTTTTTTTCTTTACTGTTTTGCTAATTCATTTGTATATTTTACAAGTACACAAAAAGTCATCTTGAATTATTATGAATTCTTTTCATATTTATATAATAGCTCCTCAGTGTCTGGACTCTGTTATTTTCTTCTGTGCAGGTCGAGTCCTTTCTCGGGAACACGGTAACAAAACGCCCACGGCTGACAGCTGGTTCTGATTCCTGCATAGGACTTCATGTTTATGATTTCACAAAGTGTAATATGTCATTTGCTGTAAAACTTTATTCCTTCTATTTCTGTTTTGGTGGATACTATAAGCTAATTCTAAGTCATTAGGCCATCCCAGTGCATTTGTGTTACTTTTTTTTTTTTTTTATTGTTTTTGAACATGAACAGGGATTTTTTATTTTTATTTTTATTTTTTTAGTATATTTTTACCTTTCAAGCTTCTGCTACAAGTATAATTTCCTAAATAACTTTCAGTGATGAGCGTCTCATTCCTGCCTTTATATTTTGTTGTTCCTATTGCTGGTAATAGATAGTCCAGAATTAGTTGTAATTTGCTTTTTTTTCTTGAATAACCTTTATTAATGCTTGTTAGTGGGGAAAAGTGCTGCTTGTCATTCATACGTTTCATTCTGCAGCAGCATGTTTTAATTAGTGTCATTATTGCACCAAATCCAGTTTTCTTGATCGTAATTCTTTTTTTTTCTGTTTACTTTCTGGATTTTACTTTTCAAAAGTTGTCACATTTGAAGTGTTTAGTGATTTTACACAAAATAATTTACTATGAATTGTAAATTTTCTAACAAGAAACAGGGTTTTTTTTATTAATATTCCCAATTGTTTTACGGTGTTACAGATAACGAAAGAAATTTGAAAATATGATAGAAGAAGTCATTTCCAATGTAAAGGCCAAACTTAAAACAACATTTCAAGGTTTTTTTTGTTATACTTTCAAATGTCCTCATATTTGGACAGCTCTATGAAAGCAGCAGCCTGCTGTTCAGTGCTAAGGCATGTACTTTTATTGCAGTTTCGACATCTGTTACATAACATTTCTGAAAGCTGATGCAGAAAAGAGGGTCAGCTTTTACTTAAAGCTTTGCACAAATCTATAGCCTGATGGAGGGGAAAAACAAAATACATCCACTCCCTTTACCAACATGCTTATTTTCCTCATACATTCACGTGTTTACTTACCAAATGTTCAGCCTTAAACTCAAGTTTTGGATCTCTATGATGTAAATAAACAGTATAACATAAACTTAAAGGCTTGTGACTTTTATTCTTTGTTTGACTCTCATTTTATTTCAGAGTTTCTTCGGTTTTGTTTTGGCTCCTGAGTTTGAGATCAGATGAACATGCTCGGTTCTGACAAAAAAAATTTCTCCTTAATATCCATCATTCTCTTAGTCAAAGTGCTCAGAAATGTTTTTATTTTTTGATAAGGAAAAAACAAGCTAGGTTTAATTAATTTTTATAGCATAAACAGCATATCGTTGATGTTCCATCACTAAAAGCGACATTGGGCTCTTTGATGCAAGCAGGAGAACCCAAACCAAATGAGTTACATGCAAATTGCGTTCAGAAGAAAATGAGGTCAGGCAGGAGCAGAATGCAGATTTGAGAAATCAAACTACTAAATTCATTCTTTGAACTCAACAGAATCTAAAGGACTTGATGTAAAGGATCAGCTAAAGTTAGTCTAGGTGGTTCCGTTCATGCTGGCAGGCCTGCGCCCCCTTCCTGCACCCTGCTGGCGGAGTGAGTGAAGGGCGACGGCGCAGCAGCCTCTCAGCAGCGACCCGATATGATACACAGGCATGACTTCCTGTGGCGCCCCCCTGCACAGCCACGCCACAGTTGGGACCACAGGCATCGCCAAAGCCATGAGATCTACCAGGAAGTAACGGCTCCAGTGGCACAACGGCGGCGGGGGCTCGTCCTCGTCTGCCGCGTTCTCGTCCAGGGTGGGAGCCCCTTGCCCTGCGGGTTGGGGCTGAGAGGTGAGGGGTTGTGCTGGTAACTCCTGGGTGGAGCGTTCAGGTGGGGGCGCCGCGGGTAAAGTCATCTCTGAGGGGGGGCTGTCTGCTGGAGCTAATGAAATGACGCTCAGCTCCTCCGCGCCGCTCTCCTCCTGCAGCCAGGTCATGGTGGGGCTGCAGGCCTGCGAGCGGACCTCGGGCTTCCGCTCCACCACAGGAACGGGGATGGGGTTGGTGGGAGTGGGTGTGGGGGCAGCAGTGGTCGGTGCTCTTACTGGCACCTCCTCTTGGGGCAGGTGAAGGAACAGGTGATGGTGAGGGAGGTAGGTGCGCCCGCTACACAAGCAGCTGCTGCTGAGAGTGTGGCAGGAGTGCGACACTGGCAGGACGGCCCCCCCACCGCACATCCTGTCGTGGTTGGATGAGCACGGCACGACCGACGGGCCCCGAACGTCGCGGGTCTGCGGTGGCAGCTGGTCCGACAGCAGAGCCGCCTCCAGGAGCAGGGGGTGTGCCCCGCGGGGTGAGACGCTCCGCCCGGCTCAGGAGCGTTAGAGCTGCGCTCCACCTGCAGAGCTTCGCCGCTCTGTCGCCCGCAGGCGGCGCCGCGGCTCAGTGTGCTGGCCGGGGAACACCCGCAGGAGCGGGACCGTCCCCCCGGGCGGGCTCCCTGCAGTCCGAGGTATGGCTTGTGGTCGTGTTGGTCCTTTTCTCTGATGCCCAGATTGGACCGCACTGACTCAACCACCTCCTGGAGGTGCTGGATCTCCTTCCGAGCCTCTTTGAGAGCTAACTGGGCCTCCACGCGGTGACATTCCTCCTCAATCCAGTCCTCCTGCATCTTATACAGCTGCGTCCTCAATTCTTCAATTTCATAGTCCCTAAAAAAAGTATGAGAAGTTAATGACGCATACCGGTAGATGAACTCTAGAGTAGTTATTATACACAGTAGTTCCACCTTAATTTCAAACATTTTGCAGAAAAAAATGTTTTTACTTATAAAGCTAATGACATATCCCACAAAAATATCAGTTATTTAACAAAAATTATTACAAAATTGAGCAAAAATGTGACATCAGCAGGAACATTATTACTGAAAATCTGAGACTCTGTCCCTTTAGAGTGTCAGAATTAAAGTTCACCTGCATTAGTGTTTTAGTAAATTAACTTTCATTTATGCACAGATTTACAATTGTGTGTCATTAACTGTTATTTTGTTTTTTGGTCCAATCATAAAGAAGATTCTTTTATTTGAAGCAAAACTTTTGACAGTTGAAGTCAGTGTTGATGTCTTGCCGACTGTCAAAATCGGTCAAACTTCAAGTTTGAACACCCTGAATAAATTAATGGTAGATGGCTGTTCAAATCACTGAGCAACAACCTCTTTAATTGCATACACAGTTACACTATCAGTATTTGTTTTTTTTCTCAGACAGTACTAGTCCTTATGGTTCGTCTTGCACTTGATGCTGTCTTTTTCGTGGCGTTCTGCTTAAATGTACAGGTAACAGCAAAAACAAGGAATAGCGGCGTGTGTGTGTGTGTGTGGGGGGGCAGGAAAGTCCTTGAATATGTCTGAAATTCAAACATTTCAAACAAGAACCAGCTTTTTTTTTAACAATTTGTAGTGAATTTTGTTACAAAACTGTAGAGCAAACACATAAAATAGTCCACGTCTGTTAAAAATAAAGAATAATAAACTGCATCCACTGTTGCTTTGATTTTTTTAGTGGCAAAAGACAATTCAACTATCTTTAATAGGAAAAATACTAATACATTTAAGAAATGGGGTGTCATTTCATCTAAACAGCACCACAGACACACTTAGGAATTTCGCCAGGAAATTCAATAATTAGTAACCCTGCTGTTGCTATTTAAGGTTCTTGTAGATAGAGAAAGAAATGTGTTGGATACTCAGACATAGCAAATTTGATTTTTTTAAATAGACCATTATTATAGATATAACAAATATTTAAAGATGTTTACCTAAAAGAAATGCTAAATTCACCAAATGTGAATCTGACCAAACTTTTCAGAGGTTTAGCTAGCACTGAAAAAAGTAAACCATCGGATCAATTGACATAAATTCTGTAACTTGTGCCATTTAAAATAAATATTTTTTATCTAATTAAAAATTTGAATTGATTGTTTACTCAACTTATACATTTAAATTCATAAAAACGAATATTTAAATGTCAAATTATAGAGCATTTGCTAATGAATCTGATGTTTTATTTTTCACTGTATAAGATATTCTCTGCTCCCATGTTCCCTTTTAAGGAAGCTGATGATTTTTACTGCTTGTAGCAGAACTTCTGTGAAAAACTAAGATACATTTTTCATAATATATCTAATTTTTGTATTTGTCTTCTTTCTCTCATTTGTGTCAATAAAAATGACATTACAGTGTATTTACAGTAATACTTATTTTACTTTTATGCTTCCTATTCTTTTAAAAAACTGAATTGTGTTTGCTTTTTGTTTCTGCATGAAGGAATAATGGATAAAAGGAGAAGAGTCACCTGTGATGAAGCCGTTCCACATTCTCTCTCAGTCTGGCTCGCAGATGTCGTATACACACCTCTTTTTGCTGCAGGGGGGTAAGGTACTGCTCTGCGCTGGGGGGCCTGATTCCATGATTGTCGCTGCAGGCTGTGTGCTTCATTTGACGCCTGAAAATCAACAAACATCAAATACAAAAACAGTCTGCAGCCATTGATTCATGTTGTGTGAAGGAGGGTCTCACCTGGGTGTGCTGGGATACGTCCTGGCCGTGGGGCTGCCCTCCGGAGCCCTCGCCCGACAGGGGTAGGTGTGAGTGCTGGATGCATCACTGAGGGCGTGTCGCCCACCGACCCCACTGGTTCCCACTGAGCGCCTTAAACAAACATCCAATGACACCCAATTAATCTGACGGCAAGAAGTCGGATATTTTATCTTTGAAAAAGGTAGACGAGCGTACCTGCGCTGGTTGGAGGCGGGCTTTCGACTGGGAGTGAGAGACATTGACGTGAGGAGCAATGTCCAGACTCTAGAGCGGGATGCTGGGTTCTGTCACAGCTACACCGCTACAACAGTCAGAGCAAACATATTTAAATAAATCCAAAGAACTGAAAAAGTGACTGTTTTCTCCCTCTCTGATAATATTATGTGCTCATCCTTGGGGGGTGGGGGGATACAAATCTGACCCTCAGAAATAATAGTTTGGGGGCAGCAGCAAACAGTCTCCCCTCTGTCCCGACACAAAGAGCGACAGTGAGTTCAGGGTCAGCGCCGTCATCCTCAGAAGCATGATTCAACCCAACATCTACTGCTGACTCGACAATTCCACATTTGTGATTGACAGACCCGTGAGGCCTGACCACACTGAACGACACGAGATCTTTTGTTTCAGCTCTGATGAAAACTGACTTTTTGAAGAAAACCTCAGGCAATTAAAACAAAAAAGTAATCTGAAAGATGCTGCGAACAGCTTTGGAAAACTACAACCACAAATTACAGTGAAGGTTAATGTTTTAGAATAGAATAGAATAGAATAGAAAATTTATTAATCCCTTTGGCAGTCCTCAGGGAAATTCAGGAAATTTACTCTGGAGACTTGAAAACATACCCAGCATGCCTTGTTTTACAGTAACCTTTGAGAAGAAATTGATGCCCAACTTCGAGACAGACACACATATCAGTTTATGGAGAACTCACTGGACTCCATATTGAAAGAAACTACAAAAAAAAAACGTCTAATGATGGGATATTAGAAAAATACAAATAGAGAAATGAACTAGAACATCCACAAATGTCAGCTGGAGACGGAGACAGGATATGGAGGGGATAGAAATATAAAGTTTTAAAGATTTGTCGTGTCAGTTATTAATGTTGCCTTTGTGCTGATGTAAAGGGAAGCGATTATATAAGATTTATCTTCATTCTGTTCCAATTGTTCAAGCCTAAAAACAGGCTAACGTGTTTCCTTGTAAAATGGCACAAAGTATAAACTATTTTTTTTTAATGCAAAAAAGGAAAAATAATTCAATACATTCTAAAAATACTTGCTTGCATTTAGTTTAAATGTTTGGTGGGACAGTTCCCCATCCTGATTTAAAGAGGTTCACAAAATGTTCAATTTCACTCATTAAACATGAATATTTTTAATCAAAACACATTTATGCATGGATGTTTATGTTACCAGCTATTATATTTGTTTTTATATTGATTGGAGCTGTCTAAGATTTTATCTATTTTTCATCCTTCAGTTTGTGGTTTGGCTGCCCTTCATAGTTTCATGTTTGTGTTATATGAAGTCAAACGAGGTTTTAGCTGTTCATTGAATATTTAGGTTTCTGCCAAATTTGGTTCCCTAAAAAACCCCAAAAAAAAAAAACAGACAATCCCAACCCAAACACAGTTTTTCTGTCTGTTCAAAGTGTGTTCATCAGTTCAAAAATAAAGAAAATACACAAAAAAGGTCATTTTAACTAAAATAATAAAAAAAAATGTAGTCTGTTGGAATTTTTTCTTTAAAGATTGACTAAAATTTAAAGTTAGCAACTTTTTCTTTAAATATAAATGTCATTTACAGTTATTCTAGTAAAAAATGTACCAAAAATACATCTAAAAACGATTAACTATGAAATAAAAGTCCTGAAATTTCCCATAAAAACACTCTATTGTAGATGACACAGTTAGAGTAGAGTAATCCAGTATAGCTTATCCAACAGAGCTTAAATCTGTGGACTCCATAACTCTCATCTCATTTCATCCTATATATAATTTCTAGGACGAGGAGGCAGATCACCTCCTCCTCCTCCTCCTCCTCTTCATCATCATCCGCGTGCAACAAGTGGAAGATGCTGGTGAGAAATACGCAACCATCTTACGTAATTATTGAGTGGAGGCAGAGGGAGGACGAGGAGACCCGCGTGCCACCTGCGGATGAAGATGCCGCGCGCCTGGAGAGCCTCGTCCTTCACTGAGTGAAAAACAGGCGCGCGCGCGCGCTTGGTGGGCGGCACGCGGAAAAGTCACACACACAGCTGAATGGAACTAAACCATGACATGACCAAAAAAATAAAGAAACCAAAACACACATTCAGCACCAGCTGTGTCCTACATGCAAGGGTGCAGCCGGGACACAAACAGACCAGACGCGGCACCGGCGGCCGTACCGGGAGGGCAGCGGGACGCCGCGCGGGCTGGGGGAGCCTCGGTTCCTGCCTGACTCGATGGTCCCGGGAGGCAGAAGGAAGAAAAGACGCTGGCGGTGCTGATGAGAGTCCATCCTGCAGCCACGGAGCCCCTAGATGAAATGAGGCAACTGCGTCTGCTGCAGCGCGGATTCTTAAAGTGACAGAGGGGGAATCAAAGCGCCCCGTCTGCAGGAAACCGAGCTTTATGAAGCTCCGGAGCCCCAGAAATCAATCCCGCAACGCAGGCAGGCGGGTTTAAGCACCGAACGAACAGGTCTTCCTGACTGCAGCTTTTCAAAATAAATGTGTTTTCCTTAAATTACTAAACACATTCTGCTTCAGAAGTCAAGCTGCGACAGCAACAACCAATAGAAAAACTAAGTTGAATTACCTGCGATAATGTGAATGCTTTTACATGAAAGTAGTCGCTGAGGATGCTTACACTTTTTGCTGAAAATGGTGACTCAATTTACTTTAATTGCTGAAAGGATTTGCAAGCTATTTGCAAGATATTAAATTTGCTAAAAAGACAGGAAATTTCATCGAAGAACTAGGAAAGAGCGCTGAAGTTAACCTAAATTTCTGAAAATTTTGTTGTAAAATTGCTTAATAATCACGCTTTGCAACAATATTTTTTGGGTTGCTTAAATATTTAAGCTAAACTCCAAATTACCCCCCCCCAGAAAACCTTAGATGCTAAATTAGCAAAAATGAAAATTAGCTAGCTCATTGCTTAAACTTGAAGCTAAACTCTAAATTATCATGTATCAACCTCAGCAGATAACAAAGTAGCCAATAGCGTTAGCATGTTCTAAAATATTAGATAAACTTAAAATTAGGATAAAAATAAACCACAGTAGATACCAACTTAGCCAAGAAAAAAAAACCTAACATTGCTTAAACTAGCTAAACTTCAAAATAGTCAAAAATTCCTCAATAAGTAAAACAAAAAATAGCTTGTTGCTAAAATAGAAGCTAAAATAAATGTCAAATATGTAAAAATGATATTGAAATTTAAAGGCATCTATTTTATGATTATAATGTGGATAATCATTTTTGGGATGATTTATATAGAGGGCTTTTAACAAAAAACATAATTCCATTATTTACGTATCCTAATATTCAATTTGGTTGTATTGATAATGAAAAAAAAAATTAAATTTCTGCTCAATAATTTAGGAAGTGTTGATTTTTAGAGCCCAATTTTTTTGTTTTTTAAAAACATCTTTTTGTAAATCTCTGGAAAAGATAAAAAAAAAAATAATTCCACGGAACTTATAAATTGTCACTTTACCTGATGTGATTTTTCCTTACCCTTTAATTTATGGATAATATTGGTTATAAAGATGCCTTCCAGTTTAATTTAGATTTCTGAGAAAGTTGGGAATTTTAATGTTATCTATAATTTTAATTTGGTTTATGTTTTATATATATTGTTCTTTATTAATCCTTAAATTGAATTCATTTTTTCTTCACATCTATACATATACAATGCCAAGCTTTGTAATGTCTAACTTGTCAATAAAAAGAAAAAAAAATAGAAGCTAAACTCTAAAGGCTTATTGCTAAAACTCAAAATTTAAGACTTTCTCATTCATTTCCTATGGTCATATTTTGTTCAACATTTAAAAACTATAAAGTTCATGAATACCAAAATTACTCGCAGAAATGTCCTGAAACAGCTAAATGTTTTGATACCAACATTGCTGAAATTGCTGAAGGTGTGATTAAGTTTTCACGTGCCGAGGAACATAGGGAAAAAGGAAGAAAATCACCGTATTATGAATACTTACTAAGGATTCACACAATTAGAAGAATTTCTATTTATTTATATAAACATCAACATTTACATTACAGCATGGATATGCTATATTGAATATAAGAAATATTTACAATTTATAGTGACTTTGTGCAGTCCTGAAAAGCTGAGAACATTTCAACATGGAAGCTTTTCCAATTAATTCACTTTTAATAAATATTGACAACTTTCCTCTGTGAAGTGAAGCAGACAGGAAATGCAGGGACTGGAACGGTTCAAAACATGAACTGAACATGCAGAGAGATGAACAGCTGCTGGACGGTGTGCTTTTAAACACAATTTAAAAAATAAATAACATTTTCTGAGCATGTTAAAATATTCAAAGTAGAGAACTACATCAAAAGTGTTGGTAAAGAGTTTTTGTAACAAACTCATGTCATTAAATAGACATCTATGGGTGACTGTAATATGTGGGTCCAGGCGTGGCGAGGACGTCCTTATATGGGGCGCTCTGGTGCAGGTGGAGGGCTTGCTGCTTTTTCAGGACTAAGAATGAGAAGAAAATGGCTGCAGCCTGTGTGCGGGTGCTTCCTTCACAGAGGGACTTCAGGCTGAAGGTGGGGTCACTGCCCTCTGACTCTGCTGTGGACAAACACAGAAGTTTCATCCCGGATCTGGTTTATTTTTCATCCCTGAGTGTGTTTTTTTCTGAGAACCCTTTGCTGTGACTTTAATATATGTGTATTTTTAGAAGCTTACTCTGAGGGCGTGAAGGAGCTTCTGTGCTCTCTTGGTTATCCTCTTCTCCTCAAAGTCCTGGCTGCTCAGCATAGACTGCAAGAAGAAAAAAAAAAAAGGGGGAATATTCAGATTCTGGGCGTACTGTCAAAGCAGAACAGAAGACCAAAAAAAAGAAAAAAACTGCCATCTGCATAACGTTATTAAAGCTTATCTGGCTATTCTTAGCCTGAATTGGAGGATGTGTGAGCGGATGAGGACCTGAGAGAGGACGGACGTTGACTGACTCTCCTGCTCCACATGAGACGGATGGACAAACATGGAGTCCTCAGACGGGAGGTCCAGATGAGTCAACTCTGACATGTTCTCGTCCTGATGGGGACAGGAGAGCTTTAGTTTTGTTGTTTGAACGGGTGAAAGCTGCCGTCCAGCTGACCGCGCTCACGTGCGGCAGCTCCGAGCGACCCTCCTGGTTGTTGTTTGTGTCGTGGAGAGGCGTCAGCTCGATGCTGTGACTGTTATCCGGGTTGATCGATGAATCTCTGACACTGTCGTATGAGCTGAGGCGGCTGCGGTCACTCTGAACTGTGACGCAGCAGCGCGGGAAAATGGGATCAAACCATCACATCCAACACATTCAAAGTGAATTTTTCAACTGACTTTTTTCTCGTCCTCGGCGCATCTCCTCCACCTCTCCTCGTGGCTTGGAGTAACTCTGGTTGAGCGAGTTTTTAACAAAGAGCTGCAAAGATAGCATTGTTTCACACATCAATCTACAGCCTAAGCGATACCTGAAGGAGCTGGTGGGGCGCTCACTTGGTTTATTTGTGGACCGAGCACAGCGGAACACGGCTGGGAGTAGAGTTTGTTGACGGATCCGCTCTCCTTCCAGTCCATGAGCTGGACGGTTGGGGGGGCCATGTCCAACGCAGCCACCAGGTCGGAGAAGTCAGACAGCTGCTTTCTGATGAAGTTGTTGCTCAAATCTTTGGCCTGGTCCACCACTAACCTGCGTTTTCTCTTCCCCACCCTCTTTTCTGAGTTTGCTAAGAACAAAAAGGAGAGAGATCACAGCACTGATATAGAAAAGGCTCCTCCCATCAACTTAGGAAGCAACTAAATGATGTTTACGAGTTATGGCCACAGGTTCCAGAGCGAAGGCAACCTCCATGTCAGCGAGCAGTGTGGTCTGATTTGGTGTAGGAGTCTCCGCCTCCACGGGATCTCCTTCAGGAGCAGCTGAAGACGACAGAAGAACAAACGTCATGCTTTCGAATGGACATGTTGACCACATTACGCCCTAAAATCACGTCACCGCTTTGATTCTGGGGCTCATTTGGAGCAGGACTCTCAGGAGTTTGTTGCGTCAGCTCCTCCATGAGGTCTGTGGGCTCACTGGACATCCCCAGGAAATCTATAGAGTAAACAAAGGGGAAAAATTATTTCCCAATAAAGGAAAGCGTGTGTCTGAGTATTCATAGAACTTTGTGATCTGTGTTGAATGGGAGTGACAGTTGCAGACTGATGCTGCACATAACAGATAATGATAACTCTCAGATTTCTTAAGATGTCAGCATTTTTTTTCCTCTTTCCATCTTTTAGACTCACTAATGTCACTTCGAATACATGGCAAACATGACAGATCTGGCATGAGAATTTAGGAAAATACTTTTCATGATTATTTAACCAACTACATATAACATTGCATCATTTTAGGGTATTAAAAAATCTGATTTCTGGACAATTCAGTCTAAATTTTCTTTCAGACAAGCAGGCCCAGTAGACTTGATTCAATTGCGCTATAGAATATAAAAAAATGAATAACATATCTATATTTTAGAGCCGGGAATCAATAAAAAAACATTAATGAATTAATCGCAAACTGGAAAAAAATTAATCCCAATTAGCTTTTTTTTTTGTTACAGTATTTGCCGACCACTTATTATCTGCAAATAATTACAATATAAGAAAAATCATACACAAAACTGTTAATTTAGAGCATTTATTTTTTATCAAGTCTGTCAATCAAAAAAAAAAAAAAAAAAAAAAATCACACTTTTTTGTTGTGATTAATCACTTTTAATCACAATGTTTTACTAGGTAAATTTTATGACAATATGCAGTTTTGGAACAAAAAAAAATCCACAGTGAGACCCTGAATCGACGAGGCAAAGCAAAGAAATGCTGCTCCTCGAAGTTGAAATAATTCGCGTTTATGAATATTATTATTTTGTTTGCCTAATCGCATTCGTTAAAGCGTTAATGTTCACAGTCCTACTATATTAGTTTAAAAATCAGTGCATGAATCAATTTCAATCATCCATCTTATTTATATATGTGTTTTTAGGCAAAAAACCCTTTCAATTAGTATTAAATGCACTAATTCCCAGTTGTATTAACAAAAATCAACATTTGTTCAGTTTATATCACTGGCTATGTGAATAGCGTTCTTCAAAACTGAAACTCGAAAACTTCGATTTCAAAGTTATTTCAGCAGCAAAAACAAAGAAAGAAAAAAAAACAATATAAAATCTATTTTAAGATTTTATTTCAAAAATTGATTAGAAAATAAATAAGATGGTCATTTAAAAAATAAATTGAATCAAATTTTGAATTTTTGACTTGAAATCAACTAAAATGTGGTAATGCTAGAAATACAAAATCAGCCACAAACGAAAAAGCATCAGAAAGAGAACTTGGTTTTAGGATAATGTGGATCATCTCAGAATTAAGTTTGTCCAGACATTTTAAGCATTCGTTACCCAAATAAATCTGGTCTGCAAGAGTTAAAAATCCTGTGATCTTCAGTTTGTTCCATCACTAATTATATTTAAATTAATTAAAGATTAAAAGAAAAAAATAAAATATTTTGCCAGTCTAAGTAATTTGGATAACTGATTAAATGCTAACAGATCCATAACATTTCTGTAAATATTTATTGGGGGTGAAAAATCGATTTTTTCAATTCAACAAAGATTACCGAGAAGGTCTAATCCTTTGTCCTCATCTCCAAACGCATCATCATGGCGTGCAAAGGCTTCAAAGTTTCTGTCCAGCACAGTGTTTGATGGGACCATAGAGTCACTACCAGCGCCTGAAAGAAAAGAAAGATGAAGACAACAAAAATCATTTTTGGTATAATGAACAGGAGAAAAAAAAACAATACAAAAAAGACATATATTGCCTTTTCAAATGAATGATAAATATCTGAACTATATAAAAGACAAAATGAATCAAGAACAATAATCACTTCCAATCTGATTCTTACCAATGTCTGCCAGCGTCAAAAAGCTATTTCCAAAATCCTCTTTCAGAGTGATTTCCTCTGATCGACATTGGTTTAATGAAAAGTCTTCCGCTATATCAATGTCGCTGGCAAAAAAAAAAAAAATGTATTCATCACCCATTACCATTAGTAACACAACAACATCATTATAAGAAAGACCATGGAGAATTTCAGAGTTGTCATTAGTTAGAAGGAAAAGGAGAATACTACCAGGGGTTTGGCAGTTCAACATCAAAGGCAGTGAAGTCCTCAGTCAAGGTGATTTCTTTGACTCTGGCCTCAAGACTCCCCACAGACAGATCTGTCTGACCTGGGATGGTAAGAATGCAAAAAAACATTTAACCAAGAAGAATTGTTTCTATGAACCACCCTGCTGCTTCAAGACCTCAGAAATGGAAATCCCTAAAAAGGGCGACTATGGTAAATGGCGTATAGTTGTATAGCGCTTTCTACCTTCCTTCGAAGGCCAAAGCCCTTCACAGTCACAGACCCATTCACACACATCACACTGGTGGTGGCTCCGCTGCCAAACACTGGCAAATTAGGGTTCAGCGTCTTGCCCAAGGACACTTCAACACATGGGCGGGCAAGGTATCGAACCCACTATCGTCCGATCATGAGACGACTGCCCAACCACTGCACCACGGCCCTCTATGTCGCCCTCTGGTGGTCATTATACATATGTACAATGAAATTGTGTTTTTGGTTTCCAATCATCTTTTTATTGATTAATTAATTAATTTATTTATTATTTATATACTTATTATAATCTTTTTAGTCAAAATCAAAAACATTAGATGTTCTGTAGGCCATAGTTTCATCAGAAATGTGCTTCTGAGTTGTGTTAGCGTGGAATAAGCCCACTCCCATTTCTCATCATACTTTGTTTACACTCTCTCCAACTAGCTTACAGCCCCTCATGACTGAAACCTAATGACTGGTGCAACAAAAATGGTGAACCAGATACCAGCTCAAACAAGGGAAAAGTAGACGTACATAGATCTAGTCCTCTGTTAGTGGATGCATTAGAATGGAGTGGAGCAGGGAGCTTGTGGCCTGCTAGCTATATATTTTACATAACTACAAGCTTTTCCAAACTGTATTTTTTTCATTTGCTCCTGTCTTGATTCACAACGATTTCAATAAATACGGAGAAAAGCTAAGTTGATCTTAAAGCAACTGTAAAATAAACTTTTTTTGATTCGTGGACAAACCGACAATTAAAATAGTCAAAGACTAATTTAATAGTCGATTAGTCTTTATTTTAATTATATGGAGTCAGAGTGTAGTAAAGTTGACCAAAGTTGAAAGGAAACAAAAAAAAAAAAAACACTTTAATATTTTTTATCTTTTGTGAAAAAGAGTTCCCTGTTTCAGATATCTCACTTGATTTATTCTTGTTTTATTACCAGAAACTAAATGGATCTTTGCAAAACTTCAAATGTTGCTGAGGCTAGGCTGATGTCATGAAATGGATGGCGCCACAAGGAGCGAAGGGCGGTGCTTCAGAGATCTTAAACAACTGCAAAATCATTACAAATATATTCCAACTTAAATCGCATTTCCACTTTAGGATTTCATCGTTTTTAAGAATAAATGTCCCTCTAATGTAATGTATCAAAACAAACAAGCAGCTGTTTAATTGATACAAAAGGACATTAAAGCTTTATTTACAAGGAAGCCTGCCAATTAAGTGAAGTAAAATAAAGTTATTTGTTGACTGTAGGGGTTGTGTTTGTGCTACATTGATGGAAAAATAATATTCAAGGACGAAATTAATTTTAACACACAAAAAAAAATGTTAATATTAGAAACAAACATAAAAAACTGGACGCTCACCTGGTCTGAACGCAGTGCTGATTTTCCCAGGGCAATAGTACAGTCTGCCAGGAGATACTTTGCTTTTCTGGAGTAGATTCTCACCAGACCAATGAGCAGGTGACCGGAAGTCCGTAAACCAACCTTCATCTTCAAACATCACACACATCTATCAACATCTCAGCTCTGCTCAGTCCACCAACATGACGATTTTTTTTTTAATGTATTTACCTTTGGGGAAAGAATTTCCTTCACGGTTATCTCCAGATTACATTCGAACACATGAGGCTTGGTGAGTTTTCTCTCCCAGTGCGCCGCCAGCCAGATTTTAGCCAGAGAGCCTCTTTTGGACGTAAACAGCTGCGTGTAGAACATGGTCACTGACGAGCGTCACCTATAAACACATTCAATATCTTTTGCATTATGTGTTCACTACTATTTAGTTTCTGATATAAATATGCTAATTTAAAAAAAAAAAAGTACCGGTGACACTTTACGGCTAAAGCCAAAACCAGCCTAAGCAGGTTTAGGAAAACGACTAACTCGCAAGTTTGTCATTTATTTCTAAACAAAAACAATAACACATGCATAACTGTCAAATAAAAGCTAAAATAAACAATTTTCGTAGTTTAACACGGTGCAGAAACAGCTCAACTCACCAGTAGCTTGCCTTAACTTCAAGTTCCCCGCCTTTTTTCCAAACCGTAACGCGCACATTTCCGCGAGACCTCAGAGAAGAAGACTTCCGCTGCCAGGGAAAAATGGCGACTGCGTTCTGGACAGTTTTAGCCTTTTCTGAAATAATTTTCAGACACATTACACAAGCGAAAGTCTTCTGTCGTTAAATATCTGTGGTATAATACATTCTAATACACATAAAAAAAACAACTATTTGCATTAGTTATTCTTAAATAGAAAAGGTAATGTGTATCACCTATAAACATTATATTTCAGTGTATCTTATGTAAGAATAGATAAAGTAATAAATTAAATACAAATTTCAAACTGATTTGCTTTCCCGTGTTGAAACTTTTAGAAGAATTCATCACAATGTAAATTTAAAAAAGCCTTGAATACAATTACAATAATACAATTTTCTTTTTCCTTTTTATAAAACAAAACAAAACAAAACAAACAAACAAACAAACAAAAAAAGAAACACTATTCTTAAGAAGCAATTATAGTCAGTTATAGTAATATTTGGAAAATGTTTTGTTTTTAAAAATATTTCTATTAATGTTTGTTAAGGGCGTCAAACTCAATCATAAAAGGGGTCAAAAACACACAGTTGCAGACCGAACATGGCAAATATTTATTGAACACACAAAAAACAAAAATGATCAAACTTTTAAACTTGAAAAATGTAACTTTTTAACATAAATATGAATTAAAAAAGACAGGAATATTATTCAAGAATAAATCACATTAAACCTTTCAATATTTTGCTCTATAACATATTCTGTCAAAATTATGCAAGTTAGAAATAAAATAAATGTTAATAGAAAAAAAACTTTAAACTTTCTTTACTTGTATGTTATTGCATATAAAAAAATAAACATATAAATATCCCAAAAGATTTTGCTCTTCATGAAATATATCCTGTCACAATTAAACTAGATAACATAGGGGCGTTAATAATAATAGCAGTAATATAATATGTTTTGGACGGCTGGGTATAATTACCCTGCTGGCCAGATCCGGCCCCTGGGCCTTGACTTTGACACATAAATTAGGTAGTCTACACCTGCAAACTTTCTAATTGGTTTACTGAAGAACTCGTGCTGGCAGTTCTTTCTTGTGTTATTCAAAACATTTTAAAAAATTAAAAAGTAAGCCTAAAACCAAAAATAAAAAGAATGATCAACATTTATTTTTTAAGAAACATTTTAGCTATATATAAATATAACTGCAGACAGACCCTTTCTGAAAGCAAAAGTAAATATCATTAAAAGTGTACTGATTTCCAGAATTCCATTAACAAAAAAATATACTTTTAAAAGTAAAGATTCATGGACCACTGTTTAATGAATTTTGAGTATTTAGTTATTTGGACATAAATTGGGGTTCCAGCTCATAAAACCTACAACAAAATTCCAAAAAATTAGAATATTGTGAATTAATCATCTTTTACCACCCAGATTTTGCAAGAAAAAAAAAAATTAAGACATCAAATTAATCAAAACGAAGTATTTTCTAAATGTCTATCTTTAATAATGTAGGCAGGGCCAGGTCCTGCTGGAGGATGAACTATAGATGAGCTATATTTTCAGCTCTGCTCGAGCAGGGGTCTGAAACCTCAGGCTCCAGATCCACTTGTGGCTCTTTTAACCCTTCATTGTGGCTCTCTCTGCAAAGAAAACCATTTAGCTTTGAAAAAACGACTAAAGTTAAAAAAGGAAAGAGAAAAAGTTAACTCACCCAAACATATTCACAACGGCTGAAAGTACGTATCATAAGTCGAAATGAACATTTTTTCAGATATTTGTGCACCTTATGTGTACTACAGAAAATTCAATTGGAGGTCACAACCAGAATAAAGGTGCACTGAATTATGAGGCAGATTTTCTATTTCTGAATAAATCTGAGGGTTTAACTGCACCCTATGTTTTGAAAAACACAGAAAGGGTCACCTAATTAGCTCTGATTTATTTATTTATTAATTAAACATTCATATCCTGTAGACTTTAGGCAGATTTCTCCACAGTATTCCATCTAAAACCCTTTTTTGGTGGGTTTTATGAGCTTGAACCCCAATTTCTATAAACATAAACAAAGAAATACTTAAAAATCAGTTAAACAGTCAGACCATAATCTATTAAAGTTTATTTTTAAATACAATATTTTATTTTATTTTTTGGAAGGGGGCTGCATGTACATTTGATGCCACTAGAGGGCGCCACAGTATCAATAAGAAACAGTTTGGGTTCCAAATCAAATGAAACATGAAGCTTGTGGCTTTCTGTCGTCCAACGTTACAGCTACAAGCTTTTTCAAACAGCATTTAGTTTGTCTACTCCTGATTCATAACGATTTGAATATAGAAATATTCAGAAATGCAATTTCAAGCTTAATTTTCTCTAAATGTCCTCTGTCATGAGAGAAATGCTGCAAGAACTTATTAACAAACCCAAGTTTCATTGGAGTGGCTCTTTAATAGGTGGACATGTCTGAAGAACCACATTCAGCTGGTTTTACAGTTTCATATCTGATGTAAAAATAGAGATTTTTCAATTTTGAATCCCTCCAAAATATCTAACTTTAGCTTGGACAGGTCAAACAAAACGGAGACTGTCCCTGGAAACCTGGAAAATCTGGCTGCCCTAAACTCTGCCATCTTTCGTGTTTGGGTCATAAAGAAAACACAAAAGAATATGAATCAGTGGCTTTTAAGGGATACCGTATTTTCCGGACTATAAGTCGCACCGGTGTATAAGTCGCAGGGGCCAAAAAATGCATAACAAAGAAGAAAAAACCATACATAAGTCGCACTGGAGTATAAGTCGCGTTTTTTTCAAGTAATTTATTTTACAAACTGGTTGAAAAAACTACAATACATCATCCTGCAAGGTAAGTTATAACATTAATAAGAGAATAGAGAACATGCTGCATATGTTTCAACACATATTCACATATTGCGTCATGAAAAAAAACGAAAAACAAAAATTGTAGCATTTATAAAATAACAGAACAACAGCAGTTTAACAACAAAATATAACAGTAAGTAACAATAACAGTAATAATAACAGTTTTATTTAACTATAGCCTAAAGAACTCATCAATTTTGCACGTAATCTCACTCCACATCGCTAAATCCGTTAAACTCTTCGTCCTCGGTGTCACTTCTGAATAACTCCGCCAGTGCCAGAGGAAGACGAAGCGGGGTTTCCACTTCTTCGCGGCTATCTTCTGTCTCGGAATCAGCTCCAGTTCCAATTATTCCAGCCTTTCTGAATCCAGACAGGATGGTCTCGGTTGTCACTGAAGCCCATGCTTGGCTGATCCATTCCATGACTTGCAGAAAAGTAGCTTGGCGCATCCTCCCGGTTGCCGTGAAGCTATGCTCGCCGTCCGTCATCCACTGCTCCCACAGGCGACGCAATGCTGCCTTAAAGCTCCGGTTTACCGAGATGTCGAGCGGCTGGAGTACTTTCGTTAAGCCTCCGGGGATGATTGCAGGTATGGAATTAAAAACTTTGAGTTTTGCTTTGGACTGTGGCGTGATGTGCGCTCGCATGCTGTCCATCACAAGCAGGGCTTTGCGTGTTCTGAAGAAGCCATCCGGGCGCTTCGTGTAGCATTTTGTAAAGCCAAAAGTTCATCATTTCTTGATCCATCCACCCCTTTTCATTTACGGCCATGACAACATCAGAGGGAGTTGGATCTTTGGCATGGTTTTTCGTTTAAAAACGATCAATGGTGGCAATTTTATTCCATCTCCACAACATGCTAGCACCACCGTGAAGTGTGATTTTTCGTGGCCAGTTGTCACTATATTCACGCTCTTTTGCCCTTTCTCTTCGACACTTCGACCCATGGGGATGTCAAAAGTAAGGGGGACTTCGTCCATGTTGATGATGTGATCCGGTGTCACGTTGTGCTCAGTTACTTGCTTTTGAACAAAACTCGCGGAAAACTATCGATCTTGGCTTGGAAGTCTGCTGGCAGTGTTTGGGACACAGTTGTCCGTGCTCTGATTGAGAGCCGATTGCGTTGCATGAAGCGGAAACACCAGGAAGGTCCTCCCGCAAAGTCCTTAAGATTCATCGCCTTGGCAACAACCTGGGCATGGAGACGCAACTGCACCGTTGACAAGCCTCTCCCCGCGGCACGTTGTTCAAGCACCCACTGATGAACTTCTTTCTCTAGCTGTGGCCATCTAGCTTTGTGACCGCGATTAGCTTTTTTTTGTTTTCTTCATGGCTGTAAGAGTAGCCTCCGCTTTACGCCAGTCCCTAACAAGTTTTCACTTACTCCAAACTTTCTCTCTGCTGCTCGATTACCGTTTTCAGCTGCAAATTTCACTACTTGCAGCTTGTAGTCTGCAGCATATGATTTTCTTTTGGGGGGCATTTGTCTTTAGTCTTCTCTGTTTTCCTTGTAAGCTAACGTTTACTGTTTAACTCGCTAATTGTTAAGGGGTATCGGATATCGCAGTGTAAGCCTAGAGTGCCCTCTTGTGGCTGTCTGTGAAATTACCGGATATTTTTCCTCCCAAAAAAAATGTCCGGTAATTGCATAGATCTCATCTCATCTCATTAAAAATGCGCACATAAGTCGCACTGGACTATAAGTCGCAGGGACATTCAATCTATGAAAAAAACCGCGACTTATAGTCCGGAAAATACGGTATATTAATAAGAGGAAGGATTTTACTCAGTAAAGCAGATGGCATTTCTAGGTTAACATATGGAGCTTTAGCCTTACATATTGATGATAAAATGATTAAAGAAATTGACAAAAGACTTTTTCCTTTTTAATGGAAGAACAGAACTCAAGATTTAAAGAAAAGTGTACTCATGAACTCCTATGTTAAGGGTGGTCTTAATTTTCTGGATTTTCACTCTCTAAATGACACATTCAAAATTAATTGGTTGAAACAACTTTTTAGAAATCCTAACTTTGGAGTCTACTATTCTCCTTCACATTTGATCTAAAATTTGTGGTATCAATTTTGTTCCCATGTGTCATTTTGATGTTGGTAATATTCCACTCAAGTTTTCCGCATTTTATCATCAAGCCTTTTTGTCATGGTCACCTATTTACAAACAGAACTTTTTACCACATTAATATATTATTTGAAATAACAAGGACACTTTATATAAACATAAATATATTTTTTATCATTGGTATTGTAGAAATATTATTTTTGTGGATCAGTTATTTAACAATCAAGGTCTTCCTTTGACTTATAAAATTTCTACTTAAATTAAACCTTCCCGTTTTTCCTTCAGAGTACACCAAAGTATTTGGAGCGATTCTTTCTGTGTCTGTATGCTCTATAAACGCCATCAAAGAATTCAATTTGAAGATATTTCTCTAAAGTCTCCAGCTGATGGTCCTGAGGGGAAAATATGTCTGTCCTATCACCCAAGGAAAAATAACAGATTCATTAAAGCATTGTTCCAAGATAACATTGCAACACTGCCATCTAGTGTCTCTTATTGGAATAGCTTTGTGGCTGACGTGAAAGGAGGTTTGGCTGATAACCAGAACATTTTTGGTCTCTCATGAAATCAAGTAAAATCTCATTTAGAATTGTACATTGAATCTACCCGTCTAAGGCTTATATGCAATATAGATTTAAATTGAACATTGATATTCTTTGTAGTTTTTGTACTGATTCCGATGAGAATGTGGTGCATTTGTTTTGAAACTTTCCATATGTTAAAATATTTTTGCAAAACATTTGTGGTTGGATACTTTAAAAGGTGGACGTTTGCTGTAATCTCTTTTGGAAAGACATATTATTTGGTTTTTCTACAGGTCAGGTCAAGAAAGCTGATAATGTCTTTATAATAAATCTGATTCTTATTTGATCAAAATTTCATATCCAGAAATGTAAATATTAAGGTAGAAAACCATGTTTTGTTGCTTTCATGTGTGAATTCAAATTCTATATTAATGGTATCATTCATTTAAATAACCAAGAAGATGTGAAGACACTGTCTATCTGTGATATGTTTAATATTTTATCATAGATTGTAGCCCCCCCGGCTTAGTCGTTGTTTTATACTCTTATCTTTTTCCCTATTGTTTCATCTGTTGATCTGTCTGTTAAAATTTTCAATAAAAAAGACTTAAAAATTAACTCTTGTTAGATTAACCGATCATTTTACATTCAATCAAGTCATAACTAATGATTGAATTAAAAGGCACAATCTTTGTGTCACCTGAGCTCAACATTAAAAGAATTACAATTAAAAAGTCTAACTGACTTTATGAACTTGATTTTTTATTTTACAACAATATAAATATTTAAGTTATTACTCCAGAATTACTTTGTAGTAGGCTGTGTATCATTGGTTAGGTGGCGATCGAATCGAACCATGATTCTGACTTTCTAATAAAATTTGTATTGTTATGTGTATGTCCATATACTGGATGGATGAAAATCAAAATTATTTTTAGTAAATCCTCACCATTTATACCTTTATTTAGAACAGGAATCAACAAAAATGATTTAAAAAAAACTGATTTGGATAGAAATTTTGTTTGTCATTTTAAACTTTTTTTTAATCAACCATCTGGTTAAGTTCAGCAGTGACACAAACAGCATAAAAGGGATAGAATTACAGTTGTTTTGGATCATTCAACAACAAAACATGTAAATGTCCTTAACAGTCTTCTATCCTCAAAGTCAACATTTTACGTTGGAAGCATTACATATTGGTGCAGAGCCCGGATGAAAAAAGTTGTTTCTGCTGCAGAATCAGCTGATTCACGTTGATTATATCTGCCTTTCAGCAGCGCGAGGCTGCGTTTCTTCAGAATAAGCTGGAGTTTCATTAATTGAATCAACTGTAGAAGAGTTATCGTGACCAAAAGAATGAAAACACTGGAGATAAAAAGCTAAAGCTCCAGACAGTGGGTCCCAATATTTTTTATCGACTCAGAACGGCCTTGTAAAGACCATGACAATGGCAATTTTCTATTTTCCTAGTGTCAGTGAACGCGACACATGCAGAGCAGGCTGACCAATCAGAGAGGAGTTGAACAAAGAGGAAAACAATCCTCCGTGTTTTATTGGCTGACAGCCCTGCCCCGCCCCACCTCCCACTCGCCATGTTTAAGTCCGACTTCTGAACTTTTCCAGCGGCCTTGACTTCCAACAACAAATGGACCCCGACGGATTTTAAGAAAGAGAAGCGGGTCAACTCTCCTGTTGTGGTGCTGCAGCGGACAGAAAGACTGTCTGAACCCATGACACAGGTAAACGCTGGATATTCAAGATTCAAGTTATGTGAACACCTGTCTGATCTGATGACAGTTTGGTTAGCTAACTTGTTAGCCTAGCATCATTCAGTGAAGTGTTCATAATGAAGTCAGTTTTGTCAAATTTGATTATTAACTCTCTCTTTGTTTTTAAGAATGAAAAAACTGGAGCTCCGGTGTTAAAGTCTTATTTTTTTCAATTTCAAGTTATGTCTGTGAGCGGAATCTTCAGTCTCAGTTTTTGAACGGAAAAAGGCGCTTGCTAGTTTTACTTTGAAAACCGGAAGTTTCACCGACACGAAGTTTGTGTACTTCCGGTGGCGGTACCGCTGCTCTTTCGGCTTTGTTTTAGTACTTAAACTAAAAATCCAAAATCAATCTGCATTTCAGAGTAAACATGCATCACCCCCATATAATATTTTGATAATATTTTACTACACTTTACTATATTTATAAAGATCGTGAATCATTATTATTTCTATGTTTTCAATGTCACGCTTGTTTAGCACACAAATTTCAGTCTATTTATTTTACTGTAAAAGGATCGAGGACTAAATGTACACGTGAAGGACAGCACACAATTCCTAATGCAACGTCTCAGTTATCATGTTTTGAATCTTTCTGGAGCATAGAAGGCTCCACTCAATAGTTAATTTCATTGCTGTGCTTTTGATTTTATCTGTACGAGGTCTGTATTAGCTTCTTTCCAAATATATTGGAAAATGTGCAAAAGGCTGCCCCATTTTGATTAGTTTTCGAGTGCAGTGTAGGAGAATTACTGCAGACAAAAACTGGATTAAGGCTGTAAAGCTTGGAAACAATTGAAAAACGCTTTCCTGGTGATTCTATACTGATATAAAGAGTTTTAGGCGCAACAGTTTTCTATATGATTAAAAAGTTAAAAAACACACTTGGAAATTACTTCAGGGTTATTTTTGAAAGTTTTAGAATGTCATATTCTCCTGTGAATACTACATTAATAGTACATCATCATAGCTCTTCCAACTTTGAGGTTTATTTATGTCATCTGGAGCTTTTTTTAAGGTGAGAAAAATGATCAATAGACATTAGCAAGAGTCATTATTTCTTTAAAAAGAAAACAAAGATGCTAAAGTAGCGTGTGCTGTATTTTCAGCCAACTAAATTTGTATGTCTTCTCTAAAAGTTGTTGCTTGAAAGCAATATGCCAATTTTTTGCTTTTATTTGATTAAAAATTGTGCTTCTGCTCTTCAGCTTTGCATTTTTCCCCTCGCCAACAAGTACTTAAGGATTCTCTTTAGTCCTTCGAAGAGGCAGAGACATGGCTTTGAGAATTAAACGCGCCATAATTACAATATTTTTTTTGTTTTGTGTTCAACCCTCCCGCCTGGGGTGGTGCAGCTGTGCGAGAACGCTCGGCATGTCAAGTCACGGGCTGGATTCCAGCAGACGCATGGTTAAAGAGGGAGCTGGAGGGCGACCGAGGATAAAAGTGCTGCTACTGGGAGAACGAGGATTTCATGAGGAATAATCACAGGAAAATCTCTGGAGTGTCCCCTTTAACTGGGCTGGGTGCACATTTTAATACGTGTCTTTTAGTGGTAAAAAGCAGAAAAACAGCTGCTATTTTTTCAAATGTATAGAAAGCACCTGTTATTGTCCAAAACAATAGAATCCATGTGGTGGTTTAAAGTGAAGTGACATATGTTTATGAGCCATTATGGAGTCAAAACTGATTCCTGTGTTTAGGTTTAACTTGCGAGTTTGAGTAAATACCCGGCCAGCATGTACAGTAACGTCAGTGCATTCTGACACTTTTTTTCTAAATGTTAGGGACCATATCGCTTATTTTCCTTCCAACTCTTTGTTGGGTTTTATCTCCCTGCTTCCCTATTCCGCTTGCAAGTGAAAAAGCTTATCCCCCAGCCTATTTATTATTTTTTTCAAATTTTGGAGAAAATAAACTGCTTTGCATCCAAATCAGTCTCTCAATCCTTTGCTTATGCTTCCTGCTTTTCCAGGGATTTTGCATTTCCTTGTTGCGTTTTTCATAATATCACGACTGCCGATTAGAAACTCCATCTGTTTTTTTTTTTTTTTTTTTAATCGTGCCTCCTGTTAGTCGATAGCATTTGTGAGAAAATGTAAAAAAGTAAGTTCTTAAATATGATTTGTTAGAAGCAGCAAACTGAATTCGATTGGTCATCTGTGTCGCATCAATTTTATCATTGTTTTGCTCGGTCCATCCAAACCCAATTTAATCCTGGTTCTGATAGGCAAATGTCAGTGTTTGGGGCTGCACACCTGCAGATAAGTCAGGGTTCCCATGCTGACAACCATCGTTATTGCCTTCATGATGAGGATTTCTGTTAGAATATTAGTTTTTGTGTACAGAGAATTTAAACTTCATTTAAAGACTTGTAAAAATGAATACTTTTGGTTTATTCCAGCCTAACTTGAGAAAAACTTATAAAAATATCAAGTACTAATAGTTTCAGAACTTTTACTTCTAATAGCTGGATGAAGATCCTCGTTTTGGTTTCACTCCTGCACTCATAGTTGTATCCTGGAGAGCTATGTACTCACCGGCACTTGGTTAGGTGCACCTGTCCAACTGCTCGCCAACATAAATTTCTAATCAGCCAATCACAGGGCGGCAACTCAATGCCTTCAGGAATGTAGGCATGATCGAGACGATCTTATGCAGTTCAAACCGAGCTTAAGAATGGGAAAGAAAGGTGATCTGAGTGACTTTGAACGTGGTTGTTGGTGCCAGACAGACTGCTCTATTTCAGAAACTACTGATCTACTGGGATTTTCACCCACAACCATCTCTGAAGTTTACAGAGAATGGTCAGAAAAAGAGAAAATATCCATTATTAAGACAGTTCTGTTGACAAAAGGGAGTCAAACACAGTACTGGCAAGGTGTACCTAATAAAGTGACCAGTGAGTGTTCGTCACTCACTCATGGTTGCTTTTACTGCCTGAGACCCCCTCTAGAGATCCCTGTTAATTATTGTCTAAAAGCTTTCTGTACATTAAACAGATTGGCTTGTTTTTACTTTACGGTTCTCTAATTACATCAAAACTCATAACGGTCAGTCTTTGAAGGAAAAGCTGGGTTTCATGTGACCTTCCAGTCCAACCAACAGGACATAGCACACACCAACTGGAGGATTTTAAACACAGTTGCCTTGCTTAATTCAAATATATCAATTTGCCAAAAATTATGTTTCCAGTGAGTTTAAAAAGCTGGCCTCTAAAGTGAATGCGCAAGTTTCAAATATTGACTTATTTTCCCTGGAAACAAGGTTTTGTATTACTTCCTCTGTTTGAATTGCAGCAATTATTTTAGGGTGTCACCTCAATTTCTGTCTTTGATTTTTTTATTTTTTGTTATTGTTGTTTGGAATGATCAAATCAAAGAAATGTCGCAGATATAAAAGGTTGCTGGTAAGTTGGAACAGTTTCTTATGCATAAAATAAGAACTAAATGGATGTTTGAATATTTTGAATGACTTTATTTAAAATTGGCCTGCAATTTGTCTCGTCTGTTTCTGATGGTTACAGACGTAAATGAATTTCCTTTTTTTAAATGGAGTCAAGCAACACAATACGACAGGAACACAGTAAAATGTGTAGTTTTTTCACATGCAGGAAGGATCTGGTGAGATGATTGGAATATCTATAAAAAAAGTTTCTCTGTTTTCTCCTTTTCTGAGGATGTTTCACTGATACTTTTTGACTTTCAGTAAAAAAAAAAACAACTTTCAGTCACTGATGCTGCAAGTTGTCCCACTTCAAAAGATGAGTTTGGTCTCTAATAATCATCATAGATGCACTTCAACTGTGAGAGACAATAATAAAAAAAAAAAAAAAAAATCAGGAAATTTTATATGAATTTGTGTGATCTAAAGATCTATACCAGTTTGGCAGTGGAGCTGTCTTTTGGTCCATTCTTCCATGCAGATCTTCTCAAGAGCAGTGATGTTTTAGACTTGTTGCTGGGCAGACACATTCTTTCAACAGATTCCTTGTTGGATTCCAGAGAACGGCTAGACCACTTTAGAATCTTGAAATGCGTCCTGTGTAGCCACTTCTTTGTTGCCTTTGTTGTCCTTTCCTCAAAACGGATCAGTCCTTTTGTCAGTGTCCTTTCCAGAAAAGTAACCCCAAATCTCCATGCTTCATTGTGTTTGGATTTCTTGGGATGTAATTCAGCATTTTTCTCCCTTAAACCACATGACATTCTCCTAATCCTGCTCTGGATCATACACATCGTCGCTAGAGGACTTTGGACAAATCTGGACGTGCTGCTTTAATCAGGGGATCTTTGAAAATCTGCAGTTCATCGTGATGTGTTACTGATATTAACTTTTTCCAATGTGGTCCCAGCTCTCTTCACATCATCAGCTGCCCTGTGTCATTCTAGGCTGTTTTCTCACCTTTCTCAAGATCTTTTGTCCTCTACCAGATAAGCTCTAAGTGGAGGGGATCTTGCATGTCATCAATTTTCTAAAAATTGCTCCAAAAGTTGACTTCTTCTCATGAAGCTGCTTGCTTTTTGTAGACTGGGTCATCCTAATCTAATTTAGGTCTACAGTCTTGTCCATCCTTTGACAGCTCTTTGGTCTTGGTCATGGAGGAGAGGTTGCAATCTGACTGTTTACGGTTGTGGACGGGTGACTTTTATACAGATCACCAGTTCAAACGATGACATTAATACAAGTTATCAGTGGAGGATAAAAGAGCTTCTTAAAGAAGTAACAGATCTGTCAGGTACTGAATTTTACTTGTGAAAAATATGTATTTTCTTCACCATTATACAAATAAATTATACAAAAATCAAACAATATAATTTCCTGTACTATTCTTTCCATGTTGTCTCTCACATTTGAAGAATATCTAGGATAATCATTTCATTTCATCTTTAAGTGGGGCAATTTGCAGAATCAGTGACCAGTACTCTTTTCCTCATTGTGAATGTTAAGTCTTATCATTGATTTTTTCTTTAAAAACATAGTCCAGGTCCAGTCATGCAAAACAAAAGCATCACTTAAACAGTTGGATGTGTTAGCTTGCATGAAAATAACTGAAACCATCCCATTGAAACATCGGGAGTGACTTTTATAACATTTTGCCTCCGTAACAGAGATCCTACAATTGCATGTCTAGACTCTCAAAGGAAAAATAAACTCCTCCTCAAAACTAACCAGACTTTTGGGAAAACATCACCAAAGAAGGATGCTAGAGACTCCATATCACATTATAGAGTCTTCTAGAACTGATCTTTTTAAAACTTCTTTGCTGTTTAAGATAGAATTGATTATTTAAGAACACATTGAAAAATGGTATAAAAACACTGAGTTTTAACCCCAGAGTGTTAACTGTGCAACATCTTCTTCATCCGGAGGAATTGTTGGGCATTTTTAAGGCAAAAGTGAAAAAATTATACTTGGATACTAAAAATTAAATAGCCTGGTAAATTAAAACAGTTAGTTATTAGGGTCCGAGCATCTTAAAGTCCCTCTCCAATTATCTTTTGCTTTTTGTAAAAGTGCTCTTTTAAGTGTGATTTTGCAGATTTTAGCTGATTTTTTTTTTTTAAAGTGTGTTGTTATCTAGGACAGGGGGGTATCGCCTGAACCAGCGTGAATTCAGAGTTGTGCGAGGTCTGTAGCAGAGCCTGAGGCTGCAGCCATCTTGTAGCCAATAGGAGCTATCTGTTTTAGCTTGACTTCTCCTGCATCGCACCTCAACCGTAACGCCAGGCGTGGAAACCCGGAGTAACCCTGCCCCAACTTCCCATCACTCGTCTAGCTTACAGCCCCTTTCAATTACAAGCTAACATTAGTGGTGCAACTAAAATGACAACCAATGTAGAAGCTATCCAGCTGGATGTTTTGAGCCAGATTTCAGCTCGGACGATGAAAACAAAGACGTGCATGGATCTATTCTTCTGTAGAGGATGCATCAGAATGGAGAGGAGCAGGGAGCTTATGCCTGCTGATAATAGCACCTATGTTAGAACTACATGCTTTTTCAAAGAGCGTTTATTTTTTTTTGCTCCTCATTCATAATAATTTGAATAAATAAATTCTCAGATATGCTTAATTCTCTTTAAATATTTTTTCCATCATCAGAAAAATGTTACAAGAAAATGTTTAAAACACGATTCTCATTAGTGGGTTTAATTTAATATATTTAAAAAACCTTTCTGAAGCTCTGAATGATTGATCAAATTATGCTATTTTGTTATGTTTCATTAAAAAAAAGAAGACATATCCAAGACAGAGCCATGAAGGACACCTATGAGTAAGACCTATTTTTATTTGTGAACTACTGAGAGAAGAAGCACCTAACTCGGATTAGGTGCTTGAACTAACTCTACACTGGGACGCTTTCACAACAGGTCAGTCTGGAGGACTCCTTTCATTTCGGATCAGAGTACCCAAAACATTTACATCTGCTGTTGATGTTATTTGCTTTATTTCTCTGATCTCTGAAGAGCAGACAAACCCTCCTACGGTCACACAGTTGAAACAGCTGCTGGTTGGTGACAGTTTTGGCCGAAATCAGAAAATGACCAGGACAGTAAAATAAAACGGACTAGTCCTGACAGTTTGTTTACCATGATATTATTGTTTGTTGAAAGGGATTTTCTCTTTTTCACCATATGAACAGATTAGACAATCTTCTTTTTCTGTCAAGATTGTATTACAGTCCTGCTCTTTGGTCAGTTTGACAGTTTGTCTGCATTGCAGCAGGGTTCACTTGCAAGCAAACGGTTTCCAATCACTTGTTTGGTTGCACTACAGTTCAAATGAGCTTTGACGAGTTCCGGTGGTTCGTCCATATCAGAAAGCAGCAGCTGCCACTTTAATTTTATGTCTCTTTTACATTGAACCCCAGTGGTGACAAGGACACAACATTCATACAGACCTGGAGGGGAAGAGAGATAGATAGAGGGGGGGTTGGGTGAATATTTTCTCTTATTCAACACTTTATATACACCCAACAATCACATGTCCCCTCAAAAGCATTGTTTTTACACTCCATCTGTTATTCTCCGATTATATTTTTTTTAAATATATGAGAATATATCCTTGGGCTGCTTATATAAAAGCACAACTTGTTAATGAAGCATGACTCAGCTGGAAGCCTCCTGTTTCAATTTCGGCTCCTTCAAAATCCACTTAACTGAATGGATTAAAATAAAATGGGACACAAGCTTACAGAAAATTCCACATCAAGAGAAGTATAAACGTCTGGAGCCTGACGGGAGTTAGCCCAGTCTCTGGTGAAGGATTCACGGCTGGGGTTTTGTCATGTCATGAGTTTTGCAGTAGTCTGGTCGTCTTTTGGAGTTAAACGTCCCATCTCAGTCTGTAGCTTCAGAGGAAATCGGTTTGTGGTTTATCGACAAGCTGTTGAACCGTCACCTCCGTGTACGTGGATCCGGTTAGGATGCAGGCAGTGTTTTGGGGCGATGCCAGTTGGCACAGTGCTGTGTTCTCGGTACAGTTCAGACACGCCCCGTAGCTCTCCTGCTGTCCGTTTGAAAATCTCGTGGAGGCGGTTATGTCCTTGTTTCGCTGTGAGTTGGCTCCAAAACGCTCCTGCGGCTGCGGGCTCCCCCTGTAGATCATCTGTCGCAGTAAAGATGTGTCTCTGCACAAGCACTCGCGGAAGTTGGGCTTGCACAGGAGGTAGACCATGGGGTTGTAGATAGTTGAAGACTTGGCAAAGATGGCAGCAAGGGCAAATGCGGTAGGAGGGACCTGCGTGGCATCTCCAAACGCAGCCCACATGGCAACGACTGCATAAGGGGACCAGGCGCCCAGGAAGCCTATGCACACGGCTACTGAGAGCTGTGGAGAGAATGCGTGAAAAGATGCAATCATTTCATGTCAGAAATACAAAAATGTTTTACATCTTTGAAAGTCATATCGTCTGACCTTCACAATGAGGGCGTGAGCGTTGGTTGTCTTGGTCTGCGGGGACACATGCTGCTGGACGGCCTGACGTGACCCCCGAACGGTCAGCAGAATGAAAGTGTAGGACAGGAAGATGACCGTGCACGGCAAGGCATAGCAAAAGATGAAAAGGCAGAGAATGTAGGACAAAGCAGAGAGCTCGTAGTTGGGTGCGTGCCAGTCGATGCAGCAGGCTGTGCCATAAGGTTCTGCACTGTAGCGCCCCCACTGGGCCAAAGGCCCCACGGCAAACACAGATGCGTAGCACCACACTCCAGCCACCAGGAGGCGAGCGTGCGAAAAGGAAAACTTGTTTCCTGAGTGCGAAGACAGAAAAAGAGGCATCAACTCTATGGTGTAAAGTAACATCATCCATGTCGTGATATCAACTCCTCACCGTGATTTGGGAAGCAAACTTTAAGGCAGCAGACGAGAGAGAGGGCTGTCAGGTTTGTTAAGCTGCTGAGGCCAAATAACACCCCACACATGGCATAGAGCTGGCATGTCACTTCTCCAAACAACCACCTGCACATGCATAAAAACCAATGCAAAAATTCAACAAGTTATCTGTCGCCAATGAACTCATGAAGTCTTTGGGTTATTTCTCCCTGTCTGCTGACAGTTATCCATCAAAACCCGTCACATGCTCTCTGAAAATGAAATTGACTCTAGAATGACACAAACGGCCCATTAGAGACGTACCTGTGAGAGAAAGCTGACGGTATCGCCAACGGGAATAAAGAGAGAGTCATCCCAAGGTCACTGATGGAAAGATTGATGATGAAGAACTCTGCCGGTTTCAGGGTTGACCGCTTGTGATAGCCAACGAGTAACAGAGTGCAGTTGCCCACAAGGGACAGGAGACCTGTGGAAAAGGAATAGCTGAAAAGGAACTGCACAAAGTTGGCAAAACATCAGCGCAGCAGCAGTGGAATCACCGCGCGCACGCACTCACAGAAAGCGCTGTAGAGGAAACCCATGAGGATGTCATGCTCTCTGGAGATGCTGGAGGCAAACAGAGAGGAGGTTTCTGAAGCATTTCCCATCTGAAATGAAAGCAGACGCACACGACTAAGAATGTTGCTTAAATCAACGGAACATTTTACTGACAGTAAATGTTGATCTGAAGGTGTCAATTCAGTAAAAGCTGCAAATTATTGTAAAATAAAAGAATATTTATAGTTGAACATTTTTGCTTCACTCATTTCATGTTCTGTTGGGCCCAGTCTGAATTATTTTCCTTTCTCCCTTCCCGTCTATTGGAAGGGGCATTTTTAAATCCAACCCTCCAAGCAGAGAAATACAAAGTCCTTTGTCGCGAGGCTAAACCACATTGCACTTAGTAGCTCTTTTCTTTCCGTGGGTGCACTCTGAACCACAGAACTTTAGATTTAAATGTAAGTAATAACTTTTAAAATTATAAAAGTGCTGTTGTTATGTATATTTGAGCGCTGGAAGCTCCGCGCTAATGCTAGCGGAAAGGTGATTATTGATGACATCATCGAACGAATGTGACGTCCGAACTGGGAGACACTGTTTTTTCATAACTCTTCATTTGGAGAGCCAAATTAAGGGCTAGGGAGAAGGGAAGACTTCAGAATGGGCCTTAGTATTGCAGTTTTGGTTTTCCTTCTATCTTTAGCTCACAGTAGCTAAATCTCATTCACACCAGCCTTGGTAATTGGTGTTCGATCGACCAATTCTAATGGAAAATCCATAAAAATGCAGGTAAATGCATCTTTCAGGCTGCCACATTTAAAACTTGAGTTCACTCATAGCTTTGTATGTTTTCACGATCATTTTTAGGGCTCAAGGTACAAAACCTGTAGCCACTGAAAGTTAAACAGGTCTTACTTTGATCAATCTGAGACTTGGATTTGGTAGAGGTGTAGAAATGGCATCCCTTTCTAATTCACAAAATTGCCAACCTTTTGAAAATTGATCATAGATGGGATTCAGGGCTCCCTTGAAGAAGAGGTTTTAAATCTCAATGGGATCCACCCCGGTTAAATAAAGGTTAATAATAATAAATTAATAATTGTGATATGTGTCCAACCGTGGTTATATGACACAAAGTCTTTCATGTATCGGAATATAGCTGTTGGAAAAAAATAACTAAAATTCTATGTTTCCCACCAAGTCTCTTCCAACTGTTGGTGGCGGACATACACAAGTAAACAGTGGAAAAGAAAAGAAAAAGAAGAAGTAGAAGCCCCTCCCTGCTTGTCCAATGTGAACGCCCCCATTTTCCTAACCTGCTGTATCCCTTTCAAGGTTACGGGGTATCTAGAGCCTAACCTGGGTGCTGTTGGGTGTACATGCCGGACAGGTCACCAGCCTGTTGCAGGGCAACACATTCACACACTAACAGTCACACCTAGGGACAATTTAAAGCACACATGTCAAAGTCAAGGCCCAAGGGCCGGATCCGGCCCACGGGATGATTATAGATAGATTATTTTATATTGTTATTAATATTATTAATGGCCAGCTGTTATGTTGCATAATTGTGACAGGATATTTTTCTGGAAAGCAAAATCTTTTGGGATATTTATAAGTTTATTTTTTAATATATAAAATGACATACAAGAAAATACATTTGAAGGTTTTCTTTTATCATTTACTTTATTTCTAACTTGTATAATTTTGATAGAATATATTATTATGGAGAGTAAAATATTGAAAATTATTTAAATTTTTAAGTTAATTTATTCTGGAACAATATTCCTGTCTGTTTTTGTTCATATTTATGTTTAAAAAGTTATGTTTCTACAGTCTAAAAGTTTTAACAATTTAGCTTTTTAAGTGTTCGTTAAATGTTTGGCCTGTTCAACCCACAGCCTACTGTGTGTTTTGGATTTTGACCCCCTGTGTGGTTGACACCCCTGATTTAGAGTCATCAATCGACCCCTGAAGCATGTCTTTGGATAGGGAGGAAGCTGGAGTGCCTGAAGAAAACCCGTGCATGCAGAGTGAACACCATGAACCAAACATGGGTTAAAAATTGTTAAAAAAAAAGTTTAGCTCACTCCTAGATGCACATCAAATGTCCCGTTTATGTAGCTTTACAGTTTCTGACTCGTAACAAAAATAGATTTTAAGATAATGATTCTTTTGCAAAGTTAAATCTCTACAAAAGTTAAAAGTGAGTCCCATTGTTAAGAGATCAGACAGTTCTAACTTTCTATCTTAGCCCTTGTGCTATCTTATGAGGCCCAGATGACCTTATAAGTGTTTTGCTTGCATGTGAGTGTGAAGTGGCTGAGATAAGAATTAGTACCTCATTAAGGTGGCTTAGCCTCTCCTGGTAGGCGGACAGCTCATGCCCAAGTGGAGGAGTTCAAGTATTTTGAGGTCTTATTCTTGATGGAGGGAAACTTGCAGAGAAAGACTGACATGCAGATTGGTGCAGCCGCTGCAGTAATGGAGCCATCGATCTATGTGTTGAGGTGAAGAAAATGAGGCAAAATGCAACACTCTTGATTTCCTGGTCGATCGAAGTTCCTTTCCCCTCAGTGCTTGTCATGAGCTTTGGAAAACGATTAAACCAGATGGAAGAAACTAAGTTTTCCCTGGAGGCTGGCTCGGTTCTCTTAGAGTTTGGAGGAGAAGCTCTGTCATCTGAGTAAGCTCAGAGTAGTGAAACATTCAGAGAAAGCAGTTGACATGTTGGACCCTTGGGGGGGGCGCTTGGACATCACTGCCAGCAAGCAGTAGATGTCATCTCAGTGCCTTTCCCGCCAATGTTAACCGCACCATAGACATGTAGGGCCGTTGGTGAGAGGATGACGGGGCATCGCTGTGAGCAATCGGATGTCCTGTCAAGGCCCTACTTAACAATTTTAACTGCACCCTTTAGTACACCTAACACCTCAAAATATACACTCTAACAAACAAACACGCAAACATTACACAAGGAAGGTTGGACCTTCGACCTTCTCTCCCAAGGCCAAGGGATCAAGGGATTCCCTTGGCCTGGTGGTCTTGTCTCTTGGGTACCGCTCTCCTGGGCTCAGCGGCCTCCTCTCCACGCCAGGAGAAGGATCCCCGAGATTTAAGATCTAGAGCAGGGGATCATCTACATCAGAGCCTGGGGGTGTCCGGGTCTCGGTGGTGCTGGTTCTGGTCCTTGATCTCGAGAACTGGGCCTCTCCAAAAACTCCATCAGTGGGTGTGCCTGGTCGGGCCTTGTTTACATCACTCCTCCGGGATCCCCGTTTCTCTCGGGTACCCTTTTCCTGGGCAGGTGTGGGTGGCCCCTACAATGCTCCCCCCTGGACCTCCCGGGGCGGGGGCGTGTGGTTGTCTGGGGCGTGGAAGTCGGTCTCTGGGCTGCTCTTCTTGGGTTGGGGGGCTCTCCGGGGGTGGAGCCTTGCATTGGCCCTCCTGGCGTGGTGGTGGGGGTGCTGCTCTTAGGGCTGTGCTGGGGCCTGCACTCTCTGTGCGCCTGTGCCTTCCTGCTTTCGGGTGTGGGGGCCTCTGTGGCGGTTCTGTGTGCCCTGGTCTGGGTGTTTGGCGAGATTGCCCGGCGGGCGGTTTCTCTCCGCGGCTCCATGGCGGGTGTTGCTGTCTAGGCGGGGGGTCTTGGTGTGAGGATGACAGGCACTCTCCCCCTTCATACATTCCATCATCATCCACCTCAGCCAAACATAAACACTCACCTGATCACAGGTGTCAGCTCCCTTTCGCACTAGTAGTATGTGTGACAGAATGAAAAGCTTTATTTGCATCGGTTTGTATCATTAAGTGTGTGAGTTGTATTGTGTACATTTTGACTAGTTTAAATGTGGAGACAATTTTGGCCAACATGTATGTGTGTAACCAAAGAGTGTGTGTGTAGACAGGCCCCGCCTATTCCAGTTTGCTATTTAGACCTGGTTGTTTAATGATGTCGCTTCCCTTTGCTGCCATCTTCTTTCTTCTCTAAAGCCCCTCTTTTACCTCCCGTCCCCAACCTCCCTCTTCTTCTGTTCCGTCTGGTCCAACAAAAAAAAAAAAAAATAAAGATACAAACATTATGAATATAAATAAAGTATGGCACGAAATACAACAGGGGTTTATACTCAATAAACTCCTGTTGTGACAGTAAAATCTGTCCAATACTAGAGGCTCTCAGCCCGTATCTGTTTGCTCAGCTGTTGGACAGGACAAGTTTAAAAAAATAATAATACTGATAAAATAAAAAAAAGAAACCAGTTGAAACAAAGCATCCAGACACCTGCTGAACACTGTGAAGTTGTTCCCACCGTGTTAGGATCCAGGGAAGACTTGGGATACACATAGCTTCTAGCTAGGCTGTGGATGAGTTTAAGTCTGTAGTGGAGCTGAAGGACGTTTCTGTGGAGATGGAGGTTTTGGCTTCTCTACTTAGATTGCTGGTGTATAACCTGTATTTTCTGATAAGCTGAACAAAATAATCAATTTACTACAGCAGTAATAAATAAACATAGATATCTGTATTGATCCAGATGAGAAATTTAAGACAATTGTGATGATTTAGTTATTGAATTGATTGTAAGACTTCACAGAAGTCCCATCTTTATGCTTTTATATCAGAAAGTTCTGCTTTCTTGAATATGTTTCAAAATTCCTTGTTTTTTAGGTGTATGTTATTATTCTGGTCTTGGTTTATCCATTCAGTTATTCTGTCCCTTCACTCTAGTTTGAAATCAAGTTAATTAGATTTGTTTTTTTCTATGTTTTTCTATTATTGATCACCCTCAGAATATGGAAGACTTTGGTTTCAGGCTCTTAAATCCTGGTCATCACTCTTTTGGTTTCTCCCGCTCATACAGTTTAATCGTGTTCAGTTCTTCAGGTATATGATTTTTTTTATTATATTATTTTCTGTAAGTTTCCAGACTTTATTCTTTTTGAACCATCAACACATGACAACTCACATATTTGCTATCTTTGGTTGGACAGTCCAACCATATTCTGATTTCAGGTTCTAAATGACCTGAAGACAAAGAGAGTAAATCTGATATTTGATGGTTTTGAAAGTCTCTGTTATCTCGCCATGGTGGCTCTCTGGCTGAAGAAGAATAAAATAATTGTATTTTTTTAAAAATAAGGATTACCTAATTAGCATTATTTATAATCATACTTTCAGCAAATCTTGGTATCAAAACGTTCAGCTTATTCAGGACATTACTGCTTGTATTTTTGGTATTCATAAACTTGATAGTTTTGTCAAATATTGAGCAAAATATGCCCCATGGAAAATTAATGAGAAAGTCTGTTAAAAAAATTTAAGAAGCTCATTAAATATAGCCTTTAAATATATTGATGGGCTATGTTTTTAGCTTTTATGATAATTTAAAAAAAATAGAGTTAACCTAATATTTTAGCAACATGCTAACGTTTTGCCCAATTTGTTATTTACTGGAGTTTTTAAGGTTAGTATAGAGTTTAGCTTCTATTTTAGCAACATGCTAAAGTTTTTGACTAGTTTATCAAGACATTTTGAGTTTGCCTTGTAATTAAGCTACAAACCAGCTTTTTTTTGTTGATTTGACCTCTACTTTGTTTATTTATGCTAATTTGGATTTTAGCTTGTATTTTAGCAAAATGCTAACGTTTTTGACTAATTTAGTTTAATGAGGATTTTTTGGCTATTTTGGAGCTTAGCTAATAATTAAGCAACAAGTTAGCTTTTTTTTGGCTAATTTGGCATCTACAAAACGTTTACAAAACTACATTTTGAGAGATGCCAGTTTCTTTATTTATTTTTGTTTTTTTTTCCTGCCAAAAATGTACATAATTCATATTTATTAAAACAAAGAAGGTAATGAATGCAAATTCAAATTTCGTAAAGGCTAAAGTAAAACTGCTCCTTTTAGGTTTTGATCAGTAGAAAATGAGCCTGAATGGCTCTAATGAGCTAGAAGAAAGGATAAACACAGTCCTGCATATTAAATATGTATACTCACTCAAATAACTTAAGACTCTATCTCATAAATGTAAGACATATGGCATATATTTAACCAAGTGTGACAATTGCTGCAAGTGTCATCATCATAACTTGCCCTGTTTGTCTTGTTTTTTTGTTGTGTTTTGTCAACAATTTTGATCTAAATGGTTCTCACTTCTATTCTGCAGCAGCTATTATCATATTTCACCATCTTTAACCTTTTCATACGTGGAGGCCAACACAGTCCACAGAATAAATGATAAATACCAAAGAGAAGATGCTCTGTTCAGAGACAACACTTCATAGATTTGACTGTCATAATATTCTCAATTCAGAGACATTGTCTTCAACCATGTTTTACATGAATAAACCTATAGATATAGAGGAACCACCAGAGCCACTGGATATCGTATTGCAAATTATTTACCTTTATACCTGAACACTACCATGTAATTACATGTATGTTTGATGGACCAATAAGTATATATATTTATAGAATTTATTTTCTAAAGATGAATAAAAACACTTACTAAAACCATTCTAACTGATTTTTATCATAACGCATGCATGAGAGGGTTAAAGATGTCAAAATAAATAAGTAAAAAAACTCATAGTGGCTCTCTATATCCAGAGGATCAACAATAAATTGATGAAAACAGACATGAAAAGTGTTCTAAATTTGGAGTTTTCCTTGTCAAAGCTGGACCCAACAAAAGCTTCTTGAGCTCTGGCCACAAACCTTCTCAGCAAAAACAAAATTGACAAGATTTAGCTTTTAATGTGTTAACTTTGTATATATATTTTTTTAGAGTCGATTCACTGTCATTACCTTAGGTTTTATCTTTATTCTTTTCTGTGGCTGTAAATCATTTGTTTTTGAGATAAAAAATAAAATCCAAACTGTTTTCAGCAACCCGTCTGAAATGTTTGTTTATCAGAGGCTAAGGCAAACGTCAGCCTAAACTGCAACATTGGAAAGTAATTTGATTGAAAGTAGTGTGATTGAAAAATGAATATGTCAAAAAAATATTTTTTTTTACATTTAGTTTTTTTTTTTTTTACAAAAATAATGAGTAAATGTTTTGCTGTAAAACTTTGTAGGAATCTCGGAAACACTCTTTCAGAAGAAAGAAATGGTTTATTCTGTCACCACAAAGCGCTGTAAGCAGTTAAGCTAAAACAGCAAAGAACTAGTATTTAAATTAATTAATAAATTAATAAATTAATTATTTAAAAAAATAGTTTGAAAGCTACAGTCTAGCTGAAAGTAGATGTCTTTTTTTATGCCGGCTGTTTTAAAGATACATGAGGATTGTTATTCAGATCAAGTTTGATTGATAGATGGAGGGAGAACTAAATGAAAACCTGAGAGGAAATCGAATTGCAGGGACTGATGTGGATAAATATTCTTGGACGTCTATCTGAGACGACATAAAAGTATCATTGGCTCTCAAGGACTTAGGCCATCTCGCAGAATGAAGAACGAGGCTTCATTACGATGCGAGACGGCACGGCAGTCGGTGACGACATGTCCAGTCAGCCTGCAGAGTCTCAGCAGGCCGATCAGGTTTGGTGCCACTATTGTGTCAGCAAACCTCATGAAGACAAAGTACCTGGAGAAATACAAAGTCTTAATTTCACTAACTCCACTCCAGGCTGGATATGTATTCAGAGAGAGCTCATCTTCGCAGTCCATCCAAGTAAAACAAATAAATGTCTGTCTGGAATCTGTTCCACTCAGTTCTGCTTGTAATTGGATTAATGTAACACACTAGGAAAACTATAAATAAATCTTCATATTGATTCGGCTCAGACAGATGCAGGAATCCACACGTCAGAGACAGTTTTACAGGGATTTATTCATTTACCTGTGTTCTCGTGGACTTTGGAATAAAAGCACATAAAAACAATTGTTTTCCTCTATTTTTAAAAAATGCCTTGAACAAAATTCCTATGGAATATTTTATTTGAAGTGTACAGAAAGAGCTACAGAAGATGTATTTACGATGCTGTGAAATCAGGAAAGGTTTTATTTTTTTTTCCTCATAAGCTGCGTGTCACAGAGTTAAATCCTACTTAAAAAAAAACAAAATCTCATAGTTGGGAAAGATTGTTGAATTATGAACTACTGTTTTCCTACTAAGAAACTTGAAACTGTAGTGCTCTTTAAAAAAAATGTTTCTCAATTGTGATGATTCAGTTAAAGTCAGAGAAAAGTAAGTTATGAACCTTTTGTCCTTTTTTTTCCAGAGAATAACTGAAAATATACTTTCTTTTGGAACATCCTGAGACATATTGCTATTATGATATAAAGTAAATGATATACATTTTTTCCATATCCCCCAGCTCTAGCTCAGAGGTGAGCAACCTGACGCTCCGGAGCTACATGAGACACTTTTACCCCCCACGGGTAAATGTTTCTCATTTTTAAAACTAACGACAAAATAAAAATTAAGTAAGTAGTAAAGATTTAAGTAATGTATCACTCTACTGATCACAGTAGCAACAATCAAAGGTTAGGCTTCACAGTTTTTAACGAAGTCAGACTAAAAAGAAGATTTTTTTTATTTTGAACAAAAAGCCCCCCATGGTTCAAAGACTGTAAGGGTTACTTAATACGCTCTGAAATGTATTTTGTAAGATTTGTGAATTTCTTGCAAAGAAGCACCACAAACTAAAATAAACAGTTTTTTTTCTTTACTGCTGAGATTACTCTACCTACGACTATATGTGTGCATTGATATGAAGAAATGTGGCAGTCTTTTATTTCAAAAGGAAATCATGTGAATCTCCATTACAAGTTATATACCATTTCATATTTTTGAAAAAAACTATTTTTTTTCTTTATATTTCATTAATGCAAAACACGTTTTTTTATATTTATCATAATAATAACATAAATACTAATCGTTTCTTATTTTTCTAAAAGATGAAGTAAGACTTAGGGGCTCCTACTGGGTTTTAGTCATTAAGAAATGAATTTTTTGATTGATTAGATTGGGAAAAATACAAGACAAACACACAGATTTTTTTAAACTCATTACAGAAATAATGAAATACATTGATTAGAAAGTAGAAAACAAAAAAACATAAACAAGTAGACACTTATGTCCATTTGATTTATTAGATATAGTAATTATTAACTAAAGTCAAGTAGAGTTTGATTAATTGCTTGAAAAGGAGTGGGAAGAAGCAAATTTATATAATCCCAACCATACTTAGTTACCTCATTTTACAGTTTTGCATAATTATGTAATCCAGTTCAAATGCAAGTTTGTTTTTTTTTTGCAAACAGTGCAAAAACAATTTACTATCAACTGTTACTGTAACTGGAACTATTTTACTCACATTTTACAGTTAGGATATCTCAATGTTTGTTTTCGTGGGTTATTTGAGCCATATTTTAAATTCAGGTTAGGTTTAAGTGCGGTTTTCTGCTGCTGTGTTTCCTCCTATCTTCACAGCATGTTTCTTTTTTTAATCATCGCTGCTTTCTCTTTGTTAATTACCTTTCAGTTCATATTAGAGTTTGGTTTACTTTCATCATTCCAGTCTTTACCCTTTAAGTCATTCATAAATCAGGTTTTTGTTTGGTCACTATTAGAATCAAAAACCGAATAATGTGGTAATTCCTGTTGGGAAAGTGTTATGTTTCCATAAAAACAGAAAATATCAGAAAAAAAAGTGGAAATGATAGGATAAAACACAAGAAAATGTTTTTTGGAAACACATAATTTACATAACCGTTGTGAGTTACTTTAATAATAGCAATATCGCGGTTTAGGACAGAATGGAACTGTAAGCTGAATGGCTGTCAGTACATACGAGTTTCTGTGGGACGCCGTGGTGCATTTAGCCAGTATTAGTCTGGCTTAAAGTGCTGCTGTGCCTCATCATGAAGTGGATGGAAGCTGTTACTCAGCACAGCTCTTAACTTTGACAGCATCCTTCTGTCCAGCACCTCCGAGAGAGCGTCCTACCTCATTCTAACCACATCCCTCGCTTTCCTGATCATCATCTTAAGTGTGGGTGTCTGCGGCTCTCACTCTTCAGCACATGACAGCAATCGGAGCAGCGCTGACAACTTTAGTCCTATAAAGCATGTGAGTGAGGTCTGGCCGATGTCAAAGGACAGGAGCTTTCAAACACTCTAGTCCATCCAATTTTTTGTCAATCAACAACCCCCCCCAACTGTTTGTAATGTCCCTCAATCTCCGACCTGTGATTCTGGAGGGAAAATAGAGTGTCTGTGGCATGACCCTTCTGAAAGCCACTTGGAACCCCGTGGTGCACCTTTATTTCTCATTTTTCTGTCAGACACACTCGTGTGGCTTCTAGTGCCCACACTCTGCCCTGCTAGTAGAGTAATCCGTAACCTGGACACAAGGGGGCAGGTTTACCTCCAACGCCAACAGCTTTTAACCCAGATCAGATGACATGATGAGGTGAAAAGCTCTGGAGAAGTTAAATAAACATGACTCTCAATGCCTGCTGGATTACCTAACAGAGCATTCACAGGAGTATGACTGCCTGTGCTGCGTTGGTGAATGAAAGGGCTTGTAGTAAAGGTATGATTGAGCCTCCAGGATAAATCTCTTAAGAATCTTTACGACATTTAATGTCACAAAACTTCTTGTTAAAAACTCAAAAAACATGATATTCATTGGACTTTAAAGGACCACTCGGATCATCTTTTGATCTAATTTAAAAGCATTCCCAGCATTTTTTAAATCATGATTATGCCGTTGTTAGTCAGACTTTTTCAACCTGTGTTGTTTTCTAGGACATAGTTTCTGCAGAGCAGCAGCAGTACATTAAAATTTCACCTCTGAATTGTGGCACAACTGTTGGCGTGGACCCATAACTGAGCATTTACATTCTCTCCTACATTCTCTACTACCGGTGCAACACAAGTGGACAGCAATATCAAGGCTATCCAGCCATACAGTTTAGAGCCAGATGTCAGCTCAGATGAGGAAAATGGATCTAGGCAAGAATGGAGCATTAAGCGGAGCTTGTGACACATCTATGTATCTGCTACTTAACAAATAACATCTTTTTAGTAAAATAGTAATTTTTTTATGGTTATCTTGATCTTATCCAACAATTGTTGAATGATATCAGAATAAGCAAAAATGTATTATGATTTTTGGAGACATGTTTTTCCTCAGTTTCTGCTGCTGCTGGTCCTTCTTCCTTAGAAATTTGGCGAAAGAATTCCAAAACTTATTTCTAACCCTTTCCAGTTAAACTGAGATTTAAATCCTCATTAAAACATGTTCTCCCCGAGCAAACGTGGCTTTTCTCCGGAGACTCGGATTCCTCACCGTTCAACATACTAAATAGATTAATTGGTTTCTCTAAATTGTTCCTAGGTGTGTATGCGAGTATGTCGGGTGCGAGATTGTGGCCCTGCTACAGACTGGAGACCTTTCCAGGGTGTGTTCTAACTTTGCCCACAAGTGGCCGGGTTAGGCTCTGGCAGCCCTGTAACCCCAAAAGTGATGAAAATAGGGTTAAAAGATGAATGTTCTTTAACTTTTTCGTCGGCACATCCATCCGCTTATCTATCTTCTGAACCCATTGAATCCCTTTTGGGGTCACAGGGTTGCTGGAGCCTACACCAGCAGCTACTACTGGGTAAAGGCAGGGTACACCCTGAACAGATCAGCAGCCTATCTCGGGGTCAAGCACGTCTGTAGGGACAAAATGGAACCAACAATAAGCCTCTGCTGAAGTATGGGGTTCCATTTGTGTCAAAAATATGTTTTTGCATCCACTGTCTATGTCTACTGAACAAATGTATTAAACAGTTGATCATGTCTATGTCCTACTAAGTAATATCTTTTGCGTGTCCTATAAAACGGCAGGAGCTAACGATGCTAGCAACTGTTGCTAAGCACGTTTCTGACGACCGGATCCAACGACAATAGCATATGCGACGTTTTAAACATAAAGCAAGCAGAAACATCACAAAGGAAATACTAGGCTGTCATTAAAGAAGCGTGGACATGCAGATGATGTTGCTTAGTAGACATTGAACCCTCATATTAAGTCGGGGGCCGCAAAATATTGACTTGGGGGCCATAAATGGCCCGCGGGCCGCCAGTTTGCGACCCCTGCTATAAAGCATGTTTTTGGACTGTAGGAGGAGGCTACACTGCCTGGAGAAAACCCCACATGTGCACCAGGAGAAGACTGTGTGAGGAGAACTCGCTGTGAGATGAGAGTGCTAACCACTGCACCAGCCCCTTTTTGGCATAGTCATTGTTCTGACCAAATTTGATTAACTATTACAGTTTAATATCCAGTTAGTCTTAAAGCCAAAAAAAAAAACCACAAAGTAGGTGCTGTCAAACCTTTGTGAACTTTTCTTGGGGGTAGCAATCATAAAGATATTTAATTTATCTTCATGAAGGTTTGTAATCCCTACAGTGCCAATAATCTCTTTCTGTGTTGTGCTCCGTATCTCTACTTCTCAATGAAAACCTATCGGACTCTGCAGTCAGGTCTGTGGAAAGCACATTTTATCTCACTCAGACCCTTGGAGACAAACTGTCAAGCTTGGAAGGTTTGACCTTGTATTAAATTAATCAAACTTTTTGCTTGGATACGATTCTCTCTCATGTTTCTTCTTCCCTCCAGTGTCTCATTTTGAAACCTCCAGGACTAAAGAGTACTTAAAAGATCAGCATGCCTCTTCCTTTGTATGTCCACCATGTTTGTTTTTGTCTTAAAGATGATTAGATGTCTTACCTCCAAGTTTCTTTTTACATATGAGAGTGTCACAATCAAACAGGAGGAACAAAACCAGAATTTATGAAAGTGAGCCAAAGAAACCACTGAACTCCGCTTTTGGTCTTGTGGGAACGCTTTTGTGAGCGTCTGATCCGTGACACTGCCTCTAAATCTGTCTGCATATTCTCCTACTCAGCTCAGATTAATTGGACGCCTTTCACAGAGGGACAGGAATTATGACCTCCAGATTGTTCGGAGGGACATAAACCATACAAAGCCCGCTGACCTGGCTTATGTACCCATCTTTTTTTTTTTTTTTAATTTTGACGGACATTTGAATTCCATCCCCCTCTGCCCTGACCCCGCTTTCAGCATGTAATTTCACCGCAGGGGAAGATTTACAGTTATCTCTGTGGACTTTATGGCTGTTGTCAGCAGGACGAGTAATCGTCTGCCACCAGTTTTGCTGCCGCATGTCATGAAAATGTTGATATTTGTGACGGCGCTGAAAATAGGACTGTCACTCACGACCGTTAAATGTTTGTAGTCAGTGGAGATGAGCAGCCATTTAAAGGTTGACAGGCGTGTCAGGGAATCCGAGTGTAACAGAAACAGAGCACGTGCTGGCGTGCCAATGTCATACTGTCTGTTTGTCTGTTTATACTCTAATCATGGTTTACATTGTTACACCTTTCATGTTTTGTCAGATTATCTCCAACTGAACATCATCTTTCCTTCCTGACCATAAAATCATTTTCGCAACTGCTTCTGGAGGTTTTTTTTCTCCACTGCATCCATACTGTACTGTCACATCGATGCACAGGTCCCGGTATACATGCCTTGGACATATATAATGTTTGTGTTCCAGGACATGGTGTCACATTGCATCTTGTTCGCTTGGCTTGATTGTTTTGCTCTGCCCCCTGAGCATTAGTATTGCTTTCATCAAGGCTGCACACAAGGAGTTTTTTTTGTCTCATTTGGTTTTTTGGCAGTTTACATTTGTGATAACAGAATCTAGAAAGACAGGCTTGTTTGAACCAAAGTTTATCTTGGAAAGAAGGTGTGGGAGGAACGTATATTTGATTGCAAATGACTAATGTTGGTTGAGAAGGACAAAATATAGTCTAGCCAGATTCCAAGATATTTGTACTTTCTAACCTGTTCAAGAAGTGTCCCATCAAGTGTGTTGATACGGGGGTTGGGGGTGGGGGTGGGGTGGGGTTAATGGCAGATGTCTGTTGTTACCAAAGCTCATGAGTTTTGTCTCAGCATTTAACTTAAGATGCAGTCTGGAGAGGGAAAGATGGATTTTAGTAAAACAATGTTCTCACTAGGTCCAGGGAGGGGCAGTAAAGAACTGTGTCATCAGCATAGAGATAAATGAGAGAATCTCTTACAGAATCTCCTATGTTATTGATATAATGTATGGAAAAAAGAGTGGTTCCTTGGATAGAACCCTGTGGTACACCAGTGGCGACTCGAAAGGTGTTTGAAAGAAATTATTCTGATTTCACAAGTTGTTTTCTTTCACTAAGAAAGTTTGAAAACCATAACAAAGCAATATATCCTCACTCCCAAGTTGTCACTATTGACGTTTAGTCACTTTTTGACGTTTTGGGTGTCCCCAGTCATCGTTTTTCGATGTACTGGCTGTACCAGTTAAATCAAAGGTCCCCAACCCTTGGGCCATAAACCAAAAACTGGTCCAGTCCCAAACCCAGTACCATTAATTGATCTGATCTGGTACCAGACGCAAACTAGCACCAGGTTAGGGTACCAGTGCTGGGTTAGGGTACTGGTCCTTGGGATGTGTCCAGTACCTCGTTCGGTACCGCTCCCGTTAAAATGTCCCAAGGGTTGCGGACCCTTGAATTCACAAACTGACAACACGTCAAACAAACCACAAGTTGGGGACACCCGAAAAGTAACGTGGAGGGGTCCTTAACCAAACGTCAATATTTGTCTATATGTGATGACTTGGGATGAGAATGTTTTGAACATTCATTTTCACAATTGCTTCCCCACAGTTTCCCTAGTACTCAAACCCCAATCCGACGCCGGACTAGATGCGGTATCGAGTGTGAACCAGACTTAGTACCGGATGCAAACCAGTGCCAGGTTAAGGTTAAGGAACCGGCACTGGGTCAGGATACCTGTACTGGATGCTTTCTGAGGACCGGTGTGCATCTGGTACTGCATCCGGTTCCAGGTATTGAGGATTGCTATTGCTATTGTGCAGTAATGCAATGCGACCTGTCCAATGTGCATCCTGCCTTCGCCTAACAGTAGCCAAGTTAGGCGAAGGCAGTCTTCTAACCCAGAGAGGGATACAGCGGGTTAAGAAAATAGATATTTGGTTTTATTGAGGTACATTTCTTATTACATTTATCTTGCAGGAATATTTTTTTTTATTATTCCTTTAAAACCAGAGCTCCAGTGTTTTATATTCTTTGATTTACTGTAACTTTTCAACAGGAAAGCGGCACCGCTTTTGTCCTTCACAATCTACTGAAATTATCGTGTTAACGGTTGAAAAGTTTTAATAGGTTAAAGATTTTGTGTTTAAGTGTCACAAGTGACGATTTTAATTAACCTATGTTTTATTTTGAAGAAAAAAAAAAAAAGTTTTTAATGCACCAGGTTCTGAATAAGCAATCAGGCGCTGTGTCAATCTGTCATTAAGCTCAAGAGTTTCTTCATTAGCTGAGTCAATACTTGGTTAAGTACCTTTTACTTGTACGTAGCTAACATTATTTTAAAGTAACCCTACTTTTACTTGAGTACAACTTTTGTCTATTGGCTTTTAAGACTTGCCATAAATGTCAGTCGATGACCCTCAACAGACGTGCACACAAACTTACTTACTTACAGGACGCGTTTCTGGTTTGGACCATCTGAACACAAACTGGACTTTGAGTCATTAAAAGTGAATTATATTACCTACAACATTAGCAGGATTCCTTTCATTTCCCAGGTCTCCGTGCAGACCCTTTGTCCAGACACTGTTGGTTTAACCACCAGAAAAAGTTCTGCTTTGTCAATCCATGTCTGTGTTGACAAAAGAAGATGGTGCTCTCGTGCTGTTTAATTCAGGACCCCGCCTGCACTGTTTGCCTGTGAGCTTTGCTATGCTAATTGAAAACCCATCCCGTCAGCTGTTTCACAGACACAGATCGCTAAATCGCATTTTTTTCCCCCACTCAGAAATCATGAAAGCTCTTATCCGCGCTCCAGCCAACAAACTTCAGTGTTTGATGTGTTTAATCCTCACGCAGTGCTTTGAAAGCACAAAATGGGTTCAGATCTTGTAAATGTGCAAATCATACTCTGACATCTGTGCAGAAGGAATCTTGTTCACAGCCTGTGATCATCGGTGTTCTTCCTGGTGGGTGCGCACCCCCTGATGCGAATCATTGATGCAGCACACAGGGAAGCCTCAGTCATTTTAAGAGTGTTTACAAACTGTACTTAGATCACTGGATACTTTTAATTGCATATCATTATTGATGTTAAACTTACTCAAATAAAAAATATATTTTCTCTATCTGTAAATAATCGATACTTCGGCAATTATTTTACAACATTTAAGCGTTTTGAAAACTGTACAACAGGTTTTTTTATGTCATTAACAACTTCCAACCCTCTAATTAACAAACTATTTCAGCTTCAGTCTAGATTTCGTTCAGCCACCTCTTTGTACTTCCACTTTTAAGTTTGAGGTTCAATGCCTCGTGCAATATTTAAAAGGAACGGTGACAACAACCCACACATAAAGCGGAGCGTGAGGCACATCCCCAGAGGACCCGCCGAGACCTTTGAGAGATTAAAGCCGACTGTTTTCGCCCTCGCTGCCTCCTCGTCTGAGAGTGACTGACAGTGACAAGCGCATGCCATCGCAGAACAATATTTACACCAAGTTTTAGCAGCACATCCAAGCGGTCGGAGGCGAGCATGCTGAGACATTTCTTATATAATGAGTGTGCAAGGAGGTGGGGGGGGGTCACATGATACAGCACGCACCAGATGTGATTGTTTAAGAGGATGAGTCTAAAAAATCAAAAATTGTTAACAGGATCTTTTACCTATTGCTTTTTGCTTTAACTTATTTGAAGGACTTTTGTAAAAAGTCGTAATGTCAGTTTAACAGTTAATCCTTCCAGAAAGGGTTTTTAAAAAAAGTAGTGATTTTTAATTCCAAGCTCAAAATGAAAATCAAAGCCACAAAAAAATGGAGAGAAATTCAAATAATCATCAGTTTGTGAAGCATCCTCAATTTCTGCCTCCAAACATCTCTTTTCATTTGTTATTCACCTTTGGCTCTAATCTTCAGTCAACATGATCCTCTTTTGTGCAATGAAGTTGTACCCCACAGAGAGAGATGCTCGGCGGTTGCGAAAGGCTTTTGTCCTCACATATTGATTTTCTGTTTGGAAGCTGGAGTGAGAGCCCCCTCCAAAAAAAAGCAAAACAAAAGATTCCCACATGTGCAGACAACGGCGGGCAGCTCATGCATGCAGAGGGGCATAATAAAAAAAAAGATTGTGCAGCCAACTGAATGAGATAACAACAGGCTGTCATGAAGACTGCGATGACTTCCAAGAGGAAACGGTCATTTGTTAACAGATCAGAAGATTATTCTCCAGGAGTCGGCTGTGAGGTCCCTGCTCTCACACAATTATCAGCATCACAGGTGGAACAATCTGTTTTTTTCACTTCCCTTATTTAGCGTGGGAATGTTGTTATCCCCATCACAAAATGCTCACAAAAATAATCACATGGCAGAGGAGTAAACTATCAGACCTTTGCAAAGACTAGAAAAGGCAGAAATAATGTGCAAGGTCATTTGTTTGTTTTATTACCTCCATTTCAACTATTAAAATAAAATTTAAAAAAGCATGATGGATTATTCTACTTTTAGTTAAATGGCATGGAAACAGACTGTCTGCTTACCTTCCAGGGAAGAGTGGCTTGTCCTCAGTCAGACTCATGGAGGCCAGGTGAAGAGCTGGACACAGAGAGGACCTTAGCCATCCACCAAGAGACAGAAGAGAGCCGAAGAGTCCGCTCAAGGTATCCTCGTCTGCACTCGCGTGGGGGGTGGTAGGGGGGGCAGCAGGACGAGCGCTGGCTCCGTCATGCTGCATGTGCACTCATCATCCTCGTGGACATGCACCGAGCAGCACTGATGTGCAACGAAAGGCAGGCCGGAGAGGGAGGCAGAGGGGAGGGAGAGGGATCAGCATAATACCAGCAAGATCTGAGTGTCACTGATGACTCAAAGTACCATTCCCCACCCCTTCTCCTCTCCTCACTCTCCTCAGCACTAGTTTAGCACTTATACCCCCGACGTTTGGCTTTGTTTTCACACTTTAGACGCCCAGCTTCTCAAAAAGCCGCAAACCCAGACAGTTTCCGCCTCCATCAGGGTTGTTCAATAATCACCTGTTGCTGATTCCTTCAGGTGATCCTCATCGTCTGTTCAGATCTCTTTATTTGACTCAATTTGACCTTTGTTTTTTTTTATTATACTTCAAGTTACATCTCAGTAAGTGTGCATTGACATTTGCATTCCCTGCAAATGACACCATATAGAACACGTGTCAAAGTCAAGTCACGGGGGCCGGTTCCGCCCTTCGGATAATTATATCCGGCCCTCTAGAATAGATCATTTTGTTTTACGATTAATGGTCGATGTTCTCCTGTGCTTATTTCCATAATTTTGACAAGTTATATTTTTTACACAGAGTAAAATATTGAAAGTTATTTAAGGTTTTTTTTTTCACAGTTATGTTAAAAAGTCATGGTTTTAAAGTTTTAAAAATTTTGGTTTTAGTGTGTTCAATAAATGTTTATCCTGTTCCACCCGTGACCTAAGGTCTGTTTTGGATTTTGGCCCCTTGTGCGATCGAATTTGACACCCCTGATCTAGGGAGCACTCCGCCTGTGCCCATCAACGGCTAGGATAGGCTCCAGCAACCGAGTGACCCTGAAAGGGAAGAAGTGGGTTCAGAAGATGAATAGATGGGTGTTTGGTTCTGACGTTCATGGAAGTTATCGCGGTCAGTCGCAAGCAAAACCAGCAAACAGTAGCATGGACTGAACCACAGGATTCTGGGTATGTCAGGGCCTTGTCCATTCATGTGTTGAAGTGTCCTGTGGAGCTCCGGAGCCACATGTTGCTCTTTTACCCCTCCATTATGGCTCTTTGATGAAAATAAAATAAAAAAATTAAAAAGTGACTTTAAAGGAAAAAGTAAATAAGTAGTAAAATTAAACTTTAATCGACTCATTCACAAACAGTTGAAGGACAGTAGGAATCAGTCAACGAGGGTCCTAACAACGGTAGTCGTAATTCTCCATCAATTCTTTGAAGTTTATCAACGTCATACGGACACATTTGGACTTCATTTTGAGTTTCATTTATCACAGAAAATCAATTTATTGTCAGTAAGCACAACCAGAATTAAAGTCATATTACGTTACAATCCACTGGATGTGAAGCAGATTTTCTTTTATTGAATAAATTCATGGATTTAAATTCTTCCTCATGGTTTTAATATGTAGTAAGAGTTATCGATCACTGAATACATTTCAACTTGGCTTTGATGCACAATTTATGGCTTCAAGTAGATTTCCTTGGTGGCAAAGCTGAATGAACTTGAAAATAAAGTTTCATCTGTGCTCAAACAGAAAATTCTGACCAGAAGGAATTTGAACTTCACCTACAGTGCTGTGTCATCCAGCTTTATCAGACCCATCCGTGCGCTTTGCTTGGAGCAGCACAGCTCCTAGACTGACAGTCACGGAAAGCTGCTTAAGGGAGTGCTGGCTTGCTTGCTAAGCTATGCCGTGACTGCAGCGCTGTCAAAGCTGTAAAAAGCAGTGCTGTCATATTAATACCTCAGCGCAGGGAGCTGGTCCTTCTCAGGCCACTTGTTAAGGCACGTAAGATGAACTTGGGTGTCATAACAAGAAGCCCCATCGCTGACTTATTAGAGGCGGCGGCATGCCAGAAGCGTTCAGAACGAGGAGAAATTATTGGAGATTATCTCCAACGTGAGTGCAGTGGCTTTCTCTCTGGGCAGTTTCGACAGGTAAATGCCAACTCCATTGATTTAGCATCATGGTTTCAGGCTCAGAAATGTATGATCTCATCGTGCATCTCGTGCATAACTTAATGTCAGTCAGATTTAAAAAAGGAAACGAGTAAAATTGCAAAATTATCCAGTTTAAGTTAATAGAATGTATGCAATTTAAGCTAAACACGCTGTGTTTATAAACCAAACAGAAAAGGTTGCTGGCTAATATTTCCCACTTTGATCAAGTGGGAACAGTTTGTGTCAGAATCCTTGTTGTCTGTTCAGATTCTGCTTGGCACGGCCACACCATGTTTCCACGTTCTGTCAGAGAAGGCAGGTTTTCTCCAGGAAACCCTCGCTTGAAAAAACAAACTGTTTCCGGCTCTTTACTGGTGAGTTAACCCTTTAACTCCGGAGCTCAAGTGTTTATGTTCTTAGATTTACTGTAACGCGGCTCATGCCGCTTTTCTCCTTCAGAATCTAGTGCAGAGGTCGGCACCTTTAAGAGTAAAAGAGCCATTTGGGCTCATTTTCTACTGATCCAAACCTAGAAGGAGCCGCATTGACTCACGTTAGCCTTTGAGAAATTTGGATTTGCATTCATAACATTCTTTTTGTTGTTTGTTTTTAAATAAATGTGAATAATGTCTATTTTTGGCACGAACAAAAGCAAAAAATATATATAAAGAAACCAGCATCTCTCAAAAATGTATTTAAGTTTTTAACTTTAGTAGCAAAGAAGCTAGCTCGTTGCTAAATTACTAGCTGAACTTCAAATTAGCATAACATTTCTCTGTAAATTAAATCAGCCAAAAATTTTAGCATGTTGCTGAAATTAAAACTAAACTCAAAATTAGCCTAAAACCCCCAGTAGATAACAAATGAGCTAAAAATGTAAGCATATTGCTAAAATATTAGCTAAACTCCAAATTAGCATAAAAAAACAATTAGAGGCCAAATCTGCCAAAAAAAGCTACCGTAGCTTTTTGCTTAATTACTAGCTGAACTCCAAAATAGCCCAAAATTCCTCAGAAAACTAAGTAAAAAACGTTAGCATGTTGCTAAAATAGAAGCTAAACTCTAAATTATCAAAAAAAAAAATTTTGTAGATAAATAATTAGCTGAAAACATCAGCATTTTACTAAAATATTAGCTAAACTCCAAATTAGCATACAATTTCTCAGAAAACTTAGCCAAAAACGTTAGCATGTTGCTAAAATAGATGCTAAAATTCTAAATTAGCCTAAAAATTCCAGTAAGTAGAACATTAGCCAAAAACGTTAGTATGTTGCTAAAACAATAGCAAATCGCCAATTTGTTTTTAAATGTACTATTATTTTGTTTTTCTTCAGCCAGAGAGCCACCATGTAGAGATAAAAGAGCCACATGTGGCTCTGGAGCCGCAGGTTGCAGACCCCTGATCTAGTGGAATTACTTTGATCGTGTTTCTGGTTAGAGAGTTACAATATGTTAAAGATTTTGTGTTTAACCTCACCGATGACTCCTCAGGTGATAAAGGGTTAAGTAACTGAAGCATGTAAGCCTCTCTCAGGGTTTTTAGGAATTCTGTGATCTAATTTTGGTCTGAACTTATCATTTTTTCTTATAGCTTCTGTACTTTTTCTTGTAAGTTAACATAAATAAAAAGTAAGATGGAGTAAAAAAAAAATTCTGTAAGAACTTATGTTTTTAAGTTTTTTTCATTTGATTTTTAAAAAATAATCAAAAATGTAATTTCTTTTTTTTTGTACATTTTTTCAAGCAAACATGTTTTATTTGAACATATTTAGAAGCCCACGTCAAAAATAATAACATAATGCAAACTTCAGTTCAATTTTTTAAAGTATAATCAAACCCTAAAGTAATTTTTTTTGGCTGTTGACGAGGGGGGTTAAAAAATATCAATTGAGTGAAATATCAAAACACTTTATTTGGTGATACTTGTATCAGTTTGCCAAGGTGATATTTTATTATTATTAACGTGGCCATACCATGATTTTCTTAAGCCTTTCAAGGTAGCCTATATCCATATATATATGATATATTTATTACCTTGGAGCACTTAAAAACAAATTATTTATGAAATATTAATTATTTTTCATGAGTTTTTATTCCTACCCGGTAGTAAAACGACTCAATCCCTGAAGTTCCACCTGCCGCCCATTTCATGATGTCATCCTTGAGTCTCTTTCATCTTTTCTCCCACAAAAATAAACAGTATCCAAATTTCTTCAGAGATGGATCCAGATACCAAATATCTGCCTTCACCAGCCCTGGCCATCGCTACACTGGTTCACAACAGAAATACACACGGCTTCTGCACGACTGATTTTGGATAAGAAGAACACAAGTAAAAGACCAGAGATGATTGGAGCGGGACTTAACACATTTTTTTTTATATGAATATGACCTTTTTTTGGTTTGTCTTTGGTGGTTCTTTCTATCATCCATCTACCAGACGTGGAATTAACCATAATAGAAGTCAGGACTAATTAATTTACTTTTTAACCCTTTTCGTAGAACTCACGTTATTGCTATCATTTGATTACACCTTGTAATTAAACCTCAAATTGACTAAATGAGATAGTTGAATGTCAGGAAGCCCGAGCCTTCACTGGACAATGTATTTACTATTAGTCATCATCAGGAATGATTATGTGAGAGAAAAGTACATGCATGGTCTGGAGTGATAATGACAGAATCAAGCAAAACTACCCGGATTTAACAGGTTGTGCAGCAGCTCTATGCACTAAATGCAGCACTAATTCTTTTAGCCTTTTTAAATGGCTAAATGTATAAAATATAATTTCAAAGTATCAAAGAATGTTCTCTCCCCTTGAGCTTTTGCAATACGAACATTTATGACGTTCACTTTTAGGCCTAAAACTGAATTAAAGGCACTTAATCTGCATTAGGCTTTATAGGTGATTCTACACATATTGAGATGTTTGTTTCTGAGACTTTTGTTCAATTATTAATGATCTTACTTTACATAGCATCTCAGCTTGACTGAGTGCAAAGGCTCTCCCTCAACCTCTTCAGTGACTGCATTACAAAAAGAGATGAGGAAAATTAATCTGATAACTCACCGCAATATGATCAAGTGGAGGCATTGTCAACTTTGCTCTGTGTCTTAATGATGAATAATTTGACTGCAGAGTTGTCCTCCACAGATTCGACCTTTTTTCTTCTGCATTATAGCTTTGAATCTGATCCTTAAAACTATGAATTTTGTCTATGAATTGGTGAATATAGAATGTTGGTGGTTAAATATAAATCATAATCACTTAAATATTGAAAATCACTTAGAAAAAAGCAAAAATAGAATTCAGGAATAACATCAAGGTGGATTAGAAAATTGATACCTTTCAAAATATGTCAAGTATGGAACTAATTATTTTTTTAATTTAAAAAATAGCTTTTTAAAAACTTTTATAAATATTTTTTTCTTTTTTTTTCAAAACAAACTGATTATATGCAGATATAAAACATAAATTTTGAGAAAGTCTCATTTTCTGACTTTTCTAAAACCAGGTTCAAAGAGCTTCGTGTTTTTCGGTGAATCCCCTTTCATAGCGCACTTGCTGCTGGATTTATTGCACTTACTTATGGAACATCAAAGTGCACAGCAAACAAAACAAGTTTTTAAAACTCTGAGCTTATCAATGATTAAACTTTCAGTTCATATGGATCGTGGAGGATACCTCATAAAGATAAACAAATGCTAGCCCAAGCACTGACAGTGAAACAGTAGACAGAATTTGTCTACTTTTGTTGTGACCCGGCAGCTGAACTGCTTACAAGGACTTTTAAATTAGTTGAACATGTTTACTGGAACATGTTTGGTCTCCGACAGAAATGTTTGAAATACTTTTCATCAAGGGAACTCCAAAACACACCTGCACTCACCTTAGATGGAGCTGCACCTCTCTACAAACCTTCCGTGGAACCGGATGACCCAAAACTTACAACACCAGTGGGGGTCAAACCCCATATTAGTTGCATTTGACTAAGGCATCAATGAGTGGAGTCGGACACTCACCCTGAGGTATTTAGGAGAAGTAGCAGTCAGACACCGTCCGGTTGGGTGACATAGGACTTGGTGGGTGATTAAATTTCCTTCCTGGCACTGGAATACCTCACTGAGCTTGTTTACATATCATCAAAAAACAGACAACTTCATATACAATGTTTGATCATCCCTCAGTGGCTTTGTGGCTCAATGGCGGTCTTGAGACTGGAAGCTTGTGAGTTCAAATCCTCGATCAAGTCAAATTCTAAAAATGGGATTCAAAACCTCCCCTGTTGACACTCAGCATTATGGGACTGGATTGGAAGGTTAAACCAAATGTTTCCCCACCGCTCGCCCAGGGGATGGGCCAAACGTAGGGAACAAATTTCACACCCCTAGGGGCGTGATAACTGGTGGGACTTTAACTTTTGACCTTTTAAAAGTGTGACAATCAGAAAGTCCTTGTCACAAACAGGCAGACAGCTGGTTCCATGTGCAGCAGGTTTATTAGTTAGAGGTCAGTCACGAGCATGGGGTCATCCAAAAAGAGAGTAGAGTAGTTAGAGTCCAGGCAAGGGTCGGGGCAGGCGGCAATCAGAAAATAAGGTAATGCAGGCAAGGGGACACGAAACAATACTGCGCAAAGAGCGAGGCTCTGTGTGCTGAAGCTCCTGGGAGATGAAGTGCAGTCGATACCCTGGAGACATCTCCTGCTGGTGGCCAGAGGAGAAGACTGATTGCTGACTCCTGACAGTCGTGATCTACAGGATAGTCCAGATTCGGATTTGGAGAATGAGGCTTTGCACAGTTTTAACAAGGAAGTACAACCTCATCTTCAGTTACGTTGCTCTACACACCTTCATTCTGAACCTATAGCTAAACTGCTGTCTTTTCTTCTCAGCTAAACAGAATTCTATTTTTTCCCTTTTAGTTCATTGACAGTTGCCTCTCTGTATTCTAAGTAGTTTACCTGGCCCTCCTTTACCTAGAACAATATATTGAGATGGTCTGGCTCTTAAACACCATCACACAAGGCGCAATCAGCCAAGAGAATAACAACCAAAGATTTATGACTTTTTTCATAAATCTTTCCTCGCAATACTAAGATATCTCCTTATTGAAATTATATACACTGGTAATGACGTCATCTTTCAAATTCCTATGACTTTCAAAGTCCCCTTCTGTCTTCATAAATATGACAGTGCAAACAGCTCTGTCTACACTTTGCTGATGTTTTCTGTCTAGACTTTGTGAAGAAATAACTGCCTTAGATACACTCTACTCTAGCGTCTCCTATCCAGTGTTTCTTTTACAAATGCGCAGATAGAAACTTTTGAAATAAATTGGATAAGGGGGTTAGGAAGGACACCGAATTATACACTCAACACTAAAGAATTCAATATCCCAAGAAATCAGATAATGATCAGAAAATTGGTGCACAGGTAAACTGGTTCACCGTTCTGATAATTTAAAAAGGATTTTTTTTTTTGTGGATTTTTGTGTTCTGGTTTATCATGAATGGTTTTGAGTGTATGAATGAATTTATTTCAAAGGCATTAGGATTTCATTATACATCAGTCATTTTAGGTATGAATGTGACCACAAAAACCCACTTTTGTTGAGTCTTTTACAGCAGTACAAAGGCAGTGCTGCTCTTAAAGAAGTCCACAGTCATTATGGACACTTGAGTGATAAATGATTTTGTACTTATTCAGAGGAGGACATGTACATTTGTTACATAACTGATCCTGTGCAAGAGCACTGAGACAGTGAACATGTCAGAAGCTGTTGGGTACAGTATGTCTCCATGCCAGTGGGTCTGGCATAGGAAAAAGTGATTATTCCGTATCAATTCAATCTTTATTAAGAAAAAGTCAATTCATTAAACCCATTAATTGATTTTCCCATATAGTAATTACAAGTCTTTTTTTTAAGGCAAATGCAAGAATTCATGACTCGTTTGAGGCGGATTCTCAATGAATGGTCTATTTTTTAATGTATGCCCTTTAGATGCAGGCTAAGGTGCACTGAACTATAAGGGGCAATAAACGAAACAAAAGAGTCAAAATCAATCCTTCATTCAGTCAGTAAGTGTGTTATTAAGTGTATTCACTATAACTCCAGAACTTGTGTTTGTGACACTCTGGACTTTTAGCGTCATCAAAACACAAATCCCAACCTTGTTTTAACACATTAAAAACAGTTGGATACCGATAACTGTTTGGATACCGATAACTGTAACCAAGCTAACTCCATAGCCTTGTTAGTGAAAATAACAGTCCTACACTGCATTAGGGAATTCACAATACCTGTAAATCCCAACCTAATATTCAACTCGTAAAGAAAAAAAACCCAGATACTGCTAAAACAAATGTTAACGCTAAACCCCAACCTTGTTAGTAACGTGTAAAAGAAAAACAGACTGTCTGATTTCCCACCCTAATCCCTAACTTATTGATTTTCCATCATTTCTTTATTCCTCCTGCAGATTTAACTGTGAGTTGGCCAAAATTTGAATACAAATTTGAATAAAGTAATACTCAGAAATGCATCTTTGAACTGAGTTTTCTTTATATATGTCCTCTTTCAGCAGAAAAATCACACAAGAACATGTTAAAGATACCATTTTCAGATGTTTAGTGTTCTCTTTTTGTGCGTTTATTTCCGCATTGAATAGCCTTAAGCTGGTAATCTCATTAATCAGTGTGTTGCTTTCTTATAAATATGATATATTTTAATTAGGAGAGAGCAGACAAGAGTTTTTAAAAAAGGTAAAAACATGTTTTTTTGTGAAGTTTGGCTGCTTTGACGTCTGGGAAATAATAGAGAAAGCAGCATGAAGTGAGTATGAAGACTGCTTTGAGTGAGCCAGGAGATCCCCCAGAGTCCAGACTGGTGGTAATGAAGAGGATTAAGGATGAGTCATCCTCAGGATCGGAGAGAGTTGAAGCTCCTCTTGCAAGTGAATCAGGAGAAGAAGAGGGTTGCCTCAAGAATTTGCGAGGACAGTTGATGACAGACTGAACATGGAGGAAGAGGCGATATTTAACACTTGACGGCTTAAACGTGATTAGCCATTGATTGAATGAAGCTGATTAGTGATGATGAGCAGGTCAAATAGGATTTGTGGAAAGAAAGTCTTTCTGACTGGTCTTTTGGTGAGCTCCATATGTGTGAGGGTTGGGTATCGCCAATAATTTCCAGAATTGATTTGATTCTCCAAAACCTGGATTGATTCGATTGCGCTATTCAATCCACTCAATCGGATTCAATTCAATTTTAAGTTTACATGGTTTATACGTTTAGAAACAGCTGTTTAGAAATATATTAATTATCTATATAAGTTTTGAGATTACTCATATTCATCAGATAAACTTCACATACTGTAAAATTTATTTGTAAAATTATTTGGAGATTGTTACTGCAACACAATGTCACATGGATTCTCAAATGGAGAAACTCCAACAATTGTTCTGCTTCTCCTAGAGGGCATTTTAGTTTGACCACTAGGTGGCGATGGTGCTTTAACATTACACCTTATTCCAGAAGAAAAAGAAAGTGTGAGTAAGAAAAAAACTGTTTTTGACCACAAACGGTTACTTAAAATAATGTACCAAGTCGACCGAGTATTAGCAGTAGCTTTCATATGGGCATTCCCACTATACGTTAGCATCAAGCTAGCAGACTTTAGCATTATACGTAAGATTGATCTACTATTATGGATCGATCTATTGAGCTTCGATTGATTACTAAATTTTATTACCCCTGCTCTGATATGAGCTTTATGGTGGCATTTCAGTCCATGTTATTGACAAGATCAAAGTGACATTTCTTTGTGATTAGATACAGTTGTGGTACAAACATGATGTTTCACAGATGTGACTTTCATCGTATGTTTTTTCTTTAATTAAGACAAAAGCTCCAGTTTAACAAGTAGCTGCTTCTTGGAAGACGTCCTAGCTCTTATCGGAATGCATCCGAGTCCTTGCTCTAAGGTAACTGGCGTCCGGCGTGCTTCCTTGTGTGCGAGCCAAGTGTAATTACCTCTGTCCGTTCTCTGGCCATCACCGCGATGAGGACAAAAGCCTTGCTTTGACCTTAAGCTTCAGCCGAGGATATCATACAGCCTGATTCACATTTTCGAGCTGCTGCTCCCTGTTTACTCAAGTATGCTTTGTCCTCTGTCCATGTGCCAGCTTCGCCTTTTGTGATTTGTGTGCGTGCCGCGGTCAGTGACAGGCTGCAAGTTGCGTAGGGAGCGAAACTCCCGATTCGGATCCACGAGCGAGCGGTGAAGACAGTCAGAGGTGACGAATTCACCAGAGCCTCGTTTGCCCTTTCTATCTAAGTGTTGTGTCGGAAATGGGTAAGATTAATAGGCTGTTGTCTCGGCAGCCTGTGTTTGCGTGAACTTAATGGACTCGTCGCCGGAATGCAGAGAGGAAAAAGATCCAGGTGATGACAGATGTAATGGATTACAGAAGATATGTGGGAGTCAAGAAATGCCACCACACCATGTTTTATATTTATTGGCTTTAGTTAAATTTATGTTTACTTAAAGTAATGGAAGAATATCATTTTGTGTTAACCTCCATCAGCACAAAGGTGATTGTGTCTCCAGATTGCTCCGCCTCTCCAGTTCCTCAACCAAGACAAACGTGGTGTCTACCTCTTCTGTCTGCTACCCCTCTCACCCTCAGTTATTATTCCCGCCATGTCTCGGGTTTAAAGGGTTTTCACACAGCAGTGGATTCATTTCACAGATAGCTGTCATTCTAATGGCTTGTGTCTAAAGTGAGAGAAAAAAATAACAGGGGAGGGTTGTTAGCAAGGTCACCCCTCCCCGTAACTTGGTGTTCAATGTGAATTGCATTCAGAAAACTGTGAGATTTGTAGCCGGCAGAGACACGGCGAGCGTTTGGGCCGCCACCCTCCCTCAGGTGTCCCTCAGTCGTCTTTCACCATTACCTTAGCTATAAAACACATTTGTAATTTTTTACTGGCAAGCAAAGGCTGTTTTCATTTTTTGAAAGAGTGCCCATAATATACATTTAGCTCATTTGACCCCCTCCTCCTCCTGCATGTAACAGTTAACTGAATAAATGCTGCTCCGCTGCCCTCTTGTGGTTTCTCTGTGTATTGGAAACATGAATGAAATCCTGTTAATGACTTTTTGAGTCAAATTCTTGTTATTTGTGTGAATGTGTTACAGGATTCACACAATAGTGATTCTCCTGCTTCTTTCTGTACGCTATTTTGGTATGTAAAAACTCACACTTTCAGCGATTTTAGCAATCTTGGTATCAAAATGTTCAGCTCGTTCAGACATTACTCCATGTACTTTTGGTATTCAACTTTATACCTTTAGAAATATTGGGCAAAATATGCCCCATAAGTGAGTGAACTTTTCCAATTCTTAAAAACTTTGTGTACTTTGAAACCATGGTTTACAGTCATTTTTAAATAATTTGGCAATAAGATGTTATATTAAAATTATGCTAGCTCATTTTTGGTAATTTGGCATCCACCGAGGTGTTTTTATGTTAATTCTGTCAAATATTTTAAGATAATGTTAACATTTTTTGGCAAATCTTTTGTTATCTACTAAGGTTGTAGGTTAGGCTACTTGAGTATAGCTAATATTTAGCAACAGGCTGACATTTTGGGCTAATTTAGGCTATTTTTGAGTTTAGCTAATATTTTAGCAACATGCTAACGTTTTTGACTAATTTTACTGAGGATTTTTAGGCTATTTTGGAGTTGAGTGAGTATTTTAGTAATGTGCTAGCATTTTAGGCTAATTTGGCATCTACTAAGGTTTTTTGGGCTAATTTAGAGTTTATATTATATTTAACTAACACACTCTACATGTTTTAGCAAAATTGTCATGGATTGAAGATTTTTAAAGCAAAATTACTGTAATTGTTTCAGAAATTTAGGCTAAGTTCCGTGGACTGTCATTGTTCTTTACCTAAATTTAAAGTGAATGAATGAAATGGTTTATTTCAAGCAATAAGGTTATAATACATAAAATAACATATAACATAATGAATCACAATTTGATCACTTAAAAGGGAGTGGAAGGAAGCAAATTTATATAATCCCACCTCTCTTGTAGCAAATTTAGCATTTTGCTCCCTTCATCAATTACAGCTTCAACATATTCAGCAACCAGATTCAGCAAAAGCATTCACACAAGCACTATCACAGATAATCATAACTTATATATATATATATATTATATATATATATATATATATATATTTTTTTTTTTTTTTCTTTAATTCCATTAAGGAAAAAAGTGATTCTAAAGAAACTTCTTTATTGGATTATCAGGAAAAACTCAGAAAATATTTTTAAAAGATTACAGTTTAAGACAAGCACTCAAAATCAAACATTATTTAAAAAAATCAAAATTCTTTGCATACTTCTAGTCTAGATGTTGAAAAAAAATCAATACAAAAACATAAATATCCCTTATTGTCTGCTCGTGTAAGCTTCACAGAAACAGTATAGTCACACAGACGCATTCGATCAAATGCGCACTAAACCAAGACAGCAGTTTAGAGTTAACCGTAGCACCATCGCAATTCAATTTCACGAATCTTCATGGCTGCAGTCACAACTTTTGTGAGCTCAATAAAACTATTGCATTTCAGTGCAGGTTTAAGACATTTTTATCTCGTAATTCCGAAAAAAAATGTTCATCACACCTAAGAACTAATTCATGGTGAAGGTGTCTCCCCGGTTTATCTGTGACTCATTTGCTGGTTTTGCATTTGAGGTGCAGTTTTTCAGTTCCCCTTTCAGCTCTGACAGCTGTTGAGCGTGACTGGAGAGCATCCCGTTGACCTGCAGCAGAAGACCGTTGGACTGCCTCTCCAGCTCGTCCCTGATCCTCTCCAGATCCTCTGCCAGGTTGTTCAGGCCCCTACACTGATCCTCCACGGAGGCCACGCGCCCGCCTACCTCACTTACTTCTTTCTTGACCACTGTGGCTGTGCTCCGGCACGCTCGGACTTCCTCTGCCAGTCGTCTCTTGACGTCCTGAAGCTCTCCTCTAAGTCGGGTCAGTTTTCTCTCCCCTGCGCCGAGCATGGAGGCCTGATGTCCAACCAGCTGGACCACCCCTTTTATTTGCTGGGCCAGACGAAGCTCCCTGTCATACCAGGAGCTGTTTACTTGACCCATCTGGTGTGCCACTGATCCCAGATAGTCATGGAGGCCTGTCAGGCTCTGGTTGACCATGTGGACGTTGAACTTGAGGAACGTCAGCTCAGCTTGAATGGGTGTGTCTGTTACTTGTTGAACCTGCCGGTCCCTAACGGCCAGCTTTCTGAGTATATCTTGCAGTGTGGTGTTAAGGCTGTTCAAACGGTCGTCCTGCATGTGCAGAACCTCCTTCACGCTCTCCTCAATTTCATCTGGCCCCGCCGAGTCCCCCTGCAGGCCAGATTTCTGAAGGAAGGAACAAGCAGAGGAGCAGAGAGTCTCAAGGCCGTTGAGCTGCTTCTGCACCCTGTCCACGTCCAGCTCGAGTCTGGCTCGCAGAGACTCCACCTCTGTCTCTAGAGGTGGGAGCGCGTGACCCTCCAGCAGTGCGGTGGCATTACCCAGCTCTTCCAGTGCTGCTTGTAAGCGCCCCTCAAGAGCTCTCAACTTACCCTCCATTCTCCCCTCCAGGTCTTGTTGCGTCCTCCTGCCAGACTCGTCACTTTTCAGTGTCCCCGTCAAGTTGAGTTTGGCCTCCACATATCCTAGTCGTCCCTCCAATATTCCCTCAACGTGATCCCTATGAGTACCTATCTCCACTCCTAGTCGACCCTGACTTTGGTTGAGCCTCGCCACAGACGTGTCAAGCTGCTGCACTCTTTCTACCAGATCATACATGTCTTCACAGCAGCTTCCTGAGGCTTTGAATCCATGGAGACTTCCAAGCTCACTCCTCAGCTTTGTACTGCTCTCCTCCACAGTGTGTCTCTTCTGGCATTCCCCGTTTTTTTCCTCGCACGGGCTTTGTGCACCCCCCACGTGCTTCTCAAAGCCATCAAGGATTTCTGCTTTGTATTCACTCAGTTTGGACTCCATGAAACTCTGTCCAAGATTTCCGCCAAAGTCTGGTAGCACTGGTGCCCCGTTTGAAATTTTCCTCACTATTCTGTCGTGCCCCATCACAGTTGTTTTAAGCTCCTGCAGCTCTGCGGTGTGTTGTTGCAGCTCCGTCCTGAACTCCTCCACTCTGCCATTCAGCTCTGTGAGGCCGGAAAAGGCGTGGCTTCCGTCCAAACCCTCTCTGTCAGGGTGTCCCGCTGGAATCTCAGCAAACCCTATAGTGGAAGGATTAGAGGATATAGCTGGTGCTGGAATGGGGCCGGGCCCAGCCGAAAGCAGAGCAGACAGCATCCTGTTGGCGTCTTCTCTCAGAGAGGCTCTCAGGCTGTCCTCCAACCCAGTCACGATTCCTCGCAGTGTTTCCAGACCCTGGTTTAGACGCCGCACATCCTCCTCCATGCGATGGATTCGCTCTTTTGTCTCATTGTCCAGAACTTGTCCTGAAATTAAACAGTTGAAATGTTTATGAAGGAGGCAAAGTAGTTATAAAACTGAGCCTGGTTTGAGAATAGATACCTGCTACTCCTTCTTCAGGATGTTCTTCTTCAGAAGGAGGAGCTGGGATTTCCTCTGGGATGAGTTCCTCAGGTCCCTGCTGGAGCTCATGTTCATGTTCTTGGTTGGAGTCTATTATCTCTGGCTCAGGATCTTCTGGCACAGACTCGGCCTCAGATAGATCGGACTCAAAAGAGGTGTGGGAATGTGCATTTGGACCCCCAAAGTGAGGCATTGGATAGGAGTTGAATCTGTTGGCGGGAGGTCCTTTTGGCTGACTCCAAGGATGAGCTTGTTCTCCTGCGTCGATGGGCAGACCTTTATACATCGGTCCTTTCTGCTGCGTCCCCTGAAACTGCAGACCTTTCATCGTCTGCTCCCTGAATGGTGGCATCACTCTCATTGGATGCTGGTACATTGGATGTCCGTCCATGCAGTCGTACCCAGAGAAGCCAGGACAGCAGCGCCACTCCAACTCTGTGACTGTTCGATGCGCCGCCTTGTAAATTGGTTTGTACATCAGCCGGTATCTGAAAGAAAAATTTAAAAAATTCTCTTTTAGCATTTTTCTTTCAATAAAATTAAGAAAACAAAATATCTTAAAGGGGTTTTAAAACTAACAGGAGAGTTGGACATTTGTGGCCCCAGGAGCACTTGTTGTAGTCGGCTTTGACATAGGGGGCTGCCCCATCCTGCATGGTGAAGGACACTGTCTTCTCTGTGACGTAGGCACAGTGGTTCCTGTCAGAACGCAAAGATGAGATGAAAACTCAAAGCATAGCTTCCAAAAAACTAACATTTTACAGAAAATAAAAGGCTAATTCATCATTTTCATAGTGTTTGATGAAGTTAATTTAACAGAAACCATGTTAGGTAAAATTCAGTTTGCACCAGATTACAGTTCTTTGAGCTAATTCCACCCTAAATCCCTCACACACAACAGATATACAGATAAAATACATTACTTAATAAAGTTAAAAAAAATAATTAAAAAAAAAAGTTAAAATAATAGCAAGATTACGAAGCAATCTGTGGCTCCAAACAAAGAAAAATACTTACTTATGTCTACTGGTGGGTTTCTGTTGATTATAATGTGGATCAAATCCGGTCTTGTATGGATGAAACTGGAACGGTCTGTAGAATTTAGCATCAGTCAGTGACAAAAATAAAGTCACGAAAAGTAAAGGACGCATAACTGCTGCTGGATGAAATGAAAGTAAAAACTGACAGCAAAATTTTAAAAAAGGTTAAAAAAAAAAAGGATTCCTCCAACACGTTAAATTTTCGTCCAAATTATACAATCTATTAGTTTTAAAGAAATTCCTTTCAATTCCAAAAAAGAAAAGACAAAGTAGTACAGGAAAAGGCAATGAAAGCCCTGTCAGAAAAAGGCCCTACTCTCTACTGTGCAATATTTTTGGCAACACTTTAACACTAAGCTGGAGGCTGCCTCTGGGTGTGGTGGACCCTATTCCAATGACAACAGTCCACTGTGAGTTTGAAGGAACCCCAGACAACACTAAAAGGGCCCCACTGCTACTATCTGCATATCCCCTCCCACCCAGTCCACTCAAAGTGACACCAAAGTGACACTGAACAACAGAGAAGGAGCAGCGTCTTCACTTTTTGTGTACTTCCTGTTGTACCTTAAGTTTTAACAAATAAGGAAAAACTGGAATTCTGTTTGTATGTGTGGTATTTCTGCCAGTTTGAGCCGCGGTTGAAGCCCCGTGAGCTGTTTTCTCAAGGTGACGTCACAACAAACCTCAAGGAAAATCGCACATCACCTCCTCAGAGCACAACAGCAGGCCTTGTCTAAGAATAAGTGCTGTGAAGATTAGTTGTTTTTTTTTCTTCAAAGTGTAAGGAAAACTTACTTTCCACGAGCTTAAATAGTAAATTCTGACTTGTGGAAGTGCCAAGCATATGTGTAAAGTGGTGGACATAAAGCTAATAAAGTTGATTGATTCCAAATTAAATTGTTCATCATTTCTTTTCAGGAATCTAAAAAAAAAACTGTTGTTTTTTTTAAAAATACATGTTTTTTACTCTAACATGAGTTTTATACTGCAATGATGAGAGTAATATTTACCTTTGTCATTTTCAATGCTCTAATCACCAATAAAGTCCTGTGAAAATTAATTTTTGAAAATTAGTTGGTATTCAAAGGGAGAAATGTAAATGTTTGGTGGTTTTCAAAATGCTGTAACGTCTTGAAGAGATTAAAAAAAACCTCAAAGTCTAATCAGTTTAATGGTATTTTCACAACCAGAGACGCATTCAAGTAACCATTTTCATGAAAAAGATGGGGCTGTGAAAAACGAGGGTGGGGGGGTAAGGGTGGTCGATTCTAGGGGCCCAGACAGAGAGGGGGCCCACAGAGGCCCTGAACAATGATGAAAGGATAAAACAGAAAAAAATAACTTCAGTAAGTCATTAAGGAATACATATTTACAAATATTTTATTTTCAATGTCATTGTAACAAGATATATTTTCTTGTTGGAAACATCAACGTCTGCAGGAGCCCCCCTCCCTCCACACGGCATATTTATTTTAAACCAGGGGTGTCGAACTCGATCACACAAGGGGCCAAAGCGCAGGCTGAACAGGATAAACATTTTTTGAACACTCTAAAACTACATTTTTAAAACTTTTAAACCATCACTTTTTAACAAAATAATGAACTAGCATAGCAACATAGCATTACCTGTGATAATACTAGTATGAATGCTATAAACTGAATTTGGGTGCTGAAGATGCTAGTGCTGATTGATTAGATTAGATTAGATTAGATTAGATTAGATTAGATTAGATTCAACTTTATTGTCATTACACATGTACATCTACAGGGCAACGAAGTGCAGTTTAGCATCTAACCAGAAGTGCAATAGGCAGTAAGTGCACATGGCATAAATATTATGATAACTAAGTATGGTACAGGTTGTTTTTACAGCATGGACAATATTTATAGATCAGAACCTATGTGCAAGTGTGACCATATATACAGATTAATGAGCTGAAGATGCTGAAATCGATAGCTAAAAGTGCTGAAGCCGATAGGTGAAAACTCTGAAGCTAATAGCTAGCTAAAATGTTTGCTAAATTAAAAAGTAAAGAACTTAAAGGGAAAAGAAATGGTTAACCAAAACACCTAGCATGTAGCTGAAAAAAATAGCTAAACTTCAAAATAGCCTAAAAAAACTTAAAAAAAAAAAAAAAAAGGCTAAATTAGCCAAAACAGCTAGGATAATGCATTTTTTTTTAAAACTGCAACATGTTAACATAGTTATAAAAAATAAATAAGGCAGGAATATTATTCCAGAATAAATCAACTTAACCTTTAAATAACTTTCAATAATTTACTCACTGTAAAAATATGTTTTGTCAAAATTATACAACTTAAAAAAATTAAGAGAGGTACATTTTGCACTCTCTCTGTTAGTGTTGCAGGTGTAGAGAGAGCATTCAGTAAACTAAAACTGGTTGGAAAAAAAACGACTTAAGATCCACAATGTCACAGGAAAGACTTTACTATCTCAATTCAACGTAAAAGCGTGTTTCAGGCTTCCGTGTTCAAGACTATCATCTTCACATGTAGAAGTGAAAATCAGTCATGGAGGAGAAATTAATAATAACAGTTTGTGCCCGGCTGGAACTATATGACACCAAGTCTTTCTTATATTTAAATAGATCTGAGAAAGAAAAAGCCTGGAGATTTGCACCGCTTCAACGTTTCACTCCATGCTTCTTCCAGCTGAAGCCCCTCCCTGTTTGTCCAGTGTGAACACCACTGGCTAAATGCACGTTCAAGAATGAACGTCATTTGCCCGTTGTGCAGCTTTAGGTCGATCTTCATCTTATCAAAGCATTTATCTTATTCTGCCTCTGATTGATTGATTGATCTGGTTTATTTCAAGCGTAATTTGCAGACAGTACAAGACAAAAAAAATCACACAAGTTCATCAAACTCATTACAGAAGTAATGAAATGCAACGGAAAAAAATAAAAACAAAGATACACTTAAGTCGTAGTTTATTCAACCTTGATTGATAGCATGAAAAGTTTTAAACAAATTTACAGTATATAATCCCACCACTGCATGGTTACTTCATTTTACAGCTTTGTATAGTTTTTGCATTCCGGTTCTGATCAGATCGAGTGCAGATTTTTTCAAGTGACAAAGTTGAGTGTTCACTGAATATTGATTAATCTCAGAAAACAATCTATCATGATTTTAGTAAACAGTAACATGAATCACACATTTTTGTGTATCAGAAAGGACTGTCTTCACCAACCAACTGACCAACCGACCTTTATTTAACCAGGTAAGTTATTAAGAACAAGTTCTTATTTACAATAACGACCTGGACAGAGAAAAACACAAAGGCAGATAAAAAACATCACAATACATGCAACAATTTACAGAATTAAAAATATCAGTCATAAAATAGTTCAACAACAAAAGGCTTACATAGATAAGAAAGAACAAAAAAAAAAACACACATAGTCAAAACATGTGTTCAGTCAACCAATATAATTTCATTTTAATCCAGAAATCATGATGCCACATTGCAGATTTCCTTTATAAATATAAATATCTAACTTGGATTTTTTTTCTGTATTCCACATTGCTTTTTAAAAACATGAATTCGAACAGTTAAAACAAACAAATTGAAATTCAATTTCAATATTTGTAAAAGTTAATAAATAAATAAAAAATAAGTCATAAAAATTGAAATGGAAGATTACTTAATATAAATTTTAGACTTTTATGTATTTTTATATATTGTCACATTTGTACCAAAATTATGCTTTTGCCAATTTTGTTAGAGTAGCAAAAAATGAAACGTGACCAAAAAAAAAAAAAACCCATTATAAATCCTAAGGCAGTAAAACAAAATGTGAAAGGAAGAAAAACTAAGGAAAAGTTATGTTTGCAGCATAAAGCTGCAGAGAAATGTGTGTCAGGTGTCATACACACATTTGTAAATGCTATTCTGACTGAACTGTGATGCCATTGTTGAAGCTCGCCGCAAACCTGGCAGGCTGTGAAGAGGAATCTGTGAAACATGTTCTTAACTTCACACGTGTTCACCCACACACTCCAAAACCAACCTAACAGCAAACTTTTAGAAACAGGAGCAAACACCCCCTCCCTTCCCTGTGTGAAGAACTGTGATGGTGCACACCCATGCCCGAGTGCTGCGTGCGCACAAACCCACACAGTCATGCACAACAAAAGTCTTTGTGCATGTTTTAATGAGCCCTCCGTGCAGAACCCCAAATGCTCCACAGTGGGCCCCCGTCCCCCTTAAAACACATTTCAGTGACATTCAGTCATCACGTTATTCAACATTGGTGAAATACTGAAGAGCAGATTAATTATGCAATACCAGCTTTGCCACCCTGAACACATTTGAATAAAATAAAAGCCTAAACCATAAAACCTGACCCTGCGTTTAGCTTCTTATTTCTCATTTGTCCTTCAATTCAATGACAGGAGGGACTGCAGAGCTCCGTGAAAATGCATAATTCATTTACAAGCCGTCATAAAGTGGTTTATCCGTTAGGCCAGTTAAATGCCCTTTCGTGATAATCGTCATTGAGCAAATATATTTCACGCCATCTGCTGCTCATTATTTCATGATCCTGGAGATCAGAAATGAACACAGACTCATCTACACGAGGATGTCTGCTGGAAATAAGAAAAACACAGCGACAAGATAGCAGACATTTAACTCTAAAAAGATTAAATATTTTAACAACTTGTTGCATATTTTGGCAAAGATTTTTTAATAAACCAAAAGATGGAAACAAGCGGAGAAAATGTTAAATTGGTGTTTGAACAGTGTTTCCATGGAGACTGAAATGTGGGCAAATAATTTACTAAAGTTAAAACGTAGAGAATTGATCAAACTGTCAACGTTCATCCCCTTTTCACATAAAACTTTAAAAAAAGTTTGAAATTGTAAATTTAATAAATAATTTCTAATTATGTCATATATCTCTTGTTAGTTTCAACCCCCTTTAAAAATTTTGACTTTGATTTCTATGCTCAAAACTTTAAGTTGGATCAAACTCTGTTTGTGTGAAATATTCTGTCAAGAATCTGAAAAGAATCTTCTTTAAACCTGAGAAAAGATTTTTTTATTATTTCCAAAGTTTTCATGAATCATCTGTAAAGATAATCTTTCATATTAAGAGTTAGGATCATTAAAAAATTGGGATGGTGTAACAAACTTGTGGCACGCATCAATAAAATTTTGTTATAAACAATTTTTGGAGTCTCATATTTACTAAAAAATGACCAATTTTAATACTAAAACGCTATCAAAACAGAAAAACTCAGTTGCAAAACTTAGTGAGAAGCCTAAGGGATGAAACACGTTCAAAACACATTTATCAATAGTTGACAAGCTAGAATGGTAAACCCAAAACAGCACATTTATATGATGTTGATATTCTAATCTGTAATAAAAATCCTCACACTTTTTCTGAAGTGAAGGCAAAACAATGAATTTTTACACCTAAAAATGTATTTTCCCAACTTTTTAAAAGTTCTTCAGTTGTATCCAGCTGCATCAGAACCAGAACTTTCACATTCTTGTTTGAAGATCCGAGTCAGCCATCTTTACTACATATCACATGCAGGAAGTCTTTTTTCACTTTATAGATTAAACTCATTAAACCCATTGAATGAATGAATGAATGAATGAATGAAATGAATGAAATGGTTTATTTCAAGCAATCAGGTTATAATACATGGAATAACATCACATAATAAATCACAAGTAGATCGCTTGAAGGGGGGGAAGGAAGCAAACTTATATAATCCCACCCCGGCTCGACCATACCATTTTCTCTACATGAATTATCAATATCTGGTTCAGGACTTAAAATCAAATATCAATATAGTTTCAGGTAATAAAAGATCAATAATATCAGTGATGTAATAAAATTTCAAAAACATCCATAGACAAATCATTTATAATATTCATCAACAGTAATCTAAACATTCTCATAAAAAAAAAATTCAAAAAATATCAAGTAGTAATCAACTTCATTTGTTACTGCAGGAAAATATATCAAAATATTCTTAATTAAAAAGACAATTTGAGCGGATTGCATTTATCAAAGAACGATTTTTATAATGAAAAAGTGCTGAGTAAAAAATCATGCTTTATTAAACTCATTAACTCATTCATTACCAAGATAAAGGAAATGCAACCATTGAATGTACGAGAGATCTGGATTGAGTGACCCCTCCCCCCTTGCTGCCAACCAGGAAGTTCCTGTTGGCTCCAAAAAGCCAAAATTCCACAGACGTCTGTTGATAAATAGACAGCTATTACTTAATTATTGCCATAAGGTGACAGCAATGTTGCAGAACACCAATAAAATTGAATTTTTTTTATCACTTTTTTTTTCAAGCAGAGAACTACAAGAAATTCTAAACTGAGCCTGCATTTATGTCAGAATCTGTTGAAAAGTTTCCCTTTCAGACTTTTTAGTTAAAAGATGGTAGAACTAATCACCACACCTCTATGGAGCTCAGTCACTTACAACAGACTCATGTGTTTGAGAGAAGTTCTAGTGGAAGATCTGAGCTCTCCCTCCACCCAAACCCTGCTTGGACTCAACATGAGAAGAATTCTACTTCCAAGCACCCCCACCTTAAACAAGAGCAGTTTGTGTGTTGTGGGGACCAGAGTCGGCCTATTTCCTGCTTCCTGTTTCTACCACCTGTTTCACCTGGAAACACCCTGATGGCTGCACACAGCCGAGTGTGAGAGGCCGCATTTATTACATCTTCTCAATGAACTCTTGAGCCTCCTTGACTTTCCAAACAGGCTGTCATTGTAGCATGTGGAGCGCGCTGCAGAGAGCACAATGTCTGAGCTGGGGCTGACGCTCCGCTCCCCTGAAAACAAGCGACGCTTTATTTCTGAGGGTGAAGCGGGCTCCACCCAGGCTTCGCCTTGCAGCTGTTTTAGCTTCCACTCACCTGCATGTCTGTGCTCCTGTCTGACAAGCTGTGTTTTTGGGATATAATGAACAGAGTGGGGCCAAATTTGTCGACACGCCCATGAGGGAGTGAACTGGAGTCTGTGCTGCACATGGGAGGCCATGTTTTATTTATCCCCCCTTTGGTCCTTTGTTCCTGTTTGATTTTAACACCAATGGTCTAAATTCTGAGCTAGCTTGACAATCACCTCTGTTAGCGTCTGTAGCACATTCAAAGGGATTTGGTGTACTTTGCTAACTACATTTAGAGCTATGGCATCTAATTGTTCATTTCTTTGCTTTTTCTGAACAAAATGAATTCATTAAAGGTTCAAAATATGAGAGGAAATGAAGGATTTTACTATATTGTACACTGCTTTTCATCTTGAGTTTTTTCTTTTTTTCTGTTTTTGTTCACTTTCATTCTTCTGGGGCTTCAGCAGAATCTGAGGAATTCCCTAGTTTGTTAGGACAAATGTTGGTCCGAACAAACCATGCTGCGGCTCAAAGCACACTTCACACTTTAGCTAGGAGGTGAAGCGTGTTTGTTGTTGCCAGCCTCGTGTGTGCACATCTGGAAGGAGTCAGCACACACACGCACACATGTGGGCTTGAGGATGCTCGGACAGCAGGAAACTCAACATCACTGAAAAGGGGATTTGGTTCCCAAATTAGCTTCTTATTTCTCCAGGACTACTTCCTGGATGTATTTGGTCACTTTTTTGTGTTTTGTCTTTTTTCTGTTAGCATGACAGAAGAAGTTGTGATGAAGCATCTCCATCCATCCATCCATTCCATCCATCCATCCATCCATCCATCCATCCATCCATCCATCGATGGATCGATGGATCGAACTCACTCACTCACTCACTCACTCACTCACTCCTCACTCACTCACTCACTCACTCACTCACTCACTCACTGTGTCCTTTTTGGGGTGATCCAGATGCTGGAGCCTTTCTCTGCTACGGTTGGGCGAACAAGTTTCCAGTCTGTTGCAGGGCTACACACACACACATTTACATGACACGCATACCTAGGGTCACTTTAGAGCAGGGGTCACCAACCTTTTCAAACCTGAGGGCTATTTTATGAGTACTGAGTCATATGAAGGGGCTACCATTTTGAATTAACACATTTTGCAGTTACAGTTAGTTACACATTATTAATAATGAATAATGATACTCCTTTATGTGAAGACACTGATTTCTCACCATAATTATCAACAATGACAACAAGCAAGGAAACAAATATCAATATTCAGCACTTTGTTGTTCTCAGTAATTGTTACATTTTCTGAAGCAGCTCACACGTGAATTGTGCTAATTTTAGAAGAGACCGGAGGGTACCATGTAGGGTCCTTGAGGGCTACCTGGTGCCCGTGGGCACCATGTTGGCTACCCCTGCTTTAGAGACACCAATTAACCTGTAAAGCATGTTTTTAGACTGTGGGAGGAAGGTGCACAGGGAGAACAGGCAAACTCCAAACAGAAATGTCCCTGCTGGGATTTGAACCAGGGCCTGCTTGCTCTGAGGCAAAAATGCTGACCTCAACTCGCCCACAACTACGAAGCAGCATTTTTTCTTAAATTTGTACTACCAAATTGATAGATAATTAGATATTTTCTAACCCTAATTCTTGAAAAAAAGGTTCTACAGTTTGAGTAAAACATATAAAATGATGTAATTTTAAAACAGGAAAAAATCATCATCAAATAATTCTCAAATATGTTTAAAGTCAGAGTTCTGATTGTTACAATGATTTATTTATTTAAAACAAACATAGTGACAATACAATACAAAAAAATCAAAGATTTTTCAAGATCATTACAGAAATAAAGAAATGCATTTTTTAAAAAGAAAAAAAACAGGACACACTTAAGTCACATTTAATTCATTAAATATAGTGATTTTTAACCAGAGTCCAAAAGAGTTTGATTAATTGCTTGAAAAAAGAGTGGGGAGAAGTGAACTTATATAACCCCACCCCTACTTAGTTATTTCATTTTATAGAGTGTATATTTTTTAAAATCCGGATTTGATCAGATCAGATAATCACATCAAATTCATGTCAGTGTTTATTCCACAGTTCCATGAAGGGCTTTAAGGTTTAACTAACTGATCAGTTGGAAGTTATATCAAAAAAAGAAAAAAAAAAGACAAAACAATGTTGTTTTTGCTTTAAAACTGAGATTCATTTCTCAATCTTAAGTTTTAACGCTCCTTTTAACCATGAATTTGTTCAGAATCAGGTTTGCTCTGCAACACCTGCCTCAATAACAAGGTGAAGAACAATATCCAGAACATGACTGCCCCCTTGTGTTTACAAGTAGAACAAAATCCAGAGTTCAAACTTTTAATTAAAACTACTTAATCAATTTTTTATGTTGTTTTGTAACTATAATCGTAAAAATTGAACTGTTTTCTATCAATATATTTTTTTCATGTCTCACCTTGAAGTGAGCGCAGCCACATTCTGGACCATTCTAGAGTTGACCATGAAAACAATATAAAAAAATCACTTTCTTCAATTTTTAAACAAAAGGCAGCAGCAGCTCACGGGGGACCTCACATGCCTGCAATGACTATTTTAGTCTCTTTGATGTTTTCTCCTGTGGAAACTATTAATTTAAGGAGTCCCTTTCATCTTTTTTTTGCTCTCTAACTAGGCCAAATGTGCAGAAGCTGCTGAAGCTCACAACCTGCCTGTTACAACACAACCAGCTGCAGGTGGATCTGAAACCACGTAGAGAAGCATCTCTGTAACCACAGCTGTGGAATTAGGAGATTGTAAGTTAGATATTATCATTTGTTGCAGGACGATGTCTTGTAATGTCTACAAAGGAAATATTACTCTTCTAGTTTCCTATTAACCTCACAGGGATTTTACCTATTTTTAAAATGCTCACAAGTTTGGAACTAACCATAAGAATTTTAGGATTGCAAAAATTTATATTTTTGGGATATTTTTTGAAAGAAATATTTAAAAATATAACAAGCCTTTTTATATGGCTTCTGTAAATATCAGGGGGAAAATTAAAACTCATTGAATTCCATGGAAGCTGCTTTTATATTTTAATAAAAAAAAAATAAAATATATATATACATTTTTCAGTTAATTTACTGAAAATAAATGAGGAAATCTGACAGATAAAACTATCAAACACAATACATATTAAGTTAATTAACATATTTATGTTAATTGTGTACCTTAAGTTTTTTTTATGCACTCTTGTAGTCTCAGTTTGTGATGGGCAAATCTAAATGCTAAAAGGACTTCTGTTTAAGGACTTGGCAAAAAAAAGTTTTTTTTTGAATTATAGTATTACTGTGTATTTCTGCAATAGGAATAATTTTACAAATACTTTATTATTTAGTTTACATTTCACCAGAGGGCAACACTTTACAAAATAATCCATTTTATTAAACTAAATACATATATATATATATATATATATATATATATATATATATATATATATAATATATATATATATATATATATTATTCACTTTGTTTGGACACAAACAAAGTGAAGCCTACATTAGGTTTTTTGTTTTTTTTTTTTTTTTACTTTCCTGTTCTTTTTCTTCTCTGTTAGCATTGTTCACATTTGTAGATTTTCAGTAGATTCTGGCTGCGATCACTAACCAACATTAATTCCTAAAAAAGTTTAATTTAACTCAGTGATAACTCCTAAATCAAAGAAACAAAGAAAAACATTAAATACACACTTCCGTTTCCCCACATTTGAACTGACATTGGGAAGTGCAGTTCCAGTCTTTACCTGTGGGGGCAGCAACGTGCCAAAAAGCATTCAGGTCACAATGTTATTCAGGCTGTTGATTCTAAAAAGTCAGAAGAAGAGCAACTTTGAAGTACAAATATGTTTCTCATTGTCACAGTATTTTCTGTTGCTGTGCTGCACTCACAATGTGAGCAACTGGGTAAGTTAGTGTTTCCTTAAGAGAGTAAAAAGAGCTAAAAACATTCAAGGAACTTCACGTTAATAACTCATAATCAATGATTTTTTTCAGTGACAGTGTCAAAAGTCAGATCAATGAAGGTTTATTATTGTTCTAAACAATGAGTTTGAATAAACTTCAATAAAAATGTACATTATTTTGGTCCAAACAGCTAAAGGTTTACATGAATGGGATGTGCCAAATATATGCCTAATATCTAAAGTCAACTGAAATAACAATAAATGAACATGAATTGCTAAGTGACATCATTCAAGCCTTGATAGTTTCAACACATTTTAATTCAATTCAATTTTATTTATATAGCCCAAAATCACAAAAAATATTGCCTCATTAGGCTTCATGCAAGTAATTTTACAGAAGCAAAAAATAGTCATGAAACATGAAAAAAAATAGCTAAAATGTAGTAAATGTTATTTTAATGACCATATCAAATTTTGCACATCAGAAAAAGTTTAATTGACATAAGACTATAGTGGTTGATCCTATTTGTTTACTTAAAAAGTAGAAATACAAAGGTTTTTCACTTCACAGGATTTTTTTGGGACAAGTTGAAAACAAAATATTTCTAAGGAAATTTCTCCAAAACAAACCAAAGTGAACAATCCTTATATATTTAAACTGTAAGTCAGTATTGAATCTGTTTTTTAATAACCAAATACTTATTTTAGAAACCTTACTTAAGGGAACATATTTCTATTACTTGAGTTTTTATTACACAGCAAAGCTTTTCCAATTTAACTATATGTTCATAAATCTCACTCTGATTGTTAACAGTGGCGGACATTGAAGTTTTTTGGGCCCCAGTCTGTCTTTTTCTTCAATTGATCAGATTTTACTAAATAAGACAAAGAAAAAAAACTTAAATGATGGAATGAAACTGGACACTATGAAAGCGTCCTATTTTTTTTATTTTATTTTTTTAAAAAGAAGAGAAATATTTTCAAGATGGCCATTTTCCTCCCCTCTTTTTGCCTTTTTTTCTGTCCCTTTTCTCATTCTTGACTTTCATTATCTTCTTCTTTGGTTCCTTTGATTCTGTTCTTATTTCTCTATTTTTTTCCTGCACATGTTGTTGACTTAGATTGTTTGAATTTGTTGTGAGATTGTTTTCTTTTATCAACAATATAATGAAAATGATCATTTCCACAGACGCTCAGATATCTATTCTTCATTTAACTGCTGCCTTCAAAGAATTTCTGTCTGTGGCTTGCTGTTAACGGAATATTCCATTGCTGCAGAGGGACAGGGGAGGATCCATCACATGAGCTTCAAGAAGAAAATGGATGAAAGTTTTTATTGCGGGGGTCAAAACCCCCCGCATTGAGCCGCTATACTTGACGTTGGCTATATTGGATGTATTTTTCTACTCTATGATCGAGTCACTGAAAACGTCACATACCCAAGGCTGAATCCCTGATTGGTTGACACTGCGCCAGACGCCCAAATTGCACGCAAGACCTCAAAGTTGGTCTGTGCTTTGACTTAACATTGAAATTTGACGCCCCTACCACATTGTGTCCAGTGTGAATGCATTATTATGCCATTTTTATGATTTGGATTCTTTATGACAGAGTTGAATAATAATAGGTGTAGACATTATTTAAGATGTTTTTTTAAATGGGGCCCCCAAGGTGTAAGGGGGCCCCAGGCTATTGCCTACATTTGACTTATGGTAACTCCGCCCCTGCTTGTAATGAAGGATAGTTATAATTGTCAAACTTTTGTGTGTGTTTTTTTTTTTTTTTTTTTTCGTGGCCAGTGGTGAAATCAATGATCTGTGATATTTTTATCACGCTCGGGTCGCACAGAGCCTTCTTTCTTTCTTTCTCCCAGAGAGAGGGGGGTTCTTCGGGATAGGAGCTGCAGTGATGACAGAAGTCTTTTTCCCTCCCTGCGTTAATTACAGGGCCCGCGGCTGCACTTTGACTTCACTGCACTCATGTATGCTCTTGAGAAAAAGCCGCGCGGCGGATTCTCACGAGATGCGCGCACGCGCATTACGCCGGCTCGACCGCTCGCTGGCTCGCTCGCGCCCGCTTGCTTGTCATCCATCCAGCTGCTGGAGCTCACATTCCTGCTCCACTTCAGAACTGCTGCTCCTCGCACTCCAGCGCACCGGGACCCGGAGCTGGCCCGAACAGAAGAAGATGAGCAGCGCGGCTGTCGCTGCCGGACACCGCTGAAACTTTTCCCGGAGAACCGGAGCGTCGCTCCCCGGAGACCATGAGACGTTGTCCGCTGTAGACGCACTTCGGCTCGGGAGTTCCATGGCTGTGGACGGTGGGAAGCTTTGCTTTACTGTCAGACAGAAATAGTTTTGTTTTGTTGTTTAGTCGACATTCATGTGGAACTGCAGGCGCCAGTGTTGACGTAATAGTAGTTTAACTAGTTTTCATTGTTGGTGTGATGTCACCTTTCTTTTGCTGTTTAAAATTTAAGCAAATTTCATTAAATAAAATCATGAATTAGTTGATCAAAGTTCCTTTAAAAACTGTTTTCATATTGTTTTGGGAAAAAACATTTTTTTGTTGTTGATCATTTTAATTTTAATTTGACTTGAAAAGTACAGCTGACTTATCAAAACTGTAATAATAATAATAATTTTGGAACAAATCCGGTTTTGGACAAAAATTTAAGAAAGATGATTTATATGAAATCCCTTTTGATTTAGTATCTATCTGATTGATTGATTTGGCTTATTTCAAGCATAGATTAAAAAAAATATATAGGACGAAACACATTTTCAAAATTCATTAAAGCAATTATGAAAACAAAATAAAAAATAAAAACAAAAAAGTTGTCACATTTGATTAATTGAATATATTAATTGTTAACTAAAGTCGATAAGAGTTTAATTGATTTCTTGAAAAGGAGTGGGAAGAAGCCATGTTCTTTGGTAATGAATGACACAGGGTACCATGGCCGGACAAATGCATGGGCAAAGGAGGGATAATGCCCCCCAAATGCCATAACTGCCCCCCAGAAATGTGATGACCTGCAAAAATCCACAGTTCATTAATTAAATGAAGATTAATAATAAAAAAAAACTACAAAAAATAAAAGCAAATAAACTGAAAAAAAGACAACTAATTGCAACAATAAAAGTAAAAATGAAAAAAAAAGAATGAATATAAAGACAAAAAATAGATGAATGCAGCTTCAACAAGGTCAAAGGTAGTGTCCTGTTTATGCATGTCCCAAACCCGGTAACCAGGTAATGTCAGGAAAAACTTTTAACATCAAACTTAGAAAAAAAAATCAAATATATCAAAGCAGAAGATGGATTTATGGATTGATAAGCTAATATGACAATAACATGGTTTTCTAAACATTTTCAGGACCCCGAACTCTCAGCACAATAAAGACGAAGTTCCCATCATCAAACACAAATGAGATGCTGAAAAGATCAGAACATTCTCATGGAGTGTTTTGGGAAGCTTTTGAAAAGAGTCAAAAGATGCACCGCAAAGATCTATATCCAGAGCGAGGACATGGATGAAGGGATGTCAGGATGAACATAATAAAAGCCAAAGTGTTTTAATTATAGGATGGTAGTGAGTGTCCATAAAGTCTCTGTAGTGACATAGGAGTCAGTTTTGTTTATAGTTGAACTATATGTCTTATAATCTAATTTAAACTTAATCCAAACGGTGTCTTTTTTTTTAGTTTTTACTTTATTTTTGTGTAGGTAAAGCTTAAGTTTAGACATCCCTAAACCCATCTGTGAAGAGCTTTAATGTGCCCGACAAAAACACCACATTAAACTCGGCAGCCAGGCAGCGCTCTTAAATTAGGCTTTGATTCATGAAAGTGTTTTCCGTTCCAGTGCTGCCTGTTAGCTAACGAGGAACTTTTTCCCCTCATAAAAAGAAAAACAAGAGGAAATCAAAAGAGGCATAAAAAAAGGAGATGCAAATGGTTTTAATTATGCACTTTACATCAGTAAAAGTGGAGCACATTGGTGTTCCTATAGAGGAACGTTGAGGTGCAGTTTAAGCAGATTGTGTGTTTAGTTAAACAAAAAGCACATCAGTGATCTTCGAGAACTCGGTTTTTGAGATGAAGCTCAGAGAGAACTTAATGATGCAGGGGTTCCCCGGTGATCACTTTGGCTGCTGGAGATGCTGAATGACAGAAAAGATGCAGCTTGAAACACACTTCTTTCATGAATGAATTAATTAATTCATCAACAGAATTTTTTTAAATCCTTCTTACCCCAATGACAGTTGAATTCCTTCTGTCCTCCCCAGCCAGCAAACCCAAGTGGGCCTCACATGGTTTTAAAGTAGGCAGAAAATGTGGACCCAAACGGGTTTGTCCACAGTTTCCATGGTGGCCCCACCTGTGTTTGTCCTTAGTGGGTAGGCTCGCTATGCTTGCCAGCCTCCTGGTGAACAGTGGAGCTTGCTAGCTCACTATAGGAGAGCTTGCTAGGGGAATACATCGGAGCTCACTAGCTACAGCAGAGCTCGCTGTAGAGGAGTTTGCTAGCGTGCTAAAGTGGAGTTTGCTAGCTGCTTACAGTGGAGCTCGTTAACTTGCTACAGTGGAGCTCGTTAACGTGCTACAGTGGAGCTCGTTAACGTGTTACAGTGGAGCTCGTTAACATGCTAGAGTGGAGTTTTCTAGCATTGCTACAGAAGAGCTCACTAGCATGCTACAGTGGAGCTCAATAGCTTGCTACAGCGGAGCTCAATAGCTTGCTACAGCGGAGCTTGGTAGCACGCTACGCTGTCCACCGGGCAGCTGGCTGGTTAGCAAGCTAACCCACTGAATCCCCACTTAAGTTAATGTGGCCACCACAGAAACTGTGGACAAACCCATTTTGGACCCACATTTTCTGCCCACTTTTAAACCAAATTTGGGCCAACTTGGCTTTGTTGGCTGAGTCTTGACGTTCTCGTAGTCGACCTAAACAGCTGAGGTTAGGTTTGCACGCTTCTTCATGACTAGAGAATCCCTTCATTGGGTCTCATGAATCCGTAATGACCTGTGGCTTTGTGCCAGAATCTGTGCCAATAGCAGCATGTTTACTGCGGTTCAACACTCTTTAATTACTGGATGTGGGGGAGCCACCTGCTGTTGAGAGGACTTGGATGTCTGCCTGCAGGCCTGCTCATAATGATGAGAAAGTAGCTTGTTACACAGCTGACATTTGCCCACAAGCTTTTTTCGAGGGGCGACTGTGTTACCTGAGTTAATGGAGCGGATCTGAGCAGGTATTTCACATTGGAATTAATCAGGAATGACATTGGTTCATCTCTGGCACACAACGTTTAGCTTTTTTTTTTTTTTTTCGCAGCATATTTCCTTCAGTGCTATGAATGAACTGTCAGACTGTTTTATTATTTACCCCAGCCGCATCCAGCTTCAGCTTCTGCCGTCCAGCTGTGGAGTACAGGGCTCTCCCGGAGGACTTCAAACACCAGTTGAGTCGATGGACCGGCGGAAACCTAACCTGGCATGACGGGCGCGGACAGAAAACAGCAGGAGGTAGAACCGTGAAGCTTCTGCAGCAGCCGGGGACCGAGGCCCTGCAGGTACCCGACACCTCCATGACCTCCACACGCCAAACAACACAACTAGTCCAGGGTTTGATTACTGCCTTAGGTTTTCTTTATCAGCCATCCCCACATATGAGATGTGATAGATACGTTTCTGCCTGATTAATGAACAGTAATTATTTTAGACAGCGTGAATTCTTGATGAAATTACAAAATAAAGCTACATGCTGTGTGTGTTTTTCATCCTAAACGTTGTAAGCATAAACAAATGTTGTTTTTATGCTGGGAATCCCTTGTGACTCTATTACAATCAAACCATTTTTTTCTAAACATTATCAGCTCTTATGGGACTCAACAGTCACAAACTAAATTACTTGTTTACCCTTTAAGGTCCCACTACGATCATGATTTGATCAATTATAAAAGTGTTCCCAGAGGTCTTTTAATTATGCAGTTTTTAACCAAACTCTTAAAAAAGGGTTGTTTTCTAGGACACATTTTCTGCAAAGCAGCAGAAGTTCATTTGGAATTTGTCCCCCTTTCCCTCCCTGTTGCAGAGACTCATAGCAGGGTGCTTGTGGCTCACCCGGCACATTTTGAAGTCACAAGTAAGCTCCTTCTGAAAGTGGATTTTTTCATCTGATTCTTATTCACAACGATCTGGAAAAAAAGAAAATGTACAACTTTAAGCTCCTTTTTTTTTTTATACTGTCCTCCATAATCAGGAAAAATACTATAAGAACATATTAAAAAAAAAAAGAGTAAAAACATGATTTTTAAAAAATGTTTAAATACCAGCAAAATATATAGTTTGAATGAGATTTTAAACGTTTTTTTCCCTCAAACTTTGCAAAAAAAAAAAAACTTCTTGAATAATTTAGTTTCATGTTTATTTCTGTCTCATGCTTGAATTCTGCTGCATTTGATCAGACTGGGCTTTCTTGAAAAATATCACGTGAATGCATGCCTTATATTGAAATTCTTGGAAGGTAACGTTCTTAGAATGCATCAGTTTTGTATGATAAGAAACACATATGCTTCTTTTAAGGGCTTTTTGAACTTCCATTTCTCAGAGCTTAAAAAGAAAAAAAAAAGTCTCCACAGAAGACAACGTGTTTATTGTGAAGGCTTTTGCAGGTTCAACTCCTGCAGTTAAACTGTCACGAAAGCTTAAACTTATTGTTTATTTGGGTTCTAAAATAAAGTTCAGGTAAGTAAAAAAAAATGTAATCCCCTAAAAGTAATGTTAAGTTAAATTCTTTATTTGATTGTGTTAATTGAGGCAAACATTCAGAAGAAAAGCAGAAATTTGCCACAAAGTTACTGATGTTTCTCATTAATTCTACTAACAAATAATTCACCTGTAGTTAAAGTAAAACTCTATACTTGTGAAAATGTAAAGCTTCATATTAGCACATTAACATTACACTACTTCTGAAACAGTGCTGTAAAAACAGTGGCATAGTATACAAATATTTATTTTTTTGCGTAATTTAGGTTTTTCTCATGTTTAGGTCTATTCCAACATCCATTTAAAAAAAATTGTTGTAGATTAGTAGGTTTTTTTATTATTTGTAGATTTGTATCAGTGTTATCAGTAAAGTCAAGTCCCAAAATTAAATGAATCTTGACATTTATGATAATAAAAAATAAATGAAAATAAATTGATTCATTTATGTAGACTGTTTAAAATATATCTTTTTCGTGGTTCTGTTTGTGTTCTTGCACCCTCACGGTCCTCACTTATGTTCGAACACTTTTCTTTTTAAAATCTGTGCTAGAAAGTCTGACGGATCAGAATCTGGGTCTGGTGAATTCAGACGGTCACATCCTTTGTTGTAAATGGACACTTTGTTAACAGAAAATGGAAGTTGCTCTTTCCCCAGCGGGTCAGCGCGCTCCGACTGCCTTTTAGCTCCGCTGTAAATAGCGCGGGTCTTCTGACGCTCGCACCGCGCCGCCGTACCGCTGTGTATGTTTACCGAGAGCTAAAGGAAACTGAATATATTTTAATATTCCCCTCCAGATGGGATCCAGGTTGTGATTTTTACAGGATAATAGCCTGTCATTTTCTTTCTTTTTTTTTCATATTCGTCTTTGTGTTTGAACTATTGTCATTTCTGATGTCCAGCAGTCAGTCTGCTCCAGTTTTAAATTAAAGTTTCCCTATTATCTGATGCAGTCAGCTCACACAGTCGGTATTGACAACAGAAGCCGTCCATGTATGGTGCAGAGTCGGGCTGGCCTCATTTAAAGCCCGTGGTTACAAGTCAGAGAGTCCGGGCTTTTGTCTTCACCCCTAAAAGGCTCTTTTAAAGGCTGGTATAGAAGCTGGAGCCAAAGCCGCACGCAGAACTGGCCTGTGCTGATAACAGAGTTGTTTGCGTCAATCCTCTTTGATACACATAATGTGGAGCCCGGTTTATTTTTGTCTTAAGGAACATGTTGGAGCAACTCGAGAACATGGGTGCCGTGCTTCCTTTTCATGACTTCCTCAGTTTGTCTTTCATTTTATGTATTCCGCGTCACTGCATCAGCCTTTTCACAGGGCATTCATTTAACCTGATACAGTACACCCAACAAAATACACGTCTGTGGGGTGTTAAGAATCAACATTTTTTAGCAACTACTTCCTTAGTAACATCCTGTGCTCTTGCACACTTGCTGCAGTGTTTTCCTCAACGCGATGCTTGACCCTGGTCACAATAAGGCTCATCTGTACTAGTTACAAGCCCCCAGGCGGAGCAGTAATCAGTGCAGAAACAGTCAGCAAAGCAGAATGAATATTATCTCTGCTTCACTAGTTTTAAAAGACAGTACAGTTGAGGTGCAGCTAGGCTAACGGCATGCAATCGTTTAAAAAAAGAACTGATTAAAAGTACGTGCTCTGTATGTTCTAAAATGAGGTAAATGTGACCTGAAAATGCGACAGACAAAAGCGGCTCCCCTTAAAGAAACTGTAGTTTTTATCATTTGCGTCAGCTCGTGTGTTTATGAATCCGTCGGCTTCAGTTTTGTTTTCATCATTCTGCGAAGGTTTTTAAGTAAAACAGAATTTGTCACCACCTTTGAAGAGCTGGTGTTTGATGCACCGCTGCCACCTGTCCGCAATGTTCACAACACGCCAATTAGCTTGTTACCATGGAGACGTGAAGCTACAAACTAAAGGACTGCATGTGGGTTAAGAGATGTTAAGATAGTGGTGTGTTTGTGTGTGTGCATGCTGTTTTGTTTCCTCATTAGGACCTGCTCTGGTACAATCAACAACACCGTAGGGCCAGTGAAGTCTGCAAAGCAGCTGTGGGGGGAATCTTTTTTTTTCTGGGAGCCATATTAACTTTAACATAATCATAGGGCCCCAAAACTCTTGGAGTCCCACTATTGTTTGTTATCAGCTGTGAAATATGAATACAATCCTTTTATTTTGTTTATGGCTCACGGTTTATTTGGATCCTCTTGCCCTACTTTGCCTGATTATTTAATCTGGTGACAAACTTGTTGTTCCTGAAGTCCAAAGAAAGTTCAGGAGGCATTTTATTAGTGCAAGTAAAAGCTTTCAGAAACATCTTTACCAAAGAACGATTAATCTACTTATTCAATGAATCGATTTATTTGAGGCAAGTTTTTAATCGAATCGAATCTTGCTTCTTTTGTTGCATTGATTGCAACATAATAATTTAGAAACCATCTGTAGTCACGGCTGTCAAGAAGGGATTGATTTATAAAAAACAATCGATGAGGTGGTTAAAATTTCCTCAAGAGGCCATGATGACTGAAACTAACAAAGATCCCTGGCTCATTTTGGGGGCAAATTTGATCAATTCTTTGTGGTCATGATCACAGTTGGAGGAAGAAGAAATCGTACTTTTAAATATTTAGTCTCGTTTCCACTGAGCGGTCCGGCCCAGTAAAGAGCGGAACGACACGGACCAGTTTATTCTAGCAAGTGTTTCCACTCAGTTAAGCCTCCCTTCCACTGAGTGTTAGTTAATGTTTGAAATGTAGATTGCTGGCTGAAAAATACCGCTGTAAAGAGTAAAAACGTAAATGTTAGTTTTGCGCTATACTGCCGCTTTCAAATGTCGCTCAGTGGAAACGAGTCTTATCTGAATTACATCTGTCACGATTCGTTGACTAGTCACGACTACGTCGACAATTGAAATAGTTGATTAGTCGTTTTTTTTTATCTCAAAACTATGGTGCTTCCAATGTCTTTGACACATAAGCGCAGTAGTGCTAATCCAGGTCAGTAGTGATGTCACAGGAAGTTCTGGGAAGACTCGGGTACCATAACAACTGCCAATGGATCTTGAAAGGGGAAACATAAAAATAAAAGCTAAGCTAACATTGGCACAAACAGAGAGCAAACGTATAAGCTAAATGTTTTCTGTCCATCGCTGCAACCTTTACCCCATCAGAGCAACATTTTTCAGCTAAAAGGAACATCACAAGTTTTCCTGCCAGACATGTAGAAATACTAACTTTCCTGGCTACGAGCAAAGAGCATCAAACAGTTTGGGATTATATCGAGTCAGAATGAAGTAAAGTTGAATACAGTTGTGAGCGCTCAGCACCACAAAATGCACTTTTGTCATGTAGTAGTCAGTGAAACCAAAATGTTATTCTTTGTTTCAGATAAGTGATGAAATGTTTGTTTTATATCCAGTTTACGCATCACCTGATTAGTCGACTAATTTTAAAAAATAAGGTGATTAGTCAACTATGAAATAATCGTTTGTGTCATTTCTGCCTCTTGACCAGGACTCCCTTGAAAAAGGAGATCAGTGGATCCTAATGGGATTTTTTTCCTGGTTAAATAATGTTTAAATAACTAAATGAGGGGAAAAAAGCGGGCATGGATTTAGTCGTCTCCAAGTGGATGCATCAGAATAGAGAGGAACACGGAGCTTGTGCCCTGACAATTTTAGATTTTATGTGACAACTACAGCCTTTTTCCCCACAGCATTTTTTTCCTCTGCCACTGATTCACATTAATTCAAATAAAGAAATACTCAGAAATATAACATTACACTTAATTTTCTTTATATATGCTCCCCATTATCAGTAAAAGGCCACAAGAACATGTTAAAAAAAACACTAAAAACAGATATTTTATCTGAGTGGGTCTAATCTATCGTAGGAATATTATGACAGAAAAGCTGAAAATCATGTTGTTTGCACAATTTTCTGTGCACAATTTTCTGAGTTCTTGTCCATTTGTGCTCCACTGTCATTTTTTGTTTACATTTGCATTAGCATTAAGGCTCCAAAAATGTCTTAAAATGTAAAAATAATATTTAGGCTATCAAAAATTTAAATGCAGAATTATCTATTAGCAGGGCACTAAAATCTTTTGCAGGATGTTGAAAATGTGTGGTAGCCGCATGGTGTATTTAAAGTAATAAAGAACTGAAATGCAGAGAAAACAATGTCCAGTAAAGTTTACACGTGTCAAACATCTATGCTGGTTTGAAGTAGAAAAATCTCTTAATGAAGATTAAAGATTTGTGTGTGTGTGGCGCTAAAGGTTCACACTCTGGTATGTAAGTAACAAATCTGGTAGGAATGTTTCCCCGACTCCTAAATGTGAGCCAAGCTTTTTATATTGCATCAGAAAATCTTGACATGGAGAGATGCTGTCCCTGCTTAATTTTTAAAGCTGATTGGCTGATCAAAGGCGCAGTTTGATTCCTGCTCCGTTTCACATCTTGAATGTTTTTTATGATTAAAGCGCTAGTTTCTGAGATCACACAGGTCTACATACTGTTCTTGTTAGGCCACCGCTCTTGCAGGAGGTACTGTGTGTTCACTGATCCCTCAGAGAGGCTGGAGACTCGAACACTACAAATGTGTTTGATCTGCGTGCGCATGTGGCCACGATCGCTCATGAGCACTTTAATAGATCTGTGCTCTATCCCTGCCCTCTCACAGGAGTTGCTTGGTCGACTTATGCATACTAAAATTAAGTCAGGAAGAAACTAACACCCAGTATTGAGTCTATAGTCCTCCTGCAGATCTTTCCCTCATTCGCTGGGTTTGCAAATCTCTTGCATAATGAACAGTTATAAGATGCTAAGCAGTAGTTTTTAAACAAAGTAATTTACTGCGGACATTTTTTACCTAAAAAAATCTAAAAGTTAGTATTTCAATGTGTCCTTTGTTACAGAGAATGGGTACCTTTGTACCCCACCCTTAAATTGATGTGTGATCCCTCCCATGACAAACGAGGACAGGACTTTATATCTGCCACAGACACCAGGGAAGATAAAAAACATCCTGGAAAATAAAAAGTTCAGCTTCCTGTGTTGTGGGGCAGATGAACCATCTTTTAATGTAAACATGTAAAGGATAGCACAAGGGTTAAAGTTTGCTTTATTTTTTTACAACTGATAAAATCTATTTTGGGTGATAGATGAAGAAATTGACATCTTTAAAGTTTCAAACCATGCAGATTTGTATTTTTGGGTTGCTTTTTGTCAAAGTTGGAAGAAATGTTAAACATTTCAACAAAAAAAAAATTCTATGAGGTGCAACAGCCATTAGTTAATAATCCATTGTTATTGTGATATACTGTATTATGGTTTTTGTCATTTGTTTGCACCCCAAACAGAAAAGAGAGCTGAACCAGAGCAGAATGAATCCAACACTTTCTCATTCCCAAGTCTTTACATTTTGACGTTTGGTTAAGGACCCCTCCAAGTCACTTTTTGACGCTTTGGGTGTCCCCAACTCGTCGTATTTTGAGGTGCTGACCAGGGCCAGGGTGTGGTACCCAATGCGAACCAGTCCAGGGTTAGGGTCTTAGGTAATGATACTGCATTAGCATACCAGTGCACTCCGCATTTCGTTACTGGACCCTTCCAATTCACGGCCCGGTGGTTGGGACTTGTGATTTAAAGGGAACAGCCAGTATGTCGAAAAACGATGAGCTACGGACTCCCAAAACGTCAAAAAGTGACGTGGAGGGGTCCTTAACCAAACGTTGATATGTGACGACTTGGGAATGAGAACGTGTCGAAGAGTCCGAATGTAATATCAAAATGTCAAAATCTGGATCTGCTCAGCTGGGGCTCGAGCACACAGAGCTGTTTTCTCAAATCTTTTGTTACCTCTGTAAAGTTTCCTCCGTTTGGCAGGTGTGATGGCTCACCTGAACTCCAGTGTTGACCAAACAAGCAAACCCAGTTCCACCAACAAGATGGTATTGGTTACAAATTAACCCTGGAGTGGTTGATCAACAGAGAAAATTCAGAAAAACGTATTTGCTAAACAAAACATGTAGGAAGACCAAAGAGGAAGTGATTTCATCATTTAGAATTTCAAGATAAAACAAAAAGTTCACAGAATGAAGGTTCTTGTCAGAGAACTCAACATTGATCACTTAATTTCTGCAATTTTATGTGATTTTGTACATTTTCCTGAAAAATCCACTGTCATATTCTTTATTAGACATTTAAAGTCTTAATTGTTGGTCTTTAAAGAGTTAAACAAGATTAACATTATGTTCGGCTTGAATGATAAACCAGATCTGGCAACCCTATTAACCTTTTTAACCTAATTTTTCTCTGTTTTTTAACATGATCTGCTGGATTTAAGCATTTATCAACATTGGTGCGTTTACTTTTTCAGTGTACTGGTGCATTCCCTAACATTTATGTATATCTTTTTGTACTATTTGTTATTCTTTGCACCTTTGAGGAACTGGACTACACAGTCGTGGTTCAAATTTTGGCTGGAATTTCTGTTGGTCAAAAAATAAAATTGGTGCCATGCTTTGACAATTGTTGTGTTCTTTTGAAAAGAAAGTAAATTGTGTAAAAAAAAAAAAAATACTGCTCCTCCATTAATAGATGTGGATCTCTTTTCCGTGTTTTTTTTCCCCTTTTAGTATTGCTCCAGTGACCGTTATGGGATATATCACACGAGTCCGACTCAGCCCAGCCTGATTCGCCCGGTGGTCCTCTGGTCTCAGCAAGATGTTTGTAAATGGCTGAAGAAGCACTGTCCACACAATTACCTGACCTACGTCGAGGCATTCTCCCACCACGCCATCACAGGTTGTCCAGCAAATTGAATAGAGGCGCACCATTACAAAGTTTTGAAAGCAGGTCTGAACTCCTTTTCTCTTTTCTCGGTACAGGTCGTGCATTGTTACGACTCAACAATGAGAAGCTGGAGAGGATGGGGTTAGTGCAGGAGACGCTTCGACAGGAGCTGCTGCAGCAGGTGCTTGCAACTGCAGGTTCAGGAGGAAGGGCGCAACTTACAGCTGCTCAGCAGAGGTGAGGACCACATGTCCCTCAATTCTGAGATGTAAAGTGACACCAAACTTCATATAGGTTGTTATTACTTGTTATATTTTATGGGTTTATTTGTTCATTTTGTTCTAATCTTCACAATTACTGAAACTAATTTGATTTATTCAAGTAATCAGAGAAATTGGCACTATTTCTCTAAATTCATCCAATTTTTGATGCATTTAAGTGATTATAATCTGCTGCTTGGAGAGTATTTTACTCTTGACTGCTTGCTCCTTTAATCAGAAAGATTTTTTATTTTACTTTTAAACAGTTTTAAATTGTAATGCAGTTATACTGTTTTTCAGAGGAATTTTATATTCTCTAGACAAGAGTCAAACTCATAGTTTTTTTGTTTATTATTTTAGAAGTAAAGAAAAACAGTATCTGATGTCATTGAAGAGGTGGGCAGTTTGGAATCTTCACAATAAACTTGATTCAAAGACTCACTCCAATAAAAATTGTGTTTTTGATGTTTTTAACATGTTCTTGTAGCATTATTATTATAGAGGGACATATATAAACTGCATTCTGAGTATTTCTTTATTTAATCGGGATGACTTTGGAGCAGATAAAAAATGCCATTTAAGCTCTCAGTTGTGACGTAGGAACTGGAAATGGGTGGGCCAAAGTCTCTCCCTGCTCCGCTCCACTCTGATGCATCCACTAGCAAACAAAAGATCCATTTATTCCAGGACTCCCTTGTAAAATAGATTGCTTAATCTCAATGGGACTTCCTGGTTAAATAAAGGTTAATAAATAAAATGATGCCTTTATTTTTGTAGTCTGAGTTGGTATCTGAAAACTGTTCGGCTGGATTGCTGCGAAATTGATCGTCATTTTTGTTGCACCGCCAATGTTAGCTTGGGATTGTGAGGGGCTGTAAGATTTCCGGAGAGAGTGTACACAACGGGATAATGGGGTATCAGTGGAGGCTTACCAACTAACTCAGAGACAAATTTCTAATGAACTCCTGCCATGCTACACATATTTTGTTCTTGAAATTGACAGTTTTTTGGCTAAAACTCCTACAATCTTAATTAAAAGATCACTTTAACAATAGATCAAAATATGATTAAAGTTGGATTTCAAACATATTTTATTAGTTCCACCTCATATATTCTTTTTACTTACTGTGAACAAAATTCTAATCATGTTTTTCTTTCTTTTGTTCCAGGTTCTTTTGGAAAGATATCCTAGTTTACAAGTGGAACAGTTTGAATTCCTAAATATTTATTCATAAAAATTCAGAGTGGTCAGCAGGGACTTTGACTGCTTCTTGATCTTTGACTACATTACAGAAATCCCCTTTTGACAACACAGACTGTAAACTGTGATGAAAAAGAAGCATCATGACAGTATGTTGTTTTTCTGCTAATCAGTGCTTATTTATGGTAAATGTTCATGTTTTGCTTTTTAATTTCTTTTTCTGTTTTTGAATGTAAAAAAAATATTGAATAATAAAAATGTTTAAATGACAGTTTTATTGTGTTTTTATAACGTGGAAGTGTCACATGACTGTGTGGGGGCAGATAATCAAAATAACTACAATACCCATAATGCATCTGCTCACCTAATTCAGAATCCATTCACGGTTTAGCAGCTCATGACGGCTACGAGCTCTTATGATCCCGATGGATGTGGAGAGGGTGAAAATTATGTCGTCCCTCGCTCTGACAGGTACACGACAGGCTGCCGTCAGTGTTTTGGTTTCAGGCGAGCAAACTTCGTTTGGCTATGAATCGTGTTTTTATGGTGGAGCCCGCTGCGGCGTCCCTCACTCATCCTGTGATGTAACGATTCCTACAAACCCAGATCCTTACGTCAACAAAACCAAAAATAGGACGGCTACGGTTATATTGTATTAAACTAACTAACTAATTTACGTGAATTGATCGAAAACGGGGCATTTAGTGGTTTACACGCGCTGCGTTTGACGAGAACAGTTCAGAAGTAGGTGAACGGCATGACGTCACGTGTGGCGTCAAAGGCTGGAGCACAATAAAGTTAGACGTGGAAGAAAAACATAAATATTGATGCCGTCACTGAGTTTCAGCCAACAAAGTGACAGCTTTAAACACAAATGTTACATTTTTCATTTATTTTTAAACGTTGCTCTTTAAAACTTCTAACAAATTTGTGCCAACTTTAAATTAAAATTACATTATTATTCTCACTTTTATAGATCCTGGAGTGACAGTTCTGTCCATAATTAATAATAATAATGTGAATATTTTATTTCCAAATAGGGGTGTAATGAATCATCTTAATAATGATTTGATTTATATCATATTTTTTGCTTGTTGAAATGATTCATAGTCAATTGTGTTTTCTTTTGAACGATCCGATTCATCGACCTAAAATCAATCCTGGGTTCTGTTTCAAGAGCAGGTTTTGTTGAAACTCTGAGTTTGTGAACTCTAAGTTAAGGAAAACTCTGAGTTTCCGGTTTCAGAAATGGAGGAAACTTACAACCTTGAAAGTGGGTTAAAACAAACCCGTTTCACAAAGCGGGCTAAGCCGAGTTCAGAGTTCATCTGTATTGGAACTGACACTGTGAAAATAACCTGGTTAGGGTTAACCCGGTCATTCATGCAATTGCAGAGATTACTCCTTAAATTATATCTTGATCAAAAACTATTCCTTACTTAACAAGTGACAAATTACATTCCTGACATTATTTAGTACTTATACTGAATTGAAATGATTCAACGTACGCATCAACTCTGGCAGCTATTTTCTCCCACAACAACTCTCTCTGTTTTGCCGCTCCAGTTGTGTTGCTCTTTTTCTGGAGAATGTGCTTGTGGTCGGCATATGCTTGTAGGAGCACATCCATTTTTTTCACCGTTAAGTATGATGCCCTATTGGTGTTTCCCGTTGCCACAGTGAATCGTAATATCTTTACTCCATTGCTCAGGGTTTTTTATGGTCGCACCTTATTCTGAGTCCAACAACTCAAAGTTGATTGAATCAACTCTTGTCAGCTGTTCTGAAAGTTTGTTCTGTTTGCAAATTTTGAGTCAGGTAGGCCGGTCGACTCCTGATCGGAAGATTGCAGATTCGATTCCCGCCTTTCCCAGGCATGTGTCAAAGTGTCCTTGGGCAAGACACTGAACCCCACATTGCCTCTGGTGGAAGGTTGGCGCCAGTGTTCGGCTGCTGAGTTACCACCAGTGTGTGTTTACCATTTGGTTGTTTTGATGTTATTAGTAACATAAACCTACCATTACTCAATCCAAGTGATATTTTCCAATATCAATTTTTATCTCTTTTTATGAAGGTCAGTAAGATTTGATTAACAATTTGTCTCAGTCAGATTGATCTGGTTTGATCGTAGGAAAATAAATGGATTAATTGATCAATCGTTACAGTCCTATTACTTCATGTTCAGCTTTTTACTTTAACTTAAAAAATCACCAAATATCTACATTGTTTGTCTCCTGAATGCTCAAATGCTTTTGTTGTTTAGGCTTACATTTTTTAACTGAAACATTTTTAAGACTTCCCGTCCCCTTTTTTTTAAAGGTGTTTTTTTTTTTTTTTTTACATGTTTACTTGTTTTATTCTTTTATTTTTTATTCATCTCACTTTTGTGGCTGCATTTTGTTAATCTCAACTCTTTTGACATCACTCAGACAAATGATGTTTTGTATTTATTCCAAAATCAGAGACAGTGAAAGCTCTTTAGTGGATTTATTCATTTTGAAAATATGATTAATTTCCAAAAAGCCAGAGTTTTCCTCTGTTTCTCAGTGTACGGCTTCATCGTAGAGAAAATAATTTTCTATGACTTTGCGAAACGAACAGCGGGTTTTGCTCTGGTTTTGTCTCGGTACGTCAGGTCGTGAATAAAAGCGGATCAACAGGAGAAGTCTGTCCTGCCCTCTTTGTCTTTGCAGCTACCTCTATTTATACCAGCCAAGCAGCTCTTTGCTGTCAATGTCAGTGTTCGGCTGATCCTCTTAGTGTCCCTCACATGCTGGGACAGCGAGGAGGACGCTCCGGCAGCCACATGGAGCAAAGGATCAGGCTGTAGATGCAGATCACTAAACGTGTATTAGAAACCGGGCCTGTCATTTAAACTCAGTGTCTCTTAAGGCCAGGTTGTAGTTGTTTCTGGGAATTTTTTGGACAAGCTGGAGGGAAGCAGGCTGTCCTGTGAGGCAGACATGACTCTGCTGGACTGTGCCGGAGCTAGAATATCCGGGTGTTGGTCACTGAGGGGCAACAGCAGGTAAGATGCGACCTGCTGCAGAGGTTTTTCCCATCAGGTGGTTTTCAAACTCTCTGAGGTCTATAAATAGTCAGCACACAGGATTTGTTTGGAGGCCAGAGGAAGTGCAGGATCTGGAATTGTTTACCAGGATTTCAGTGAAAGCTGTTGTGGGAACATTCAAAACTTTTGTAGCTGGAGATGCAAAACCGTCATTAGCCACATTATTCTCATAAATTGCAAAAGTTTACATAAACAAAAATCCACAATAAAGCAGGTAGAGTTCTCATTAATGCTCTAACTGTAACCCATGGCAACACAGGAGTACTTAAATGCTCTCAGAGAACCATGTGACAGATAAGCTGACTTTAAAAGCTGTAAAACAATCTTAAACTAGATATATTACCTGGGATAACGTAAGTGTGAATGCTGCAAGCTGAATGTGGCTGCCGAAGATGTGAGTTAATTGCTAAAAATACTGAAACTGATAGCTAAAAATTTTGAAGCTGATTGCAGAAAATGCTGAAGCTGATAGCTTTGCTAAAATATTAGCTAAATGCTAAAATATCAAAAAATCAGAAAAATGTCTAATTTTACCAAAACAGCTATGAGGAACCTTAAAACTTTAAAAAGTCTAATAAAAAAAATGGCTAGCATGATTCTAAAATATTAGCTAAAATTCAAATTTGCCTAAATACTTTAAAAAGTCTAATATTGTTCAAACAGTTAGCATAATACTCAAATATTAGCTAAACTCCAAGTTTGTCTAAAGAACTTTAAACAGTCTAAGTCTGACAAAACACCTAGCATAATTCTAAAATATTAGCTAAACACTAAGTTGCCTCCAAAAACTAAGAAAAAAATGTTTAAATTAGCCAAAAACAGCTAGCATGTTGCTACATTAGAACCTAAATTCCAAATTATCCTAAAAAAACCCCAGAGGTTGCAGAACATTTGAACATTTCAATGGTGTCTTTAGTTGAAAGTATACACGAAAGTTTACAAGTTTCAAAGTACACGTTTTTGAAGAATTTGACCAATTTCTCATTCATTTCCTATGGGGAATATTTTGCTCAATATTTCAAAAACAATAAAGTTATAGACAACCAAAAGACAGTACAAGCAGTAATGTCCTGAACGAACTGAACGATCCGGGATCAACAATGCTGAAAATGATGAATCAGGAGAATCACTACAGTGTGAATCCTGCAAAGCTTTTGCACAATTAAAGTTAAGGTAGAGTTAAACTTCTCTCCGTGTAGGTGTGGCTGTAATTTACTCTTAATTGCATCTTAACTGCCAGGAAATCACATTATTGCCAGGAAATACTTCAGTTTCAAAACTTTAAAATGATCAGAAAGCTTTTGTAAATATTTGTCTTCATATAAACTTATACTGCGTTCTTTGGTTGGTTCAGTTGGAGAATGTTTTTGGGACCGATGGGTAAATTAAACAGGAAGTTTAGTTTACTTCAACTTTTCCTATTTATGTTAGTTCCTGTGATGCAAAATCCAAACCAGTTAGTTTGACCTCTGCTGGCTGTTTCAGTCAGAACACTTCTGTGTTGTGGTCAAGACATCAATTTAACTTTGTGTCATGCTGTTATTGGGCTGGAATTAAAAAAGAAAAAAAAAGTAAATGTTGGTCATAATTGATTGTGGGGGGTGTCATGACTAATCGATTAATCAGTGAATTGATTCACTCGTTCCGCGTTTCTCCTTCAGAATCTGCTGGAATTACATTAATTGTTGAAAAGTTGCAGTTTGTCAGAGATTTTGTGTTTAAGTTTCTACGGCGGCACCTCAGGTGTTAAAGAGTTAAATGGATTAAAACCAGGAGTTTAAAACAAATATTACTAGACTTCTAAAACAAGACGGACTGTTTATTCTGTATATTGTAAGTTAAGACACTTTCTTCCCAACATTTGATTCTATTTCTATTTTTTTTTTTTTACATTATCTTTAATTTTCTATAAAACCCAGAATATTTTTTTTTCTAGAAAATAGAATTTGCTTATAGCATGTCTTGTCAGCAAGTCTTAATTTAAAAAAATAAAAATGTATTTATAAATGTTATTATTATACAAAATTGGTTTAAATTATTATACCAGTTTATTTGGCTAGTGAGTGTTTTTTTTATATATTTATTTTGCAAAATACAAAGGTTTAGTTAAAATCTTTAACAAATAACAGATTACTGAAGTAAATTGAATGAAATTCAAATATTTATCACGATTAAAAATCCCTAGAAGCTTAAAACATTGGAACACTTTTCTTTATTTATTTTATGTACTTTTAAAAAGTTATCTTCGTAAAGAAAACTTTTTCAAAATATCCTTGGAAACTTAAACTGCATGTTTGTTTTGAATTTGTTATACATCCAATTACATTTAAAATAAAAAAAAAAACCTCATAAATAACAGTTTTTTTGGGAGTTTGTTGTATATTTTTCCTTTTGATTTAGAGACAGATTTCTTTTTGGATTTTTATGAAGCTTAAAATGTTTTCAGTCAACAGAGAGTATGGAGCGGCAAAAAAAAAAAAAAAAAAAACGCTCTCACACTTACAACCCTTTTCTCACAATCTGAATTCTGACACACAAATTACATTTTACATAAATAAAACATAGGTGATGATTAAGTTTGACTTCAAAACATCATATGTTGACTCAAACACACATCCAGACGTGGGTCTAGGGTCCAGGTTCTAACCTCTGATCCTTTGCTGCGTCGCAGTGGGAGCGGGGAGGACTCTTTGGACCGGCTGCTGCCTCCCGCCGGGGCCCCGCGCAGGAAGAGCGCCACCTCTCTGAGCAAAACAGAGCCTCCTCTGCTCCGCACTGGAAAACGCACCATCTACACGGCTGGCCGCCCCCCCTGGTACGACGAGCACGGCGCTCAGTCTAAGGAGGCCTTTGTCATCGGTATGATCATGCAAAGGGAATGCTCTGAGCTGCAGAACCTGTCCTTTACCTCTCTTATCATGATGAATGCTTTAGAGTGCATCACTCCAGAAAACGTTTGCACACATAATGGCTCTTTGTGGGTCTGCAGGGCTCTGTGGGGGCAGTGCTTCAGGGAAGACCACCGTGGCTAATAAGATCATCGAAGCTCTGGACGTGCCGTGGGTCGTGCTTCTGTCTATGGATTCTTTTTATAAGGTGAGGATATTCTGTTTTTATTTAGTTGTTATCTGATATTTTTTTGTTTACTACATAAAATGTGACTTAAAGGGGCCATACCATGAAAAATCTGCCTTTTGAGCTTTAAATGCATTATATTGTTCAATCCTCACCATAAAGAATCCCAAAGCGATATCTTGATCTATTCATGCATTTCGGATAAATCCTCAAAAAACCTGCGCTCTCAGCAGCAGCCCCTCCCATACCCACGAAAATGAGCAGGTCCTAACATGCTTACATCACAAGTTGAGAGCTGCCCCCTCCAGGAAGTGTCTGCTCCGCCCCCAGGCTAACACAGACACTTTTTCGACAAAGCTAGTGTAGCGAACAGCTAGCACCGCGAGCCCGCACACCCACTCGTACACAGTCGTGCAGACGCCGCCTGTCTGTGTTGTGAGCCAGTTTAGTGATGGCTGACGATTGGCTCACACTGGATGCGGAATGTAGGCTGCTTCCATTCGACAGCTGAACAAGGGCGCCGCGGTCCTTCACGGAGGGCTCGTGCCGTGCAGCGGATCGTTTCGGCGTCTGGTCTCTTTTATGAGCGGTCCGCTTCAATTCTGGCAGGAAGTTACATCAAGAAAGGTATCAATAACAGAATATGTTCTTGCGGAAAAAGTGAGCAGACTATTTCCTGGTGGAGAGAGGGAGCAGACTATTTCCTGGTGGAGAGGGAGAGCAGACTATTTCCTGGTGGAAAAAGTGAGAGTTTTGAACTGGTTTGAACATGGATAATTGAGCAAAGGTAAAAAGGTACACGTGAAAAGGATTTTTGATACGTTCAAAGAGAAAAGAAACGTTCACAGCCAGTGCTAATCAGAACAATGTCAATCTGGTGTTGACTACATTTTTTGACCGAATTTACGTTCGCCATAAACGAACCGATGAATTTACAGACAAAGAACCGATCATCATTACCGTTTGTCTGTGCCAAATTTTGAGGATAAACCCCCAGGCTGCACTATATGTACATCAATAAAAAAATGCCAGGATGACATCATGAAATATTCAACACCCTTAAGGAGCGAAAGGCAGAGCCTCATAGATCAAGGATGAAGAGTTCACAAAAATAACAACTATTTAATGAATATCATGGTTTTTTTTACTGTTCCAAAGGCAAAATAAGATCATATATATAGATATAGTTTGCTCTGAGAGACTTAAAATCATGGTTTGGCCCCTTTAGGATGTATCAGAGGTATTCCCGATATTCTCGCTCTCTGACTAAATTCGAGTTTTCACAGACGATTTAAATTACAACCTAAAACAGAAACCAGTTTAACTCCTTATAGAAAGCTCAGGCTTTTACTGGAATTCATGAAGCTTTAGGAAATCTCTGGAGGTATGAATTAAAAATAATGTTTGTTTTTAGAAATATCAACATTTTTTGACTTTTTTTTTTTGCCACACTTATTAAGGTTGACACAATTCTGCTAATATTACACTTTACTGGTGTGACCCTCCTCTTTCTGCACCGTGTGCTGCTCTCCAGGTCTTATCTCTTGAGGAACAGGTCCTGGCAGCGCAGAACGACTACAACTTTGACCACCCGGGGGCTTTTGACTTTGAGCTGCTAGTTGCTACCCTGAGGAAGCTGAAGCAGGGCAGGAGTGTGAAGATCCCCGTGTATGATTTCACCACGCACAGAAGACAAAAAGACTGGGTGCATTGAGCTTCTTTGTTTGAACTCTATATTTGTTTTCCACAAAGTAATAATGACTTTAGGGAGGAACAGAATGAGGCATAAACTTATCAAGTTGTTCTTTTCCTGCATGTAAATTGAAAAAAATAATAATAATATGAGCCTTAATTAAAATTGTACTTTCTTTCTAAAGTTCTGACAAGTGAAGCAGCTTTCTTCTTCTGAAGTTCCTGTAATGCTTTTGCAGAAGAACCTGTATGGTGCCAGCGTTATCATCTTTGAAGGAATTATGTCTTTTGCAGACAAAGAGCTTCTTCAGGTGAGCCGCAGGCCTTTCATTCCTTTCCTTTTTGAAGACGTTTTCGGTCACCGAGTGATGCGGCTGCTCACAAGTGTCCGCCCCGCCTGCAGCTGCTGGATATGAAAATCTTTGTGGACACGGACTCGGACATTCGGCTCGTCCGCCGGCTTCGCAGGGACATCACAGAGCGCGGGCGGGACATTGAAGGCGTCATCAAGCAGTACAACAAGTTTGTGAAGCCGGCCTTCGAGCAGTACATCGAGCCGACCATGAGGCTGGCTGATATTGTTGTGCCAAGAGGTGAGACAGCTGCTGCAGAATACCTTAAGAATAATGATTTTATGACAAATTAAAGCAAAATTTTAGTTTTTTATTTTTCTGCTAAGGTGGGGGGAACATGGTGGCCATTGATTTGATCGTCCAGCACGTCCACAGCCAACTGGAGGAGGTGAGTCACTGTATGTTAGAGGCTGGCGCCCCCTTGTGTTTGAAAGCAGCACACAAAACTCGTTATGAATTTCATTTATAAATGTTTTAAAAATATATATTTTCCCAACAGCAAAAAGAAGAAAAAATAAATGTAATTTTTTGAATATTAAGATATAAAAACAATTTGAATCATCACTTTATTGTGAAATAAACTTGAGATAAAATCAAATGAATTACTTTACTCTACTGTGGATTTTAAAAAAAGTTGCAAATACATGAGCAGCATGTATTCGTCTTCTCTTTTTGAATCAATAAAGTGCATTTATTTTACTATAGTGTGTTTCCCCACTCACTCATTTATCTACTGCTGATTGAAGACATTTTTTATGCTCCGTTCTTCTGTCTCCATCTCTTTTATTTGACTGTTTTTTCCGGTCGTTCCGATAGCCGTCTGCCACACATCAATCTCATGCATAGATTTCTGCACGCCAAAGAGTTCATGGTTGAATTGTTACATAGTGAAAATGAGATTCTCTAATAAAAATGAACCTTGTCTCCCTTTAAAAATTCATGTAGATTAAATATTTCAATTTTCAGAGCCCATGGCAGTGTGTGTGGTCAGACTAATTGCTAAGAGGGGTCAGATCTCCTGTTACGCTCACAAAACATGTATGCATGAATGAATTAAGGGTTCGCTTTAAAAAAAGAAAAAAAAAGACTCTTGAGAAAATTATAGATCCTGTGTCTGTTATATAAGACCGGATCATCACCCTTCCACCACCATGCTTTACTGTAATCCTGAGGAGTTTGGTTTAGTTACTTAATTTGGGTTAAAAAAACGTCAATTTAAATTTATTTTGAGAAAGTACGTTGACGTTAAAGTCATGTGATTTGTTTAAAAATCTATTTGTTGGATGATTTTGTTAAAATCTACTTTCAAGAAGACCAAACCATTTTTTTTCAGATCCTCCAGGATTTCGCAACAGATTTTTATGAAAGTGCCTGATGTTGTGGCAGTTTTTGTGAAAAGTTTCGACAAAAGCTGCAATATTTTTTATTATATAATTTTTGAAAAGCACTTTAAAAATATTGATTTTGAAATAAACTTCACATTTTCATATTCTAACCCTTTTTATTGTTACATATGCTTGAACAAGTTGCAGAAAAAAAGGCAAGGCGATTAAAGTGAGGTAATGAAAAAGAGCAGGGCTCTTGGGAAGGAATCCGAAGGGCGTGGTCACCCATGACTGTTGTCACCGTGGATTGGTCAAAGTTTCATGAAAATGTAAAGTTGCAGGATGAGCAACAAATCGTGGGGTTTGCTTTAATTTTTGTTAATAGTCTCGATTGTAACATTGTGAAATCCTGGAGGGACTGTTTTTTCTGTTGACAAATGAACTCCAACTTTTTTTTTTTTTAAAGTAAACACGATTCTTAACTGAAGCAGTTTTATTTATTTATTTGTCTCATGTTTTTTGTCTTCTGGGATTTTAGACTCGGACCAGAAGAATTCACCCCCCCATAATCCTGAATTCTTCATGTGTATTATCTCCTTACTAATAGATAACTAGAATCTACATTTATTAAGTGTCTGGGTTCTTCCTGTGTGGCGTTTGCATGTTCTCCTCCTGCATGTGAGCATTTTCTCCAGTCTCCTCCCACGGGCCAAAAAACATGCTTCATAGGTTCATCTATGATTCTAAATGGTTTCTGAGTGTGCATTTGAGTGTGTGGTGGTGGGACAGACTGGGGTTCAGGGATCTACTCCACCTTCACCCAGCTGTAGCTGGGATAGGCTCCAGCAATCCCAATGGGGATTGAGTGGGTTGGATAGTGTGTTAACTTTTATTCCTGTATGTTTGTATTTATAACTGTCCTGCCTGGTTCTCTTAAAAACCCTAAAATTATATACATATAAAAGTAAAACATCTGTGAAAATGTTCAAAGCATGACTATTATTTGTAAGGAAAACTCTTGATTCTTCTAAAGAAATGGTCTTTTTTCTCATGTGGTTGCCTCTATCCTCTCTTCATGCAGCGTGAGCTCAGCGTCAGGTACACCCATATATGTTTTGACTTCTCTGGCTTGGCATGTCGGGATGGTGAATTTTACATGCAGCGATGTGCCCTCTGACCTTCATGCCCTGTCCTGTCCTGTCTGTCCGCATTAAGTGTCTCTGGGATTCTGCTTCATTCATCTCTTAGCTTTGCTTCAGAGCGACACGGTGAAAACCTTTTGACCCGAGCGCGCGCTCTCCTCTTCCGCAGGGCGCTCCTGGCCTCTGCGCAGCAGACGCAGCCGCTGCCTCAGACTCTCAGCGTGCTGGAGAGCACGCCGCAGGTCAGAGGCCTGCACACCATCATCAGGTACCGACTCGAGCGTCGCTTCAGTGTCTGTTTGGAAAGCCCCGCGCGAGGTTAAGAAGCGCTCCGTTTCTGACTGTCTTCAGGAACAAAGACACCAGCCGAGACGAGTTTATCTTCTACTCCAAGAGATTGATGCGTCTCCTGATAGAACATGCACTCACGTTCCTGCCCTCTCAGGTGGGTTTACAGGCCTTAGACCAGGGGCGGGTAAACCTTTTGATTCGTGGGCCTCGAAGAGTTCTAAAATTTGACAGAGGGCCGGGCAATGAGCAGATCTACTTCATAGGAGAAAGAAATAACCTGGAATCTGGAAAAAAAACATTGTTTTATTTTGATTGATAATTAATAAATATAAGGGCTGGGAATTAATTAAAAAAAAACAAATTTTTAATTACAGTATTTGCCAAAATTAAGTTTACACATAAAACTGTACATTTAGCACATTTAATTTTAATTAAGGGCGTCAACTGATGTGTTGTGTTGTGATTAAACACAATTTTTTACTTGGTAAATTGATGACAATATGCGGCTTTTCACCAAAAACAGGCCAGAAAGAAAATGTTCCTTTATTGTTATTGTCTGAAATGTTTAAATATATCAAGTGGTAACTCGTATATCCTAAAAGTGTCATTTGTGCGCACAAAAACAAATCAACAGTAAGAAAAGCTGAACTCTTAAGACTTTTATATCTGCAGTATTACTCCAAGAAAACAAAGATTCTGATGTGAAGCCATAAGAAACAAACCTGCAGATCTGGGGAAAAAAAAGTTCCGATCCATGTTGCTTTAAAACATTTTCTTTCATCTTCTAGAAAAAAACAAGCAATAAGAGGGGAACTTTGTCTCTGTAGCTTTATTGAACCCTTCATGACGATCAGCATTTGTATCGCTTTTCTTTGCTGCTACATTCGAGCCTCGGCGACGCTTGTCGTGTCACCGTGGCGACGCGCCGGACCACGGATCCAAGAGTCCACTTTATGTGAAAAAGCGATCAAAACCAAAAAAATTAAAGTACTAAAAATTGATTGAATATTTATTTCATTTGTAAATAAAGTGTTTTAATGCAATGGATAACTGCTGTGATTAATTTACGTTAATAAATATCAACTTGTTAATCATCATTTGTTAATCGCGTGCGTTAACGCGTCAATGTGCATGGTCCTAATAAATATGTTTTAAAACAGTTTGAGTTTTTTGTTTTAAAAATATGGATTTAGTTCTCCATTTAGTGCCAAATGGACCTATGGGTTGATGTCGTCAGGGAAAAATACAAACTTAGCAGAGAAATGCTGAGATCATGTGGGTCGGAAGGATGGAGAAAAGGACTGAAAACACAAATCAACGTTAGAAAAATAACAAATCTTCTGACAACACATGAATGCAGAGGAACTTTCTGCAAAAAACAAATGTTAATGTAAATATAGGGAACCGTCTCTGTGGAGACACCAACATTTATGGAAATAAAACATCATCAATATAATTTAATCCAGTTTGGGGGACCAGATTAAAGAGTTTGCTGTAGTTTGCCCACCCCTGCCTTAGACAAGCTAAACGGGGAACGGTGGATCCTTTCATGTTTTTGCAAAGAGGAGTATTTGGATTTTGGAGTTGAGCACTTTTTACTACTTTATCCAAACAAAACTGTTCTAAAATCAGCCGAACAGTTCATTCATACAATCATTTTTACTCATTCAGTTAAATTCTTTTGTTCTGTTTAGTTTGTAAGGTATAAAGTAGGATTGGCTCTTATTTCTGTGACATGAAAATAATGTATTTTCTGGAATTTGGACCAACATTTTTCTGCGTTGAAAGTGGGTCATGCAGCATTATAGCAGGTGTGTTATCCAAAGGAGGAGTCAAAGAGGAGTGGAGTAAATCTTTCAAAAGCCCTGACCCTAATCCAGCAGAAACGTTGTGGATCTGAAGTGAGCAGATAACATGAGGAAACCCACCAACATCCCAGCAGAGAACTGAAATTCCCGTCACCGATGCAGCGCACTGATAACCGCTGCAGGCTAATGTTAAGCTGCAGTTATTTACAACACAGACAGAGCGCTACGTGTTATAATAAACTTCTTAGCTTAGTTCAAAGTGTTTCTCTTTACTTCTTGAGCTAGAAAAACCTAAACATTTTTATTTTTCATTCATTTCACAGTGAACAAAAACTTCCAAATAAAAAAGAGGAACAAAAAGAAAACATTAAGTGTTAAAAAAAAAAAAAAAAAAAACTTTATTAAACAGGCGAAATCCAATTAAGATAAAAAATCTCTTTTTCAAAGAGTCCTCTGAAGGAGTCATTCATACACATAAACCAACAATACATCAAAAATACTATTCATAAAACTATTTAAAGCATTCACAAATCGTGCTTCTCATTTCCAATTTTTTAGCATAATTTTAAACTAGAATGTATAAACCAGAGGCTTCAAATTCTTTTAGAGATCGTCCTACGTTGTCAGTGCAGAACACTGAAAAGACACAACATTTTAAGTCCCTTGGCCTTATCTATTAATGAAATCATTCTGGATAGTGATTGTTTTTCATGTATAAACTACATTTGCACCATAGCTGAACCCATCTACCTTTGCTTATGAATTATTATGAGAAAAAGAGGTGAATATTCAGTGTGTTTTGTATGAATGTGCGTGAGTGTTGTGTCATCTTTTATTGTCAAATTAGTTTTGTTTAGTTTTCTTCTCTGATTTTTTTTTTCTTCCATTCTTGTTTGGATCTGTTTACGGTCTGGAGAGGAGTACCCTTCTCCAAAACGAGAAGTTTCATCTCAAGAGGCTTTATCTTCCCATTTTTGGCTTAAATATCAAATAAATTAATTTGTTGAAATTTGTTAAAAAGTGATTATTTTCTTTTAAATGTAGGGGTTTATTTTGAAAAAGGACAATGTACTTTGTTGAATTGCTTTTTTTTAATCGAGGAAACATCAGTCCACCTTCACTGGACTTTCTTTTCTTTTTAAATGTTATAATTTTAACCCCCAAAAAAACCCAAATTTAAACTTTTCTTTTATCAGTGTGAAGGAGTTTATAAAAACTGTCCTCTTTTGTCACTTATTTCTGTCATAATCTGGGGACAAATTACTTTTATTTCCATCCAAATACTTGAAAATACTTTCATATTTCACATAAACTCACTATGTGCCTCTCTGGTTAAAAAAAACAACTTTTGTCATGTAGATAACTACAAAAACTACTTATGCTGTTGTCTCAAAGCAAGCTCTTCCTAAAGCACATTTCCCCTGACTTTAAACTGATTTTAAACAAACTTCAAATCAAATGTTCCCTAATAATAAATGTACTATTGCTGAGCACCGTGTACTAACCGAGCTTGTGTGTTTCCTGTCAGCCGTGTGTGGTTCAGACTCCACAGGGTCATGAGTATGAGGGCCGCAGGCACAGTGGGAAAGGGGTGAGTGATGTCTCGTTAACTTCCATTCGAGTCTCTCCTCGGGGTTCCAGTCATCACTCTCACTCAGCCTCCTTGTCTCCGCAGATCACCGGCGTGTCGATCCTCCGGGCAGGGGAGACCATGGAGCCCGCCCTGAGGGCTGTGTGCAAGGATGTCCGCATCGGCAAGATCCTCATCCAGACCAACCTCGACTCGGGGGAGCCGGAGGTACAATTAAAGCTTGAATGTTATTCACTAGAATCCCGACCAGCAACCGATTTTTTTTTTTTAAATTTCATCCACATGATGCTTGTCTCCGTGGTAACTACCTGTCCTGCTCCCGTAACCATGGTAACTGGTCTCCCCTTCTCCGGCCTTGCCAGCTGCATTACCTTCGTTTGCCCAAAGACATCAGTGAAGATCATGTCATCCTAATGGACAGCACGGTCTCCACCGGAGCTGCCGCCATGATGGCTGTCAGGGTCCTGCTGGTGGGTTGCACATCTTTGTTTAGGAAAACAGCAACAGGACGAGCTCTGTGCTCATCATCCAAGTCTGTGGATGCGGTGTAGAAGTTTGTGGTTTTGTGCTCTTTTAATTCACTGATGATTGGCGCTCCGGTGTGTCTGATCAGGACCACGAGGTTCAGGAGGATAGGATCATGCTGGTGTCTTTGCTGATGGCTGAACTCGGGGTGCACTCTGTGGCCTACGCCTTCCCCAAGGTGAAAATCATTACCACCGCTGTGGACAAGAACCTGGATGATTGCCTACACGTAATTCCTGGAATCGGTAAGAAAATAGAATTTCTTTTGAGTCTCTCAGTTTGAACAACTGTCTTAATTATGAGATCAGCTGCTTGTGCTCACATTACATTAACGTCATCATTGAAGAAACTGATTAAGATTTTTTAAGAAAAGCATTTGTCTTTTCCCATAGACAGAGATGTAGCTGATAGACTTCAGTGCGGTGTCTTTAGACTTTCCATTAAAATTTCAATCAAAAGTGTCTTTCAGTTGTTAAAACTGTTAAACTAAATACAAACCTTTTAAAAGGGCATTTCTGCACTGCAATAACTGAATCTTAAAGTCCCCCTCAAATGAAAGTCACGTGTTTTGAGTTTTTAACATGTATGTGAGGCATTTTTCTTATGAAAGAATGTGATAAGAAATTATAGCGTGTCTAGTTCAGGTGCTGGAGAAAAGAAGATGGTATCTTCCCATTCTGCAGTCAAATGAGCCGCCGTTCACATTTCTGAGGTCAAATCAGCCGTCACTGGATTTTTTTCTGAGAGTTTGATACAATACTTACAGTAGCAGGGCTGAGAACGCTGGGAAATCTCCGTGAGACTAACTGAGCTTCTTGATGTGACTGCAGAAATGTGAACGGCGGCTCATTTGACCGCAGTTGTAAAAGACTGTAAATCAGTTGACTTTCATTATTTTCCCAAGAACTCTGCTGTGAGAAACCAATGGATTGAATGGTCACAGAAACATCAAGAAAAATTGGAGAATTAGCTAAAAGAGTCTTTGGTGAACTGGAAGGAGAAAGAATGAGGATTTTGGAGGAAGTTCGGTCCTTTTTATGTAGCAGCTGTGAAGATTTACGCTAGCGAGGCACAGAGCTATCATCATCAGACAGGGGGGATCAGGGGCGGAGCTGCTCGAGTCAGCTCCAAAAGCCAAGCCCCCTCAGAGGAGATTTGGAAACAGAGGCTTCAGATCAACAGGAAAACTGGCTTTTTAAGACATTTGGGTTGTGGGAAAAACTTAATGTTTATAGTTGAAACACTATAACTACTAACTATAACTACTTTAAAAAAATTGTAATGGGGGCTTTAAGAAAGTGAAAAAGATCCTTGTTTCCAGAAATATTTTCTAATTTTCTGTCGTGCAAAAAAATGAATCTTATCAAGAAAGTTTTTTACAACAAAATAATCTTAGTTTGAGAAAACACATTTCAATGACTAGAATTTTTGTCTGAGTTTGTATTCAGACTGGACACATTTGATCCGCTTAAAGTGAACCAGAGTTTGTTTCAGCTGATAACCTGGAACAAAGTTTCAGTCTGAATACACGCCAGTCCCCATTCTTCGAGGTGGTCTCTGTTAGTTTCTTATCAGATTGAACTTCGGTTTGCTTAGAGACTCCTCAATCTGAAAACAATCCCCTCTGGGAGCGAATAACTGAACTGTAACAGCCACCGTAGCTGGTCATCAGTGGAAAAACGTGAAGCAGCGATGCAACAGCGACCCACTGAGATGTGGTCAGATGAATGAACACATTGTTTTTCACATATACTTATCACCGCACCTCATAGCCGTAGCGTCCTGAGTAACCGTCTTGCATAATGCCTCCACCATCCCAAAGTAGCAGTAAGAAGTGTTGAACTTGGCCTTCATTCAGATGTTCAAAATTGATCAGCAAAATAAAAAGTTTGAGCTCGAACTATCCTGACAAGGATTTGAAAACTGCAGCATCTCCATCTTTCTCTTTTGTTTTGATCCATCCCTGTAACTGTTGGCCAATGACTGAAGAGATTTTTAGTCACATGGTTTTGTTTACAAGCTTTGGTTCAGAACAGAAATCTCTGGTAGATTCCAGTCTGAATACAGAACAAACACAAGGTTTAGGACTCGATCCGGAATGAATTAAGTGGACTCGGTCTGGAACAATTCATTTTTCCAGTCTGAATACACCCTTAAAATGAGACTAAAACGATTTTTCTTACACCACTGGTTGATTTTTTTTCTTTTTTGCTTAATTAAAGAAAATCTGCTGGTAGGTTAAGAATGTTTGTCTTGCTTCTATATGGTCTCTTTTTTGCCATGTGCTTCTTAAAACCTTCAAAGTTTTTTTTTTTCTTTCTTGACTTTACTTTGAAATGTTTAATTGTTTAAAGAATGATTCAGATGTTTAATAACTAACATCTATGAAATATAGATGTTAGTTATTAAACATCATATAATATAACATTTATGAAATCCTGTGCATATTTTTCCATGACTCAACTTCAAAACACTACATGGATAAATGATACTTTAACACATTCACTCATTTCTCTGCAGGTTTTTGTTTTTTTTTTAGTATCACTAAAAATGAAGTCATGACTGATTCAGTAGTTATCAGGTTTTTAAAGACTTCAGCTAATTTAATATTTAGCCTTTGTTTTAGTTTTACTAGGCAGAAATAATTTTTCTATCTTTATATTTTAGGATTCAGTGGTTTATTTTACAGTGGACCTTTGAATTGTTCTGCTAATATTCAGCTGAGTTTAGCATTTAGAAAATCTGTTATGCAATATTTAATTGTATTTTTAGTATTTATTTTTTCCTGTTATTCCCCTCTAGAGTTTTGACTCAGTAAATATATTTTTTTATAAACATTTTTCAACTTTTAGCTGATGTGGTACATCAAATTTAGTCTTTCTGCAACATCCTCAAAACTACATTTTGTTAAAATGACCAAAATAAATGTTTAAAAATATATTTAAAATAGCTGAAACTTTCAGATTTAACAGAAGTCTGAAAAAAACTATTTTACTTTGTTTGAATTGAAGAGCTAATATTTTTGTTGCTACTCTCATGCCAGTTTAGTCCTTCACATCTGCTCCCAAAATGAGAATTTGCATTATGACATTTTTAAACCCCTGAAAGCCATAATCAAATGTAAATATTATACTTTGAGCAAAAACCGATGCTACACTGATAAATCTGCAGAAAAACTCTACGATCTGAACAGAACACTTAAATGATGCCAGAGCTCATTACAATTAAAAATTGTGAGAAATCTCTAAACAAATAAATAGGAACAACATTATTATCTATTTAGCAGTTCTGTTCATCCAAATAAATCTGATGTTAGATCAAAAATAGACTGTACAGTGACAGTGTTGCTGCAGGAATCCACGTTGCTTTGCGTGAAACACCGACATATCTGAAGTTTAAACACAGACTTTAAGTCTCTGTGCTTTAAAGTAGACGGTTGTATGTACATCCAGCCGTTTACTAACTAGTACTGCAGAGGGGTACAATGGTTGTTCTCTCAGGGGTCCAGCTGTGCATCATCACCTGTCGGGTAACAGAGGATTTTCTCCTGTTTACTCCTCAAAAAAAAAAAAAAAAAATCAGATTCCAACTGAAATCACAAAACCATATTTCGGTGATTTTGATTATAAACAATTACATTTCTTTATACTTTGTATTTTAGTTTAGTTTGTTTTTTGTTGCGGTTCTTCTTCTGATCTTTCGTCACTGTTTTAGGGGATTTCGGGACCGCTATTTTGGGACAGATGGCCTGGAGATCGACTGGAGTGACGAAGAGGAGCAGCAGCTATCCTGCTAACGTTTGCAAACCTCTGAAACCAAAACTACCTAAAGACCTATATGAGCCAAAATCTTCTTTTATTTCCTTTTGTTTGCTGTGGATGATGAAGCATTGTTCTTTTAATGCAGTGAGTCACAGTATGGTTTTGAAGTCTTTTAAGCCTTTTTTTTGCAGCATTTAAAGTAAATACTTTCATATGGAAGGGCTGTAAATGTGGTTCTCTTTCAGGTACAACGATATTTTGTAATAAATAACCAGGGTTTTGCCTGCACTAAATCTTCTTTAGTGCAGGACTGTAAATTAAACTTTATTTATAAATGCATTAATATATATAGATTTTTCATTTACATTTACTGTTGTTTTTAGGGAACATAGTAGAATTGTTACTTATATTTAAAAATGTACTTTTCATCATCTGTTGTTCTTCATGGATTCAAATAAATCTGACTTAGGAAGTATATGTAAACTTGCTAAGTGGAATAACTTTCAAATTAAAATATTTATGTTATATTTATTGACATTTAGAATTAGTGTCTTTAAATTTCTGCAGCTATTTAAAGAGTCAGATGATTCATATGAAGCTAGGTTGATTAAATAATTCAGATGAGTATTTGTTCATTATTGTTTAAAACTATTTTCTTTCAATGGATAGATTTGAAAGTGTTATGTGATTTCTTTAAATTGTTGACACGTTTATTTTGTTGATTTACTTTTTTTCTCAAAACTTTTTGCTTTATTGCAAAAAGTGGCCTATTGTAAGAAAAGTTTGAACATATAATGTTGGAAAAAGGGGGAATTCTGAGTGAAATCATGAAGCATCTTGTGGCTTTTAATCTTGGAAGAAAAAAAAAGAAGTTTGGGGATTAAATACATTTTATAAAAACTGAGATGTAAAATTAGTAAAAAGACATTGAATTTACTTTCCTTGATTTATTGTTTGAGAAAATAAAAGCTGAAAAGTTGTTTTATTTATATGTTTATAATTAGATTGGCATGTGTTCTTTCAGTTTTTATAAATTGACTCTTGTGTAATGCTCTTTTTGGCCGGTAGGTGTCAGTATATCTCACATGAAGTGTAATTTCTTTCCGTTTTTCTTTAAAATAAAATATATATATATTATTATCACCTATATTATGAATTTAAAGAGGGTTTAAAGAAAAAAAAATCTCGGGGGAAAATGTACATTTATTACGACTTGGGCCCGAACATTGGCGCTGGTTTCCCTCATTGTGGCGTAATTTGCAGCTGTACGACCTCACGTTCCGAGCGGCGCCTCCTCTCCGCGTGCTTTCCTCATTCATCCGCCGCGGAACCTCCTCACGTGCGCCGTGCCCAGTCGTGCCATCCATCAGCCGCTCCACTCCAACCCCGCGCGCCTTCTCCCGCGTGCCGGTGTGGCTCCTCGCCCGACTGGCTGACACTTTGATCAAGGATGTCACGCCACGTACGCCGTATTCTCCAAGACAGCAAGCACCACGTGACCACTGCCTCAAGGTTAACCTGTTACCATGGAGACAGGCCCGCCAATTAAAATGCAGCAGATGGCTGCGATGTCGACTGCAAGCTTTTTGTTTTAAGGGGTGACCTATTTTTTACCCCCTCCTCCTCCTCCCTACCACCCCCATTTCTCCCCCAACAGCCACTCAGACGCAGACCCCACTACTCTGGCACGTGCGCACTCACAGGGAGAAAGGAAGAGGGGCCACCTCCCTAAAGAACACAAGCATGTGAAAGTAGGAAAAAAAAAAAAAAAAGCTTTTAATTTTCCTAAATAATACAAACACAAAATGATGTTTATTTTTTTCTAATAAATCTAAAAATAAAATAAAAGCTCCCACAAAACCTTCTTCCTGTCCACTTTAATAAGTGAGACTGTGAGATAAAGGATATTTTTTTAAAGTGCCACTTTATTACAAAAGTATAAACTTGACTGACATTTCATGAATAGTAATCTTGATATAAAACATTACAATCTTTTGCACTTTAGCACTTAATTACACGCTTTTGAGTACAAGACCCTGTCGTCTTAATAGCAAACACACAACATTAGCTGCCACATTAAACTTAGCAGGGCTTTCCAAGAACACACCGTAGCTTCATGGCTTTGAAAAACAACGAACAGAATACACCGAAATTTACATTGCAGCTGTTTTGCATTTTGTGTCACAACATAAGTCATTCCAAAACACAGTTGAAAATAATCGGAAAAGATAGATTTTTCTTGACATTGATGATATATTTATTATTCTCCTTTTTTTTTTTTTTTTTAGTCATGTACATACACATTGCATCAACATACAGAGTAATCACATTGTTCGCTGGGGGTATTTGGTTGAGTGAAGTTACTGTCCAAGATTTTTGGATGCAATTTCAGTGTTTTGATCCTCGGGGGGGTGATGCTCTGCTGCTTAACGAACCGCTTGTTTCGTTTATCTTTTCCATTTTTTTTCCTCGTTTCTGCAATATTTTCAACACTGATAACAAAGTGTTCGTCAATGGCGGGATGATGAGACGTGACATTTTGCTAACACACATCAGTTCTACTGTAGCTTTCCACGCTGCACTATGATGAAACCAAAGCAGATTTGTGATGACCACAAGGCAAGGGACTATGGAGATGAACGCTCCACAGATATGAGGTCTGAGCAGACGAAAGGGGCGAGGTGGGGGGGTGATTGTGAGAGGGGCGGGAGTGGACTGTCTCCACCTTCAGGACTCCAGCAGTTCTTTGTTTCATCTGTGCACGGGAGAGGAGCATCCTCTCAGCTCCAGGGGAGCCCCACCAAACCAAGGACACCCTTAATCTAACCGGCTCTCAACTCTACAAAAAAATTAAATTAAATTAAAGCAACACACTAAAAAAATAAAAGACCCAACGACAAAAAAAAAATAAAAATAAAATAAAATAAATAAAATAAAAACATTCATATAGAAGTACCACATGACAGTGCTTGACTTTTTTTTTCTTTTCTTGCTTTTATAGGCATGCAACTTGTAGCAGGCAAAGTGCAGAAACAGGATCAACAAAGTAAAAACGTCATTTACAGGCAGGGGAGACGGTGTTCAGTCCATGAGGAGTGAAAGATGGAGGGAAGTATCTGATCGGCTCTCTGAGTATGAACATGATCTGAATCTTTTAGGAGGAATGCGAAATGTGTGCAAACTTTTTTTTTCTTTAATAATAATAATAATAATAATACTCTTGTCACTTTTCTTGGTCCCTGAGCTTTCAAGTATTTTGATTAATTCCTTTCCTTTTATCATTTGACTACATCAAAAACAGGGTCACAACAAGCTTTGCTACCAAAATGTTTTACACAAAGAGGTCCACCTCTTTTTAACCCACTAGAATTGAGGAATTTAGGTTTTTTTTAAGTTATTGTGCTTTGCACATATCAGTACGACAGAAGTGCTACTTTTACCTACAGAGTTGACTCTGCAATAGTCTTGTGCTCATTTATTTTCACTACCTTTGGACGTTTTCTTCAGGACTTTGTATTCAGCCCAGGTCATAACAGATCAACTTTACTACCCCAAGGCCTCTGGAGCCGTGAAAAGCTTGATGTTATGACTTGAATGTAAACAGTATGTGTGGATGAGCATGACAGGGGCCCAGCCGTCACTCTGTGGCTCGGCTGTGTTGGAAGGAAAAGGGGTTCACAGTGCAGCCGCTGTCTCAGAGCCCTGTTACGTACATCTCCATGCCATCGTTGAAGGTGAAGATGGTGGTCGTGCTGGAAGTGGCCGAGCCCTGCTTTAGGTCGCCTATGCTCTCGTACAGGTTTTCCCCCGGCAGCAGGAGCGCTTTGGCGGGCAGGTGTTGTAACTTGGGGGTCTGCTGTGTGGGCGGCCGTGGAGGGGGGTGCTGCTGCTGCAAGGGCTGCTGGGCTTTCTTCCTCCTCGGCCGCAAGGTGGCACACGTGTTGGGGGGCCTCTCTCGCTTCCAAACGCCGCCGACCTCCACGTTCTCGTAGGCCGGGTCACACTCCTCGGCTCCGATGGACTCGTAGCAGTGGTCGTCCAGCGGCCCTCCGACCGCTTTGCCCTCCTGGGGGGCCCACGTCTGGGGTTTGACCACAACGCTAAAGCCACCGTCTCGGTCTCGGTCCCGCTCACCTCGACCTAAGGTCCGGAAGCCAAGGTTGGCTGGGGGAGAGCCCGGCACCGCTCTCTTCTTCTTTCCAGGTTTGCAGACTTTGGAGTACATCTCAGCCACCTGAGGGTAAACAGAAACATCGGGATCTGCTCAGTTTAAAACATTTGTACTTTTTAAGGAACACACAAAAGATCAAAATCTTCATCAGTTAGTCAAATAAACAGTTTTTAGACACAGAAACCAACAAGGACTTCAAATTATGAGCCGGTTGGGCTGGTTGAGATGAACATCATGGACTTTTAACCAGCTTTCATGTGACTGAAGTTTTTTAGTTGCAGCATTGACATATTGCCAAATATCTGAAAAAATTAATATAAAGCTTTCTCCTAATAAGTTGCACAGCTATTGTTCAACTTTAAACACAATCACATCAGTGTCTGTGAGAAAACTGTCATAAACAATGACAAAAGTAACCTATGTAATATTAAAGCAGCATAGATTTTTGGAGGGTTAAAAACAATTCAGTACACAACTTTGTCAAAACTATAATATTTTAAACCTATGAAGTGCTTTACTTGATAAGTTATGCAGGATGCCAAATTTGACAGATTTAGGAATCACCTGCTCTACCATGCAGGTTCTGTCCTCTGGTTTAAGTTGTTTTATCGTTTGACCACTAGGTGGAGCAGGACTGCTGCAGTTTTTAGCTTTAACTCAAGAAGAAGAAGAAGAGCAAAATCATTATAAAACAAGTTAGAAACTGCCATTAATTTCATTTTTCTTCCACAGAGCTCAAAGAATTCATGCTTGTGAGTAACACAAATGAGTTTGTTTGTTATTAAAAATGTATTTAGGCCATTTGAATGTTAGCCGCTAGTAGCTCTATGTAAAAATCCTGCTAATGTGTGTTAGCATCATGCTAACACACGTATTTTTGTGTGCTGTTCACAGTTTTGCATTTCTTGATGGGGAAATAAATCCTCAGAAGACCAGAAAACCTTCTTCTCCTTAAGCTTTGTTCATCTATCTGCTGAACTGGATCCAGGTCAGGAAGCACAGAGTAATGCAAAGCCAACTCTTTGATCTTTTAAGTGTATCATGATGTTCATTCCTCACTATAAACAACCTAAAAGAAGTATTTTGATCATTTCATGCATTTTTGAGTATACCTCTAAAAATGTACGCTTTGAGCGTGCTGATGTCACAAATTGAGAATAACACCGTTCAGGAATAGTCTGTGCTTTCAGAACCATCCCCTGGCTAACACAAGCAGCCAATTTCTCCATGAAGCTAGCGGTGACCAGCTGCTAGCTTCACCGCTCAGCCACTAGCCATGCTAAAGGCACATGGCTAACTGAAATGTTAGGCTCACGCCGCTTTTCTCCTTCAGAATTCTAAGGAATTATTTTGCCCGTGTTAATAGTTGAAAAGTTACAGTAAATCAAATAGCATAAACACTGGAGCTCAGGTGTTAAAAGGTTAAGTCTGTGTTTTATCATTGGTATAATGTGTTTAAACTTCAGAGAAGACCTGTACTCTGGATGCTGTCACACTCTGAAATGTTGTATCTAAAGAAGACCATTAGAGACGATTAGCGGCGTACGCTGAGGAGCGTTCACTCACCGCAGCAGCAGACGGTTGAATATTCTCCATGGTGTGCGCGCCCAGCGGGCCCAGAGCTTTACTCTGGAGCCCGAACACGTCTTCGTCCTCTGGAGGCTTCCAGATGTACTGCTCTCCATTGCCCATAAACATCACTTCCTGTAACAGAGCAACAAATCCCATCCATTCAAACGTTTGTGCAGATGCAATCATGAAGACATAGAACAGACAGGAAATGGACAATAAACCACAATCTTCAAGAAAAGCTAATGTTGCAAACATGCAAAACGGATTCGTTCTGCGCGGCGCGGCTTCCCCTAAAACACGTAGCCTTTTCAATGACTCGGTTTCAATGCGTTACATCAGCCGCTCGGAAAGTGACGGTAAACAAATGTGTGAGCAGACGGCTTACACGTGTACGCCTGTGAACTGTGCATGTTCCTGAACTCAGGTCGCAGCTGATGGAGCGACCTCGCTGACCTCACGCAGGGCAGCAAATAGTCTCCCACTGACACCTGGAGGGGAGCTGGGAGCGGCGGA